>CM039514.1:28635934-29235934 GCA_022432975.1 Begonia masoniana
AACTCTAGCACGCAATCTCTAAGCATATGATTCCTCAGAATCGGTTTGTTCTTTCTGTCTGTCCGTCAATCTGAGGATGAATGCAGTGCTAATTCAACTGAGTTCCCATTGCCTTATGTAAACACTTCCAGAACTTCGAGTAAATCTCTGCCATCTCTATCAGAAACAATAGAGATGGGCACTCCGTGTAGTTCTAACGATATCCTGTACGTACAGCTCTCTAGCTGTCCATAGAATAGGTCATCTTCATGGATGAAGTGGGCCGTCTTTTGTTAACCCGTCCACTATTACCCAATACCATCATGCCCCTTTGTTGTTCTCGAGAGTCCCACTATAAAATCTGTGGATATTTGCTCCCATTTCCACTCCGGAATAGGCAGTGGCTGTAAGATTCTGGCTGGCCTTTGAGTTCTGCCTTAACCTGTTGACACAGCAGGCTTCACATACCTGACAATGTCTCTCTTCTGTTTAGGCCAACAAAAATGCTGTCTCAAGTCTCTATACATTTTGGTGCGCCCCGATGCACTGAATATGCCGAGGAAGTGCCTCAAGTTTAAGATGTCCCTTTCAGCTCATCATCCTAGGCATTACCACACCTGTGCTAAATTAATACCCGTCATCTGCCAGTAAAGTCCGGAACGAACCTTCCGATGCCATGCTCAATCTATACCTTTCACACTCCAAATCGTTCTGTGAGCTTCTCGTATTCTGTCCAAAATCCGTCGTCTAAGAGAAATGTTAGTAAGCCTGCTGGACAATTCCGCCACAATCTCTACATCGAACTTTTCAATCTCAGACCTCAACATTACCGACAACTATGCAAGCCGAATGTTGCTCGCAGTAGGCATTTGGCTCAAGGCATCAGCTACTTTATTTGCCTTCCCGGTGTATTTAATTCAAAATCGTAATCTTACGATTAACCACCTTCGCTGTCGCATTTAAGTTCTTTCTGTGCGACCCCAATCCGATCCGGGCCGCCACGGACTAGCCGTGACGTATATTTAATCATCATTTTTTTTTTAAACACTTGACCTAACCCTTAAACAAACTAACCAAACGAACCTTAACTTTAAACTCTCGTAACCCCTAAATTTTTCTTTTTATATCACTCCATAACGTGTTCTACCCCTTCTCTTCTAAACCATTAAATTGAAGTCTCGGATTGTGGAAATCCCTTTAAATCACTGCCGTTCGTCGACACATCAAAACCCACACGAATATAACCTACAATTTCGGAAAACTCAAGAAACGAACTGCGTGGATCGCTCTAAAAACTCGAGCGTATCCTTATCTGTTTCAAATAACCAAACCTTTTGGAGTATATTTCTAAAACTAAGACTCCACATTCTAAACGTTCTACTTCCACTATATATACATCAAAACTCGACTTTCATACCTTTTTTCTATCAAACTCGATCCACATAACTTAAACATTTTCATACTTTCAAAACAAAACGACGCGTAGACCTACTAACGTAAAATTATCAAACAAAACCCACCAATCCTCAAAACAAACATCGAACATAAACATGATTTCCTAAGAATCCCCAAAAGAAATACCTTATCAATCACTCAGATAGAAATACTTCAAACCACATCCCCTAAAAAATAAATTCATAATAATAGAACCTATCTATACAACCCTAAAATCCATCACCGTCTAACCACAAAAACTAACTCACATCCATTTGCCACGAAACAGGTCGGGGCAACACCACGTCATCAGCCAGCCAAAACCACACCCCGTCACCACGAGCACATCCGTCGACCGCCTATTCCTTTTCGTTAGGAGAAACTCTCAACTTCACACCTGTCACCTACATCATTCAAACTAACATAACCTAATGCTTAGTAAGGGGTGCACTAACATAATATTACATATATGGTGACATTGATCAACATATCGGTTTTCGTTTTATCTTCTTTAACTTAAATCATTTGTCTATATAATAGACCATTTCCTTGCCCCGTGAGAAACATACATGACTTGCCCCGTGAGAAACATACATGACTTGCCCCGTGAGAAACATACATGACTTGCCCCGTGAGAAACATACATGACTTGCCCCGTGAGAAACATACAAGATTTGTCCCGTGAGAAACATACATGACTTGCCCCGTGAGAAACATACAACTTGCCACGTGAGAAACATACATGACTTGCCCCGTGAGAAACATACAACTTGCCACGTGAGAAACATACCACATGCCACGTGAGAAACATACAACTTGCCACGTGAGAAACATACATGACTTGCCCCGTGAGAAACATACATGACTTGCCCCGTGAGAAACATACATGACTTGCCCCGTGAGAAACATACATGACTTGCCCCGTGAGAAACATACATGACTTGCCCCGTGAGAAACATACATGACTTGCCCCGTGAGAAACATACATGACTTGCCCCGTGAGAAACATACATGACTTGCCCCGTGAGAAACATACATGACTTGCCCCGTGAGAAACATACATGACTTGCCCCGTGAGAAACATACATGACTTGCCCCGTGAGAAACATACATGACTTGCCCCGTGAGAAACATACATGACTTGCCCCGTGAGAAACATACAACTTGCCACGTGAGAAACATACATGACTTGCCCCGTGAGAAACATACAACTTGCCACGTGAGAAACATACATGACTTGCCCCGTGAGAAACATACATGACTTGCCCCGTGAGAAACATACATGACTTGCCCCGTGAGAAACATACATGACTTGCCCCGTGAGAAACATACAACTTGCCACGTGAGAAACATACAACTTGCCACGTGAGAAACATACATGACTTGCCCCGTGAGAAACATACATGACTTGCCCCGTGAGAAACATACATGACTTGCCCCGTGAGAAACATACATGACTTGCCCCGTGAGAAACATACATGACTTGCCCCGTGAGAAACATACATGACTTGCCCCGTGAGAAACATACATGACTTGCCCCGTGAGAAACATACATGACTTGCCCCGTGAGAAACATACATGACTTGCCCCGTGAGAAACATACATGACTTGCCCCGTGAGAAACATACATGACTTGCCCCGTGAGAAACATACATGACTTGCCCCGTGAGAAACATACATGACTTGCCCCGTGAGAAACATACATGACTTGCCCCGTGAGAAACATACATGACTTGCCCCGTGAGAAACATACATGACTTGCCCCGTGAGAAACATACATGACTTGCCCCGTGAGAAACATACATGACTTGCCCCGTGAGAAACATACATGACTTGCCCCGTGAGAAACATACATGACTTGCCCCGTGAGAAACATACATGACTTGCCCCGTGAGAAACATACATGACTTGCCCCGTGAGAAACATACATGACTTGCCCCGTGAGAAACATACATGACTTGCCCCGTGAGAAACATACATGACTTGCCCCGTGAGAAACATACATGACTTGCCCCGTGAGAAACATACATGACTTGCCCCGTGAGAAACATACATGACTTGCCCCGTGAGAAACATACATGACTTGCCCCGTGAGAAACATACATGACTTGCCCCGTGAGAAACATACATGACTTGCCCCGTGAGAAACATACATGACTTGCCCCGTGAGAAACATACATGACTTGCCCCGTGAGAAACATACATGACTTGCCCCGTGAGAAACATACATGACTTGCCCCGTGAGAAACATACATGACTTGCCCCGTGAGAAACATACATGACTTGCCCCGTGAGAAACATACATGACTTGCCCCGTGAGAAACATACATGACTTGCCCCGTGAGAAACATACATGACTTGCCCCGTGAGAAACATACATGACTTGCCCCGTGAGAAACATACATGACTTGCCCCGTGAGAAACATACATGACTTGCCCCGTGAGAAACATACATGACTTGCCCCGTGAGAAACATACATGACTTGCCCCGTGAGAAACATACATGACTTGCCCCGTGAGAAACATACATGACTTGCCCCGTGAGAAACATACATGACTTGCCCCGTGAGAAACATACATGACTTGCCCCGTGAGAAACATACATGACTTGCCCCGTGAGAAACATACATGACTTGCCCCGTGAGAAACATACATGACTTGCCCCGTGAGAAACATACAACTTGCCACGTGAGAAACATACATGACTTGCCCCGTGAGAAACATACATGACTTGCCCCGTGAGAAACATACATGACTTGCCCCGTGAGAAACATACATGACTTGCCCCGTGAGAAACATACATGACTTGCCCCGTGAGAAACATACATGACTTGCCCCGTGAGAAACATACATGACTTGCCCCGTGAGAAACATACATGACTTGCCCCGTGAGAAACATACATGACTTGCCCCGTGAGAAACATACAACTTGCCACGTGAGAAACATACATGACTTGCCCCGTGAGAAACATACATGACTTGCCCCGTGAGAAACATACATGACTTGCCCCGTGAGAAACATACATGACTTGCCCCGTGAGAAACATACATGACTTGCCCCGTGAGAAACATACATGACTTGCCCCGTGAGAAACATACATGACTTGCCCCGTGAGAAACATACATGACTTGCCCCGTGAGAAACATACATGACTTGCCCCGTGAGAAACATACATGACTTGCCCCGTGAGAAACATACATGACTTGCCCCGTGAGAAACATACATGACTTGCCCCGTGAGAAACATACAACTTGCCACGTGAGAAACATACATGACTTGCCCCGTGAGAAACATACATGACTTGCCCCGTGAGAAACATACATGACTTGCCCCGTGAGAAACATACATGACTTGCCCCGTGAGAAACATACATGACTTGCCCCGTGAGAAACATACATGACTTGCCCCGTGAGAAACATACATGACTTGCCCCGTGAGAAACATACAACTTGCCAGGAGCAGATGACCGATCGCTGGGCCTCAGCAGTGATCGGTCGCTGAGGCCATGAGCCTCAGCAACGACTGATCGCTGAGGCCATGAGCCTCAGCAGCGATCAGTCGCTGAGGCCATGAGCCTCAGCAGCGACTGATCGCTGAGGCCATGAGCCTCAGCAGCGATCGGTCGCTGCAGTAAGCAGCAATCGATCGCTGCTAGCGATCGAACCAGAAATCGATCGCTGCAGTGATCACACATCCTCTCCGGAATTTGAGATTCCAGAGTGCAAACTCTTCAAACTTTCAAGCTCTCTGGAATCCGATTCCAGAGAGCCACCAATTCATACATTCAAGCTCTCTGGAATCCGATTCCAGAGAGCAGACACTTCATATATTCTACACATTTCCTCATCCATAAACACTTGCAATTACAACTTAACTTAATCAAAACGTATTCCTAGATTCATCCAACATACAGCGGACTTTGCGGAATCCAACTGCATGAATACGTTTAAAACATCAATAAATACTCCCAAGCAGTTTCAATAAAACATTTCAAAACAGTTTATAAAACAGATTCAGAAAGACGTTTAAACTTTAAAATGTGAACCTATCATCTAGCCAGATCTAAGCATCCTAAGAATGTCTTTACAACCATCAACCCAAAACATACAAAAACCCACAAAACCTATACATACTTTCCCATGGGTCAGGTAAGCGTCGACTGCGCCAGCACACCACCGCAATCCATCATTCGTCAACTACCTCATGCCTCAGGAGGAGGAAGCTCGTCCTCACCTGTTTCCTCGTAAACACCTACACCATACAGACATTTATGAGATAAAAATCTCAGTAAGCTCTAGTAAATGCAAATGCGTGCTGTGCATATGAATCTATAAATCATGCATTGTTTTCTTTACTTTGCTTTACTTTACTTTACATTGCTTTGCTTTGCTTTGCTATAAACTATATACCGAAGGGCCATTTAAACTATATACCGAAGGGTCATTTAAACTATATACTGATGGGTCATTTAAACTATATACCGTAGGGACATCATTTCTTTGCATTCACTTTAAAACGTCGTGCAGAAATTCGTTTTCATGACATTTGAAATACGTGATGTATGAACAGATATGAACATAAAATAAACAATCAACATGCATACCATCAAGACCAAAATGGAATAACCTATAACAATTATAAACCTATCTACCCGACCAAAGCAATTTAAAACAAACAATCCATTGAGATCCTCGACGCTACATCGAAGTACGGTGTAGGCCAATCGGCCAGAGAAGATCACGAGAACTTACCTCGCGTCCGTTGCAGCTCAACCTCCGTCCACGAGCGTTGTTTGTCTGAGGCAAAACACAACGATCATCAATATCACGCGTTTAAACTTCTAATCGTCCGAATTCAACATAACCTTAACTAAGGAACTTCCTAAAGACCTAATCCAATTCATTGAGCTATTTATTCGAGCAATTTACGCTCGGCACTTCAATTCACAATTTACGAGTTTTCTCTAAAAACCCGAAAATCCCCAAATTTTTAACTTTTCACAAATCGGTTTAAACTCGTCCAATAACGTCAAATACGTGCAATATATACTCAAGCACGGCTAACCTATTAATTACGAATCCTAATTTGCGTTTTTAACGAAAAGGTATCGAAACCCTAATTGCCTAAAACGCCATAAATATCGAAATAAAAGCTCTAAGATGGTAGGCTCATACCTAGAACGTCGATTGAAAGGGAAAGCGTGAAGAACGGAAGACGAACGGGCGAGAAATCGGCGTCGGAATGGAGGGAATCGCTCGCGGCCAGAGAGGAGATCGCGAGGGAGAAAGAAAAAGGAAGGCTCTGGCGTGAAATGGAGGAAGAGAGGAAGGGCTGTGATGTTTTAATTAAAATTTGATTTGCAAATTACCATTTTGCCCTTAGTACATATTTCTACTTTATTTCGTCCTTCGGTTCATTAATCGTCCAACTATTCGGGTTCACCGAATTTTCTTATTTCACCAACAAGTCCAACTAATTATTTGGGATTCACTAAAACTGTCCGTTCGCAATTCGGACCCTGTTTGCTATTTTTACGATAACGTCTTTTACATTACGAGAAATGTACTTACTCGGAATATAGCATTTAATCTCCAAAAATTCTCATAATTTCCTTAAAATTTCTATTAATCGTTAGGAACATAATGACGTTTTCTTTTCGAGAAACGGGCTTGATTTGACATATTTACTAAAATGCCATTTATATTAAAATAATAATATCCCGAAAAGCCGGGATATTACATTCCATCCACCTTATTTAAAATTTTTTTCCTCAAAATTTGCCCTAACTTATAGTCCTTGGTATTACTGTCTCATGCCCTGTGGTTTTATATCTCGATCTATCATCTGTACTTACGGTCATTCCTCGTGGTCCGTAACCCAAAACTGTCCACTGTGCCCTCCAACATCGGTCTTAAACTTGTATTCTCTATCTTCGATCTGATCGTAGCCTCAGCAGCGACTGATCACTGCTGAGGCCCAGCGATCGGTCTCTGCTCCTTTTGCCTCCGTCTTCCAGTTTTGCCCTCGACCGAATTGAAAAATGTTTTCATTGTTTTTATTTAATTGTTTTAATTGTTTTAAGTTTTATTAAATTAAATTGAGATACCTTTTAAATGATTTCCTAAACGAACCCCGATTCTGATTCTGGTTTCAACTTCAGTTTACGTTCCGCGTAAAGTCTATTTAAAGTGTAAAATAAAATGAAAAATTTATACGGGAAATACGGGTATAGTTTTAGGGGTGTGACATTATGCTCTGATACGGGTATAGTTTTAGGGGTGTGACAGATTTCCTCTTACACCATCGACCACCAAATTTCTATCAATTAACCACCCATCTTCATAAATTCGTTCTAACTACCAACAACTAACATAACTTCATCCTTAACAACTATTAATACTATAAACCTAACGATTTCCAACAAAACCTAACTAAATGGCCACTAATTTGGTTTCGGTAAAAACCGACCCGAAACATCAAACGCGTGTAACGATTCCAGCGGCCACATACTCCTCTAATAACCTATTTTAACCTGCCAAAAGAAATTTTAAAACAAACGACCCTAGCTAGGTCAAAATATCAAAAACCCGAATCTGCCCTTAATCGGAAATTTTCCCCTTTCCGATTTTTCATCAAATTCCACCTATTTCCTCACCAATCGACCACCCACACCTTCAATTTGACTAATCTAACCAAAATTCCGAGCTACACTCACCAAAACCGAAATGCCCTAAATCGGGCCTCCCTGAATTTCGCCAAAACCGGGCTCAACACGGCCAGGCGACCAAAGCCGGACCAAGGGTCGGCAAACCCACGCCGGAGGTGACCGAAATTGGCCAGTGATCGGAGCTCAATCGAGCTCGTCACCCTCGGCCACAAACCGAATAAAAACAGGGCCAAAAATCAAGCTTACCGTTCGGTTTGTGCGCAAGGATGGTCGGAAATCGCATGTCGCCGTCGTCTGGCCAGAAAACGGCGAGAAATCGCCGGCGTTCGTCGATCGTCGCCTCCCTCGTCTCCCCTGTTCTTCGCTCGCGGAGCTCGACGTCGAACGACAGAATGGCTTCGGCCATTCTGTCGTTTTGGTTTTTATTTTATAAAACAATAATAATAATAATAATAATAATAATAATAATAATAATAATAATAATAATAATAATAATAATAATAATAATAATAATAATAATAATAATAATAATAATAATAATAATAATAATAATAATAATAATAATAATAATAATAATAATAATAATAATAATAATAATAATAATAATAATAATAATAATAATAATAATAATAATAATAATAATAATAATAATAATAATAATAATAATAATAATAATAATAATAATAATAATAATAATAATAATAATAATAATAATAATAATAATAATAATAATAATAATAATAATAATAATAATAATAATAATAATAATAATAATAATAATAATAATAATAATAATAATAATAATAATAATAATAATAATAATAATAATAATAATAATAATAATAATAATAATAATAATAATAATAATAATAATAATAATAATAATAATAATAATAATAATAATAATAATAATAATAATAATAATAATAATAATAATAATAATAATAATAATAATAATAATAATAATAATAATAATAATAATAATAATAATAATAATAATAATAATAATAATAATAATAATAATAATAATAATAATAATAATAATAATAATAATAATAATAATAATAATAATAATAATAATAATAATAATAATAATAATAATAATAATAATAATAATAATAATAATAATAATAATAATAATAATAATAATAATAATAATAATAATAATAATAATAATAATAATAATAATAATAATAATAATAATAATAATAATAATAATAATAATAATAATAATAATAATAATAATAATAATAATAATAATAATAATAATAATAATAATAATAATAATAATAATAATAATAATAATAATAATAATAATAATAATAATAATAATAATAATAATAATAATAATAATAATAATAATAATAATAATAATAATAATAATAATAATAATAATAATAATAATAATAATAATAATAATAATAATAATAATAATAATAATAATAATAATAATAATATATTCACTGGAAATACCCAAACCAAATTAATTAACCAATTAGGTTAACCAAATTTATTCACTTTTCTTTTTAAATTACTTAAAACAATTATTTATTAAACAATTACCTATCATTTTATTTTCTCTTAAAAAATCTCGGGTGTTACATCCTCCCTCCTTAAATGAATTTTGTTCTCAAATTGTTGCTTAGTCAATCCTCTTATTCTCACTCCAATGCTACCACCGTAATTACTGTTGCAATACTAATCTTGATTACACTATAGCCTTAATCACCTATCAGGTAATGACAATTCCTAGATCTTCAAAGTTGTGATTCTCCTAACTATGCATTTGTAACACAATGACTCATACGTCCATTGCTTTCAACCTAATCCATCATCACTTAATCTCTCACATCTCTCCCAACTCAACCTCCACTCTAGTTTTCCTCGAATTAAATTCAATCGCTTTCCTACTTTTCTCATACCACATCAATCTAACGCATCTATAGCCATCATAATTCCTCGAAGTTTCTTCTCTTACTTAATACGAAGGACCAAGTACATAGCCTTCTTATCCTAATTCTTCCACTTCCAAGTCCTCCTATACCTTACCATCAAATTTTTAATCCATCACTCGCACCCATACACACATGGACATTGGGCAAACATGACGTTCCATTAGTCACTCTAATACAATCCTAGTACTCGGGGCTCTGAATACTTAAATTTACCCCCTTCTCTTTCTGTAACACCCGACATTTCGGCCAGGTGATTTTCTGACCATTTTCATTGTCACCCTCTTATTTAACCGTTATGATTTAAATTTAATGTTAAGACAAATTTATTACAAGTTGATTAAAACTAGGTTAGGTGGCAGTTTTGTAATTAGAATTGATGGATTAAGTATAAATAGGAAATGGAAACCTTAAACCTCATTTACTACCACTGTAGCCGACATTCCCTCTCGGCGATTCCTTCTTTCCCAAGTTTTTGCTCTCGGCTACCAGAACTTCCCTTACCGACGGCTGGTTTCGAGCTTGCTCTTCTCTGCAAATCCACACCCGAGGTATGAAATGGACAATGTAGTCATTCATTAGTAAATAGAGCTCTGTTTTCAGCTCGGCACTGAGTTCGGATATTTCTAGCAGTGGCCGAGTAGTTTAAGACTTTTCAAAATCTGAGAGTAAAGATGTCATCCTGAATCGATTCTGAACATTTTAAGTAACCAACTCGGATTTAACCAATGGTAAAACCTGTCCACCTAGTTTCGGATTTCGGACTGCAGTGTGTCAAACAGAGTAATCGGAATGACTTTAGCTATTAGATCCTAGGATGGTTTATGATTAGGACTTTGTTTTAACTACTGTAATGTACATGTTTTAGGTGAAGAAGTTTAAAGGAAAGAAGCTCGGATTGCTGAGGAATCCAGGTAAGTGAATGTATTAAGATTTCCGGCCACTAGGGCCCTACACCGCAAGGGTATTAGGGAATCACTGAGATGTTAGCTTATTGACTATGACTTGTTATTTCCACGATATGAAGAAGTTATGTAAGTAAATGTAAAGTTACAGGATGTTCTACTTGTCCTTATGGTATGACTTTTCTCTATGAACCTCATGTCTATGCATCATGCCCACGTTTATGATTAAGTAGAGAACATGAAAAGTAAATGTAACCATGATTAAGTGCAGAACGGGGAAAAGACTATGTTATGTATGACTCGCGAATTCTCCCACTGGAGGAGGCCGAGTTAATGATATGTATGACTCGCGAAATCTCCCACTGGTGGAGGCCGAGTAATGATATGTATGACTCGCGAAATCTCCCACTGGTGGAGGCCGAGTAATGATATGTATGGCTCGCGAATTCTCCCACTGGGGAGGCCGAGTGATGTATCATGATTGCCGCGATAGGCAAATGATTATGTATGACTGCCGCGATAGGCAAATGACTATGTACCCCTGTCTTCCTCCCTCGTTCCTTGCCTTAATACATGTTATGTAAAAGATAAAGATGAACACGAATGATGAATGGTTTATGAACTTATGTCTCTGTAAATTGTGTACTCATGTATATCTGACAGCATGCATTCCTTACTAAGCATTAGGCTTATAGTTAAACCTTATGGTGTAGGTGAAGAAGGTTCAGGTGAGGATGTTATGTTCAAAGAGGATGCTTAAGGCTGGTTGCTGGAGGATGCTCAAGGTGACAGTGCGGGACTGGAGAGGCGATTTATGACCCCTGGTTAAGACTCTTATGTTACAGTATGTTAAAGAATATGGTAGTTTAAGTAGGATGAGATTATTTTAAAACGTTGAGCTTTGAAACTGTCTAGTGGATCACTGAGTCAGGGAATGATTATATAGATTTATAAATGGTCTGTTGCTTAAGTCTTCCGCTATATGCATTTTGAATGAGTTGTGTTTTCCTTCTGTTGGAAGGAGTTATTTGATGATTTAGAGTTCTCTACCGTAAGACGGAAGCTGGAAGAGGTAGTCTTCCGGCTGACGTCATCGGCAGATGCCAAAAGAATAGTTGTTGATGGTTTAGTCTTCCGGCTGACGTCATCGGCAGATGCCGAAAGAATAGTTGTTGATGGTTTAGTCTTCCGACTGACGTCATCGGCAGATGCCGAAAGAATAGTTGTTGATGGTTTAATCTTCCGGCTGACGTCATCGCCAGATGCCGAAGGGTAATTGTTTGATGGTTTAGTCTTCCGGCTGACGTCATCGGCAGATGCCGAAGGGTAGTTGTTTGATGGTTTAGTCTTCCGGATGACGTCACCGGAAGATGTAAAATGTGTTTTGTCGATTAGCGACCGGAAGATGTAAAATGTGTTGTCGATTAGAATGTGTTTTGTCGATTAGCGACCGGAAGATGTAAAATGTGTTTTGTCGATTAGCGACCGGAAGATGTAAAATGTGTTTTGTCGATTAGCGACCGGAAGATGTAAAATGTGTTTTGTCGATTAGCGACCGGAAGATGTAAAATGTGTTTTGTCGATTAGCGACCGGAAGATGTAAAATGTGTTTGTCGATTAGCGACCGGAAGATGTAAAATGTGTTTGTCGATTAGCGACCGGAAGATGTAAAATGTGTTTTGTCGATTAGCGACCGGAAGATGTAAAATGTGTTTGTCGATTAGCGACCGGAAGATGTAAAATGTGTTTGTCGATTAGCGACCGGAAGATGTAAAATGTGTTTGTCGATTAGCGACCGGAAGATGTAAAATGTGTTTGTCGATTAGCGACCGGAAGATGTAAAATGTGTTTGTCGATTAGCGACCGGAAGATGTAAAATGTGTTTGTCGATTAGCGACCGGAAGATGTAAAATGTGTTTGTCGATTAGCGACCGGAAGATGTAAAATGTGTTTTGTCGATTAGCGACCGGAAGATGTAAAATGTGTTTGTCGATTAGCGACCGGAAGATGTAAAATGTGTTTGTCGATTAGCGACCGGAAGATGTAAAATGTGTTTGTCGATTAGCGACCGGAAGATGTAAAATGTGTTTTGTCGATTAGCGACCGGAAGATGTAAAATGTGTTTTGTCGATTAGCGACCGGAAGATGTAAAATGTGTTTTGTCGATTAGCGACCGGAAGATGTAAAATGTGTTTGTCGATTAGCGACCGGAAGATGTAAAATGTGTTTGTCGATTAGCGACCGGAAGATGTAAAATGTGTTTTGTCGATTAGCGACCGGAAGATGTAAAATGTGTTTTGTCGATTAGCGACCGGAAGATGTAAAATGTGTTTGTCGATTAGCGACCGGAAGATGTAAAATGTGTTTGTCGATTAGCGACCGGAAGATGTAAAATGTGTTTGTCGATTAGCGACCGGAAGATGTAAAAGGTGTTTGTCGTCTAGCGACCGGATGATATTTTAAATTAGCACGCGAGGCCACGTGCCCACGGAAGATGTCTTCTTTTAGGCGATGTTAAGCGAGTCACGCGTAATGCACGTGATGACCGGACGACTAAATTACTGAGGGTTGTCAACGCATGCAACCCATGCAAACCCGAGTGGTATTAAGTTGAGAAAATTGAGGGCACTCCTCTTTTCCGAAATGTCAAGAAGCCAATGACCGAGTCTAGTCGAGCTACTCTGTGAAGGTTGAGCCGACGAGGCGTGGGAAGTCGGGCACGAGAGGGTTCGTCTTCCTTAATGGTTCTGCGTCTCTATTACCAGTTTAAAAAAAAAGTATATGTAAAATGTGAAAGTCTGTTGAGAGATAGTAAGTGAATGTAATATTAGTAAAAGTCAAGCAAACGATTAATGAAAGAATATGAACACGTGACGGCTCCTGGCCGGGGTCGTTACAATTGTGGTATCAGAGCAAAACCAGGTTCTAAAACCGATTCTGCAGACTGCCTCCCAGCACTGACTGTCACTTGAACACACCTCAGCAACTGTAAGTGTTTATGATTTCATGTATGTCATTAAGTTAAGTTATGCCTGTAATGATTTGTCTAGGAATCCCAAGATGGTTAGAGGTCAACAGAGAGAGGCCAATGAGGATAGCAATGCTATTGCTCAGTTGACTGAGTTGGTCATGCGCCAATCTCACCAGATAGAACGACTGATGACAGCTAGGGAAGAACAAGGCAACTCCAGTACTAACGCAACTCATGATCATGGGGGTGAGCGCTTCCACCGGCTTCGACCCCCGGTGTTTAATGGGTATGTTTCAGATCCTATCCATGCTGAGGAGTGGATCCGAAAGATTGAAGATATGTTTAAGTATGCAAAGGTTGACGAAGGGGATAAGGTCACCTATGCTGTCTTTCATTTGGAGTTAAGTGCAAGGCATTGGTGGGACTCGATCCAGAGCACCACTAATGCCGAAGCTATGACCTGGGGGATGTTCAAGACTGCCTTCTTTGACAAGTACTTCAATAGGACTGTTCGGGCCAACAAGAAGAAGGAGTTTATGAATCTACGACAAACTGGCTCTGTGACGGATTATATATGTGAATTTGATGCTTTATCACGGTTTGCTCCCCGTATGATTGAGGATGAGGAAGATAAGATTTACCAGTTTGTTCAAGGACTGAAGCCAAGTCTGTACATGAAAGTGAAGACTGCCGGGATACATAACGTACCTTATGGTGAAGTGACGGCTAAGGCCTTGGAGCTAGAAGAGGCAGAAATGACAGCTTATGCACAGCGCGAACAGCCAAAGAAACTCATGAAGGACGCTCAGCCGCCACCACGTCAGAACAAAGGTTGGCAGCCACGACAGAACAGGGGACCACAGCAACAACAGCATGGAATGAAGAGGCCCCTCGACCAGAATGATGACCAGGGAAAAGGAAAGAGACCTCTGGCGCCTCTATGCCCTACATGTCAGAGGAACCACCCTGGTGAGTGCAAGCTGCTTTCTGGCCGGTGTTTCAGGTGTGATAAGACCGGACACATGGTCAGAGATTGCCCCATGCCGCCAGACCCGAACCGTGCAAGGGTTGTACCCAGAGTGTATGCGTTGATGGAAGATGAGGGAGCTGTTCAGCATACAGTCATATCAGGTACCATCATGATCTGCGGTTTTGCTGCTTATACACTTATTGATACAGGGGCCACACACTCGTTTATATCAACCTTGTTTGTATGCAAACATAGCATAGGACCCTTACCAGCTGAAAGGTTATATAGTGTTGTGTTGCCATCAGGGAAGTCCCTACATTCAGAGCAGATTGTTAAGGGTGACGTCGTGTCCTTAGGGGATAAGAATCTCTATGCGGAATTAATTGTCATTAACATAAAAGGGTATGAAGTGATATTAGGAATGAATTGGTTATTTAGACATCATGCCACGATAAGTTGTCGATCTGGAATAGTTGATTTTAGACCCCCAAATGATAACCATTATTCCTTCCAAGCTATTCCTAAAATAAGTAAGATACCAATTATATCCTCACTAGAAATATACCGAATGCTATTCCTCCAAAGTTACCATCTAGTTCACTATCTTTCATTCCTGCTAATCAGGCTTTAATTATTCTACTTGGCTTCTTCACAACAATTTGTCTAACAATTTTCTTGTTAGCAAACTTGTTGTAGGTAAACCTACAACCTTAATATAAATCTTCTAAAATTCTAAAATCTTATCCTTCTGTTTTTCCCAAAACTTAGAAGTATCCATTACCTTTAATGGAACGAAGCATATCATAGCTCGTACCACAAGCCCTATCAATTCTCAAGTCTCCAGGCAAATATCTAAGTGATCAAGTTGACTTCCTTAAATTCTCACATGAATCGGCCTTCTCTTAATCCCTTATAGGCCAAGCTTTCTAACTCACCTAATCTGATCTCATTCTTCATATTTCCTCAATTACTACTTAGGCGCTAAATTTCGACTGATCTACAGCTTTAATCACTTATTGAGTAATGACTATTTCTACATCCCCAAAGTTCTAAACTTTTCCAGCTTCACGCTCTATCGTTCGATCACTCATACGCACTCCGAGTTCCACTTAATTGGTCACCACCTAAACTCTTCATTACGATCTACCTCTCGGGTCCTTTAAACACTAAAGTTCCTACTTCCATCTTGGAGATAAGTCTCATGTCTGGGGTTCTTAACTTAAACCATATCAACTTACTCTTTTCTTAACTCCGGCGTTCATAACTCAAAGAATCTGAAATCTTTTATCCTCGCTACAATTTCTATAATTAGTACTTACTCTTGTCGATTCATCATCCTTCTAACATTGCACGGGATTCAATAAACCCGTAAACATGACTTCCAATCTAAGGTGTTAAGCTCTCTTTTGATTCGTTACACTTTTTAGGCGTTTCAAGTTAATACCTAACTCTTATACTTTACTTTATGTCTCTAGATTAAGTAGCATCTAATTGCCTAACGCATCTACTATTTATTGTCCACTCTTAACTTTACCAAGTCTTCTTTTATATAAATATATATACATATATATATAGGGTCGGTCATGATATTTCCACACCTCGTCAACTGTCCTTATTGGTTAGTTCTTTAAGATGGTACTTATCTCCTAGAGAACGTTCAAGGATGGTCGGAAATCGCATGTCACCGTCGTCTGGCCAGAAAACGGCGAGAAATCACCGGCGTTCGTCGATCGTCGCCTCCCTCGTCTCCCCTGTTCTTCGCTCGCGGAGCTCGACGTCGAACGACAGAATGGCTTCGGCCATTCTGTCGTTTTGGTTTTTATTTTTATAAAAATAATAATAATAATAATAATAATAATTATAAAACTAAAACTATTTCTTTAATTTAAACTAGCTAATTACCGTTTTACCCTCTCATTTTCGACCATTTCGAATTTCATTAAATCTCATTATTAAATTATAACCCACGGCTTAATTTCACTGGAAATACCCAAACCCAAATTAATTAACCAATTAGGTTAACCAAATTTATTCACTTTTCTTTTAAATTACTTAAAACAATTATTTATTAAACAATTACCTATCATTTTATTTTTTCTTAAAAAAATCCCGGGTGTTACACTTTCTGCGTAAACAGGTACTTTAAACTCTTGTGATCTGAAAACACCTCACACTGCTGCTCATACAGATAGTGTCTCTAGATTTTTAAAGCAAAAACGACCGCTGCAAGCTCAAGGTCGTGCGTCGGATAGTTTTGCTCATATGGCTTCAACTGTCTAGAAGCATAAGCAATGACTTTGCCTTCCTGCATTAATACACATCCCAGTCCGATTCTTGAGGCATCGCAGTAAATACTGAACTTATCGCCCTCAACTGGCAGTGTAAGAACTGGAGCTGTAGTCATCCTCTGTTTCAGCTCCACAAAGCTCTTCTCACAGGCAGGAGACCATACAAACTTTTCATTCTTTCTCGTCAATCGGGATAGAGGGACGGCTATCTTTGAAAATCCCTCGATGAATTTCCTGTAGTATCCAACCAAACCAAGAAATCCTCTTACCTCTCGTACATTTTTAGGCAGTGGCCATTGCTTGACAACCTCAATTTTAGCTGGATCAACTGAGATTCCCTCCTGAGATATGATATGACCAAGAAAACTTACTTGATCAAGCCAGAATTCACACTTGGAAAACTTTGGATACAATTGATGCTGGCATAAAGTCCTAAGAACAATCCGTAAATGCTCCTCATGCTCCTCCTTTGTCTTAGAATAGACCAGGATGTCATCTATAAAAACTACGACGAACCTATCCAAATACTCCTTGAAGACGCGATTCATCATATCCATGAACGCTGCAGGAGCATTAGTAAGTCCAAAAGACATCACAAGAAATTCGTAATGTCCATACCTCGTTCGAAACGCTGTCTTTTCAATATCTTCTTTTCGAACCTTCAACTGATAATAACCCGAGCGTAGGTCAATCCTTGAAAACACTCGGGCACCCTGCAGTTGGTCAAATAGATCGTCAATTCGGGGCAGTGGATACTTATTCTTCACGGTCAATTTATTTAACTCTCTTAATCAACGCACATCCTGAGAGTTCCATCCTTTTTCTTCACAAACAGGACTGGCGCACCCCAAGGAGAAAAGCTGGGTCGAATAAACCCTTTGTCTAATAATTCCTCCAACTGCGACTTCAGCTCCTTCAATTCAGCAGGCGCCAATCTATACGCATTCTTGGATACAGGTGCTGAACTCGGATAAACATCAATTACAAACTCGATCTCCCGATCTGGCGGTAACCCTGGAAGATCATCGAGAAAAATCTCCGAGAATTCCCTAACAATTGGAAGATCATCCGGTTTCAATCCATTAAGTAGCCGAGTATCAATCACTGCGGCCACAAAAATCGAACATCCATTCTTAAATTGTTCTCTGGCTAACATCGAATAAGTAGTAGGCAGCCCACTTAACCTTTTCATCGCTTGAAAAGTGAACTCAACTTTGTTCGGGGGGCGGAAAGTCACCATCCCGGACCTGCAGTCAATTGTGGCGCAATGGCGTGCAAGCCAATCCATCCCCAAAATAAGATCATACACCTCTATACCCATAACTATCAACCGGGCATAGAGGGTGTTGTTTCCCACAGAGACGACGTTGCCTTGGAAAACCTGATCAGACTGCATATTCGCTCCCGAAGGCAGCATTACTCTATACTCGCACTCAGTCAACTCAGATACTAGCCCCAATCTAATCATGCAAGCAGTTGAAATGAAGGAGTGCGTAGCTCCTGTATCTATCAAAGCAAACACTAGCACACCCATGACTAGAATAGTACCTGCTATCACAGAAGGTTGAGCCTCATCATCAACATCTCCGGGCTCGATAAATGCGAAGATCCTCGGCATAACTGTTCTCTGATCGGTAGCCGCCCTCTGACAGTTCTGAGCAAAATGACCGATCTCTCCACATCTATAACAACTGTTCGTGCCCAACCGACAAGTGCCATAATGTTCCTTCTGGCACTTCAGACAAATAGGTTTCTGTGACGCACGCAACCTTCTCAGTATTGTCCACTTTGGCATACACTAACATATCTTCCATTTTTTGAACCCACTCCTCAACTATAGAGGGGTCCGTAGATTGCCCGTCGAATATTGGAGGTCTTAGCTTTTGAAATCTCTCCATGCTTTGACCATTAGGGACAACTATCTCTTGGGCCATCCGATTCTCACGAACTAAGTCCGTGATTTGTTGTGCTTGTCGATCCATGTGTTAGGATTGACGATCGAGTAAGTCTGTCAGTCTATCTATGGCATCGTCCCTAACGTCTCTACCTCGAACCATTTTCTATAAACCCCTATAAAAGTTAAACAAATAGTCCTAAGAAATCAAATTAAAATAAAGCAATTAAACATACTTACAGTTGATGAAGGATGTTCGCGTAGTGGTTGAGCAGTCGTGCAGTCTACAGAACCGTTTTTAAAACCTGGGGGCTCTGATACCATAACTGTAACGACCCTTAACTATTCCTCAAAATTCCCGATAAATTTAAAAATTTATTTTATACCTAGGTAGTTCTCATAACGTTAAGCGGAATTAAAATCATTGAAGTCGTTTGGAAAATAATTTGGAAGGCTTTTTGAACAAAACATTTTAAATCCTCAAATCAATTCAAACAAACAATTAATTTACAATCAAACTATCGGCCATTTGAGGCAACAGACAACCGAAGCAGGGGAGGGGCTGAAGGGAAAATTCAGCCCAAAAAAGCACAAGCGACCGAACGCATGAAGACGTGCGTTCGGGCGCCCCTCGCACAGCCGCCCGAACGCTCATCTTCGAGCGTTCGGTCGCTTCACGTTCTGTTTCCAGAACGTGAAATCTAACCTTCAAACCGACCGTACGCCACTCTTCCCGCGTACGTTCGCCAAACCCTCTGGAAAACCAGAGAGTTCTGCGTTCCAACTCCTTTCCCCCTGCGAACAGTTGCCCCCCCACCTTTTCTTTCTTTCCTTCTTCTTTCCTTTCACGCCCTGCACATCATTTTCACACACAACACAACACATTCATCTCTTTTCTCATTCCTTCATCACATTCTTTTACATACCTTTAACAAACACACGTCTACACACATACGTCGCACATACCATCACTCACCCATTCCCGACTCAAACACAATCAATTTCATAAAAACGAACCGCGTGGTTCCATTTAAAAGTTTTACATATCCCCCTGTTTTCGAAATCACTAACAGTTACAAAATACTTTCAAAATCAGTTTCCAAACATCCTATTACATTTAGTATACAATTCTTCTATTCTTCATCTATCAAATTCCAAAATATTTACCTACGTCCCCACGGGTCAAAATCACGCACTGACTGCCAGCGCACTCCCACGGGCCATCCTCCCTCAACCTGCTCATACTTCAGGCGGAGGGACGTCATCCTCACCTGTCTCGAAATCACCTACACCATAGAGACACCTATGAGATAAAAATCTCAGTAAGCTCTACGCAAATGCTAATGCATGATCATGTATGTTCAGTGCAATGAAAACCGTCCATGTCAATGCATATATCTGTACGTGTCAGTCTATGGTTATCGGAAACGCTCGACAGATGGAGAGGGCACGTCCAGCGATTAGACAGCCCACACCATCTGAAGGGAGGAAAACCCGCTCACCACGGAACGCCAGGTCTGAACCTCATCCCCGATAACCCCATGTCATGGTTGTTTACTGTGATACTTTACTTGCCATTTATGATGCATGTTCATTTCATAAAATCCGTGCGTAAATTCATTTTCATGTCGTTTTTAAAACCGTGATGCATGAATACTTCAATATAACGTAATTAACGAGCATACCATTAAAACGCGACAAATACCATTAAAACATAACAATCAACCTATAAATAACCAAACCTAAACTACCCAACCTATGAAATTTAAACAAATACATCTCCAAAACTCCTCGAGACGACTTCGACATATGGTGTAGGCCTATCGGCCAGAGTAAGTCACGAGAACTTACCTCGCGTCGTTGCACACCAAGCTCCGTCCACGAGCGTTTGTTCACCTATGCATTTCACAATATACGACGTTAAACCGAGTCTAAATCTTCAAACTTCAAAAATTACTAACTCCTAACTAAAGAAAATTCCTTAAAACTCTAAAACACCTTGTTGAGGCATTTCATCGAGCAATTCGTGCTCGTGATTACCAAACCTCCATTAATGGAGTTTTCAAGCTCCAAATTAGCCAAATCTCAAATACCAACCAATAATTCGATTATTTACGCCCCATAAACACCAATACGTCGATTAAAGGCGTAACTACGCTAAACTAATAGATTTCAAACTCTATTTTGCGTTTTCAACGAAAACCTTAAACAAACCCTATTTGTTTAAACCCTAGAAATTGATATCTAACGTTCTAAAAGCTTAGATTCATACCTAGGGAGTGATGACGGAAGAGAAACGTGAAGGCTCGAGTCGCCAGAGAAAGGGAATCATCGCCGGAAATGATGAATCGCCGGAGGAAGAAAATCGCGCGGTGAGGGAGAGGGAAAATGGAGAATTACGTGGGTGAGGGGAAAAGAATGAGGGAAATGTTGATTTTTAATAAAAATTTGGTTTGCAATTTACCAAATTGCCCTTATCTCATTTTCTATTTATTCCTCCACAATTCTCGTTATTTAACTAATGATTCGTTTTCTCCAATTTTTCATATTTTACCTTAAATTCCAATTTATTACTACGGCTTCGTTAAAACTTTTCGTTCATAAAACAGACTTAATCTGACGTACTTACAAAAATGCCGTTTATATTGGAATAAATTTAAATCCCGTAAAGCCGGGTGTTACAAGAGCGGTGTATAGTTTTGTATACCAGGCCCGAGGAGATTATTTTAAGCCATAAAGAGCTTTGTGTAAGTGACATACAGCGGATGGATGAGAGGAACTCACAAAGCCTGGAGGTTGTCATATAAACACTGTCTCAGTCAAATCACCATGTAAAAAAGTATTACTTGCATCCAGCTGTTTTATGATCCAGCCATAGGAGATTGCTAAGGCAAGAGTGGTACGGATGGATGCAAGTTTCACAACTGGGCTGAAGGTTTCCTCATAGTCGATGCCTTCTGTTTGATCATATCCCTTTGCCACTAGACGAGCTTTGTACCTGTTGATCGTGCCATTAGAGTTGAGTTTAGTTTTAAAAACCCACTTACAGCCGATAATCTTGACGACGGGAGAAGGACGAGAAACCAATGTCCAAGTAGAGTTAGTAGATAGAGCCATCATTTTCTCATGCATAGCAGCCAACCAGTGAGGGTGTTTGGAGGCTTGGTTAAAAGTTTTGGGTTCAATGGTGGTTTCTACAGAGAAAGCTTTGGGTTTAAAAATACCGGCTTTGGCTCTGGTGCGTATTGGGTGAGTATTTTTTGGAAGAGGAGGGGCCGGGGTAGAAATGGAAATTGGGTTAGAAGAAGTGGGAGGTGGGGGAGTGGACAGAGATGGTGGTGAAGGTGTAGGTAGGGCGGGTGGATTTGGAGAATTAGATGGAGAATGTGAAGTAGGAATTGAATGAGAAACATTAGAAGAACTTGGTGGGAGTGATGAGTGACTTAGGGTTATAGGAAATGAGAAGGAAGAAGGAATGTGAGGAGGTAGATGTAGAGAAGAGAAGGGAAAAACAAATTCGTCAAAAGTAACGTGACGAGAGATGTATAGTTTTTGGGATCGAGGTTCGAGACAAAGATACCCCTTGTGATTGGGGCTACGGCCCAAGAACACACACGGAAGTGAGCGAGGCTGGAATTTGTTTTGATTATAAGGACGAAGAAAAGAAAAACACAAGCAACCAAAAACGCGTAGAGACGCGTAATCAGGAAGAGAATTGTTCAAACATTCGAAAGGTGATTTGTTTTTAAGAACAGGTGTAGGAAGGATATTTATAAGGCTCGTAGCAGTAGAAAAAGCACAGGGCCAGAATTTATGAGGGACAGAAGAATGGAAGAGGAGAGCGAGACCAGTTTTGACAATATGGCGGTTTTTTTCGCTCTACACGACCATTCTGATTAGGAGTATACGAACAGGAGATATGGTGACGGATGCCAAGAGATTGACAAAGAGGAGAGAGGGATTGGAACTCCCTGTCCCAGTCGGATTGAACGACCTTAATAGAGTAACCAAATTGTGTTTGAACATAACGATGAAAGTGAACAAAAGTAAGATGAACATCACTTTTTAATTTTAAAGGAAACATCTAGGTAAAACGAGTGCAATCATCCACAAATAAAATAAAATAACGATCTCCAGTAAAAGAAGGAAAGGGGGATGGACCCCATACATCAGTATGCATAAGCTCAAAAGGAAAAGTGGAATGAGATTCAGAATTAGGAAAGGGCAATCTGTGAGATTTACTCATTTGACAAGGAGTACAAAAGTTTGTCATTTCATTGCGCACAAAAGGAATATTACAAGTATTCATTACACTTTGCAAAATAGATACAGAAGGGTGACCCAATCTGGAATGCCACAGTTGGGTGGAAGAGAGTTGTGAGCTCGGCAAGGAGGCAGAGAGAGGGGAAAATGTCTCTGAGCTCGGCAGAGAGGCAGAAAAAGATCGAGCTACAGAAGGCACAGGAAGCTGATACAGGCCATCAATAATTGAACCTCGGAGAAGGACTTGGCGAGAAGTCTGATCCTTAACACAAAAACAATGGGAATTAAATTCAACAACGACAGAATTATCACTGCATAATTTGCTAACACTAAGCAGATTGTGGGAAAAACCACGAGTATGACAAATTGAATTTAAATGAAGAGAATGGAAAGGAGTGTGGATTAAAGCAAAACCAAGGTGAGAGATCGGAGTGGACTTACCATCGGCAGTGACAGCGAAATTCAGGCCACTGAAAGACTGAGGGTTGTGAAGAGTAGCCGAGGTTGGAGAGAAATGGTGGGTGGCCCCAGAGTTGAGAACCCACGAAGCAGAAGCCGGCAGTGTGGGAAGGAGACCAGCGTAGAGAGCTCGCGATGAAGCAGATGTTGACTTAAATGATAATTAAGTCCAAATTTGTTTTTGATGATGAGTTTGTATGGTTTATATTATAATTTGATTATGTTTACTGAATGAAAATAATGTATATGCAGTTGAGATTAATCTGTTGGAAATACCCTTGAAAAGGGTATTTTAGTTTACTAATGAATTTGGTTGAGTGTCCTAGGTTTATTAGTAAAACAGGGCTGTGAATGCACATTCAGTGGTCAAGTTGCCAAGAAGTCCACCGGTGATTTAAAATATTAAAAGAAAAGAAGTCCACTGGTGAATGAAAATAAAAGACGAAGTCCACCGCCCGCTAGACGACAAAAGCTGATGACTTCGAAGATTAAGTCATCCGATGGGTTTAAGGACTGAATCATCCGATGGCTATTAACGCAGCTTCATCTGATGGCGTTTAACGCTGAGTCTACCGATGGGAAAACGACAAAAGGCGAAGTCGTTTTAAAGATAAAGTCTACCGATAGGAAAACGACAAAAGGCGAAGCTTTTAATGACTACGTCCTCCGATCGCTAGAAGACAAAAGAAGAAATTCTCATATAGTATCCGCTCAAGATCTACATCCCTCAATTCGCAAGCGAAGTCATCCGATCGCTAAACGAAAAAACGGAAGACTCTTCGAAGAAGACCTCCTCCGCTCACTAGACGACCAAAACGGAAGACATCATATCTACATCTTCCGATAGCGTTTCAGTTGTTTAATGGTGCATCTTCTGACAGCGGTTCATCTTCTGACAGCAAGAGAAACGGCTACCTGCTTCTGGACGAAAGCTGCTCCAACGGTAACAAAGTTTCTATTATTGGATAAGGAGCATTGAAGTCAAGCCGATTTTGAAGACAGAGTATTTAAGCCGGGTCATTATTCTAGAGCAGCATCCTCCGATTCGGCTCAAGCTTCACAAACATAACGAAGCCGGTTCAAGAATTGTTAAAGCACGTCTTCCGCCAGATTTTAAATTATGCCGCGGAAAGCTACAGTGTATCTCGCCAGAAGCTTAAAGTTGAGTACATTAATGGCGTTGCGCTTTCAGAAAGAAACGGCTACCTGCTTCTGTACGAAAGCTGCTCCAACGGTAACAAAGTTTCTATTATTGGATAAGGAGCATTGAAGTCAAGCCGATTTTGAAGACAGAGTATTTAAGCCGAGGTTAGAGCACGAAGATACAACTTTTGCGAATTGAATTCCTGAGCCCTAACTTGCAAAAATCTTATACTCTGTATTATTCTTCTACTACACCTCTCGATTCGATAACTTGAGATTTAATCTTTGAGAGTGTAGTCTGAGCTAGAACCTCACCAACTCATATATTTGTATAAGGCAGTGGATTGTCGCCCGTGAAGAACAATCCAGATTTGTAAAAGGCAGTTGATCGGAGCCCGGAATTCCGATCTGTGTATTCTCGTTGAGGAGAAGGTTAAGGATCTTCAAGGGGTGAACCTTGAAGCGTGGATGTAGGCAAGGTTTGGCCGAACCACGTAAAAAACCACTGTGTGTTAAATTTCTCTCTCTCTCTCTTTACTTTGACTGCTTGTCTGATTGCTTTTAATTTAGAATCCTACAATAAGAAAGAAATTAATATTAGACTACTTAATTAAATTTTAAAAAGGGTCTAATTCACCGCCCCCCTCCCCCCCCCCCCTCTTAGACAATCTCGATCCTACAGCAGAGAGGTCGGAAGGCAGAGGAGAGTTTGGAAATTGAACGAGGGAGGAAGAAGAGGTGGGTGGGTGGGTTGGGTAGTTCGGGTTATAAGGTGCTGGGTCGGGTATGTAAAAATAAGGATAGTGGGCTGGTTGGGTTGTGGGCTGGCTTGGTAAGCTGAAGGTGGGTGGGTTGAGAAGGCTGGTGGGCTGGTTAAATTAGTTGGGCTAGAGGGGTAGGAATGGTTGAAGCGATGAAAGCAGCCTGAGGAAGAGTGGCTTGACTTATGGCAGATCTGGCATTTAGGCCGGTTGGGTTTGTGGTTGGGCCGGTTTGGTCACCAAACGGTTGGAGGTAGAGATGGAGACCCAACCCCGGTTGGATACTGATGCAGAGGAAAAGCAGGGCACAAACCTGGAGCGCCAAATGGCCGAGGAAACGACGCCGGTCGGAAGGGCTGCTGAGCGACGGCGAGAGCTTGAACGGAGTTAGGCATGTGAAGGGAGGTCGCAAGGTTCTGTTTCTCAAGACGAAACTCAAAACTCTGCAACAAACTTGTAACGCTCCGAGTTTTCTGAACCCAGTTCGCTACTCATAACCCGAATATAACTAAGAAACTTTGAACCAAATTTAAAATTTCGCTCGAAATTCAAAATTTGACGTTTTCTAAAACCTCGAAATATCTAAAAAGAACTAGCAGCGGAAATCATTTAAGCAAAAATAGTGTTAAACAAAACTATATAAAGAATGTTGAATAATCGGTTGGAATATTAAGAAATAATCGACCAAAGAAAGTAAAGGTTTAAATCGCGAAATACTTGAAAAGTTACAGAAGCCAACCGTATCTGCCGCTGAGCAAAGTCAACGGAAGAGACTGAAACAGAAAACAGAAGGCTTCTTCCGGTGACAAAACGACAAAACTTGGGCTACGTCATCCGGTGGATTCAACAAACGACATCCACCGGCGACTAAACGACAAAGTCCTATTTTTCCTTCACAAGTCAAAACAAAACAGGATAAATCGCCCGGTCACTAAGTGACAAAAACCATTGCTCGCAACCACCGGTCATAAGACGACAAAAGTCTTCCTACATCTACCGATGACGTCAGCCGGATGATTTCCTTCATCCGATCGACTAAATCTCGCATCCACCGGTGACGTCAGCCGGATGATTTCCTTCATCCCATCGACTTTATCATACATCCACCGGTGACGTCAATTGGATGATTCATTCATCCGATCGACTTTCACTGAGGACATCTTCCAATAAAGAACAGATTAACAACTCAACATCTGCCGATAGACTTCATCTACCGACAGAGAACAGAACAACAACTCTAACTACGGAAAGGAATTTACTCACTTTACTGAAACTATTCAGAAACAATTCAAATTATTGCATTACTCAAATCCAATAAGAACCAACATTTAAACTCCACAGAATACTATCATCAGAAAATCTCAAAACGTATTCAAAATATTAAAAAAAACATTACTGTCATGAAAACTTAGCGTACTCAGATTGAGACACTGTCAACTAAACCATTCCAACTACAGACATCAGTTAATCCGCCTCATCAGTTTACTAGGCCGAAACATGGATGTACTCCTCCAACCACATCTATTCATCTGTGCACTCAAGGAAATCACCTGCAATCTCCTCAACACCTACATCACAAAACTCATCTATTAGCTTAATGCTAAGTAAGTAAAGCAGTAAGAAAATGAAATGCTGAAATGCTGAATCATAAATTCCTAAACATGTAAATTTCTACTTTCTCATCTCAGTTGCATTTGCATTCGTTTCTATTTAGATCCTCCTGTGAAATTGGGAGTTGGATCACTTCTCCCAAAGTACAAGTATCCACTGACTCATTAAGGGTTGGATTAATTCCCTTAACAGTAAATATGATGCACATAATTGTTCAGATCCCACTGTGAAATTGGGAATTTGATCAATTTTCCCAAAGTATAAGCATTCACTGTCTCATTAAGGGGCGGATTATTTCCCTTAACAGTGTATCTGTTCACATAGCTGTTTCAATATGTTCATTCCTTACCATGCCAACATGCATTCAAATTCATTTTCGTATATTTTTTAAAATATGATGCATAATACAAAGACACTTTCAAATAAACATAATCCTAATGTTTTGTGACGTAGGGCCGAAGGCACAAGCAAACTTCACTTACCTGGTCTCCTGGAAGTCGCTCGGTTTCAACTACTCTGGAAGCCCTGTTCACCTAATGTCATAAACAAAATATCATTCAGATCTTCACTAATCCTCATCCTACACTATTCACAAACCTAAGGAGCTAGTTTAGAAGTTCGGATCATCGCACACTCCTGATTCAACACTAACCCGAACTCAACTCACTCACAGCATTCTAAAAAAATACACACATTGCACTCTATTTGCTATCTAGCCACTAAATCTCGAGAAAACGAAGGGAAAAGTTACCTAGTTTGAGGAAATGGAGATCAGAGGGGGAAAATCGCCTGGAGCTCTGTTGAGCTTGAGCTGAATATCGAGAAGGAAAAATGAAGGAACAGTGGCTACTAAACTTCATTAACCTAATCACTAATTCACCCAAATTTCAATTTTACAACATTCTCTATAATTGGAAAATGGTAGATTGGTTAATAGAAACCGGGTGTTACAAAACTGTAGATATTTTCCATGGAGGGCTCGTTGGTGTGATTTGTAATGGCGGTGACAAAGGAATTGTAATCGCTGCTAAGACCGCCTAGAAGATAAATCACTTGATCACTGAGGGGTACGGGCTGACCGATGGCGGTGAGCGTGTTGCAGATGGAGGTAAGTTTTTGAATGTACTGAGAAATAGAGAGGCCGTCTTTTGTGAGAGAGTGGAGCTGGCCACGGAACTCTGTGATCCGAGCAAGCGATGAGGATGCAAAACGGCGAGCCAGGGAGTTCCACATGTCAGCAATAGTGGAGTGGGAGATAATGATCAGAAGAAGCTCTTCCGATACGGAGGAGAAAATCCAGCTCATCAGAAGGTGATTGAAGCGTTGCCATGTAGTAAACTCAGGATTAATCTTCGATGAAAGATTATCCAGAAACTGTGGGGGTTGAGAGAGAGTACCGTCCAGGATATTTTTTGAGTCCATTGGCAATGACGATGTTGATAAATTGTGCTTTCTAGAATAGATAATTAGTATTGTGGAGTTTGATGTTTAATACTTGATTTGTGGTGGGGAATGAAGGCAGAGAAGTAGATGAAGGAGGAGGTGAAGAAAGGGAGGGGTATTGTCGAAGTTGAAGATGTCATCTGTAGCTCTGATACCAAGTTGGAGTTTGCAGATTTACTAGAAGAGGAAGATGGAGAAGAAGACGGAGATGAAGGCGGCAAAAAATGAAAAGAGCTCTCATTCAATTTTTAAGAAAAAATGTTTAAGCTATATATATGTACAACAAACTATGATGAGTATCGAAAGGAGAGAAACTAAAACACAACTACACTATAACAAATAGTCTACCAATAGTCATACTCTAACAAGGATGAGAGGGGGGATCTATATGTTTTGTGAAAAGAATGCTCTTACCATGTTCATACTGAAAAGCCAAAAACTAACAAGGATGAGAGGGGGGATCTGTATGTTTTGTGAAAAGAATGCTCTTACCATGTTCATACTGAAAAGCAAAAAACTAATTCATTCCTGGATTTGATGTTGATTCATCCACCCAACACCTAAAGTTTGTAATTGAAATATTATATTTTTTCAAATACTCACGATGATAGTAGAAGTGATGTTGACGGAGCAAAAAAAAAAAAACCCCAGTGTTTCATGTTGCATTGTGACATGCTCTATGTTGTTTGTCTTTTCTCTTCAACATGATAACTAGAATAACATGTTAGAAATTGATTATTATTTGTCTCAAAACTTTGAGAAATTTTAAGACAACTTAGATACTTTAATATAGTAGGAAATGAACCTAGTTGAATATCTAGTTTTGACTAAAATAGCAAGCAATGTTTTGCTGATTTTGATTTCTACTGTCGCTTTTATTTATTGTGTTGAATTATGATTCATCACCAAAAACTGTTGAAGCTATTATTTGCGAAAATAATTTGCTATAATAATCTAATAATAATTGTACATGTACTTTCAAGCCAATAGATGAATTTAAGGTAGTTTATCTACCATGCAGCCCAAAAGAGAATTTATTACTATATCTACCTTGATTTAATTTAATATTAAATATTTTCGAGTATGAACTAAACTGGAACTGCACCAGAACCAAACTGAAATTGTTGATCGGCTTAGTTCAGCTCCCTTCTCAAACATTTTGATTTCAATTTAAAATCTTAGAGTCGAAATGGTGGTTGTTCGACCCTAAAACCAGAACAAATAAAATCGTGTTCATCCCTCTTTAAACAATTACAACCACATTAGAGACACATTCACAACTAGTTGTCCTCAAGTAAGTATTAAAAAGAACTAAAATAACACGACATTGTACTAATATCTGTTAATAAGGTCATTACTAATGCTTTTAGCTAACATGCATCAAATTACTTGACCTTGCACATAACAACGACACTACAATCCACAACATGTTATGCCTCTTATGAATCTATCTGTCTTTCTTTCTTGCCATAACCTGTACCTTAAAAATATGTATACCATGGTATGAGCTTAAAAAACTCAGTAAGACAACTATGGTGCCAAACACTTTCCAAACTTAGATTTATGAAATTTTCCAACTCGTCCCTAAATGCATGATACTATACATATAATCATCACATGAGGTGCACATGTCATTAAATCGATATACGAACTCTAAGATGATGCTCATGTTTCATTTATCATGTATCCATGTGTACCTTTTTTTACCACAACACCTTACCAAGTGGATTCTATTTTATTTACGGTTCTAACATTTCACTCAAATGTTAACATCCTAGTAATTTTACCTTACTTAGACCATATGCATCCATTACCTTCCCATGAACACCTCTAGACTTATTCCGCTATTAGGTTTAAGCTTTTCACTCAAGGTAAACACATATTCTCTTTCCCTTTCGCTTTTAAATTTATATATGTCACATAATATAAGTTCTGCATGATGTAAATTTTATTTGAGCCAGGTTGGCGGACCCGTTGATATGAACAAAGGTACAACCAAGTACAAAGTCGAGGAACATAATCTATTAGACGACAAGCGAGACTTAAAGTACAAAAACCCACATAATTTGGTCATAAAAATCCAAGAGAAAGAGTTATCACAACATGAACAAAAAAACCATGAAAATGCGTGGATATGCATGGAGATTCATGAAGTTGCATGAAGATGCATGGAGAGGGTTGAAGTTGCAAAAAAATACAAAAATATCAAAATTGGGTCATCCAAAACATCCAGTGTGCGCGCGCCCAGGGCGGTCAGGCCGCGCCCGCACCCCGCACAGTGCCATGTGCCCTACGCACCCCAGCTTGACATTCCGCGTCAAAACTTTTCTTTTTTCATATTTTCATGATTTTCTTCCTATTGTTATGTATTAGTTAAGTTTCTTTAACCCTAGATTGATTTCTACAATATTTTTAAGATTTTTAGTGATATTTATATTATTTTTAATATTTATTTTAGCCTATTTAAACACTAGAGTTGTAATCATTTGGGAACAATTATGATGAATGATATTTAATTAAAGCTTATGTTGTTTTTAGTGATTTTTGTTAGAATTTTCTATTTTATTTTTTTGTGAATAACTAGATCTTCTTCAAGTCAAAACTTGAAAGATCAAATTCATAGCTTTGGTTCTAACCATAAGTTTGGTTACGGGTCAAACTCTTTATTTGATAACTTTGATTCAATTGACAAGGTTTGATCGGGGTTAAGCTCCTTTTTACTTGATTCAAAGGCGTTTCTAAGTTTCTATTTTGCGTTGTTGAAAGATTTTGAGTTTAATATAACCGTAGTTCTCATCATTTGATATTAAAGCAAAGACTCCTAGATTTAAACACTATCTTTATCTTTTGTCAATCTCTTATTCCCCCGATTTTTCTCTCAAAATTCTTCATATTAAAAAAAAAAAGCCCATTTTTTTCTTACTTCTAGAGTTTCAAATTTAATTCTTGAAATTTCGATTCTCACACTTAAAGTTTCAAATTTTATTATTAAATTTTCTATTCTTATTCTTAAAGTCTCGAATTTCACTTTTGAAATCTCAACTATTGATCTTAAAGTTTCGAATTTCATTCTTTAAATTTCGAGTAGCATTCTTAAAGTTCGAATTTCAATCTTGGTCACGAGAAGAGCACTCGACATTCAACTTAAAGGAGATGGAGTTGAGGTGCAAAGAGAACATATTTTTCATACTAGATGAAATGTGAACAATAGGGTATGTAATTTAATTATTAATAGTGGAAGTTGTACTAACGTTGTTGAAACTTTGTTGATAGAAAAGTTGGGTTTGGAAGCCGAGATGCATCCAAAGCCCTATAAGCTACGATCGTTAGGTGATTGCGGAGAAGTGAAAGTGACTAAAAGAGTAAAAGTCGCACTTTCAATTGAAAAATATAAAGATGAGGTTTTGGGTGATGTGGTACCAATACAAGAGACATATATACTTTTGGGGAGACCTTGATAATTCGATAAAAAAGTTGAGCATAATGGATTCAAAAATGAATACTCTTTTATTCAAGACGAAAGGGTGGTAACTCTAACATCACTAAAACCTTGGGAGGCTAGTGGGGATCAAGAAAAGATTGCAAAAGAATTCAAAAAGAGGAAAAATTCAATAAGTGATGTGAAAACTGTGATGATAGCAAAGAAACAAATACATATACTTTCTTGCAAGGACGATTACTTTTTATCTAACGACCTAACCACTTCATATCCAAGTGTTTTCAATGATGCAGGAGATTCGATGATGAATTTTTTTGAAGAGGGAGAGAATGATACGAACCAAAGTATAACCAAACTCAAGGCCAAGGACCATGATCTATTAGAAGACAAAGGAGACCCAAAGTAAAAAAACCAACGTGATTTGGTCATGAAAATCCAAGAGAAAGAGTAATCATAACATGAACAAAAAAAACCATGGAGATGCATGGAGAGCATGGAGATTGCAAAAAAAAATGAAAAACTATCAAAATTGGTGCAGCCCCAGTATTCGATGCGCGTGCCCAGCAGGCCGCGCCCTAGCGCCCAACGCGACATTCTACGTCAAAACTTTTTTTTCTTCATATTTTCATGATTTTCTTTCTATTTTTATGTATTAGTTAAATTTCTTTAACTCTAGATTGCTTTCTATAATATTTTAAAGATTTTTAGGGATATTTGTATTATTTTAGCCTATTTAAATGGTAGAGTTGTATTTCTTTGAAAACTATTATGATGAATTATATTTAATTAAAACTTATATTTTTTTTTAGTAATTCTTTTTATAATTTTCTCTTTAGTTTTTTGTTAAGAACTAGATATTCTTCAAGTCAAAACTTAAAAGATCAAATTGATAGCTTTGGTTTTAATCACAAGTTTAGGTTACGGGTCAAGTTCTTTGTTTAATAACTTTGGTTCTATCATCAAAGATTTGATCGGGGTCAAGTTCTTTTTTACTTGATTTAAAGACGTTCCTGAGTTTTTATTTCGCGCTGTTGAAGGGTCTCAAGTTTGATATATTAGTGGTTCTCATCACCCGTATTGTCGATCTCCATTTCTGGTTTTGTGTTCTTTATAAATTAATGTAAGTGATGATCGCAAAATTTGCGGTTGCATTTTGATCTTTATATTAGATTTGTTACTTTGCCCGTGATATAGTCTATTTTTTATAGACTAGTTTCGTTGGTGCTCTAGTACCAACTACTCCTTATTGCGGTGGCAAGCCCTCTAGCATAAAATTATATAAAACACATTGTTTGGTGCTGCAACGTCAAGACTCTCACCCTATGGCACCAATTCTAAATCATAAACCTTAAATGAAGTGTCAAATAATGATTGACGCAATTAAGGTATAATTAATGTAATAAATTATAAATAATTAATTTATTACATTAATTGTACAAATCATTGTTTGACACGTCAGCGAATATTTTAAGAAAGTAGAATAATAGAGTAAACGTAAAATTATTCTAAATGTATAGCCAAACCCTGAGGTGTAAGTACGACAATAGTTTACTCCTTAATTTCGGAGATGAAAAACTAATTTTAAACAATCAATAACCCAAGATTAATTTGGTCACTTTTAAAAAATACCCCAAAATTAAGAGGCTCTTGCAAGTACTTAGGATATGTGTCCCCCTCGTGTTTGTAATAGCTTTTATTGTTTAACATTGCTTACTAATCTAACGATGATAACAACTTTGATGGATAACGACCTGAAAATGAGTGAGTTATCACCCAAAAAATAAGGGTTGCTCACTAGTCGGATAACCTGAGAGCAATAAAATATATGAACAGAAATGGAAGCGTTAAAGTGTTTGAATGGAAATGATTTCTTCATAGGAAATGAAGCTAAGATGTAGAATCAAAGTTGAGCTTGGTCCTTGGCGGGCTCTAAGCTCGGCTCGACCCACCTCTTTGGACCGGGCTAGATTCAGTTTGTTACTGTAGCGAACCAAGCCAAACTCGACCCGCTGCAATAACGAGCGAAACCTGGCCCGGCCTGCAACTGTAGCCAGCAAGCCCGTTAAACAACTCTAAGGTGAGGATTGTATGAACGTTATTTTTCTCTCTGTAAATTTCTTCTGTTCGGCGGCAATATAACAAAGTAATCTTCCTCATCTTTCTTTCTCAACCGGCAACCATAACATCAGATTCCTCGCCGTCTGTGATGTTATTTCTTTGCTAGAAATTGGAAATTTTTGCAAAATTTCTTCTGTGTTGGAAGGGGCATTTGAGCTGCTTACGGATTGAGTTCAGTGGAGGTATAAATCCGATTCCTTTGTCCCTCTATCTGTCTGTGAGTGGTCGTTGGAATGTTGGATTTTCTGGGTTGAAATTCTAATTGTGAATATTCTTCATACTCTGATTCTGTCTCTCACCGTTTCAACCTCAGATTTGCGCTGGATTGGTGAAGGTATTGGAGACGGCGTCGAAGGAGACAACATTGTTCTGCCCGCATTCATGCAGCGGCCATTTGAGTCGCGGTCCAGACTTTGTGTGGACCGTGATTCAGCTGCTAAAATTGGGTTGTGGTTCAATTTTTAAAATGGGCTTTAGGTTGGGCCGCAGTCCAAATTGTCGATGTTAATTACCCAATTAAATAAAGACTATATTGAATGGAAAACTTGGGAATTTAAGGTATAAGATTTTAACCAAAAATTTATAATTTTATTTTTGGCTACGTACCAATTCATTAAATTAAATTTTTGGACAGCTGTAATTTGGACTTAGATTAATTGACTTTGATTAGCGGTCGGCCCACTTGAGATCGGGATTTATTAATTTGCACATTCTGATTTAATTAAAATTTAAAGTATTTTATTTTATACAAATAATTATTAAATTTCTATTTATTGTTTTATTTAAATTTCATGCATGTTTTGCATATTTTGACATGAGAAACCTTGTTTCAAGTAGAGAAATGGAACAACTGACTGTGTCTTATCTTGGGGCCCAAAACTCTAAACCATATTACGGTAGTTTTTAGGACTTTTGTGATCGCCACGTATCGTTGTTATTATTTTAAAATCATAAGACATAGTGTGTTTAGAAATCGTAGGTAGTTTTATTTTTACTTTTTTTTCTTAAATGTTGTTAAATTCTCAAACTTGAACGTAAATACTAGAAATAAAATTTGTCTCTATTGAGTTTATTTGACTCACTGATATTTGTAAATCTTTAAATTATTTAATTTTTGTTTGTACATTTATTTTTTGACTTATGCTATCACTTTACATAAATATTTACTTATTGGACTTGATAGACAATCTATTTTCGTGCTTTGGCCTCTATTAAATTTTAAGTTTTCCGTTGCTTTATTTAATATTAAAAATTAAGGATCGGGTGACTTGATCTTGTTTTTTTGCACCATGTCAGTCTTTATTTATTCTTGGGTCCTATTACTGGTCGTGAGAACTGGTAGAAAAGAAAAGACACTAAGTAAGGGAGAGAAGACTATTGAGTATATTTCCGCTATCCCTCGTTCTCTTCACAATTCAGGCTTTTATAGCCACCACCACTTGTATCAGTTTATTTTCTAACTACATTGCAATACATCATCAGTTAAAGCAGTTATTCTTCAAAATCTTGAGGTCAACGTGGCTTCCTTCTCCTTCTCTTGATCTCACTAACCGCACCTGAATCACTTCTAACTGGGGCGTGACATAATATGTTACAATAGGTAAGAGAATGAATTAGGTTCCATAAAAAATAGATAATAAAAAAGAGTCATCAAAAACAGCTCATTGTTTTCTTTAACTTCCGATGCATGGGCTCATATTATTAATACCTATTGGGCTCCCAACTAATTACTAGTTTTGGCCGGAAGTGTCAACTTAATCCTCTTTTGCCAGGGTTCCTATTCCTAGAGAAGGGAACTTTATTTCAGTGCAGGCTTTAAGTGACATTGTTTCAGAGTTCTCCCTCGTTACTAAGAAAAAGTGAGATACGAATTCAGAAAGAAGAAAAGCATTTAATCCATCCTAGTATAGATCATGCCTATATTGAAAAGCCTACTTGAAAAACGTATCTTTATTTAACATGCGCACGAGTTTTATAAGATTAGTCAATACTTGAGGTCCTTAAATAATAATAATTATTGTCATTTTTCTGTCGGTAAACCTAAAAAATTATGAATTCTTTTCTTTGAGAAGGTAGCTCCAAAAAACACCTTAATTTAAGGGAAATTATGGCTCAAATAATGAAATTTGTTGAATTTCCATTCCACCAACCAAGGTTGACCAAAGAACCCACGCCAGAATTTCCAATTACAACAGCTCAATCATTGTCAATATTGTCTTTTTGGTCTCGATTATACTTTTGGGTTAGTTTATAGTTCTCTTTCGCTCATACTATATATTGGTTCTCATATTTCAATGTTGCTTCTAATAAAATCGTGTAACATATATCATTAACGTCACTAAGACCAAAAATGTATTTTACCCTTTAATTAAATAAGTTTCTACAAAAACTACCCAAATATTATAAGTGTAGTAATTAGATATAATGCTAAAATTTGAAGCGAAAAATATCATTTTTTTCCGCTTAATTTTTTATGTAATTTTATATTTTCTTAAATATATTACAATGGATTTATTGCTACAATCTCGACTGTTGGATAAAAATAATCCATTATGATTTTCAAATTTTATATTTAATTTAATTTTTTTGCTCGCTAAGTTTTAGGCTTAATTTATGAAAAAGGTTAAACATAATTCACGTAAAGAGAGATTAATATCTCACACATGCTAACATTAGTCAACGGAAAAAGTAGATTTAAAAGTCAATAAATTATGATTAGAAGGTAAGCGTTGGATAAGCAAGTTTTATTGATTATTTATGTCAATACGCATGAGGGAATCAGAATTAAAAGTAGTTTAATTAAGCATTTATCTCTTTAATACAAAATCATTTGCATGTGTTGGCTGTCGGAGATTCAAAAAGCATTTGAAAACACATATTATTAATTATATATAATTATTATTAGGATTAATTAATATGTCTATAATTAATAGTTATTGGATAATTGATATTCTTTTTTAATAAGTAAAAATTGGCAAATCGAATAAATAAGATACACATGTCGGCTGCTCACTGTCTTTAGTTTCCTTTTGACTATTTTTTGAGCAAAAAGAAATGCAGGTTATACTAAGATTATTTTATACAAAGATTATAGTAAATATACCACCCTCTTACTAAATTGAATTAAAATTATAACCTATAATTGTAAAATTAAATTGTCACGACCAAGAAATGGGCCCAACAGAAATCCCTGGTGGAACAACTCGATTTTCAAAGAGGACCCGAACAGCCATTCACAGTCTTGATTTGCAGTGGAAAATTTCATTCAAAATTTAGTTATAGCCCACACGAGATGATTCAGGTCCACATATTGATTACAAAATTAAAATACTGTGCAAGAAGGGGAAAATATCCAACACCAGTTAACTAAGTTTACAAACCCAAAACATTAAAGAGTTCTTACCAATAAAAGGAATAAAAAGACTCAAGGGAAAAACATAGAAAAACTAGGGGAAATCTCCATTACAAGTTCTACTCTTAACCATCTTGGTCCTTGCCTGGGATAGAGATGAGTCTTTAGGGTGACTTACTAGCTTAGTAGGAAATTTTATATCATACTTTGATATATGTGAATTTTTTTTATCTTTTCATCTTAAAACATTAAGTCATAGAGAAAATGCAATGCATAGATTTACAGTTATCGAAAATCTCTTTGCGGACTTAAAAAAAAAGGTTCCACGCACCATTGGTTAGGGGTGTGCAAAATCGAATCAGAACCGATGAACCGAACAGGAACCGATGAAATCGGTTTGGTTCGGATCAGTTTTGAGCATTTGGAAACCGAAGTTCGATTTAATTTTGTAGGAACCGACTTTTTAGGTTTGGTTTTCGATTAGGATCTGTCAAAACCGAAAGAAACCAAACCAAACTGAACCATTCCTGCATTTTAAAAACTAAATCATGCGAGCGAGACAACGGACCTGAACTTCACTCTTCCACTCGACCACTCGAAAACGATCAGGCGAGGCGAGGCGACGACTAGAGACCCGACAGACGACGACGGACACATGTGACGACACACGACCGGCGACGACTCTCTGTTATGGGCTATCGAGATTCGAGTATCGACGACAACAACAGCACCTTTGGTTCTTGGAAATTTGGAGGCGCCCTTTGGTTCGTAGGAAACGGGTCTTCTCTTCTTCTTCCTCATTTCAGCTGCCTTCTAACATTTCTGGTGATTTTCTTCTCCATTTCTTCACCTCTTGGATTTCTTATTGAGTGGTTTTTAGACTGATCCGTCTTGATCTTTGTTATCTGGAGTGGTGATTTGTTTTTGGGGATCATGAATTATCATATCTTTAAACAGTAATATTTTTGGATTTCTTATTAAGTGGTTTTTCAGATTATCTTGTTTATTGGTTCTTGATCAAGAAATTTCTCAACCCATTTCCTAAATCTGACTTGCCTTAATTGTCTTTGATCGAGAAATTTCTCAACCCATTTCAATCATCTTGCAGTATTTCCTTGAAATACTTGTGAATAAAATGAGATTTGATGAAAAGATGGTAAAATGGCGGAAATGGATTACTCGATGCAAGCAGGGCAACGCAAATGATTTGTTAGACAAATTTTTTTTGTAGAACCAGAACTCAACCGGAACCGAACCAAAATTGGAATCGGAACTTTAGGTTCAGTTCCGGTTTGCTTTTAGCCGGTTACATGACCCATTTTGGTTCGGATATTCTGAAACCGACTAGTGACCGGTTCGGTTCGGTTTCTCTCCAAAACCGAACCGAACTGGGTTTTGCACTCCCCTACCATTGGTGGGGCAAGTATCAAAACCTTGCTATGTTTAAGAATCAAAACCTTGCTATAAATAAAATAAGCATCTATCGTTTCCTGCAGAAAACAACCTCATTAAGGCCACTTATGAATCTTTACACGCCAATTTCCCATAATGCACGCAAAAATAATGACAACGATCCATAGATCGATTCCGTCACATTAGAGAGAGAAAGAAAAACCGTTTGAAGACAAGTCCATCGCGTAAAAAATGTAATAACAAGAAACCCTAACCAGGTTTAAGAATTCGAACCAAAGAACACGCCACTATTATCTAAACCCAACGTCGCACGTACAAATAAAAATATCTTCACACATCACAATATGTATAAAGACAACCTCAAGTTGTTTTGGTCCTAATACTGCCCAAAATAATAGGAGGTCCGTCTAGAATATGCATATATACAAGTGAATGAAATATCATGCACGTGTAAAGTAAACGTATAAAACTAGAATACATATAGTATTAAAACTAACATGCTATTAGACAAGACATACCGAGTTTTAAATGTGGTATTTCACTAAATATGTGTTTTGTAAACCATGATTCGTATGTCGTACAATATAGAAATCTCTAGCTTGATGACAATCACTATTCTTTCCAGCTAGAGCAACACTCTCGGGGACAAGAGGATGTCTACAAATAGCGTTACGGTGATGGAAGCCCAGCATGCATAAAAACATGAGTCTCCCTAGATGTCAAGACCTGAAACCCGACGGGTCGAGAATTTCGTATAATCATATTCGTAATCAAAATGTCAACCCAATTCTCTTTTTTTTTGTGTATATATATAAATAAGTTTTTAAATAAATTCCAATCAAATTCGAAGTCATTTAAAATCATTTGGGGAAATATCTATTTAAAGAAAAGAATCAACAAACAATCGAATTAACCTCTGTCGTTCACATCCACCGCTCATTTCTGTCGAGCGTCATCCACCGCTCAACAATAATATTCCACATCTACCGATGACGTCAGCCGGATGACTCATTCACCGATCATTTCTGTCGAGCGTCATCCACCGCTCAACAGTAATATTCCACATCTACCGATGACGTCAGCTGGATGACTCATTCACCCAGCATCCACCGGTCATTTCTGTCGAGCGACATCTACCGCTCAACAATACTCACATCTTCCGGTGACGTCAGCCGGATGACACATTCATCTAGTATCCACCGATCATTATAAACACACAACATCCACCGGTGAACAGTAACACTCAACATCCACCGGTCAGACCACGTGTTACCCACGTGACTTCATTAACTCGGCAGACGACATCTACCGCTCACATTCACAGAACACATTCACCGATGACGTCAGCCGGATGACTCAATCACCCAGCATCCACCGATCAATAATACTCAACATCTTCCGGTGATGTCAGCCGGATGACGCATTCATCTAGCATCCACCGCTCATCAGTAACCGAACATCTACCGATTATTGATCAAAGTTGAGACTTCAATTCTTTCCCTCATTCTTTCTAAAACTTAATTCCCTGTTTCCAAAAATCCCCATACACATAGACCTCGCAATTCTTAACTTAAATTCATAGCGGAAGACTTATCACATAGAGAAGATTCTTAAATCAGGAACCTTCTTAAGCTTAAACTCATACTTAATAAGTCAAATATCTGTTAACATAAAGAAATTCTTTTCCCATTCATGAAATCATATCATAGATCTTACTAAATCGTACTGAAAGCAACACACCATGGGTTATAATCGCTTCCCAGCCACAAATCATCACCATGAGTATCCACCAGCAATCAGACCTAAGCATTTCCTTCTAGAATGAAGTCCTCACTGCTGCTTCGTCACCTACATCATAAGGTTCAAACTATAAGCCTAATGCTTAGTAAGGAGTGCAACAAACACATGAATGCTCATGAATACTGCATACTTAATAAAATCATGTTCACATCTTTTACTCAAATCGGGAATCATGCTTGTGTTCAGATTCATTTTCAAATTGTGGGAATCATATTCTTGTTCATCGTTTTTATATCATGGATTAAGGAAGAATTTGTGTCGAAGGGAGGGGGTAGGCAGAGTGCGTGTACATGGCCCTTACGGGCAGGAATCATGGTCCATCCCTAGAAAGTGACATGACCAAAACCGCCCCCAACTCTCACATAATCAAAGTTTCATACGTTTCATTTTCTTGTTCTTTTCATGTTCTTGTTCATCATTTACATAACATGGATTAAGGAGGGATTAGTGCCGAAAGGGGTAGGCAGAGTGCGTGTACATGGCTCCCTCTCGGGCAGTAATCTTGGTCTATTTCTGGACAGTGACATGGTCAAACCGCCCCAACCCTCACTTAACCATAGTTGCATGCGTTTCATATTCTTATCTTATTCATAAAGAGGCTTGCACATAAAACATTTTTGTATACTTGGAAGATAAATCATAATATAAGCCAAACATCATGCCAAACATCATACCAGAACAGACAATTTTATAAACAGAATCCAGACATCAGAGACAAAACCAACCTAATACCCTTGTGATGTAGGGACTTAATGGCCGGAAATCTTAACACACTCACTTACCTGGATTCCTTAGCAATGTCTTTCCTTCACTTGGAGCTTTTCCCAACTAAGACATTTCACGTATTAATGTAAGAAAACAAATCCTAAGTAGTCTAATATTCCATAATGGTAGCTTTCTAACTAAGTATATATATCTTAGAAGTCTAACTCATTTCCATTCGAGCATTATATCAGTTACCTAGTATGCATAAAAACCTCAGCTAAACGATAATGGTATTCGGGTTCACCAACTACCCAGGCTCAGCCAACGTTCATTATTTCTACTTATTATCTACAACAATCATAAATGCTATGTTAATAGCTATATTTATCATGATACCTCAACTTCCTCAGAAAATCCGAATCTTAATCTCTAATAAACTCTCAAATGACTAATTAGTAAACACATTGTTCAAATCTTACTTCGAGCTTTGAATCGTCGAAGAAGGAGGAGGAGAAATCGGTTGCTGAAGGAGGAAATCGCCAGAGGGAAATGTCGGCTACAGGAGGGTTTAAATGAGGTTTTAGACTTTCCAATTTCTATTTATACCAAATAAAACTAACTTAATTACAATTCTGCCACTAATCCTACTTTCATTTATAATCTCTTTATTACATAAATCACACCATAATTAATTGCGGGAAAAATACCTGACCAAGGTGCTGGTTGTTACACTAGACGCCCACCTTAAACAGACGATGCCCACAGACGGCGTTCTAGTGACAGGTTTTGCTCAAAACTCATTTTATTCTACTAATTTCTAACATCAATTGGTCTAAAACTCTACCAAATCATAAATTTACAAAAACAACATAAAAACAATAAAAAACCTGTAACGCCCCCGAACCCACCCTGGCTCGGAGCGCTACCTTGCTAACCAATCTCACGTTAAAACATAAACTCCTGAAACTCTCTTACTTCATACCTAGCTGCCTAGACTCATCAATTCCCTTACCCCTAACCTTTCAGCACCACGGCGTTCTTCCCGAAAATTTCGGCAAAGTAACGCCTGAAAATGGCGCCTCCAAAATGCTAGGTACCTGCAATAATTCCCAACCAGATCCAGAATACTCTTCCTTAACTATTCACTCAACAATCAAACATATAAAAACCTCCAAACAATAGTAAATAGGAAACTATAAAATACTAACATTTCTAACTAGCAAAACATCACCCTTAACTTAACGATATACAACAAATACAATTAGTTATGCATTCCCACCATTACTACCAACAGATATCTAAAATAAACTATCAAAATATAAAGCCCCCCATCTCCCGAAGACCATGGTCGAGACGCCCCAACAATTGCCCGCACTGGCATACCGTGTACATCATCGACTGTATCCCAATTCTATCTTTCCTCGTAGCTCTAACCTGTACTCCTGTCGTCACCTACACCACAGAACACACACACACGTAAGCTTACGCTTAGCAAGTAGAGAGTAACAAATAATAACAAGAACAATGCACACACCACCCTACCCTAACACAACAACATAACACCACTCAACACGACAACTCAACACAACAACACAACACCACCCAATGCAACTCAACAAACTGACTCAACATAACACGACAACACAGAGTGCAATCAACCTAACACATGCAGTTTCTATCACTCAGTTGTGCTTATTTGTTGTTCGTTGCTTTAATCTTGCTTTAATCTTTCATAAGCCGTGTGGAACGAGTTAGCACACATCCCATAACCGTCTAGGATGGCCACACTCAGAACCACCATCCTTCATAGAGGTCCCCTCAAGGTGCTACACACCAGCACCTCAGCCCGACAAGGCACACTATTCAGGATTACATGTTTTAGCCGTTCATCTCTCATAGAGTACCCTTCGGGGTGCTACACACCAACAACCTCAGCCCGACAAGGCACACTATTCGAAATGCAATATGTGTTTTAGCCGGTCATCTCTCATAGAGTACCCTTCGCGGTGCTACACACCAGCAACCTCAGCCCGACATGACACACTATTCGAAATGCAATATGTGTTTTAGCCGGTCATCTCTCATAGAGTACCCTTCGGGGTGCTACACACCAGCAACCTCAGCCCGACAAGGCACACTATTCGAAATGCAATATGTGTTTTAGCCGGTCATCTCTCATAGAGTACCCTTCGGGGTGCTACACACCAGCAACCTCAGCCCGACAAGGCACACTATTCGAAATGCAATATGTGTTTTAGCCGGTCATCTCTCATAGAGTACCCTTCGGGGTGCTACACACCAGCAACCTCAGCCCGACAAGGCACACTATTCGAAATGCAATATGTGTTTTAGCCGGTCATCTCTCATAGAGTACCCTTCGGGGTGCTACACACCAGCAACCTCAGCCCGACAAGGCACACTATTCGAAATGCAATATGTGTTTTAGCCGGTCATCTCTCATAGAGTACCCTTCGGGGTGCTACACACCAGCAACCTCAGCCCGACAAGGCACACTATTCGAAATGCAATATGTGTTTTAGCCGGTCATCTCTCATAGAGTACCCTTCGGGGTGCTACACACCAGCACCTCAGCCCGACAAGGCACACTATTCGAAATGCAATATGTGTTTTAGCCGGTCATCTCTCATAGAGTACCCTTCGGGGTGCTACACACCAGCAACCTCAGCCCGACAAGGCACACTATTCGAAATGCAATATGTGTTTTAGCCGGTCATCTCTCATAGAGTACCCTTCGGGGTGCTACACACCAGCAACCTCAGCCCGACAAGGCACACTATTCGAAATGCAATATGTGTTTTAGCCGGTCATCTCTCATAGAGTACCCTTCGGGGTGCTACACACCAGCAACCTCAGCCCGACAAGGCACACTATTCGAAATGCAATATGTGTTTTAGCCGGTCATCTCTCATAGAGTACCCTTCGGGGTGCTACACACCAGCACCTCAGCCCGACAAGGCACACTATTCGAAATGCAATATGTGTTTTAGCCGGTCATCTCTCATAGAGTACCCTTCGGGGTGCTACACACCAGCAACCTCAGCCCGACAAGGCACACTATTCGAAATGCAATATGTGTTTTAGCCGGTCATCTCTCATAGAGTACCCTTCGGGGTGCTACACACCAGCAACCTCAGCCCGACAAGGCACACTATTCGAAATGCAATATGTGTTTTAGCCGGTCATCTCTCATAGAGTACCCTTCGGGGTGCTACACACCAGCACCTCAGCCCGACAAGGCACACTATTCGAAATGCAATATGTGTTTTAGCCGGTCATCTCTCATAGAGTACCCTTCGGGGTGCTACACACCAGCAACCTCAGCCCGACAAGGCACACTATTCGAAATGCAATATGTGTTTTAGCCGGTCATCTCTCATAGAGTACCCTTCGGGGTGCTACACACCAGCACCTCAGCCCGACAAGGCACACTATTCGAAATGCAATATGTGTTTTAGCCGGTCATCTCTCATAGAGTACCCTTCGGGGTGCTACACACCAGCAACCTCAGCCCGACAAGGCACACTATTCGAAATGCAATATGTGTTTTAGCCGGTCATCTCTCATAGAGTACCCTTCGGGGTGCTACACACCAGCAACCTCAGCCCGACAAGGCACACTATTCGAAATGCAATATGTGTTTTAGCCGGTCATCTCTCATAGAGTACCCTTCGGGGTGCTACACACCAGCACCTCAGCCCGACAAGGCACACTATTCGAAATGCAATATGTGTTTTAGCCGGTCATCTCTCATAGAGTACCCTTCGGGGTGCTACACACCAGCAACCTCAGCCCGACAAGGCACACTATTCGAAATGCAATATGTGTTTTAGCCGGTCATCTCTCATAGAGTACCCTTCGGGGTGCTACACACCAGCAACCTCAGCCCGACAAGGCACACTATTCGAAATGCAATATGTGTTTTAGCCGGTCATCTCTCATAGAGTACCCTTCGGGGTGCTACACACCAGCACCTCAGCCCGACAAGGCACACTATTCGAAATGCAATATGTGTTTTAGCCGGTCATCTCTCATAGAGTACCCTTCGGGGTGCTACACACCAGCAACCTCAGCCCGACAAGGCACACTATTCGAAATGCAATATGTGTTTTAGCCGGTCATCTCTCATAGAGTACCCTTCGGGGTGCTACACACCAGCAACCTCAGCCCGACAAGGCACACTATTCGAAATGCAATATGTGTTTTAGCCGGTCATCTCTCATAGAGTACCCTTCGGGGTGCTACACACCAGCAACCTCAGCCCGACAAGGCACACTATTCGAAATGCAATATGTGTTTTAGCCGGTCATCTCTCATAGAGTACCCTTCGGGGTGCTACACACCAGCAACCTCAGCCCGACATGACACACTATTCGAAATGCAATATGTGTTTTAGCCGGTCATCTCTCATAGAGTACCCTTCGGGGTGCTACACACCAGCAACCTCAGCCCGACAAGGCACACTATTCGAAATGCAATATGTGTTTTAGCCGGTCATCTCTCATAGAGTACCCTTCGGGGTGCTACACACCAGCAACCTCAGCCCGACAAGGCACACTATTCGAAATGCAATATGTGTTTTAGCCGGTCATCTCTCATAGAGTACCCTTCGGGGTGCTACACACCAGCAACCTCAGCCCGACAAGGCACACTATTCGAAATGCAATATGTGTTTTAGCCGGTCATCTCTCATAGAGTACCCTTCGGGGTGCTACACACCAGCAACCTCAGCCCGACAAGGCACACTATTCGAAATGCAATATGTGTTTTAGCCGGTCATCTCTCATAGAGTACCCTTCGGGGTGCTACACACCAGCAACCTCAGCCCGACAAGGCACACTATTCGAAATGCAATATGTGTTTTAGCCGGTCATCTCTCATAGAGTACCCTTCGGGGTGCTACACACCAGCACCTCAGCCCGACAAGGCACACTATTCGAAATGCAATATGTGTTTTAGCCGGTCATCTCTCATAGAGTACCCTTCGGGGTGCTACACACCAGCAACCTCAGCCCGACAAGGCACACTATTCGAAATGCAATATGTGTTTTAGCCGGTCATCTCTCATAGAGTACCCTTCGGGGTGCTACACACCAGCAACCTCAGCCCGACAAGGCACACTATTCGAAATGCAATATGTGTTTTAGCCGGTCATCTCTCATAGAGTACCCTTCGGGGTGCTACACACCAGCAACCTCAGCCCGACAAGGCACACTATTCGAAATGCAATATGTGTTTTAGCCGGTCATCTCTCATAGAGTACCCTTCGGGGTGCTACACACCAGCAACCTCAGCCCGACAAGGCACACTATTCGAAATGCAATATGTGTTTTAGCCGGTCATCTCTCATAGAGTACCCTTCGGGGTGCTACACACCAGCAACCTCAGCCCGACAAGGCACACTATTCGAAATGCAATATGTGTTTTAGCCGGTCATCTCTCATAGAGTACCCTTCGGGGTGCTACACACCAGCAACCTCAGCCCGACAAGGCACACTATTCGAAATGCAATATGTGTTTTAGCCGGTCATCTCTCATAGAGTACCCTTCGGGGTGCTACACACCAGCAACCTCAGCCCGACAAGGCACACTATTCGAAATGCAATATGTGTTTTAGCCGGTCATCTCTCATAGAGTACCCTTCGGGGTGCTACACACCAGCAACCTCAGCCCGACAAGGCACACTATTCGAAATGCAATATGTGTTTTAGCCGGTCATCTCTCATAGAGTACCCTTCGGGGTGCTACACACCAGCAACCTCAGCCCGACAAGGCACACTATTCGAAATGCAATATGTGTTTTAGCCGGTCATCTCTCATAGAGTACCCTTCGGGGTGCTACACACCAGCAACCTCAGCCCGACAAGGCACACTATTCGAAATGCAATATGTGTTTTAGCCGGTCATCTCTCATAGAGTACCCTTCGGGGTGCTACACACCAGCACCTCAGCCCGACAAGGCACACTATTCGAAATGCAATATGTGTTTTAGCCGGTCATCTCTCATAGAGTACCCTTCGGGGTGCTACACACCAGCAACCTCAGCCCGACAAGGCACACTATTCGAAATGCAATATGTGTTTTAGCCGGTCATCTCTCATAGAGTACCCTTCGGGGTGCTACACACCAGCAACCTCAGCCCGACAAGGCACACTATTCGAAATGCAATATGTGTTTTAGCCGGTCATCTCTCATAGAGTACCCTTCGGGGTGCTACACACCAGCAACCTCAGCCCGACAAGGCACACTATTCGAAATGCAATATGTGTTTTAGCCGGTCATCTCTCATAGAGTACCCTTCGGGGTGCTACACACCAGCAACCTCAGCCCGACAAGGCACACTATTCGAAATGCAATATGTGTTTTAGCCGGTCATCTCTCATAGAGTACCCTTCGGGGTGCTACACACCAGCAACCTCAGCCCGACAAGGCACACTATTCGAAATGCAATATGTGTTTTAGCCGGTCATCTCTCATAGAGTACCCTTCGGGGTGCTACACACCAGCAACCTCAGCCCGACAAGGCACACTATTCGAAATGCAATATGTGTTTTAGCCGGTCATCTCTCATAGAGTACCCTTCGGGGTGCTACACACCAGCACCTCAGCCCGACAAGGCACACTATTCGAAATGCAATATGTGTTTTAGCCGGTCATCTCTCATAGAGTACCCTTCGGGGTGCTACACACCAGCAACCTCAGCCCGACAAGGCACACTATTCGAAATGCAATATGTGTTTTAGCCGGTCATCTCTCATAGAGTACCCTTCGGGGTGCTACACACCAGCAACCTCAGCCCGACAAGGCACACTATTCGAAATGCAATATGTGTTTTAGCCGGTCATCTCTCATAGAGTACCCTTCGGGGTGCTACACACCAGCACCTCAGCCCGACAAGGCACACTATTCGAAATGCAATATGTGTTTTAGCCGGTCATCTCTCATAGAGTACCCTTCGGGGTGCTACACACCAGCAACCTCAGCCCGACAAGGCACACTGAATTTCGCCCAAACAAAGAGCATCACGGCCAGGCGATGAAAACCGGTCCAAGGGTCGGCAAACCCATGCCGGAAACAACCAAAATCGGCCGGCGATCGGAGCTCAAACGCGCTCTTCACCCTCGGCCTCGAACAGAGTCAAAATAGGGCCAAAAAATAGGGCTTACCGTTCGGTTGTGCGCGAAGACAGCCGGAAAATGCAGCCCTAGAATCATCGACGTTGTCTGGCCGGAAAACGTCGAGGAATCGTGGTCGTCGGAGGAGAGTCATCGCTCGGCTCTCTCTCGCCTCCTCCCTGCTTTTGCTGCCCGACAACAAAATGGCTTCGGCCATTCTGTCGTTTTGCTTTTATTTATTTTTATTTTTTAAAAATATAATAATAATAATAATAATAATAATAATAATAATAATAATAATAATAATAATAATAATAATAATAATAATAATAATAATAATAATAATAATAATAATAATAATAATAATAATAATAATAATAATAATAATAATAATAATAATAATAATAATAATAATAATAATAATAATAATAATAATAATAATAATAATAATAATAATAATAATAATAATAATAATAATAATAATAATAATAATAATAATAATAATAATAATAATAATAATAATAATAATAATAATAATAATAATAATAATAATAATAATAATAATAATAATAATAATAATAATAATAATAATAATAATAATAATAATAATAATAATAATAATAATAATAATAATAATAATAATAATAATAATAATAATAATAATAATAATAATAATAATAATAATAATAATAATAATAATAATAATAATAATAATAATAATAATAATAATAATAATAATAATAATAATAATAATAATAATAATAATAATAATAATAATAATAATAATAATAATAATAATAATAATAATAATAATAATAATAATAATAATAATAATAATAATAATAATAATAATAATAATAATAATAATAATAATAATAATAATAATAATAATAATAATAATAATAATAATAATAATAATAATAATAATAATAATAATAATAATAATAATAATAATAATAATAATAATAATAATAATAATAATAATAATAATAATAATAATAATAATAATAATAATAATAATAATAATAATAATAATAATAATAATAATAATAATAATAATAATAATAATAATAATAATAATAATAATAATAATAATAATAATAATAATAATAATAATAATAATAATAATAATAATAATAATAATAATAATAATAATAATAATAATAATAATAATAATAATAATAATAATAATAATAATAATAATAATAATAATAATAATAATAATAATAATAATAATAATAATAATAATAATAATAATAATAATAATAATAATAATAATAATAATAATAATAATAATAATAATAATAATAATAATAATAATAATAATAATAATAATAATAATAATAATAATAATAATAATAATAATAATAATAATAATAATAATAATAATAATAATAATAATAATAATAATAATAATAATAATAATAATAATAATAATAATAATAATAATAATAATAATAATAATAATAATAATAATAATAATAATAATAATAATAATAATAATAATAATAATAATAATAATAATAATAATAATAATAATAATAATAATAATAATAATAATAATAATAATAATAATAATAATAATAATAATAATAATAATAATAATAATAATAATAATAATAATAATAATAATAATAATAATAATAATAATAATAATAATAATAATAATAATAATAATAATAATAATAATAATAATAATAATAATAATAATAATAATAATAATAATAATAATAATAATAATAATAATAATAATAATAATAATAATAATAATAATAATAATAATAATAATAATAATAATAATAATAATAATAATAATAATAATAATAATAATAATAATAATAATAATAATAATAATAATAATAATAATAATAATAATAATAATAATAATAATAATAATAATAATAATAATAATAATAATAATAATAATAATAATTGTCTCACCCCCTTGAAGACTCTCAACTTAAATCCTATTAGTTACCATTGTTTGGCTGAAATACCTATCGTGTAATCTACAGCCCTAAACTTTCCTGACAAAGTTCACCAGGTCACTTACTTTTCTAATTCAGACACGTATCCATCAAACAATCTCAAACCTCCAAAGCCATCACAATAGAGTTAGTTCTAAATTTCAAAATTTTGTCGATCATACTATCGCATCTTACACCTATTTACCTCGTATCTCATTCACACATTCCGAATTCTCACTACCTAAATTAACTTGGGTCATTCTAAACTATACACTCCAAACTATGCACTACAACGCTCATATTTTCCTAGCTTTGCTCCCCATATCTTAAGTCTTTATACGTACATTAACTTTCACTTCTCTAATCCAATATTCATCAACACTTACATAACTAAAACCGTCACGCTAAGAACTCAGTACATAAACCTCTTACCCTAAATCCTTAAGTTCAATTTCTCTTCTACTCTACCATTTCCTTTCTAATTTATCACTCTTATTTCTTATACTAACTTATCTCGAGAAAGCACACTACCTACTTACCTCGAGTAAACTCAATTTATCCAACTATTACCTCAGTCAGTCATCACCAAACATTCACAAAGCCTTAAGTCTAAACTAACTCTTTCCCAACTTATTACAATCCTCAAAGTATACGCACTCACATAACACCAAGAATCTGCCGAGTAAACTTCCTATCTAAGTTCTCAATAAAAAAAAAAAAATCCTTTATATTTTAATATCCCATTTCGAAATTATCACTTTAACCTCTTGCACCTATTTACCTTGAAGGATCACTACATTCCATTAATCATACTAATATCATCCCCATACTCCAAGCTCTCACTGCTTAAATCTATCCCATATTTTCAAAGTATCCTTTAAGTTGTCATACTCACATACATTATAATCAATTTGTCCTACTTCTACCTCGCTTATCATCAAACATTATCAAAGTCTTCAATCTAAATTATCTCATTTCTCGCTCTTCACTACTCTTCATCCAACAACATAGTTCAAACCTATAACTTAAGAGTCTAACTTTCATAACTAAATACTCTCACAAATTTATTACATTTAACTTAATAAATCCTCACACATACTTTAATTCTCAATATCCTCTAACTCTCTTTCTTAGTTAGCTAATCTCATCACTTTGAACTTTTTAACTTAGCATTATACCTAAATCACTCAAACACTTCTCGTACAATTTCTTATCCCTCTTACTCAAAATTCTATAATTCCTCAAGTCATACACTACTAGTTACTTAAGGTCCAAACCTCAAATTCTAACATTTCCCCTTTCAATATAATACTTACCTTTAATCTCTTCCTCAAATTTTTCAATACTTACCAAATTTCTATACAATCTTTTAATACCTCCAAGTTACTGGCCTTTTTAATTCTAAATCAATCTCTAGACTCCCATCCTTGATATTGATTAATACCAACATTCCTACGTAGTCAAACAAATCTTGCACTCCCGACCACACAGTGATTAATTACATCCTCTAAAATACCACGACAATAACTACTTCCAATACTCTCACAACTATTCACTTAAATTAAATCCTTAAATACCGTCTGCATCTACATACTATACGTAAATTTAATTATATTACCTTTTGTTATTTCCGTTATCTCCCTTTATCCTTACTACAACATATTAATGCAATCACGACAGTGTAGGGTATTTCCCGAAAATTTCACTCCCAACTTCAATCTCTTCGAAGATTCCTTGTATCCTAAAACTCCCAGGGGTTTGCTAACTAGACCCCAATTCTATCTAATCTAATCTTATCTCACATAAAATGAATCTCTCTCAGGATAACAAAATCCTAAGGGTACTACTATGACAGTCACACCTAGTTATCTCATTTGATGCACAGCTTTTTCATTCTAAGGTCTACTTCATCTAACATTTAATCTACCACACTCTTATCATTTTCACACTAGGACGTACTCACGCTTTCCCCAACTACTATCACTTCCACTCAAGCTAACGCTTACACTCACCTCGAGACGTTCAGACCCCTTTTTACATATCCATAAGTTATCAAATTTACAGTCTCCTCCTAAGGTCCTCTAATTTCTCTAATTGCAAATCTTACTTCTATCTATTCTAAAAAAATGTTGTTCGAACTATCGATTCAGTACGCCTATGAGTCGGCTCATGAGATCCACCTAGGTTGTCTCGATACCCTTGAGACTCTCTAGTCCACTACCATCACAAAACAAACAGAGATTAGCATCTAATAACATACAAAATTCTAAACACTTAACCAGGTTGTCTCGGTACTCTCGAGATTCTCGTTCTAAGCCCGACCAAGGTTAAACAATCGAAAATCGAAACTCAGCTCAATCAAACTAAAAGAAAAGAATTACTTACAGTCAGTGAAGCACGTTGCATGGCGGCCAACATTGTCGGGTAATCCTTTGAACGACTTGACCATTTATGCTCAGATACCATCTTGTAACGCCCCCGAACCCACCTTGGCTCGGAGCGCTACCTTGCTAACCAATCTCACGTTAAAACATAAACTCCCGAAACTCTCTTACTTCATACCTAGCTGCCTAGACTCATCAATTCCCTTACCCCTAACCTTTCAGCACCACGGCGTTCTTCCCGAAAATTTTGGCAAAGTAACGCCTGAAAATGGCGCCTCCAAAATGCTAGGTACCTGCAATAATCCCCAACCAGATCCAGAATACTCTTCCTCAACTATTCACTCAACAATCCAACATATAAAAACCTCCAAACAACAGTAAATAGGAAACTATAAAATACTAACATTCCTAACTAGCAAAACATCACCCTTAACTTAACTATATACAACAAATACAATTAGTTACGCATTCCCACCATTACTACCAACAGATATCTAAAATAAACTATCAAAATATAAAGCCCCCATCTCCCGAAGACCATGGTCAAGACGCCACAACAATTGCCCGCACCGGCATACCGCGTACATCATCGACTGTGTCCCAATCCTAGCTTTCCTCGTAGCTCTAACCTGTACTCCTGTCGTCACCTACACAACAGAACACACACACACACGTAAGCTTACGCTTAGCAAGTAGAGAGTAACAAATAATAACAAGAACAATGCACACACCACCCTACCCTAACACAACAACATAACACCACTCAACACGACAACTCAACACAACAACAACACACAACACACAATGAACTCAACAAACTGACTCAACATAACACGACAACACAGAGTGCAATCAACCTAACACATGCAGTTTCTATCACTCAGTTGTGCTTATTTGTTGTTCGTTGCTTTAATCTTGCTTTAATCTTTCATAAGCCGTGTGGAACGAGTTGGCACACATCCCATAACCGTCTAGGATGGCCACACTCAGAACCACCATCCTTCATAGAGGTCCCCTCGGGGTGCTACACACCAGCAACCTCAGCCCGACAAGGCACACTATTCGAAATGCAATATGTGTTTTAGCCGGTCATCTCTCATAGAGTACCCTTCGGGGTGCTACACACCAGCAACCTCAGCCCGACAAGGCACACTATTCGAAATGCAATATGTGTTTTAGCCGGTCATCTCTCATAGAGTACCCTTCGGGGTGCTACACACCAGCAACCTCAGCCCGACAAGGCACACTATTCGAAATGCAATATGTGTTTTAGCCGGTCATCTCTCATAGAGTACCCTTCGGGGTGCTACACACCAGCAACCTCAGCCCGACAAGGCACACTATTCGAAATGCAATATGTGTTTTAGCCGGTCATCTCTCATAGAGTACCCTTCGGGGTGCTACACACCAGCAACCTCAGCCCGACAAGGCACACTATTCGAAATGCAATATGTGTTTTAGCCGGTCATCTCTCATAGAGTACCCTTCGGGGTGCTACACACCAGCAACCTCAGCCCGACAAGGCACACTATTCGAAATGCAATATGTGTTTTAGCCGGTCATCTCTCATAGAGTACCCTTCGGGGTGCTACACACCAGCAACCTCAGCCCGACAAGGCACACTATTCGAAATGCAATATGTGTTTTAGCCGGTCATCTCTCATAGAGTACCCTTCGGGGTGCTACACACCAGCAACCTCAGCCCGACAAGGCACACTATTCGAAATGCAATATGTGTTTTAGCCGGTCATCTCTCATAGAGTACCCTTCGGGGTGCTACACACCAGCAACCTCAGCCCGACAAGGCACACTATTCGAAATGCAATATGTGTTTTAGCCGGTCATCTCTCATAGAGTACCCTTCGGGGTGCTACACACCAGCAACCTCAGCCCGACAAGGCACACTATTCGAAATGCAATATGTGTTTTAGCCGGTCATCTCTCATAGAGTACCCTTCGGGGTGCTACACACCAGCAACCTCAGCCCGACAAGGCACACTATTCGAAATGCAATATGTGTTTTAGCCGGTCATCTCTCATAGAGTACCCTTCGGGGTGCTACACACCAGCAACCTCAGCCCGACAAGGCACACTATTCGAAATGCAATATGTGTTTTAGCCGGTCATCTCTCATAGAGTACCCTTCGGGGTGCTACACACCAGCAACCTCAGCCCGACAAGGCACACTATTCGAAATGCAATATGTGTTTTAGCCGGTCATCTCTCATAGAGTACCCTTCGGGGTGCTACACACCAGCAACCTCAGCCCGACAAGGCACACTATTCGAAATGCAATATGTGTTTTAGCCGGTCATCTCTCATAGAGTACCCTTCGGGGTGCTACACACCAGCAACCTCAGCCCGACAAGGCACACTATTCGAAATGCAATATGTGTTTTAGCCGGTCATCTCTCATAGAGTACCCTTCGGGGTGCTACACACCAGCAACCTCAGCCCGACAAGGCACACTATTCGAAATGCAATATGTGTTTTAGCCGGTCATCTCTCATAGAGTACCCTTCGGGGTGCTACACACCAGCAACCTCAGCCCGACAAGGCACACTATTCGAAATGCAATATGTGTTTTAGCCGGTCATCTCTCATAGAGTACCCTTCGGGGTGCTACACACCAGCAACCTCAGCCCGACAAGGCACACTATTCGAAATGCAATATGTGTTTTAGCCGGTCATCTCTCATAGAGTACCCTTCGGGGTGCTACACACCAGCAACCTCAGCCCGACAAGGCACACTATTCGAAATGCAATATGTGTTTTAGCCGGTCATCTCTCACAATTACTCTCAATCTACTATTTCTAGCCTATCCAACTAAAACCTAACTAAACGGTCCACTAATTGGGGTTCGATAAAAACCGACCCAAAACTCAAACGTGCATAACTTTTGCGTCGGTGATCGGAATCGAACGATTCCAGCGGCCACGTACTCCTCTAATAACTTATTTTAACCTACCAAAAGGAATTTCAAAATAAACGACCGCAGCTAGGGCAAAAATCAGAAAACCCGAACTGTCCCTCAACCAGAAATTTCACCATTTCCTATTTTCCATCAAATTCCACTCAATTCTTTACTAATCAATCCCTCACATACCCAATTAGCATAAACTAACCAAAAATCCCGAACTACAAGCAAAAACCCGAAATGCCCCAAAGAGGGCTTCACTGAATTTCGCCAAAACAAAGAGCATCACGGCCAGGCGATGAAAACCGGTCCAAGGGTCGGCAAACCCATGCCGGAAAGAACCAAAATTGGCTGGCGATCGGAGCTCAAACGCGCTCCTCACCCTCGGCCTCGAACAGAGTCAAAACAGGGCAAAAAAATAGGGCTTACCGTTCGGTTGTGCGCGAAGACAGCCGGAAAACACAGCCCTGGAATCATGCACGTTGTCTGGCCAGAAAACGTCAAGGAATCGTGGTTGTTGAAGGAGAGGCATCGCTCGGCTCTCTCTCGCCTCCTCCCTGCTTTTGCTGCCCGACGACAGAATGGCTTCGGCCATTCTGTCGTTTTGCTTTTATTTATTTTTATTTTTTTAAAATATAATAATAATAATAACAATAACATTAATAATAATAACTTTACCGTTTTACCCTTCCAAAAATTCCGTTAAATCCCGTTCTTAAATTATAAATTTTCGTAACTTTACACTCACCCCGTACCCGGTTTAAGTTCTCCACTGGAAAAATCCAAACCTAAGGTTTAAAAGTCTCGGGTGTTACAAAACCTAAACAACAAAACGAACAAAATTGTGCTTAGATTCAAACTTATGCTTGAAAATCACTACTAAAGCTAAGAGATTTACACCTCAATTGCGCGCATCGGAGTCCAAAATGCCAATCTGTGACAGCTTGCCATGTGAAGGCAAGAAGAGTCCGGTGGAGCCCAACTAATACCAATAGAGGTCCACAATCACACATTACTTGGGAGAGTGAAAAATGCATAGTTTATAAGTAGAGTTCTCCTCCCTACCTAGTACAACGCGTTTTGGGGCTGATCCCAAGAACCAAAACGTGCGGATTTTGATCCAAAGTAGACAATATTGTACTGAGAGCACCAGAGGTTGTTACAAATGGTATCAAAGCTCCTTCTCAATTGGAAGTATGACCGAGAAAGACGTTAGACCTCAAAGGGGGAGAGATTGTGACGGCCTGCCATACGAAGACCAGGAGGGTCCAGTGGTGCCCAACCCATACCAGCCGAGATGCATAATCTCACATTGCTTGAGAGAGTGAAAAATACATGGTTTATAAGTAGAAATCTCTTCCATACCTTGTACAACGTATTTTGGGGCTGACCCCAATAACAAATTTGTGCGGGCTCTTGTCCAAAGCAGACAATATTATACTAGGAGCAACTAGAGACGTTACAAATTGTATCAAAGCCACTGCGTAACCAAAAATTTGATCGACAAGGACATCAGGCCTTGAAGGGGAGGAGATTGTGATAATCTGCTATGTGAAGGCCGATTCCAGTGTGGCCCAGTCCATCCAAGTAGAGGTGCACAATCTCACATTGCTTGGGAGATTGAAAAATATATGGTTTATAAGTAGAATTCCTCTCCCTACCTAGTACAACGCATTTTTGGGTTGACCCCAAAAACAAATCCGTGGGAGCTTTAATCCAAAGTAGATAATATTATACTAGGAGCACCGAGGGATGTTACACAAACTTTCCCACGTTTTTTTTGTTCCCTTTCGCTCTCGCTCTTCTCTACTGACAAGGAAAAAGGGGTCCTCTAATTTTAAAAAAAATATTTTAATTATTATTTTATTTAATGTTTATAATTTAAAATAATATATATATACACACACAAATATACACACATATATTAAATAAATTCCTTAAATCTTGATTTGATGCAAATCGGAATGTTATCCAAAACTCTATCTGAGGTAAGTTTTATTTATCAGAGGTATTTTCTCAGATTCGTAATTATACAGTAACTCTCAATTTTTCCTATTAATTGACTGAAAATCATATGTGGTCGAACATTGGCAAATCACAACCTATTCTAGAAAAATAGTGGTTTACAATATTTCTTGAATTTAGGTCAAAAATAAAAATATCATCTTCCCATAATTGTGAAATTGAGAACTTATTAGGATAGTGATATAAAATTAAAGTAAAATAAAATATGGATCCCAATGTTTGGGATCATTTTAAAAATTAGATCATAAACTATATTTTTTTTACAAATCAAACTTTCACCTTTCCGCTATCAGAATATGAACCTTATAGTCATTTTTGTTAAATTTAGCATGTGTTTCCTTTTTTTTTATTTAATCAAGTGATTTAAATCTATTTCTAACCCCTTCGATGATATTTAACAAGATTTCAAACTCTATCAATTTCTTGTCCGACGATTTAGAATTCTTTCAAGAGATCGATAGATTTTGCAATTAGGTTAGAAATGTTAGACTTAATTTTGTAACCAAATTTCATAAAATCCGAAGACTATTTTCATGATGTCAGAATCGTCATGAGAAAATAGTTACAGAATATAGTTGAATATAAGAAATCACCTTATTTGTTAGTTTTCGTAAACTTTTGTCAAGATATGGACTAGTGGCTTTGATTTTTTAAGTGAGAATGACTTTTCTCTAAAGAGATCCTTTATCATAATCTCTATATTCTCTTGTTGGACGAGAGATTGAGAAAATGGGAGGCAACTCACCATTCGACATAGTAACTATAACCTTGAATTTATAACTGGCGGGTTAGGTTAAGTTCAATCCATCATCAAACTTAAACGTAACTACTAGTATCTTCACAATTAGACATCACACTTTAATTGAATGTTAAAGCTCATCTTTATTTGATCACATAGTTTGCTTTGACTTTATGATAATCATTGACATATAATTATAATTGTAACACCCGGGTTTTTTTTTATGGAAGTTGGTAAGAAAATAAAATAGGTTGTTTTATTTAATTAATTTAGGTTCGGATATTTTCTGTGAAAGTAAGCCGTGGATTATAATGTAAGAGCAAGATTTATCGAAATTCGAATGGTAGAAAACACAAGTGGGTAAAACGGTAAGTGTAATTTGTATGAATGTTAATAGAAATTATAATTATAATTATTATAATTATTATTATTATTATTAATAAAATAAATAAAACAAAACAACAACAGAATTTCATTCTGTTGTTGTTCGAACCCGACGACGCGAGGAGCAGGACAGGGGAGAGGGGGAGAGAACGCGAGCGACGGAGGCGAGCCGAGCACCGGCGACTCCGGCGTTCTCCGGCCAGACGGCGGCGATGCAGGGCTTCCGGCCTGTCTCCGCGCACGAACCGCCCAGTCGAGCTGTAGATGGACAGGTAATCGGGTACCCTCAGCGAGCTAGGACGCCAGGTAAGTAGAGAACGTTTGTTTTGCCTTCGGGCCTACACCACGGAACGGTAGGATTTATTTTGTTGTTTGGTTGTTGATGCCTTATTGGTTGGTTGGTGTTTGTTTGTTGGTTGGTGTTCGAGTAGTGTGTGAATTGTTGTTGTCGTTTAGTGTTGTTTAGTTGTTGATGTCTTGGTTGTCTTCTTTGTCGGTTGTTTCGTGTGGTGTCATATCGTCGTATTGTGTTGTATTGCATATCTTGGTTGACACATGCATCATGGTTTTCTAACTGACGAAATCACGTGTTTTGCAGGGTTGAGTGGTGAGGATGATGTAATGAAAGATAAGAAAAGATTTGCAACGTGGTCGTGAGTATGAATTCCTCGACCTATTCGTGCTTGAAGTGCACAATGGGTTGGTGCTTGAAGTGCACCCGTGCTTGAAGTGCACGGAGGATTCTACGATCGATTGGGGGGTTCTAATGTACGTAATGAGTCGTGAGTATGAATTCCTCGACCTATTCGTGCTTGAAGTGCACAATGGGTTGGTGCTTGAAGTGCACCCGTGCATGAAGTGCACGGAGGATTCTACGATCGATTGGAGGAGATTCGGTTGGCCGTCTTGGACTGTGTTGGGACGTGTGCCTCCGGTCTAGCTCCGTGGGTCAAGGCGTGGCCGTCCTGGACTGTGTGGGGGCGTGTGCCTACTTGATTCACCTGAAAGTGAAAGATAAATGCAACCGAAACGAAAAGAAAACAACAGAGTGTGTAGAAACTGCATATGATAGGATTGCATTGCATTGTGGTGTTGTGTTGCATTGTTGGTCGTGTTGTTAGTGATGTTTTGCGTTGTTGAGTTGCATTGGGTGGTGTTGTATCTTTGTGTTGAGTTGTCGTGTCGAGGGGTGTTGTGTTGTGGTGTTAGAGTAGGGTAGGGTGTGCATTTTTCTTGTTATTATTTGTTACTCCCTACTTGCTAAGCGTAAGCTTACGTGTGTGTGTGTGTTCTGTGGTGTAGGTAACGACGCAGGTACAGGTGAGCTATGTGAGTCAGTCAGGACTTGGGAGCAGTCGGTGATGCATAGAGCGTGTCGGTGCGGGCATTTGTCGGGGCGAATCGACCATGGTCGTCGGAGATGTGGGGTTTAATATTTTGGTGGTTATTGTAAATGTTTATCGTTGTATATAGTTAAGTTAAGGGTGATGTATCGCCCTGTATTGTGGACTTTCTTCATTTAGGGATGTTAGTATTCTAGTTTCTCCTTGCTACTGTTTGAAGATTCTGTTGGAAGGTTAAGTAGATAATTGAGTAGAGTATTCTGGATTTGGTTGGGAATTGAATTGTGTGCAGGTATTTAGCATTTCGGAGGCGCCATTTTCAGGCGTTACTTTGCCGAAATTTTCGGGAAGAACGCCGTGGTGCTTATAGATTAGGATTAAGGGGCATTAGTGAGTCTAGTCTTATTTTAAATTAGATTTTTAACGTGAGATTGGTTAGCAAAGTAGCGCTCCGAGCCAGGGTGGGTTCGGGGGCGTTACAATAATTAAATATATAAGTTCAATAAATAATTGTCAAATAAATCCAACAATCTCCCACTTGAGCTATATATTTTAATTATAATCGTATATCGCCAAAATCTATATTTCCACGTGAGCTGATATCATTACTAAAATTATTTCTTAACAATCTTGTCCATCAATCATATCAATATAGGATCAAAGTGGCTTTTATCACACTTATTGATAACTAAACTCATCAATGGTCACATACACAAATACAACCAAATGATGTAGATCAAGTATGAATGCGTAGAAAAGAAATTACATACAATGTGATCATTGTATTTTTAGTTTCTACTCATTTGACTGAAACAATAATGCTTATTAACCGAACATCTAAATATGCAAAATTAAATGCAAAACAACAAACTTCCACTAAATCAATAATCCTCAATTAATTTAACACTCATATGAGCAGTAGTAAGTAATTTGCAATTATAGAGTTTGTACTAATACGTTCAATAGAAAAATGACATCTCTGAACTCTTTGTATAACAAGTAGGAACTTGAGTCTATATGTTGCAACTTAATAAAGTTCACGTTGTCGTCAAAATATAGACTATTGACTTATTTTCACAAAATAACTTTAATGATGTTTTAATTTCTTCCAAATTTTAAAGTCTAGTGACAAAATTCTACATTTATATTCCCACATTAGATGTCTCATAATATAAATATTGCTATCATAGTTGAAGAAGCCATAAGTGCTAGCACTTTTCTTGAAAACAACTTCTCCAACTATCAAGTAGACATATCATCACGTCGATTTCTGACTATCTTGGCATTTAACAAATCACGATACTTAATGATCTCCTTGTGGTTTATTTTTTGTATGTGAGCATACAAACTTTTTTCTCTAAGTACCACAAATCCTTTCTGATCACAACCCAATGATTCTACCTTGGCTCCCTGAATTATTTACCTTGTAAAATAACTATATATGTCATATTCGCAATGCGTAGATACCTGAGGGTATATTATATTTGCTACTGCTAACACATAAGGAATATTCTATATTTTCTTAATTTAACTGAATTATTGGGGCATCGATCTTCATTTGTTGCCTTTAGCAATAGAGGTAAATCTTGCATACCAAAGTTCTTAAGTATTGTTTTAATATATTGTAACGCCCCCAGTTTTCCAAACCCGGTTCGTTACACATAACACAGAGCAGGACTAAGAAATTTTGACTAATTTCTAAAAAAAATTTCGCTCAAAAATAAAAATTTTGACATTTGCTAAAGCCTCAAAATTTTAAAGCTAGCAGCGGAATTTTTTTTCCAACGAAAATAGAGTTAAACAAACTGTAAAACAATTTTAAAAGAATCGGTTAAAATATTGATAAATAATTCGGCCAGAAGAGATGAAAGATTAAGTATGAAATGCTTGAAAATCATAATAGTCAACCACATCATCCGCTGATTAGAGTCAACGAAAATGGGCAGAAACAAAACGGAGGACTTCCACCGATGACGTCAGCCGGAAGAATCACTCTTCCAACTTCAGCCAATGACGTCAGCCGGAAGAATCACTCTTCCAACTTCAGCCGATCGCAAAGCGACAACTATACTTACTCACATTTTCCGGTAGATAAAATACTCGACATCATCCGGTTACAAAATGACAAAAGACTTTTACCTTCATTATCCGATGGACAAAATACTCGACATCATCCGGTTACAAAACGACAAATTTTCTACTTATATCTTCCGATGGCTTCCACTGAAGACATCATCCGATGACTTTACGGAAGACATCATCTGATGGCTTTACTGAAGACATCATCCGATGACTTTACGGAAGACATCATCTGATGGCTTTACTGAAGACATCATCCGATGGCTTTACTGAAGACATCTTCCGATAGTCAACAGAACAACAACTTTATATAGCAGCTCATCGAGCATTTTCTCTCTACTCAAAGAAAGCTCTGACTACCAAAAGAATTTGAGCATTTACAAAAGAGCATTCAAAACTACTTAAATACGTATATTACTCCAGAATTTAGTAGAAACTACTTTTAAAGCCAACAGAGTATTAATATCAGAAAGGTCTCAAAAGGGTATTTCAAAACATTAAAACTACCATTTTCATAAGAACTTTTGACATACTCAATTTGAATCATGGTTCACTAAACTTTCCCATCCACTGACACCAATTAATGCACCTCATCAGTTTACCAGGCCGAAGCATGAATGTACTCCTCTAACCTCATCTATTCATCTGTGCACTCAGGAAAATCACCTATAGTATCCTCAACACCTACATCACAAAACTCATCTATTAGCCTAATGCTAAGTAAGTAAAGCAAGAATGAAATGAAATGCTGAAACATAAATTCCTAAACATGCAATTTCTACTTTCTCATCTCAGTTGCATTCACATTCATTCATAAACTGTTCTGATCCCTCGGTTCCCTTGGGAGTGGGATCAATCCTCCCAATGTTATACATCCTGTACTCGATTAAGGGGCGGATGAATTCCCTTAATAGCTGATCTGATCCCTCAGTTCCCTTGGGAGTGGGATCAATCCTCCCAACGTTATAAATCTCTTCATAAGTTAAGGGGTGGATTAGTTCCCTTAATAGCTTGTCTGTCACATTCAGCTCATTTCTTACCATTCCTTACATGGAAATTCATTTTCGTAATTTTTCAAAAGAACATGATGCATGACATACAAACTCATTTACACGATACATAATCCTACTGTTTTGTGATGTAGGCCCGAAGGCACATGCATACTTTACTTACCTGGCTCTCCTGGAAATCGCTCGGCTGTAAGCTACTTTAGAAGCTCGCTCACCTAAGTTCACAATAGAACATAAATCAAACCTTCACTAAACTTTACCAAAAATTAACCAGAAGAACAAGGAAACCAATTTGGAACTCTACTGCTTTCACATTCCCATTCATCCCAAAAACCCGAACCTACTCTCATCTACAGCATCCTTGAAATTCTCACATTGTACTCCCTCAATTATCTAACTGCTACAATGCAAGAGAATGAGGAAAAATATACCTAAGTTGAAAGAGAATCGAGCAAAAAAATCGCCTAGAGAGCTCTGCTGTTTGAGCTGAAAACCCGAATAGGAAAAATATGAAATGGTGGCGGCTACAGTGCATTAAACCCAACCCTCTTTCCTTAAATAAGTTATCCATTTAAAATTTCTAATTACCCTTATGTCCTTATTCCCTTGCCTAGTCATCCACTAATTTAAAAGAATAGAAAATTAGTTTGATAAAACTGGGTGTTACATATAACTCTTTTGGGATAACCTATGTATATATCTAGAGCGATCTCGACATATAGAATTGTCAAATTTATCTCAAGGCCAAATTTATCTCAAACCTTTAGACAATAGGACGAGATTCTAAACGTCATTGTCTTTTATTGACTTTTAGCTCTTCACTAGGGGTATCATTCCATCATTGAGACTTTCAACCCTTTATGACTTGATGTAGGTTGATAAGATCAATTTTCACCATTTAGATGTCAAACTTGTATTATTGGAGAAAGATGATATAGTCATCCAAAATTGTATTGTCGTTTCTCTCATGTATCTCTTTCATGACATAGGTTGTTGTGACTGTTGAGTTTGCACTTCAAGAGCAATCTCTAGACTTTGAATAGAGAATTCTATAGCTTTGTCTTGTTTTAGATATTTTAATTGATTACTATGAATAATAAATATAGGAAAAGTAATGAATTCATTTTCCAAGATAACTTCTCTAGAGCGATCTCAACATATAGAATTGTCAAATTTATCTCAAGGCCAAATTTATCTCAAACCTTTAGACAATATGATGAGATTCTAAATGTCATTGTCTTTTATTGTAGCTCTTCACTAATGGTATCATTCCATCATTGAGAATTTCAACCCTTTCTAACTTGATGTAGGTTGATAAGATCAATTTTCACCATTTAGATGTCAAACTTGTATTATTGGAGAAAGATGATATAGTCATCCAAAATTGCATTGTCGTTTCTCTCATGGATCTCTTTCATGACATAGGTGGTTGTGACTGTTGAGTTTGCACTTCAAGAGCAACTTCTAGACTTTGAATAGAGAATTCTTTAGTGTTGTCTTGTTTTAGATATGTTAATTGATTACTATGAATAATAAATATAGGAAAAGTAATGAATTCATTTTCCAAGATAACTTCTCTAGAGGGATCTTGACATATAGAATTGTCAATTTATCTCAAGGCCAAATTTATCTCAAACCTTTAGACAATAGGACGAGATTCTAAACGTCATTGTCTTTTATTGACTTTTAGCTCTTCACTAATGGTATCATTCCATCATTGAGACTTTCAACCCTTTCTAACTTGATGTAGGTTGATAAGATCAATTTTCACCATTTAGATGTCAAACTTGTATTATTGGAGAAAGATGATATAGTCATCCAAAATTGCATTGCGTTTCTCTCATGGATCTCTTTCATGACATAGGTTGTTGTGACTGTTGAGTTTGCACTTCAAGAGCAATCTCTAGACTTTGAATAGAGAATTCTTTAGTGTTGTCTTGTTTTAGATATTTTAATTGATTACTATGAATAATAAATATAGGAAAAGTAATGAATTCATTTTCCAAGATAACTTCTCTAGAGGGATCTTGACATATAGAATTGTCAAATTTATCTCAAGGCCAAATTTATCTCAAACCTTTAGACAATAGGACGAGATTCTAAATGTCATTGTCTTTTATTGTAGCTCTTCACTAATGGTATCATTCCATCATTGAGAATTTCAACCCTTTCTAACTTGATGTAGGTTGATAAGATCAATTTTCACCATTTAGATGTCAAACTTGTATTATTGGAGAAAGATGATATAGTCATCCAAAATTGCATTGTCGTTTCTCTCATGGATCTCTTTCATGACATAGGTGGTTGTGACTGTTGAGTTTGCACTTCAAGAGCAACTTCTAGACTTTGAATAGAGAATTCTTTAGTGTTGTCTTGTTTTAGATATGTTAATTGATTACTATGAATAATAAATATAGGAAAAGTAATGAATTCATTTTCCAAGATAACTTCTCTAGAGGGATCTTGACATATAGAATTGTCAAATTTATCTCAAGGCCAAATTTACCTCAAACCTTTAGACAATAGGACGAGATTCTAAACGTCATTGTCTTTTAACTCTTCACTAATGGTATCATTCCATCATTGAGAATTTCAACCCTTTCTAACTTGATGTAGGTTGATAAGATCAATTTTCACCATTTAGATGTCAAACTTGTATTATTGGAGAAAGATGATATAGTCATCCAAAATTGCATTGCGTTTCTCTCATGGATCTCTTTCATGACATAGGTTGTTGTGACTGTTGAGTTTGCACTTCAAGAGCAACTTCTAGACTTTGAATAGAGAATTCTTTAGTGTTGTCTTGTTTTAGATATGTTAATTGATTACTATGAATAATAAATATAGGAAAAGTAATGAATTCATTTTCCAAGATAACTTCTTTAACCTCCTCCCCTCCTAATAATAAATATAGTAAAGGAAATGAATTCATTTTCAAGATAACTTGCCATTGAGGGTATCTCAAGGCCAAATTTATCTCAAGGCCAAATTTATCTCAAGGCCAAATTTATCTCAAGGCCAAATTTATCTCAAGGCCAAATTTATCTCAAGGCCAAATTTATCTCAAGGCCAAATTTATCTCAAGGCCAAATTTATCTCAAGGCCAAATTTATCTCAAGGCCAAATTTATCTCAAGGCCAAATTTATCTCAAGGCCAAATTTATCTCAAGGCCAAATTTATCTCAAGGCCAAATTTATCTCAAGGCCAAATTTATCTCAAGGCCAAATTTATCTCAAGGCCAAATTTATCTCAAGGCCAAATTTATCTCAAGGCCAAATTTATCTCAAGGCCAAATTTATCTCAAGGCCAAATTTATCTCAAGGCCAAATTTATCTCAAGGCCAAATTTATCTCAAGGCCAAATTTATCTCAAGGCCAAATTTATCTCAAGGCCAAATTTATCTCAAGGCCAAATTTATCTCAAGGCCAAATTTATCTCAAGGCCAAATTTATCTCAAGGCCAAATTTATCTCAAGGCCAAATTTATCTCAAGGCCAAATTTATCTCAAGGCCAAATTTATCTCAAGGCCAAATTTATCTCAAGGCCAAATTTATCTCAAGGCCAAATTTATCTCAAGGCCAAATTTATCTCAAGGCCAAATTTATCTCAAGGCCAAATTTATCTCAAGGCCAAATTTATCTCAAGGCCAAATTTATCTCAAGGCCAAATTTATCTCAAGGCCAAATTTATCTCAAGGCCAAATTTATCTCAAGGCCAAATTTATCTCAAGGCCAAATTTATCTCAAGGCCAAATTTATCTCAAGGCCAAATTTATCTCAAGGCCAAATTTATCTCAAGGCCAAATTTATCTCAAGGCCAAATTTATCTCAAGGCCAAATTTATCTCAAGGCCAAATTTATCTCAAGGCCAAATTTATCTCAAGGCCAAATTTATCTCAAGGCCAAATTTATCTCAAGGCCAAATTTATCTCAAGGCCAAATTTATCTCAAGGCCAACAAATGGTTCGATCCACTTATTAATCATATCGTTTTCTATTTTTGTCTCTTGTCCATTTCTTATCATGATGAAATTTTAGTATCAACATCATGAAAGTGACATCGCAAGTATAGATAGTGTAATAGTATATAAGAGACTTATAGTTTCCTTTGCGTAAGGATGTTGTATTAAAACATAATATTCTAATAATCATTATGATACCAAGAATAGCACATAGAGTATGTAAATAAATGGCTGAATTACAACTTGTTGATCATTTGTAGCTTTTAGGTGGTACTACAAAATTTATCTATATAGTTCCGGATAGAGATCATAGTGTAGGATCTTGAGTCTCGTTGCATAAATTTCTTATAAGAAATTATATATCATAACCCTTGAATATTTGAGAGCGGACTATGAGATTTATCACAAGAATTTCTTATAAAACATCGCAAGTATAGATAGTGTAATAGTATATAAGAGACTTGTAGTTTCCTTTGCATAAGGATGTTGTATTAAAACATAATATTGCAAATAATCATTATGGTACCAAGAATAGCACATAGAGTATGTAAATAAATGGTTAAATCACAACTTGTTGATCTTTTGTAGCTTTTAGATGGTACTACAAATTTACCTATATAGTTCAGGATAGAGATCACAGTGTAGGACCTTGAGTCTCGTTGCATAAATTTCTTATAAGAAATTATATATCATAACTTTTGAATATTTGAGAGTGGACTATTAGATTTATCATAAGAATTTCTTAGAGAAGTTGGACATATAGATTTCCCAATGTTTAAGGATAGATTGAATCCACTAGTTAATGAGAATGAATTTTAAGCCATAATAAAGAATCTAGATGCCATTAATATATTGGCAGAGCACAAGGATTGACTGCCACATTTTATTTTGAGAAGATAATGAAATTTTTAAGAATTGGTTACCTAATTGAGAGGATGGAATGTGAGCAATTAGAGGTAGTATTCCAAGACAATTAATGTAATGTAGGACATGAATAAAAACTGATCGATGTGTAACTTATCTTAGGAATGAGGAGCTCATAGTTTAATATCATGTCAAATTAGTGGTGTCTGTTTAGTATGATAAAAATATTGGTCTGATTGATAGAATCATAAATTTTATAAAAATACTTAAGTCTAAGATTTGTTCCTCACTCGGAAACATGGAATTTAATTATATTATAAGGTTTGGCGAATGGTCAAGGTGTCGATACCAAGTTCGACTAGTGCATTTGTGAGAGTAAGATGACTAGCAAGAGCTAACATAGAAATTTTTTGAGAATGCTTGTTTTGAGGCCTATGACTAGATTGGACGAGGCTCTTTGATTGTACGACTATTCTTCTCCTTTTATTGGATATTAGGACAAAACATTCTTTTGTTTACGCACGGGTCACATTTGTTTTAGAGTTAGTAGTAGAAACGTTTCAACCTCTTTTAGTATTGAAGACACTATTGCACGTGAATAGTGAGATATTTCTTGTTAGACATTATCTTTGTTTGATAATAGATTAATTGATTCACTAGTGTAATTGACTAGTTTGATGAAATATAAGTTATGGGCTAGTTTAGAGAGTAAAAACCAAAGTTTATTGTTGTGCGACGAGTGTGACTTTTAAGATGGTTCCTCACTTGTATGGGCAGACGATTGAGATTGGAGTCTTATGAGAATATATTTGTTATCGACGATAACTATGAAATAGTTTGCCATGATCCAGATTTGTCAGTTGAGGTTGAGTATCCTTACGTGTTTATTTAAGATATGCTAAGGTTGACACTTGAGCGTGACATTGACTTTGATATTGACTAAGTTCCTAGCACTACTCCAGTATCTATGCTCTGTACATGTTGGCTTCAGTTGAATTTAGAGAGTTGAGGACATAGCAAAGTGGTTTACTTTGTAGTGGTGTTATTAGTAACAATATTTTTTGTGGGAAGCACCGAAATTATTGTTACTTGATAGGAAGCAAGATAGTTTGCTTTTATTGTGCATTGATTAATAGAAGTTAAATCAAGTTATGACAACTAAAATTGCAATACCTGAGAATCAAAAGATTGTCGATTTAATAAATGAAAGGTTGTGTTATTGATTAAAAATTTATAAAAATAATACTTATTAGTCATGAGAAGTATACTAGTAGAATTCGACAACTATGCATAGCTTATGACTCATAATGTCAAATAAATGAAACTTCAGTTGCTGACTCGAGATGTAAAATAAATGACATCTCAACTGCTGACTCAAGATGTCGAATGATGACACCTAAGTTGCTGACTTAGGAGGTCAAATGAATGACGCCTTAGTTGCTAACTGATGATGTTAAATGAATGATATCTCAGTTACTGATTAATTATGTCAAATGAATGACACCTCATCTGCTGACTTATGAGGTCAAATGAATGACACTTCAGCTATTGAGTCATGATGTCAAATGAATGACACCTCAGCTACTAACTCATGATCTCAAATGAATGACACCTCAACTGCTGTCTCATGATTTCAAATGAATGACACCTTATAAGATGAGTCACCCCTATACACCTCTATTACTCATAATCTCAAATGAATGACACCTCAACTACTGACTCATGATCTCAAATGAATGACACCTTATAAGATGAGTCACCCCTATACACCTCTATATATAGATGAGCTTAGTTCTTCATTTAAACCAATGTTGCATGCAGTTTGTCCAACGACCTCTACCACAAGATGATAAGATTGTTTTGGTTGATTTATATGATGATATTGATTGAGGATATGCTAAGACATAGATATACGTGATGACATTGATCAAGGATATGTTGTGTTGTTTATTTGTAGTGATATAGATATACATGTGATGACATTGATCGAATGTGTTGTTTGTTTGTAGTGATACAGATATACATGAAATAATGTTTATCGAGGATATGTTGTGTTATATGTGATATTTCATTCATATTTAGTACAAGCACTAGCATGCCATGTATCATGAAAAATGAAGATGAATTTTAAAAACTGTAAAAGGCTTTGGTGAGACAGCCCCAATGGAGATTTGGAGGGTTTGATGGTCCCCAATGGAGCTTTGGTGGACTTATTCCCCAATAATTTGAAGTTTTGGTGACATGTCCCAATGTTAAGAAAAAGAAAAAAGAAAAGAAAAGACAGAATGATTTAAACCGCATGTTTTTAAGAAAATGCATATCGTAATCATATCAATTACACATTATTTATTAATTATTATGCTTATAGATAAATTTTGTGATGTAGGTGAGAATAATGATGATAAAACTAATGAAGATGCAGTTGAAGAAGTATATCCACAATGAAAACGTGACATTGTTATAGTAATTTGACTTGTGGGAAATGACTTGTTAAAATGTATTTTGTGTAACAGTTTTGAACTTATGTATATTTTAGATATATGAAAGGATGTGTTAAAGAAGTGTTTGTAAACTTAAAGATAAGTCTTTGGCTGCACAAATGGTTTTCAAAGGGTAATAATGTTTTAGAAAAAACAGTTTATGGTTTAAAAATTAGGGCGTTACAGATATGATATAAAAGCACCCAGGTCTAAATCGTTTCTGTAAACTACATAAAAAGTTTATAGTTTAAAAATCAGAGCGTCATAGATATTTATTTATTGTCGATGATTGACGAGTTGTTTGATCAGTTTGGTAGATCAAGGTACTTTTCAATGATTAATTTAAGGTTGGGCTAGATCCGTAAGTAGAACTTTCCTAAGATAGCTTTCTGAGTCCGTAACTAGCATTTCAAGTTTCTAGTTCTATTGTTCAATAGCCCAATGTCACAGCTGCAATTAGAAATTTGAGCAATTAGAAATTTGATGTATTGAGTATTCCAACCTTATTGGATGAGATTGTTGTACCCTTCTTTGACTGTGTATGGATTTATTCAAAAAATCATGATGCGCATGGGGAGGATCTGTTAATTATTTTTGCAGACTTTGAGAGGAACACCAGGCGCATGCTAAAAGTAGTAAAATACAACTTTTGGATGACAAGTGAATTTCTCGGATATATTGACCACGAAGATAATATTTCATTAGATTCAGCTAAGATTGTAATGTGTTGGATTGGAAAACCACCAAAGAACATTACTAACGTTCAAAATTTTTTGTGATTAGCTGGTCATTAACTTCGTTTCATGGTAAGCTTCCTTCTATAGTCATTTTGTTGACTTAGTTTACCATAAAACAAATGTTAAGTTTGTTCGAACAAGAAATGTTTGTCAGCTTTTGAGGAGCTGAAGCACAAACTAACTATTGCGCTATTTTTCACTGTGCCTGATAGTTATTTAGTTCATATAGTTCATGTAGATGCATCATGTGTTAGAATTGAAATGTATTATTATAGTCAGGAAAAGTTATTGCATATGTCTCGACAGTTGAAGTTTCATAAGAGAAATTACCTACTCATGATTGATGTTGATGTTTGATAACTCTATGAAAATTGAAGTCTTTTTCATCATTCTAAACAAAATTTGACGTTTACTCTTAAAGTTTTGGTAATTTTAATCTATTTTCAATTATCATGCAAACAAATAATTATACGAGTGAATTAAATTTCGATCATGGTTTTGAGTTTTAGAATAGTAAATTAAATTCGATAGACGAAATTATGAACGAAACAAAGGATTTAACTAAGGGCATTTAAGTAAGTTATTAAGTAAAATTTTAGAATAAAAACTAGAAAATTTCCCACCTTAGTCTTTCACTTTCTCTCTTCCCCATCGCGAAATCCCCCCTCTGGCAAAGAGTCATTCCTCCCCTCTACGTTTTCTATTCCTCCGATCGTTCTCCTCCGATTTCGGCAATTCTCTTCACGGTCTTCTTCCCCAAATAGCTACTCTAGGTAAGTTCTATACATTGGATATGTCTAGTAGTTGTAATAGAGCTGATTTTGGTTTAAGGTTACGTGAAAAATTTCCAGATTGTGAGAATCAATAGGATAGCGATTGTATTACCCATTGATGATGCTTTGGTGGATATTTGGATAAGTAGAAGGAACTAATGATGTTTGGTTGATTATTTAGGGTTAAGTTTTGGTGTTGGAAGTTGTAAAACACCGTTAATGGAGTTAAGTAAATGATGAATTGTCTTAGCTCGGGGTTTCAATTAGTTTTGAATTTGATTATTTAGGACTGATACTAATGACGTGTTATGAACATGCCTTAGGTAACCCAAGCCCTCAAAGGACGGTGCTCGGCATAGCTAGGAGGCCAGGTAAGTGGGTGTTAGGTTTCCGGCCCTTAAGGCCCTACATTGTATCGATGTTAAGTTTTATTTGTTTCGATGATGTTTTCTGATTGTGGGGCTGAAACGAGTCGGGTAGCTTAGGTTGTTGGTTAGTAACCGTGTGTTAGGTTTGTTTTACGAGTTAAGTGTGTTTAAACACATTCATGAATTGTTTTGATGGTATGTTATGATCAGATCTTCATGCATCATGTCTTCTCAAAAGAAAAACACACTGAATATTTTACATGCATGATTTCAAGTAAACGATGTAAAGTATGTGATGATGAGTAAGGTTTGAGGATGAGTAGGGCCGAGGGCACGCATAAATGGCAACTCATGGCAAGACAATTACACCCAAATGGTAACTCAGGGCAAGTGCGGTCTACGGGGTAGACGGGGTGGTGACTGGGGCTACTCATGCCTAAACTTACTCTTATATGTTAAGTAAATTAAAGAAATGAACATGTTTTGATAAACCATGCATTTTTATTACTCATGGATAGTGCACCTCCTTACTGAGCTTTAGGCTTAATGTGATTATCGTATGATGTAGGTGACGAGCACGAAGGTGAGGAACCTCCTCTTGATGATCATGTGTAGATAGTCGGTGGTTGGGGCTCGTGGCGACGGGGCGTGTTTTGGCTGGGTTGGATTGACCGTGGGTGTGCTCTGAGTGTTTTGTGGTAGTAAGGTGTGAAAAGGATTGATTTTTTTTAGGATGCGATGAAATTTTAGGAATTACAGAAGAGTTTGATATTTTGAAATTGTATAGTAGATTTAGACTTGGAGTTATGTCATTTTGAATGATTTTATAAAAAGTATTCGTTTGGTGATGGTTTAGGAAAATTTCATGTTTACATTTGGTGATGGTTCTATGAGTTATGTGAGACGGTATTGGACGATTTTAGGTTTCCTTACCGTAAGGATTAGTTTGGTTTTTAGAACGATCCAAGCAGTCTATCTCTGTGAGTTAGACATGTTCAGTAGAAGTTATCGTCCACTGTCACGTGGGGTTTAAGAGGGTCACGTGGACGAATAAGTGAAGTAGTCTGCGTGCACGAGTAAGTTAAGTAGTTTGTGTGGAGGATAAGTCACGTAGATGAATGTGTCTGCGTGGACGAGTAAGTTAAGTAGTCTGTGTGGACGATAAGTCACGTGGACGAATGAGTCTTTGTGGACGAGTATAGTTAAGTAGTCGGTGTGGACGGTATGTCTAAGTAGTCTGTGGACGATGGTCTGTGGATGAATAGGTCTGGGTATTCCGGGGACGATAATATCGTCGGAGTCTGGGGACGGCCACATAGCCCAATTCTGAGGACGTTTTCGTCGTCAGATTCTGAGTATGTTAACGTCGACCGGTTCTCAATTAGTAGAAACCCGAGGGGAATTGAATGTTAATAACTCGCCTACGATACTTTTCTGTTTGGGCGAATTTGCTCTCCCTCACTGGCCGATTGCTGCCAGCTTTAATTGAATGATTCTCCATTAGTTGAATGTTATAAAATAAAAAAAAAATAAATATGGGAAAAGGTAAGAGAGAACTTCTTATAAAAAATGTTGAGATCTTATGTTAAGTCTACGTCACGGCAACTCCGTGGCAGCCCTGGCTAGGTCGTGGTCGTTACAATTATGGTATCAGAGAGATTGAGTTTTAAAAGCAATTCTGACGACTGGCTGCCAAAACACACCGCCGCACGAGAACTCTCCATCGATTGTAAGTGTTTAAGTTTAAGTATGATCCCCAGATAATTATATTGTTAGTATTGTCTAATGTGTCTAGGAAAGAGAAAATGCCGAGAGCACCCAGACAAGATGATGAGATCCCTAATAGCCAGCTTATGGAATTAGTGCGACAACAGTCTGCACAAATAGGAATCCTACTCAATAGGGATGGAAATGGTAATGGACATGGTAGCAATTCACGTGAGCTGAGCGTGGAAAGATTCAGACGGCTTAGGCCTCCAACTTTCGATGGACATTCCTCGGATCCCACTAGTGCTGAAGAGTGGATCCGCAAACTTGAAAGCATGTTTGCTTATGAGAAAGTGGAAGAATCTGAGAAGGTAATATGTGCGGTGTTCAACTTAGAGAAGGATGCCGTATTCTGGTGGGATACAGTGATAGCCACTACGGATGTGGGAGTTATGACATGGCAGAGGTTCAAAACAGTATTCTACAACAAGTATTTTAGCCGCGCCCTTCGGGCCAACAAGAGAGCTGAGTTTTCTCAACTACGCTAGACAAGATCTGTGGCCAAGTACGTGCGCAGGTTTGAATCATTGTCTAGATATGCAGGTATGATGGTCAGTGATGAGGAAGATAAAATATACCAGTTTGTTCAAGGTTTGAAATTAGAGATCTTGAATGGGGTGAAGACGGCAGAAGTTGAAGATATGCCGTATCATCGAATTGTAGCCAAGGCTCTCGAGCTCGATGACATTGAAATGAGACTGCAGCGGCAGAGAGAAACGTCGAGGAGGTTTATTAGAGAATTACGGCTCAGCAGAATCGAGATTGGTAGCCACAACCACAACGTGGTGTCAAACGGGCGAATGAAGCGCCTAGAGCTCAAGACAAAGGCAAACGCCTACAAGGAACACCACCGGCTTCTTTGTGCCCTACCTGTCAGAAATATCATCCGGGTGATTGTAAGTTGTACACAGGTCGATGCTTCAGGTGTGATAGGGTGGGGCATAAGGCCGCTGATTGTCCTGGGCCGGCTGGGAGACCTCCGGGCGGTTCTTCAAAGGTCTTTGCTCTAATTGAAGATGAGGAAGCTACTCAGCCTTCAGTTGTTTCAGGTATGGTTCTGTTCTGTGGAAATGCAGCTCATGTTTTAATTGACACTGGGGCAACCCAATCTTTCATAGCACACTATTATATATCTAAGTGGAAACTGGATTTCGTCCTAGCTGATCGTAATTATAGTGTCATGTTGCCCTCCGGGGAGCTTTTACATTCCGACCAAGCAATACGGGGAGAGGTTATATTTATTGGTGGCTGGCAACTGTATGCAGATCTGATCATCATAAGTATGAAGGGGTATGATGTAATCTTGGACATGGATTGGTTGTATAGGCACTATGCCACAATCAATTGCAGGTCGGGTGTGGTAAATTTTAGACCCCCGTGCGGGGAGGATTATCTTTTTCAGGCGACCCTACGTTCAAGTTGTATGCCTCTAGTATCATCGATGAGTACCCTGTACTTGGTAAGACCTAGATGTTTCGTTTTATAGCGAGCATTGTGGATGTAAGAAAGCAAGATGAATTAGAGTTAAGTGACATCCCGACAGTTGGGAGCCTTAAAGGTGTGTTCTTAGATGAGTTGCCGAACTTGCCTGTGAGTGCCCGGTACTGCAATGAAGCATAGATGTTTTGGCTTTATAGCAAGCGTTGAGGAAATAAGTGTGCAAAATGAGTTGAAGTTGTGTGACATTCCAGTAGTAAAGGACTTTACGGAAGTGTTCCTAGACGAATTGCCTGGCTTGCCTCCAGATCGAGAAATGGAATTCACTATTGAGATTATTCCTGGTGCGATGCTAGTGTCTGAGAATCCTTATAGAATGGCACCAGTTGAGCTAAGGGAGTTGCAAGCCCAGCTGAAAGAGCTAACAGACAAGGGTTTTGTACGGCCGAGCGTTTCTCCTTGGGGCGCTCCGGTCATGTTCAGTGAAGAAGAAAGATGGTTCCTTAAGGATGTGTGTGGATTACCGAGAGTTGAATAAGTTAACCATTAAAAATAAGTATCCACTGCCAAGGATTGATGATCTGTTTGACCAGTTGCATGGGGCCGGTGTGTTCTCGAAGATTGATTTATGATCAGGGTACCACCAATTGAAAATTAAGGCCGAGGATATACCAAAGGCCGCTTTTAGAACACGTTATGGGCACTATGAGTTCAGGGTTATGTCCTTCGGTTTAACGAATGCCCCGACAAGTTTCATGGATCTCATGAACAGAGTGTTTCGGGAGTTCCTGGATAAGTTCGTGATAGTGTTCATAGATGACATTCTGATATATTCCCGAAATGATGAAGAACATGCGAAGCACTTGATGGCTGTTTTGGATATGTTGAAGCAGCACAAATTGTATGCTAAGTTTTCCAAGTGCGGATTTTGGCTTAATCAGGTGAATTTCTTAGGCCATGTAATTTCAAAAGAAGGTGTTTTGGTAGACCCGGCTAAGGTTCAAGCTGTGAAAGAGTGGCCTTAGCCGAGAAATGCAAGTGAGGTACGAATTTTTGTAGGCCTGGCTGGGTATTATCGGAAGTTTATTGAAGGGTTCTGAATCATAGCCAAACCCCTGACAAACTTAACAAAGAAGGAAGTGAAATACTTGTGGTCTAAGGCCTGTGAAGAAAGTTTTCAGACCTTGAAGCAAAAGTTGACCACAGCGCCATTATTGATTCTGCCCGTGGAGAATGGGATATTCAGTATCTACTGTGACGCATCCAAAGTAGGGTTAGGATGTGTATTGATGCAGAGCAGACAGGTAATTGCCTATGCCTCTAGGCAATTGAAGATTTATAAGCAGAACTATCCGACGAATGATTTAGAATTTGCAGCGGTGGTATTTGCATTAAAAATATGGAGGCACTATCTCTATGGTCAGAAGTGTGAAGTGTTTTCGGACCATAAGAGTTTAAAATATCTTTTTACGTAGAAAGATTTAAACATGAGATAAAGGAGATGGTTGGAGTTTGTGAAAGACTACGACTTCAAAATTAAGTATCATCCTGGAAAGGCGAATACGGTGGCAGACGCTTTGAGTAGGATGCCTAAGACCATGGAGTCAGTTGCTTGCTGTATGCCAACTCCATTAAGAAAAGAGATGAATAGGTTTGAGTTAGAGGTAATTTCAGAGCTTTCGATCCTACTTGCCGACTTGACCATACGGCCTACTCTATTGGACAAAATTAAGGAGGCTCAACAGATGGACTCGGAAGAAAAGGAAGCTATTGTGGCCAAGTTGACTGATACGTCTTCTGAATTCAATTGCTCAGAAGATGGCATCTTGAGGTTTAGGGACCGTTGGTACGTTTCGAAGGATGATGAGCTAAGAAAGTTGATCATGGCGGAGGCACATTCGTCGTCATTCTCAGTGCATCCGGGTAACACTAAGATGTACCAAGATTTGAAAGTGCAATATTGGTGGCCTAACATGAAAAGAGAAGTGGCCAATTATGTACAGTCCTGCCTGGTTTTCCAGCAAGTGAAGGTAGAGCACCAGAGACCAAGTGGAATGTTACAACCTTTACCGATTCCCGAGTGGAAGTGGGACCATATAGTAATGGATTTCATTGTTGGATTACCAAGGACGATAAAAGGACATGACAGCATATGGGTTGTAGTCGATAGATTAACAAAGATGGCTCATTTCTTACCTGTGAAAATGACCTACACGAGGAATCAGTTCGCAGAGCTGTACGTTCAGGAGATTTTAAGGTTGCATGCAGTTCCTATGTCGATTGTTTCGGACCGGGATCTAAGATTTACTTCGAGATTTTGGAAAAGTTTACAAAGTGCTATGTGTACTAAGTTAACTTTTAGCACGGCTTTCCACCCACAGACTGACGGACAATCTGAGAGGACGATTCAGATACTCGAGGATATGCTGAGAGCGTGCGTGCTAGAGTTTCAAGCCTCTTGGAGCCGATATTTACCGCTGGTTGAATTTGCATATAATAACAGCTATCAGTCCACGATTGGTATGGCTCCGTACGAAGCACTGTATGGCAGAAAGTGTAGGTCGCCCCTGTATTAGGATGAGGTAGGCAAAGCTAAGTTGATTAGACCAAAAATTTTACAACAGTTATTGGAGAAGGTTGCTCTATTCAGACAAAGGATGGAAACTGCACAGAGTCGCAAAAGAGCTATGTAGATCGAAGAAGGCGGGAGTTGGAGTTTGTAGTTGGTGATGAAGTGTTTTTGAAAGTTTCACCGTTTAAGGGAGTGGTTAGCTTTGGTAAAAGAGGGAAGTTGAATCCACGGTTTGTCGGACCGTTCCTGATTATCGAAAGGATTGGAGCTACAGCATACAAGCTTCAATTGCCAATGTCTATGGAGGGAGTACATAATGTCTTCCACGTGTCCATGTTGAGAAAATGTGTACGAAACCAAACGCACGTGGCAGAACCAGTTAACCTTGAGATACAGCCGACTTTAACTTACGAAGAGAGGCCATTGCAGATTCTAGAGTCTGCTATTAAAGCATTGCGCAATAAGTCAATCCCATTGGTTAAGATGTTGTGGAGAAATCAAAACGTGGAGGAAGCCACATGGGAGCGCCAACAGGACATGATGGACAAATATCCAGAGTTGTTCAGGTGCAAAATTTTGGGGACAAAATTCTAAATAAGGAGGGTATGATGTAACGCCCAGAAATTTCGATCATGGTTTTGAGTTTTAGAATAATAAATTAAATTTGATAGACGAAATTATGAACGAAACAAAGGATTTAACTAAGGGCATTTAAGTAAGTTATTAAGTAAAATTTTAGAATAAAAACTAGAAAATTTCCCCCCTTAGTCTTTCACTTTCTCTCTTACCCATCGCGAAACCCCCCTCTGGCCAAGAGTCATTCCTCCCCTCTACGTTTTCTATTCCTCCGATCGTTCTCCTCCGATTTCGGCAATTCTCTTCACGGTCTTCTTCCCCAAATAGCTACTCTAGGTAAGTTCTATACATTGGATATGTCTAGTAGTTGTAATAGAGCTGATTTTGGTTTAAGGTTACGTGAAAAATTTCCAGATTGTGAGAATCAATAGGATAGCGATTGTATTACCCATTGATGATGCTTTGGTGGATATTTGGATAAGTAGAAGGAACTAATGATGTTTGGTTGATTATTTAGGGTTAAGTTTTGGTGTTGGAAGTTGTAAAACACCGTTAATGGAGTTAAGTAAATGATGAATTGTCTTAGCTCGGGGTTTCAATTAGTTTTGAATTTGATTATTTAGGACTGATACTAATGACGTGTTATGAACATGCCTTAGGTAACCCAAGCCCTCAAAGGACGGTGCTCGGCATAGCTAGGAGGCCAGGTAAGTGGGTGTTAGGTTTCCGGCCCTTAAGGCCCTACATTGTATCGATGTTAAGTTTTATGTGTTTCGATGATGTTTTCTGATTGTGGGGATGAAACGAGTCGGGTAGCTTAGGTTGTTGGTTAGTAATCGTGTGTTAGGTTTGTTTTACGAGTTAAGTGTGTTTAAACACATTCATGACTTGTTTTGATGGTATGTTATGATCAGATCTTCATGCATCATGTATTCTCAAAAGAAAAACACACAGAATATTTTACATGCATGATTTCAAGTAAACGATGTAAAGTATGTGATGATGAGTAAGGTTTGAGGATGAGTAGGGCCGAGGGCACGCGTAAATGGCAACTCATGGCAAGAAAATTACACCCAAATGGTAACTCAGGGCAAGTGCGGTCTACGGGGTAGACGGGGTGGTGACTGGGGCTACTCATGCCTAAACTTACTCTTATATGTTAAGTAAATTAAATAAATGAACATGTTTTGATAAACCATGCATTTTTATTACTCATGGATAGTGCACCTCCTTACTGAGCTTTAGGCTTAATGTGATTATCGTACGATGTAGGTGACGAGCACGAAGGTGAGGAACCTCCTCCCGATGATCATGTGTAGATAGTCGGTGGTTGGGGCTCGTGGCGACGGGGCGTGTTTTGGCTTGGTTGGATTGACTGTGGGCGTGCTCCGAGTGTTTTGTGGTAGTAAGGTGTGAAAAAGATTGATTTTTTTTAGGATGCGATGAAATTTTAGGAATTACAGAAGAGTCTGATATTTTGAAATTGTATAGTAGATTTAGACTTGGAGTTATGTCATTTTGAATGATTTTATAAAAGTATTCGTTTGGTGATGGTTTAGGAAAATTTCATGTTTACATTTGGTGATGGTTCTGTGAGTTATGTGAGACGGTATTGGACGATTTTAGGTTTTCTTACCATAAGGATTAGTTTGGTTTTTAGAACGATCCAAGGAGTCTATCTCTGTGAGTTAGACATGTTCGGTAGAAGTTATCGTCCACTGTCACATGGGGTTTAAGAGGGTCACGTGGACGAATAAGTCAAGTAGTCTGCGTGGACGAGTAAGTTAAGTAGTCTGTGTGGAGGATAAGTCACGTAGATGAATGAGTCTGCGTGGACGAGTAAGTTAAGTAGTCTGTGTGGACGATAAGTCACATGGACGAATGAGTCTGTGTGGACGAGTACGTTAAGTAGTCAGTGTGGACGGTACGTCTAAGTAGTCTGTGGACGATGGTCTGTGGACGAATAGGTCTGGGTATTCCGGGGACGATAATATCGTCGGAGTCTGGGGACGGTAATGTAGCCCAATTCTGAGTATGTTATTGCCGGCTGATTCTGAGGACGTTTTCGTCGTCAGATTCTGAGTATGTTAACGTCGGCCGGCTCTCAATTAGTAGAAACCCGAGGGGAATTGAATGTTAATAACTCGCCTACGATACTTTTCTGTTTGGGCGAATTTGCTCTCCCTCACTGGCCGATTGCTGCCGGCTTTAATTGAATGATTCTCCATTAGTTGAATGTGATAAAATAAAAAAATATATATACGACAAAAGGTAAGAGAGAACTTCTTTCAAGAAATGTTGAGGTCTTATGTTAAGTCTACGTCATGGCAACTCCGTGGTGGCCCTGGCCGGGTCGGGGTCGTTACAGTTGTTTAGATAGGAATTAAGGTAGGTGGGAGGAAGCCAATGAATGGCTGCCAAGTATTCAACTTGCTGAACAAGATATGTTCTTCCTGCTACGTGAAACCCTCATTTTCTCTTCTCTGCTTTCTCTCTTCCAGACGGTGTGCGACAGATTTCCAAAACTCTGTCTTCTCCCGTTTTCTCTAGTTTTCTCCAGTAAAGGTTCGTGCATCATCGAGGTAACACGTTCAAGACTTGCAACTCTACAACAAACAGGTAAGTTCATACCCGTAGGTTAGCCCTTAAGGCCCTACATCACGGAGGTACTAGGTTTTCATTTATGTCGGGTTGTTTCGGGTAGAAAAGTTAGAGTTACTGTAACGACCCCAACGGAATCGCCACACAAATTTATTACTTGATCTTTTAATCATTTGATTCTTGCTTCCATACACTTTATTCATTATTATTGTTAATATTATTCCCTCTTTATTTTCTCTCTTTTTTTTTTAAACATCTCTTGATCTGCATCCACCGATAGAGTTATAATCTCACATCGACCGATGATCACGTGTCCGCCACGCGACACCTCTGATCTCAACCAGCAATAGACATCTGCCGGTGGTCACGGGCATTGCACGTGCCTAATTAAAGACATCGCCCGGTCCCGAACATTCTCCACTAGATGTTCATATTTACCCTACATTGACCGGTGGACATGTGTGCTTCACGTGACCGATTTAAAACATTTCCTGACTTTAAACAATAAGAAAATACTCACATCATCCGGTCACTAGACGACAATTCAACATCTACATCATCCGGTGAAGAATTACACTTCATCCACCGAACACTAGACGACAAAATACCATTTACATCATCCAGCGAAGAAATACGCTTCATCCACCGAACGCTAGACGACAAAATAACATTCCCAGCATCCGGTGAAGAAATACACTTCATCCACCGAACGCTAGATGACAAGTTAACATTTACATCATCGGGTGAAGAAACAAACTACATCTTCCGGTGACTTATTACACTACATCTGCTGATCGCTAGACGACAAAATAGCACTTTCATCATCCGATGGCTTAAACACTACATCTGCCGATCGCTAGACGACAAAATAGCACTTTCATCATCCGATGGCTTAAACACTACATCTGCCGATCGCTAGATGACAAAATAGCACTTTCATCATCCGATGGCTTAAACACTACATCTGCCGATCGCTAGACGACAAAATAGCACTTTCATCATCCGATGGCTTAAACACTACATCTGCCGATCGCTAGACGACAAAATAGCACTTTCATCATCCGATGGCTTAAACACTACATCTGCCGATCACTAGACGACAAATAGCACTTTCATCATCCGATGGCTTAAACACTACATCTGCCGATCGCTAGACGACAAAATAGCACTTTCATCATCCGATGGCTTAAACACTACATCTGCCGATCGCTAGACGACAAAATAGCACTTTCATCATCCGATGGCTTAAACACTACATCTGCCGATCGCTAGACGACAAAATAGCACTTTCATCATCCGATGGCTTAAACACTACATCTGCCGATCGCTAGACGACAAAATAGCACTTCATCATCCGATGGCTTAAACACTACATCTGCCGATCGCTAGACGACAAAATAGCACTTTCATCATCCGATGGCTTAAACACTACATCTGCCGATCGCTAGACGACAAAATAGCACTTCATCATCCGATGGCTTAAACACTACATCTGCCGATCGCTAGACGACAAAATAGCACTTTCATCATCCGATGGCTTAAACACTACATCTGCCGATCGCTAGACGACAAAATAGCACTTTCATCATCCGATGGCTTAAACACTACATCTGCCGATCGCTAGACGACAAAATAGCACTTCATCATCCGATGGCTTAAACACTACATCTGCCGATCGCTAGACGACAAAATAGCACTTTCATCATCCGATGGCTTAAACACTACATCTGCCGATCGCTAGACGACAAAATAGCACTTTCATCATCCGATGGCTTAAACACTACATCTGCCGATCGCTAGACGACAAAATAGCACTTTCATCATCCGATGGCTTAAACACTACATCTGCCGATCGCTAGACGACAAAATAGCACTTCATCATCCGATGGCTTAAACACTACATCTGCCGATCGCTAGACGACAAAATAGCACTTTCATCATCCGATGGCTTAAACACTACATCTGCCGATCGCTAGACGACAAAATAGCACTTTCATCATCCGATGGCTTAAACACTACATCTGCCGATCGCTAGACGACAAAATAGCACTTTCATCATCCGATGGCTTAAACACTACATCTGCCGATCGCTAGACGACAAAATAGCACTTTCATCATCCGATGGCTTAAACACTACATCTGCCGATCGCTAGACGACAAAATAGCACTTTCATCATCCGATGGCTTAAACACTACATCTGCCGATCGCTAGACGACAAAATAGCACTTTCATCATCCGATGGCTTAAACACTACATCTGCCGATCGCTAGACGACAAAATAGCACTTTCATCATCCGATGGCTTAAACACTACATCTGCCGATCGCTAGACGACAAAATAGCACTTTCATCATCCGATGGCTTAAACACTACATCTGCCGATCGCTAGACGACAAAATAGCACTTTCATCATCCGATGGCTTAAACACTACATCTGCCGATCGCTAGACGACAAAATAGCACTTTCATCATCCGATGGCTTAAACACTACATCTGCCGATCGCTAGACGACAAAATAGCACTTTCATCATCCGATGGCTTAAACACTACATCTGCCGATCGCTAGACGACAAAATAGCACTTTCATCATCCGATGGCTTAAACACTACATCTGCCGATCGCTAGACGACAAAATAGCACTTTCATCATCCGATGGCTTAAACACTACATCTGCCGATCGCTAGACGACAAAATAGCACTTTCATCATCCGATGGCTTAAACACTACATCTGCCGATCGCTAGACGACAAAATAGCACTTTCATCATCCGATGGCTTAAACACTACATCTGCCGATCGCTAGACGACAAAATAGCACTTTCATCATCCGATGGCTTAAACACTACATCTGCCGATCGCTAGACGACAAAATAGCACTTTCATCATCCGATGGCTTAAACACTACATCTGCCGATCGCTAGACGACAAAATAGCACTTTCATCATCCGATGGCTTAAACACTACATCTGCCGATCGCTAGACGACAAAATAGCACTTTCATCATCCGATGGCTTAAACACTACATCTGCCGATCGCTAGACGACAAAATAGCACTTTCATCATCCGATGGCTTAAACACTACATCTGCCGATCGCTAGACGACAAAATAGCACTTTCATCATCCGATGGCTTAAACACTACATCTGCCGATCGCTAGACGACAAAATAGCACTTTCATCATCCGATGGCTTAAACACTACATCTGCCGATCGCTAGACGACAAAATAGCACTTTCATCATCCGATGGCTTAAACACTACATCTGCCGATCGCTAGACGACAAAATAGCACTTTCATCATCCGATGGCTTAAACACTACATCTGCCGATCGCTAGACGACAAAATAGCACTTTCATCATCCGATGGCTTAAACACTACATCTGCCGATCGCTAGACGACAAAATAGCACTTTCATCATCCGATGGCTTAAACACTACATCTGCCGATCGCTAGACGACAAAATAGCACTTTCATCATCCGATGGCTTAAACACTACATCTGCCGATCGCTAGACGACAAAATAGCACTTTCATCATCCGATGGCTTAAACACTACATCTGCCGATCGCTAGACGACAAAATAGCACTTTCATCATCCGATGGCTTAAACACTACATCTGCCGATCGCTAGACGACAAAATAGCACTTTCATCATCCGATGGCTTAAACACTACATCTGCCGATCGCTAGACGACAAAATAGCACTTTCATCATCCGATGGCTTAAACACTACATCTGCCGATCGCTAGACGACAAAATAGCACTTTCATCATCCGATGGCTTAAACACTACATCTGCCGATCGCTAGACGACAAAATAGCACTTTCATCATCCGATGGCTTAAACACTACATCTGCCGATCGCTAGACGACAAAATAGCACTTTCATCATCCGATGGCTTAAACACTACATCTGCCGATCGCTAGACGACAAAATAGCACTTTCATCATCCGATGGCTTAAACACTACATCTGCCGATCGCTAGACGACAAAATAGCACTTTCATCATCCGATGGCTTAAACACTACATCTGCCGATCGCTAGACGACAAAATAGCACTTTCATCATCCGATGGCTTAAACACTACATCTGCCGATCGCTAGACGACAAAATAGCACTTTCATCATCCGATGGCTTAAACACTACATCTGCCGATCGCTAGACGACAAAATAGCACTTTCATCATCCGATGGCTTAAACACTACATCTGCCGATCGCTAGACGACAAAATAGCACTTTCATCATCCGATGGCTTAAACACTACATCTGCCGATCGCTAGACGACAAAATAGCACTTTCATCATCCGATGGCTTAAACACTACATCTGCCGATCGCTAGACGACAAAATAGCACTTTCATCATCCGATGGCTTAAACACTACATCTGCCGATCGCTAGACGACAAAATAGCACTTTCATCATCCGATGGCTTAAACACTACATCTGCCGATCGCTAGACGACAAAATAGCACTTTCATCATCCGATGGCTTAAACACTACATCTGCCGATCGCTAGACGACAAAATAGCACTTTCATCATCCGATGGCTTAAACACTACATCTGCCGATCGCTAGACGACAAAATAGCACTTTCATCATCCGATGGCTTAAACACTACATCTGCCGATCGCTAGACGACAAAATAGCACTTTCATCATCCGATGGCTTAAACACTACATCTGCCGATCGCTAGACGACAAAATAGCACTTTCATCATCCGATGGCTTAAACACTACATCTGCCGATCGCTAGACGACAAAATAGCACTTTCATCATCCATAGTCATTGATCATATTCATCATTCATAGTCATTGATCATATTCATCATTCATAGTCATTGATCATATTCATCATTCATAGTCATTGATCATATTCATCATTCATAGTCATTGATCATATTCATCATTCATAGTCATTGATCATATTCATCATTCATAGTCATTGATCATATTCATCATTCATAGTCATTGATCATATTCATCATTCATAGTCATTGATCATATTCATCATTCATAGTCATTGATCATATTCATCATTCATAGTCATTGATCATATTCATCATTCATAGTCATTGATCATATTCATCATTCATAGTCATTGATCATATTCATCATTCATAGTCATTGATCATATTCATCATTCATAGTCATTGATCATATTCATCATTCATAGTCATTGATCATATTCATCATTCATAGTCATTGATCATATTCATCATTCATAGTCATTGATCATATTCATCATTCATAGTCATTGATCATATTCATCATTCATAGTCATTGATCATATTCATCATTCATAGTCATTGATCATATTCATCATTCATAGTCATTGATCATATTCATCATTCATAGTCATTGATCATATTCATCATTCATAGTCATTGATCATATTCATCATTCATAGTCATTGATCATATTCATCATTCATAGTCATTGATCATATTCATCATTCATAGTCATTGATCATATTCATCATTCATAGTCATTGATCATATTCATCATTCATAGTCATTGATCATATTCATCATTCATAGTCATTGATCATATTCATCATTCATAGTCATTGATCATATTCATCATTCATAGTCATTGATCATATTCATCATTCATAGTCATTGATCATATTCATCATTCATAGTCATTGATCATATTCATCATTCATAGTCATTGATCATATTCATCATTCATAGTCATTGATCATATTCATCATTCATAGTCATTGATCATATTCATCATTCATAGTCATTGATCATATTCATCATTCATAGTCATTGATCATATTCATCATTCATAGTCATTGATCATATTCATCATTCATAGTCATTGATCATATTCATCATTCATAGTCATTGATCATATTCATCATTCATAGTCATTGATCATATTCATCATTCATAGTCATTGATCATATTCATCATTCATAGTCATTGATCATATTCATCATTCATAGTCATTGATCATATTCATCATTCATAGTCATTGATCATATTCATCATTCATAGTCATTGATCATATTCATCATTCATAGTCATTGATCATATTCATCATTCATAGTCATTGATCATATTCATCATTCATAGTCATTGATCATATTCATCATTCATAGTCATTGATCATATTCATCATTCATAGTCATTGATCATATTCATCATTCATAGTCATTGATCATATTCATCATTCATAGTCATTGATCATATTCATCATTCATAGTCATTGATCATATTCATCATTCATAGTCATTGATCATATTCATCATTCATAGTCATTGATCATATTCATCATTCATAGTCATTGATCATATTCATCATTCATAGTCATTGATCATATTCATCATTCATAGTCATTGATCATATTCATCATTCATAGTCATTGATCATATTCATCATTCATAGTCATTGATCATATTCATCATTCATAGTCATTGATCATATTCATCATTCATAGTCATTGATCATATTCATCATTCATAGTCATTGATCATATTCATCATTCATAGTCATTGATCATATTCATCATTCATAGTCATTGATCATATTCATCATTCATAGTCATTGATCATATTCATCATTCATAGTCATTGATCATATTCATCATTCATAGTCATTGATCATATTCATCATTCATAGTCATTGATCATATTCATCATTCATACAGTTAGGGAGTCACCTGGTTGAAGTTGTCGGGTGTTACAGTTACGTTCTAAGTTATCTGTTTTTTTTCCTTATGTTCTGCTGTTTTATTCTTGTTGTCTGCCATTTTAAGTTCAAGCACTGTAAATGCTCATGCATACACGATTTTCCCGAAAGACATGCAAAAATTTTTTGTGCACGGTTTTGAAGTTAAGAAGGATAAAAATCTGACTGTAATGTACCGGTTAAGCGTGGGACAGGGACTGGTGTTCTGCTCTGAATTTCCAGTGCCTGATAGTGCACTTCTGTTACGCCTGTTCCCCTATAAGCCCCACTTTCTGACAGATAAAAAGTAATGTTCTGTGATGTCACTGTATTCCGAAATGTTCATGCACTGCATATGCATCACTGCATTTTTATATGTTCTTACTGAGTTCTAGGCTCATAGTTGAACTCCCTGTTGTAGGTACGGATCCCGTGGATGAGGACTTTGTGCCTCAGGCCGATGTGTAGGTGCTGTTGCCGGAATGAGCTTAAGGGGGTTGGTTGCTGCAGTCAGACAAATGTTATCCCTGTGAGAATTGCATTTTTGAAAGTTATGTCAAGTCCTGTATAGCTTTTGAAAGTTTAAAACCGATGTGAAAACTATATGTTCATGTTTTCAAAACTTCTGTTTTGTGAATTCTTGAAATGTATGTCAAGTTCTGTTTAGCTTCTGAGATTTTAAAGCAATGCATAAACTCTGTGTTGGTGTATTCTGAAATTGCTGGGATTTTCTCTTTTAGGTTGTGCATGGATTTTCTCTGATTTTAGAGCTATCCATGTAGTCTGGTTTTCTTAAACTTCTGTCATATTTTCTGATATGTCCAAAATCATGTTTGAATCGGTTTCTGAAGTTTGAAGTTTTTATGCCTTCAGTTTCTGTCTTTTAAGTTTTCCAGTATTTGGCTAAGTGTTAGTCGTCCATTCTGCCCTTTGAAAACAGTTGTCCATTTTGCCTGTAAAACAGTCGTCCATTCTGCCCTTTGAAAACAGTTGTCCATTTTGCCTGTAAAACAGTCGTCCATTCTGCCCTTTGAAAACAGTTGTCCATTTTGCCTGTAAAACAGTCGTCCATTCTGCCCTTTGAAAACAGTTGTCCATTTTGCCTGTAAAACAGTCGTCCATTCTGCCCTTTGAAAACAGTTGTCCATTTTGCCTGTAAAACAGTCGTCCATTCTGCCCTTTGAAAACAGTTGTCCATTTTGCCTGTAAAACAGTCGTCCATTCTGCCCTTTGAAAACAGTTGTCCATTTTGCCTGTAAAACAGTCGTCCATTCTGCCCTTTGAAAACAGTTGTCCATTTTGCCTGTAAAACAGTCGTCCATTCTGCCCTTTGAAAACAGTTGTCCATTTTGCCTGTAAAACAGTCGTCCATTCTGCCCTTTGAAAACAGTTGTCCATTTTGCCTGTAAAACAGTCGTCCATTCTGCCCTTTGAAAACAGTTGTCCATTTTGCCTGTAAAACAGTCGTCCATTCTGCCCTTTGAAAACAGTTGTCCATTTTGCCTGTAAAACAGTCGTCCATTCTGCCCTTTGAAAACAGTTGTCCATTTTGCCTGTAAAACAGTCGTCCATTCTGCCCTTTGAAAACAGTTGTCCATTTTGCCTGTAAAACAGTCGTCCATTCTGCCCTTTGAAAACAGTTGTCCATTTTGCCTGTAAAACAGTCGTCCATTCTGCCCTTTGAAAACAGTTGTCCATTTTGCCTGTAAAACAGTCGTCCATTCTGCCCTTTGAAAACAGTTGTCCATTTTGCCTGTAAAACAGTCGTCCATTCTGCCCTTTGAAAACAGTTGTCCATTTTGCCTGTAAAACAGTCGTCCATTCTGCCCTTTGAAAACAGTTGTCCATTTTGCCTGTAAAACAGTCGTCCATTCTGCCCTTTGAAAACAGTTGTCCATTTTGCCTGTAAAACAGTCGTCCATTCTGCCCTTTGAAAACAGTTGTCCATTTTGCCTGTAAAACAGTCGTCCATTCTGCCCTTTGAAAACAGTTGTCCATTTTGCCTGTAAAACAGTCGTCCATTCTGCCCTTTGAAAACAGTTGTCCATTTTGCCTGTAAAACAGTCGTCCATTCTGCCCTTTGAAAACAGTTGTCCATTTTGCCTGTAAAACAGTCGTCCATTCTGCCCTTTGAAAACAGTTGTCCATTTTGCCTGTAAAACAGTCGTCCATTCTGCCCTTTGAAAACAGTTGTCCATTTTGCCTGTAAAACAGTCGTCCATTCTGCCCTTTGAAAACAGTTGTCCATTTTGCCTGTAAAACAGTCGTCCATTCTGCCCTTTGAAAACAGTTGTCCATTTTGCCTGTAAAACAGTCGTCCATTCTGCCCTTTGAAAACAGTTGTCCATTTTGCCTGTAAAACAGTCGTCCATTCTGCCCTTTGAAAACAGTTGTCCATTTTGCCTGTAAAACAGTCGTCCATTCTGCCCTTTGAAAACAGTTGTCCATTTTGCCTGTAAAACAGTCGTCCATTCTGCCCTTTGAAAACAGTTGTCCATTTTGCCTGTAAAACAGTCGTCCATTCTGCCCTTTGAAAACAGTTGTCCATTTTGCCTGTAAAACAGTCGTCCATTCTGCCCTTTGAAAACAGTTGTCCATTTTGCCTGTAAAACAGTCGTCCATTCTGCCCTTTGAAAACAGTTGTCCATTTTGCCTGTAAAACAGTCGTCCATTCTGCCCTTTGAAAACAGTTGTCCATTTTGCCTGTAAAACAGTCGTCCATTCTGCCCTTTGAAAACAGTTGTCCATTTTGCCTGTAAAACAGTCGTCCATTCTGCCCTTTGAAAACAGTTGTCCATTTTGCCTGTAAAACAGTCGTCCATTCTGCCCTTTGAAAACAGTTGTCCATTTTGCCTGTAAAACAGTCGTCCATTCTGCCCTTTGAAAACAGTTGTCCATTTTGCCTGTAAAACAGTCGTCCATTCTGCCCTTTGAAAACAGTTGTCCATTTTGCCTGTAAAACAGTCGTCCATTCTGCCCTTTGAAAACAGTTGTCCATTTTGCCTGTAAAACAGTCGTCCATTCTGCCCTTTGAAAACAGTTGTCCATTTTGCCTGTAAAACAGTCGTCCATTCTGCCCTTTGAAAACAGTTGTCCATTTTGCCTGTAAAACAGTCGTCCATTCTGCCCTTTGAAAACAGTTGTCCATTTTGCCTGTAAAACAGTCGTCCATTCTGCCCTTTGAAAACAGTTGTCCATTTTGCCTGTAAAACAGTCGTCCATTCTGCCCTTTGAAAACAGTTGTCCATTTTGCCTGTAAAACAGTCGTCCATTCTGCCCTTTGAAAACAGTTGTCCATTTTGCCTGTAAAACAGTCGTCCATTCTGCCCTTTGAAAACAGTTGTCCATTTTGCCTGTAAAACAGTCGTCCATTCTGCCCTTTGAAAACAGTTGTCCATTTTGCCTGTAAAACAGTCGTCCATTCTGCCCTTTGAAAACAGTTGTCCATTTTGCCTGTAAAACAGTCGTCCATTCTGCCCTTTGAAAACAGTTGTCCATTTTGCCTGTAAAACAGTCGTCCATTCTGCCCTTTGAAAACAGTTGTCCATTTTGCCTGTAAAACAGTCGTCCATTCTGCCCTTTGAAAACAGTTGTCCATTTTGCCTGTAAAACAGTCGTCCATTCTGCCCTTTGAAAACAGTTGTCCATTTTGCCTGTAAAACAGTCGTCCATTCTGCCCTTTGAAAACAGTTGTCCATTTTGCCTGTAAAACAGTCGTCCATTCTGCCCTTTGAAAACAGTTGTCCATTTTGCCTGTAAAACAGTCGTCCATTCTGCCCTTTGAAAACAGTTGTCCATTTTGCCTGTAAAACAGTCGTCCATTCTGCCCTTTGAAAACAGTTGTCCATTTTGCCTGTAAAACAGTCGTCCATTCTGCCCTTTGAAAACAGTTGTCCATTTTGCCTGTAAAACAGTCGTCCATTCTGCCCTTTGAAAACAGTTGTCCATTTTGCCTGTAAAACAGTCGTCCATTCTGCCCTTTGAAAACAGTTGTCCATTTTGCCTGTAAAACAGTCGTCCATTCTGCCCTTTGAAAACAGTTGTCCATTTTGCCTGTAAAACAGTCGTCCATTCTGCCCTTTGAAAACAGTTGTCCATTTTGCCTGTAAAACAGTCGTCCATTCTGCCCTTTGAAAACAGTTGTCCATTTTGCCTGTAAAACAGTCGTCCATTCTGCCCTTTGAAAACAGTTGTCCATTTTGCCTGTAAAACAGTCGTCCATTCTGCCCTTTGAAAACAGTTGTCCATTTTGCCTGTAAAACAGTCGTCCATTCTGCCCTTTGAAAACAGTTGTCCACAGCCACTGCACTTCTGTTGTCCACAGCCACTGCACTTCTGTTGTCCACAGCCACTGCACTTCTGTCATCCACAGCCACTCCAGTCTTCAATTCCATGCGAGTTTTTCTCCGGTATAAAGTTTAAAAGTTCAAAAAATAATATATGTAACGTTTAAAATGTCTGGAGTGATGGCTTGGCTCTCGGATCCCGATCGGGATCGAGTTTCGGGCTGTCACAGAAAATTTGGCATCAAACAACAACAATCAAGTTGCGGCTCGAAGAAGGTCAAGTTATAACATAACATAAATTACCACGTCAAGTCCAAACTCATAAGGTTTAAGTTGCGACTCAGCTGCACAAAAATACCACAAGTCACGTGTAATGACCCCTTATCTCAGCAAGATATTGTCTGCTCTAGGGTTTGGGCCGCAGCCCAATATCCTCCCCTCACAGCTTTGTTTGGCGAGAACTTCCCGGAAGGTCAACCAACCTGGGATTGCTCTCGCCGAAGCACTTTTAACTTCGGAGTTCTTATGGGATCCGTTGTCAATTGTGCTCCAAAATGCGTCTTACTATCTTGGGAGGGATCTCTTACATATGTTTCATTTCCACATACTTCCCCAAGCGATGTGGGATTGTGACGACCCCCTCTTTACGACCTGTCACCTTCCGGTTCGTCCGCGCGGACTTACCGCCATCCGGGTTCCGGTTCGTGCAGCCATCGTACCATACGTGGCACATTTGGGTCATCACAATCACCCCATCTCGGGGGCCCAACGTCCTCGTTGGCAACATTTCCGGTTGGGTACAAGCTCTGATACCATTTGTAACGACCCTTTATCCCAGCAAGATATTGTCTGCTCTGGGGATTGGGCCGAAGCCCAATATCCTCCCCTCACGGCTTTGTTTGGCGAGAACTTCCCGGAAGGTCACCCAACCTGGGATTGCTCTCGCTGAAGCACTTTTAACTTCGGAGTTCTTACGCGATCCGTTGCCAATTGTGCTCCAAAACGCGTCTTACTATCTTGGGAGGGTCTCTTGACATATGTTTCATTTCCACATACTTCCCCAAGCGATGTGGGATTGTGACGACCCCCTTTTTACGACCTGTCACCTTCCGGTTCGCCCGCGCGGACGTACCGCCATCCGGGTTCCAGTTCGTGCAGCCATCGTACACATACTTGCACATTCGGGTCATCACAATCACCCCTTCTCGGGGGCCCAACGTCCTCGTTGGCCACATACTTGTCAATTGTGCTCCAAAACGCGTCTTACTATCTTGGGAGGGATCTCTTACATATGTTTCATTTCCACATACTTCCCCAAGCGATGTGGGATTGTGATGGACCCCCTCTTTACGATCTGTCACCTTCCGGTTTGCCCGCGCGGACGTACCGTCATCCGGGTTCCGGTTCGTGCAGCCATCGTACCATACGTGCACATTTGGGTCATCACACATGGCTTGAGGAAGCCAAGTCCAGCTCAAGATCAAATTTACTTTCTAAAATTACAAAATCTTGCACATTTTGAAAGATTTTTCCAAGATTTTGAAATCCCTGACCAAGTTGTTATAAATATAAAATATTGAGACAAAATTAAGGAACTTTGGCAACCTTGAGACACACTTTTGTAGAGTTATCAAAGAAAATTTTTGATACTTGACGAGGAGACTGATACATGTGTTGCACCATTATTGTGATATCTGGAGACATCTTTTCTCTTCTATTTCTTTCTTCTCTTTGATTTCATTATGTTCAGCATGTTACTTTCAGTATTTATTTTGACACTATTGAACTAATTATTTCTCTTTAGGGAAGTGATGGATCGTTTATCTAATTATTGTCTTGATTAATTAAATATTTTGTTGGATTAATTGATTATTATTTGTCATATTCTTTTCTTAAGACTTTAAATTTGATGGCTCTTTATTCAATGAATTTATATTTAAGATTTTACGTTCGAGAGAGGTAATTCTAAATATGATCCAAATAATACAACATAATGGTTAAATAACTAGAGAGAAGTAATTCTGATTATGATCTGAATAATATAACATAAGAGTTTAATAACTCGAGAGGGTGTTAGAGTTTGGCCAAATCAAACAGAAAAAACTATAGAACTTAATTAAAATGACTTAAGAAAACTTTTTAAAGAGAAATTAAACTATAATTTTAGAAATTAATGTTATCCCAAAACAAGAGAGAGATAGAGTTTATAAATAATTGTTTAACTAAGAAATATTTGTCGGATGAATAATGAAAAATATATTTATGCAACCAATCCTCTAGATTTATACTAAATTAAGGGTTTTTTAAGCTGCTTTTTAATTTCTTATTTTATTTTAGTTTTCAAAATCATCCTCTATGATTTTCTAGATAAAAGTAGGATTACTTAAAACAGTTTTTAATGAAACTATTAAATTACATATTTCTTGTAAATTCAACAACCCGATTTATCACTATATTATAAAATTTTATATTGTACACTTGAAATATTTTAATTACGATATTTTCTCGTGCAGTGCTGATTTTCTTTTATGTTAAGATTATGACAAGGTTATAAGTAAGTTGCAAATTTGAAGTTTTCTTATATCATAAAAGTTTTAATTATTCAATCACATAAACATAATTTAAATATGAGGTAGTAAAGATAGATAAGTTATATGGAGGATTATGATTTTTTTTTTTTTAAATCATCTTAATAATATCAATGTTGTGGCAAATACCTTGTGGCAATTTCTCTAACTAAATATGTGACAGCCCGGAACCGGATCCCGATCGGAATTCGAGAGCCAAGCAGTCAATCCGGACATTTAACGGAAAACGGTGACTATTTTTTTTTATCAAAACAAAACAGACTGAACATTTACGAAACTATATACAGAGGGAGAGAAGATATTCTCAGGTTTGAAAGCAAAACGGGTTTCAATGAAGGATGGCAGAAGAAAACCGAAATGCGGGAATGTAGACGAAGAACAATTAGGAATCATAATACAACAAAGTGACAGAAGGAAAGCAGGTAGACAGGGATATTAAAGAGAATCTTAAGCTGGAGAAGAAACATACTGTGGAAGGCTACAATATATAACAGAAACCATAGACAATCGGGGATAAATAATAGAAGAGAAAAAGGTAAAAACAGAAAACAGAAATGGGCGATAAACATAGAAACAGAATAAAACAGGAAGACGTAGGCAGAAGACTTAGTTTAAAAACCAATAAAATACTGTTGGACGGAAGATGTGAGCTGACATCAGGCGGAAGATGCATTTGCAAAGACAAAAGTAAGGATGACGTCAGCCGGAAGATGGATGACGTCAACCGGAAGATACAGACAGCAGATGAGATCGGATGAGGTGATGACGTCAGCCGGAAGATGGATGACGTCAACCGGAAGATACAGACAGCAGATGAGATCGGATGAGGTGATGACGTCAGCCGGAAGATGGATGACGTCAACCGGAAGATACAGACAGCAGATGAGATCGGATGAGGTGATGACGTCAGCCGGAAGATGGATGACGTCAACCGGAAGATACAGACAGCAGATGAGATCGGATGAGGTGATGATGTCAGCCGGAAGATGGATGACGTCAACCGGAAGATACAGACAGCAGATGAGATCGGATGAGGTGATGACGTCAGTCGGAAGATGGATGACGTCAACCGGAAGATACGGACAGAAGATGAGATCGGATGAGGTGATGACGTCAGCCGGAAGATGGATGTCGTCAACCGGAAGATACAGACAGCAGATGAGATCGGATGAGGTGATGACGTCAGCCGGAAGATGGATGACGTCAACCGGAAGATACAGACAGCAGATGAGATCGGATGAGGTGATGACGTCAGCCGGAAGATGGATGACGTCAACCGGAAGATACAGACAGCAGATGAGATCGGATGAGGTGATGACGTCAGCCGGAAGATGGATGACGTCAACCGGAAGATACAGACAGCAGATGAGATCGGATGAGGTGATGACGTCAGCCGGAAGATGGATGACGTCAACCGGAAGATACAGACAGCAGATGAGATCGGATGAGGTGATGACGTCAGCCGGAAGATGGATGACGTCAACCGGAAGATACAGACAGCAGATGAGATCGGATGAGGTGATGACGTCAGCCGGAAGATGGATGACGTCAACCGGAAGATACAGACAGCAGATGAGATCGGATGAGGTGATGACGTCAGCCGGAAGATGGATGACGTCAACCGGAAGATACAGACAGCAGATGAGATCGGATGAGGTGATGACGTCAGCCGGAAGATGGATGACGTCAACCGGAAGATACAGACAGCAGATGAGATCGGATGAGGTGATGACGTCAGCCGGAAGATGGATGACGTCAACCGGAAGATACAGACAGCAGATGAGATCGGATGAGGTGATGACGTCAGCCGGAAGATGGATGACGTCAACCGGAAGATACAGACAGCAGATGAGATCGGATGAGGTGATGACGTCAGCCGGAAGATGGATGACGTCAACCGGAAGATACAGACAGCAGATGAGATCGGATGAGGTGATGACGTCAGCCGGAAGATGGATGACGTCAACCGGAAGATACAGACAGCAGATGAGATCGGATGAGGTGATGACGTCAGCCGGAAGATGGATGACGTCAACCGGAAGATACAGACAGCAGATGAGATCGGATGAGGTGATGACGTCAGCCGGAAGATGGATGACGTCAACCGGAAGATACAGACAGCAGATGAGATCGGATGAGGTGATGACGTCAGCCGGAAGATGGATGACGTCAACCGGAAGATACAGACAGCAGATGAGATCGGATGAGGTGATGACGTCAGCCGGAAGATGGATGACGTCAACCGGAAGATACAGACAGCAGATGAGATCGGATGAGGTGATGACGTCAGCCGGAAGATGGATGACGTCAACCGGAAGATACAGACAGCAGATGAGATCGGATGAGGTGATGACGTCAGCCGGAAGATGGATGACGTCAACCGGAAGATACAGACAGCAGATGAGATCGGATGAGGTGATGACGTCAGCCGGAAGATGGATGACGTCAACCGGAAGATACAGACAGCAGATGAGATCGGATGAGGTGATGACGTCAGCCGGAAGATGGATGACGTCAACCGGAAGATACAGACAGCAGATGAGATCGGATGAGGTGATGACGTCAGCCGGAAGATGGATGACGTCAACCGGAAGATACAGACAGCAGATGAGATCGGATGAGGTGATGACGTCAGCCGGAAGATGGATGACGTCAACCGGAAGATACAGACAGCAGATGAGATCGGATGAGGTGATGACGTCAGCCGGAAGATGGATGACGTCAACCGGAAGATACAGACAGCAGATGAGATCGGATGAGGTGATGACGTCAGCCGGAAGATGGATGACGTCAACCGGAAGATACAGACAGCAGATGAGATCGGATGAGGTGATGACGTCAGCCGGAAGATGGATGACGTCAACCGGAAGATACAGACAGCAGATGAGATCGGATGAGGTGATGACGTCAGCCGGAAGATGGATGACGTCAACCGGAAGATATTCTAAAACATTTCAGAACATTCAGGAATGAGTTCAACTGTCAAATACAGTGATTTCCAAAGCTGAGGACATCAGAACTTGTACATTGTTCTAAAGTAAAACCTCTGAATCAGTACAGAATCTAACATGCAATTGCAGAATCTACCAAAAGAGAGTTTTTACAGAATTTTACAACACAACCAGAACTTCCAGAAAACTTTACAGATATAGACATTACAGAAAACTTAAACCTCGGGTCAGAATTTGTCCGACTGCAGCAACCAAAACCCCCATGAGCTCGAGCCACCAGCCACCTAGTCATCAGAGTGAGGCACGAAGTCCTCATTTTCGGGTTCAGTACCTACATCAGGGAGTTCACCTATGAGTCTAAAACACAGTAAGAACATAATAAGATGCAGTGATGCAAAATGCCATGCATGCGGTTTTCAGAATACAGTGACAGTACAGAACATTACATTTCAGTGGCAGAGGGGTATAAGTGGGGCTTATAGGGGAACTGACAAGCAGAGGGTGCACTATAGGCACATACAGTAGTACAGTATATATACAGAAATAGAGGGTCAGTCCCCGTCCCACACTTAACCGATACATTTCAGTCAGATTTTATCTTGCTTAACTTCAAAACCTTGTACAGAAAACAGTTTTGCATGAACTTTCAGTAATCGTGTATGCATGGACATTTACAGTACTTACAGTTGATACAGCAGAGAGCAAGAACATAAAACAACAGAAACCACAGAACTTAACTCTAACCCTTCTACCCGAAACCAGCCAACAGAATGTAAAACCTAGTACCTTCTTTATGTAGGGCCTTAAGGGCCAACCTACGGGTATGAACTTACCTGTTTGCTGTAGAGTTGATGTTCTTGATCGTCTCGGTTTCAGTAGTTTGTGAGCCTAAAACATGCTTATACAGTTATTAACCCTAAACTTCTCAAAACCAATAAACAGTATAGTTAAACTTGTTAACTATCGACGGGAAATACCTGTTGACTTATATGTTGGTTAAGTCTAAATATGTTTTTGATGATGTGTTTGTATGGTTAATATTATAATTTGATTATGTTTATAAAATAAAAATATTGAATTATACATGTGATTTTAATTCTTTGGAAATACCCTTGAAAAGGGTATTTTAGTCATCTAATAAATCTGTTTAAGTATACAGGAATGTATAGATTTTAGCAGGGCTGAATATTGATAATCATTAGAGACTTATAAGGTTGAAGTCGTTCAATGCTTGCACATTCCGATCGCAAAAATGACAAAGAGTGAAGTCGTTTTATGCATGCACCTGCCGATGGACTTCAAGGCGTGCATCTGCCGATGGCTTTCAAGCTGCATCTGCCGATGGAGTCTTCAAACCGATGGAATTTAAAGCCTTCATCTGCCGATAACTTTTGAGAAGCATATGCCGATGGCGCTGTCATGATTGCATCTGCCGATGGCTTTCAAGCTGCATCTGCCGATGGCTTTCAAGCTGCATCTGCCGATGGCTTTCAAGCTGCATCTGCCGATGGCTTTCAAGCTGCATCTGCCGATGGCTTTCAAGCTGCATCTTCCGATGGCTTTCAAGCTGCATCTGCCGATGGCTTTCAAGCTGCATCTTCCGATGGCTTTCAAGCTGCATCTGCCGATGGCTTTCAAGCTGCATCTGCCGATGGCTTTCAAGCTGCATCTTCCGATGGCTTTCAAGCTGCATCTGCCGATGGCTTTCAAGCTGCATCTGCCGATGGCTTTCAAGCTGCATCTTCCGATGGCTTTCAAGCTGCATCTTCCGATGGCTTTCAAGCTGCATCTTCCGATGGCTTTCAAGCTGCATCTGCCGATGGCTTTCAAGCTGCATCTTCCGATGGCTTTCAAGCTGCATCTTCCGATGGCTTTCAAGCTGCATCTTCCGATGGCTTTCAAGCTGCATCTTCCGATGGCTTTCAAGCTGCATCTTCCGATGGCTTTCAAGCTGCATCTTCCGATGGCTTTCAAGCTGCATCTTCCGATGGCTTTCAAGCTGCATCTTCCGATGGCTTTCAAGCTGCATCTTCCGATGGCTTTCAAGCTGCATCTGCCGATGGCTTTCAAGCTGCATCTTCCGATGGCTTTCAAGCTGCATCTTCCGATGGCTTTCAAGCTGCATCTTCCGATGGCTTTCAAGCTGCATCTTCCGATGGCTTTCAAGCTGCATCTGCCGATGGCTTTCAAGCTGCATCTTCCGATGGCTTTCAAGCTGCATCTTCCGATGGCTTTCAAGCTGCATCTTCCGATGGCTTTCAAGCTGCATCTTCCGATGGCTTTCAAGCTGCATCTGCCGATGGCTTTCAAGCTGCATCTTCCGATGGCTTTCAAGCTGCATCTGCCGATGGCTTTCAAGCTGCATCTGCCGATGGCTTTCAAGCTGCATCTTCCGATGGCTTTCAAGCTGCATCTTCCGATGGCTTTCAAGCTGCATCTTCCGATGGCTTTCAAGCTGCATCTGCCGATGGCTTTCAAGCTGCATCTTCCGATGGCTTTCAAGCTGCATCTTCCGATGGCTTTCAAGCTGCATCTTCCGATGGCTTTCAAGCTGCATCTTCCGATGGCTTTCAAGCTGCATCTGCCGATGGCTTTCAAGCTGCATCTTCCGATGGCTTTCAAGCTGCATCTTCCGATGGCTTTCAAGCTGCATCTTCCGATGGCTTTCAAGCTGCATCTGCCGATGGCTTTCAAGCTGCATCTTCCGATGGCTTTCAAGCTGCATCTGCCGATGGCTTTCAAGCTGCATCTTCCGATGGCTTTCAAGCTGCATCTTCCGATGGCTTTCAAGCTGCATCTGCCGATGGCTTTCAAGCTGCATCTTCCGATGGCTTTCAAGCTGCATCTTCCGATGGCTTTCAAGCTGCATCTTCCGATGGCTTTCAAGCTGCATCTTCCGATGGCTTTCAAGCTGCATCTGCCGATGGCTTTCAAGCTGCATCTTCCGATGGCTTTCAAGCTGCATCTGCCGATGGCTTTCAAGCTGCATCTTCCGATGGCTTTCAAGCTGCATCTTCCGATGGCTTTCAAGCTGCATCTTCCGATGGCTTTCAAGCTGCATCTTCCGATGGCTTTCAAGCTGCATCTTCCGATGGCTTTCAAGCTGCATCTTCCGATGGCTTTCAAGCTGCATCTGCCGATGGCTTTCAAGCTGCATCTTCCGATGGCTTTCAAGCTGCATCTTCCGATGGCTTTCAAGCTGCATCTTCCGATGGCTTTCAAGCTGCATCTTCCGATGGCTTTCAAGCTGCATCTTCCGATGGCTTTCAAGCTGCATCTTCCGATGGCTTTCAAGCTGCATCTTCCGATGGCTTTCAAGCTGCATCTTCCGATGGCTTTCAAGCTGCATCTTCCGATGGCTTTCAAGCTGCATCTTCCGATGGCTTTCAAGCTGCATCTGCCGATGGCTTTCAAGCTGCATCTTCCGATGGCTTTCAAGCTGCATCTGCCGATGGCTTTCAAGCTGCATCTTCCGATGGCTTTCAAGCTGCGCGACGACGACTTGTAACTACAGACGGCAACGGCTACCTGATCTAGTACGGATGCCATCCAACGGTAACATTTCCATTTGAAGAAAGAAGCATTCAATTCTGAGCTGAGAAATAAGACAGAGTATTTAAGCCAAGGTTAGAGCACGAAGATCCAACTTTTGCGAATTTCATTACTGAACCCTAATCTGCGAAATATAGATACTCTGTATTTCATCTATTACTCTCGAACCCAAACTTGAGATTTATTCTTTGAGAGAGTTTAGATTGTGATATATTATTACACATTCAAAATCTGTAAAGGCAGTGGATTGACGCCCATCAAGTTCAATCCAGATTTGTAAAGGCAGTTGATTGGAGCCCGAAATTCCGATCTGTTTATTCTCGAGGAGAAGGTTAAGGATCTTCAAGGGGTGAACCTTGAAGCGTGGATGTAGGCTGCGTTGAGCCGAACCACGTAAAAATTACTGGTGTCATTTTTCTCTTACTCTCTCTTTTATATCTGCTGTTGATTCACTTGCTATTAGTTTTAAGTAAAATTTTAAAAAGGTCTAATTCACCCCCCTCTTAGACAATCTCGATCCTACTATTGGTATCAGAGCAAGGTTATCACTGTCTAAGCTATGTTTAAACACTCTGTGTTATATATATTTGCACAATGACATTCAACACTAACACCACACAAATAGAAGGTCAAGCAACAAATAAACCTCCCTTCTTTGATGGTAGTGATTATGTCTATTGGAAGGCTAGAATGAAAATATTCATTCAAGCCATAGTGTGATGACCCGAATGTGTAAGTATGTGTACGATGGCTGCACGAACCGGAACCCGGATGGCGGTACGTCCGCGCGGGCGAACTGGAAGGTGACAGGTCGTAAAAAGAGGGGGTCGTCACAATCCCACATCGCTTGTGAAAGTATATGGAAATGAAACATATGTAAAGAGACCCTCCCAACATAGCAAGACGTGTTTTTTAGCACAATTGGCAACGGATCCCATAAGAAGTCCGAAGTTAAAAGTGCTTCGGCGAGGGCAATTCCAGGTTGGGTGACCTTCCGGGAAGTTCTCGCCAAAATAAGCCGTGACGGGAGGATATTGGGTTGCGGCCCAATCCCCAGTGCGGACAATATCTTGCTGGGAAACGGGGTCGTTACAAATGGTATCAGAGCCTGTACCCAACCGGAAATGTGACTAACGAGAACGTTGGGCCCCCGGGGGGGGGGTGATTGTGATGACCCGAATGTGTAAGTATGTGTACGATGGCTGCACGAACCAGAACCCGGATGGCGGTACGTCCGCACGGGCGAACCGGAAGGTGATAGGTCTTAAAAAGAGGGGGTCGTCACAATCCCAAATCGCTTGGGGAAATATATGGAAATGAAACATATGTAAAGAGACCCTCCCAACATAGCAAGACGCGTTTTGGAGCACAATTGGCAACGGATCCAATAAGAAGTCCGAAGTTAAAAGTGCTTCGGCGAGAGCAATTCCAGGTTGGGTTACCTTCCAGGAAGTTCTCGCCAAACAAAGCCGTGAGGGGAGGATATTGGGCTGCGGCCCAATCCCCAGAGCGGACAATATCTTGCTGGGAAACGGGGTCGTTACACATAGACTATGAGACTTGGTGTATTATAGAGAATGGTCCTTTTAAGGCCATGAAAACATTAGATGGGAAAAGTATCCCTAAGGACTCTACTGAATTATCTGAGTCCGATAAGAGAAATCTGAGCCTTAATGCCAAGGCAGTAAACACCTTGTAATGTGCTCTAAATAGAGACGAATTTAATAGAGTACAAGGGTGTGAGAGTGCTCAAGAAATTTGGCACTTATTAGAAATCACACACGAAGGCACAAACCAGGTTAAAGAAAATAAATTGAGCATTCTAGTTCATGAATATGAACTGTTTTCCATGGAAAAAGGAGAAACCATTAGTTCTATGTTAACTCGATTTACTAACATCAGTAATGGTCTTAAAGCTCTTGGTAAATCTTATTCTAGTGAAGAACAGGTCAGGAAGATCCTCAGATGTCTTCCAAGAAGCTGGCAGCCAAAGGTGACTGCAATTCAGGAAGCAAAGGATCTCAAAGCTCTAAAACTAGAGGAACTCATTGGATCTCTCATGACACATGAGATCACAATGAGGTCGAACGAGAAGGAAGATCTTAAAGAAAAAGAGACAACAAAAAGAAAAGATATTGCTATGAAAGCCTCTTCAAGTAAACATGAAGTCTTTGAGGATGAAGAAGAAGAAGATGATGAAGACATTGCACTCATCACTAGGAGATTTAGCAAGTTTCTTCGAAGGAAGAAGCTGCAAGGGAGAAGCTTTCCCAAGAATGAAAGGCAACCCAAAGACAAGGAGATTACTTGCTTTGGATGTGGAAAGCCTGGCCACATGAAGGCAGATTGTCCACAGACCAAGAAGAATTCCAAGAAATTTAAGAAGAAGGCTATGAAGGCCACTTGGGATGACAGTGAAGGTGACACCTCCTCTTCATAAGATGAGGAAGTAGCCAACCTGTGCTTCATGGCACATGAGGATAAGGTTAGTTCTCCTTCTGCCACTACTTTAAGTGATAGTGAAAGTGATAATGATGATGGAGAATTAATCGATGCTTTTAATGATTTAGTTAAACAGTTTGGCATGTTAAAGGCTAAATACACTACACTGAAAAAGGAAAATGCAAGTCTAATTGAGAAGCATGTCAATGAACACAGCTTGCATGAAAAAGAAGTCTCTGAACTTAAAAAGAAGAATGAGACGTTAAATAGACTCGATCTGAATTTCACTGAAGGCAGTAAAAATCTGAATATGCTATTGAACAGCCAGAGAGTGCAATTTGATAGAACTGGCCTAGGGTATGACAAGTTCTGTAAAAAGAAAACTTATAAGAATCTTTTTGTTAAATCTACTGTCTGTCATGCATGCAATGAAGTAGGACATAAATCCTTTGTATGTCCATTAAAAACAAATAATATGAAAACTAGTAGTAATTTGCAATGGGTTCCCAAAGGAACCAAAACTAACACTAGGACCCAAAAGATTTGGGTACCTAAGAAGACAACCTGATTTCTGTCTTGCAGGATGATGCGTCTCCATTAAGGAATCAATGGTACCTGGACAGTGGCTGTTCAAGGCACATGACTGGAGATGCATCTATGTTTGCTGCTGTCAGCAAAAAGAAAGGAAGTGTTACTTTTGGTGGAAACCAAAAGGACAAAATTGTTGGCATTGGCAACATAGGTAACCCTATCAATCCTATTATAGAAAATGTTTTATTAGTTGATGGGTTAAAACACAATCTGCTCAGCATAAGTCAATTATGTGACAAAGGTTATGAAGTGATATTTAAATCAGATTCATGCATAATCAAAGATAGCTCATTCAGTTCTATACTATTCAAAGGATATAGAAAAGAAAATGTGTATATTATTGATTTAGATAATATAGAATTTTCTGATGAAAAATGCCTTGCTGTGAATTCTTCTAATGACTGTTGGATCTGGCATAGGAGATTAGGACACGTAGGGATGAATACCTTAGCTAAGATTACTAAGGAGAACTTAGTTGGAGGAATCCCTAAGATATCCTTTAAAAAGGATAAGGTCTGTGAAGCCTGCCAAATGGGCAAGCAGATCAAAAGTTCTTTTGCATCGAAGAATGCAATTTCTATTTCTAAGCCTCTCCAACTCCTTCACATGGACCTCTTCGGTCCTTCAAATATAGCCAGCTTAGGAGGAAAATTCTATGCATTTGTCATTGTTGATGATTTTTCTAGATTTACTTGGGTTCACTTTCTGAAGTCTAAGGATGAGACTTTTGACACCTTTTCTAATTTTAGGAAAAGAGTTCAAAATGAAAAGGAGCTCACCATAGTTGCTATTCGTAGTGATCATGGTGGAGAATTTGAAAATGAGAAATTTGAACTCTTGTGTCTCAAGTATGGAATTGAGCACAATTTCTCTTCTCCTAGGACCCCTCAGCAAAATGGTGTTGTTGAGAGGAAAAATAGGTCTCTCCAAGAGCTAGCTCGGACTATGCTTAATGAGAATTCCCTTCCAAAATATTTCTGGGCAGAAGCTGTGTCAATAGCTTGTTATGTGCTTAATCGGGTCTCTATAAGACCTATTCTTGAAAAAAATCCCTATGAGCTTTGGAATGGTAAAATCCCTTCTGTCAAGTATTTTAGAGCTTTTGGAAGCAAATGCTTCATTCTAAACACTAAGGATAACTTAGAAAAATTCGATTCCAAATCAGATCTTGGAATTTTTCTGGGTTATTCCCTATCAAGTAAAGCATATAGAGTATTCAATAGGAGAACTCTAGTTGTAGAGGAATCAGTTCATGTTAACTTTGATGAGTCTCCTCAACCCACAATCAATGTGGATGAGGATGATATTTTGGATAAACCACTGGATTCTCTTTCCTTAGAAAAGTCTAGTGATTCTCCTCAAGTAGAAAAATCAATAGAACCTTCTTCTACATCTCTAGATATTGTTCCTATCAAGGATGAAAATCCTGCTCTTCCTAAAGATTAGAAATATGTCAAAAATCATCCAATAGATGAAGTTTTAGGTGATCCTTCTTTAGGAGTTAAGACTAGAGCTTCTCTTAGGAATCTCTGTGCCAATGTGGCATTCATTTCACAAGTAGAGCCTAAGAAATTCGAAGAAGCCGAGTGTGATGAAAATTGGATTTTGGCTATGCAAGAAGAGTTAAACCAATTTGAAAGGAGCAAGGTATGGGAACTTGTTTCACGGCCTAAGGATCATCCCATTATTGGAACTAAATGGGTTTACAAGAACAAATTAGATGAAAATGGGATTGTTGTTAGAAATAAGGCTAGACTGGTTGCTAAAGGTTACAATCAAGAAGAAGGAATAGATTTTGAGGAAACCTTTGCACCTGTTGCTAGATTAGAATCAATTAGGATGCTTTTAGCCTATGCTTGCTACAAAAACTTCACACTCTTCCAAATGGATGTGAAGAGTGCTTTCTTAAATGGGTATATTCAGGAAGAAGTTTATGTAGAGCAGCCATTAGGATTTGAAGATTTTGCAAAATCTGATTATGTGTATAGACTTAAGAAGGCTCTTTATGGACTTAAGCAGACTCCTAGAGCTTGGTATGATAGATTGAAGAATTTTCTTGTGGAAAGGAATTTCAAAAAGGGAAATTCAGATTCAACTCTATTTACCATGTAAAAGGATAATGACATTCTTTTAGTACAAATTTATGTTGATGACATTATTTTTGGATCAACTAATGTCAACATGTGTAATGAATTTTCCTCCCTCATGCAAAGTGAATTTGAGATGAGTATGATGGGGGAGTTAAAATTCTTCTTAGGGTTCCAGATCAGTTAATCTCCTGATGGAATTTTCTTCTGTCAAAAAAAGTACATTAAGGATCTTCTTAAGAAATTTGGATTAGATTCTGTCAAATCATCTAGAACTCCCATGAGTACCACAACCAAATTGGACAAAGATGAAAATGGTATAAGTGTGGACATTAAGAAATATCGTGGCATGATTGGATCCTTGTTATATCTGACTGCTAGTAGGCCAGATATTCTATTTAGTGTCTGTCTTTGTGCTAGATTCCAGGCTGCCCCTAAGGAATCTCACTTATCTGCTATCAAAAGAATTTTCAAATATTTAAGTGGGACTCATGATTTAGGATTATGGTATCCAAAGGGCACATCCTTTGATCTGATAGGATATTCAGATTCTGATTATGCAGGAAGTTTAGTTGATAGGAAAAGCACCAGTGGAACATGTCAATTCCTTGGTGAATCCTTAGTTTTCTGGTACTCAAACGGGAGTGGGACTCGGTTGTGTATTGATGCAGGAGGGGAGAGTTATTTCTTATGCTTCTCGGCAGTTGAAGCCGTACGAGCAGAATTACCCCACGCACGACCTCGAGTTAGCAGCTGTGGTCTTCGCACTGAAGATATGGAGGCATTATTTATATGGGCAGCAGTGCGAGATATTTTCCGACCACAAGAGCTTGAAGTACTTATTTACGCAGAAAGAGCTGAATATGCGACAGAGGCGATGGCTTGAGTTCGTCAACGATTACGATTTTGATATCAAGTACCACCCAGGAAAGGCGAACAAGGTAGCTGATGCATTGAGTAGAGTGCCTTCTGCGAGTCAGCCATCATTAGCAGCGATGTCAGTTACGCTGCGGTCTGAGATTGAGAGATTCGACGTGGAGATAGTGGCAGAGTTGTCCTATATGCTTGCCAACATTTCTCTCAGGCCAACTATTCTTGATCGTATACGCGAGGCTCAGCAGAGTGATACGGGGTGTATGGAGCTTCGATCGAGCATGACATTGGGAGACTCGTCAGATTTCCATTTATCAGAGGATGGTATTCTGAAGTTCAGGCATAGGTGGTACGTGCCTAGTGACGAGGATCTAAAGAAGGAGATATTGGCCGAGGCACATTCTTCAGCATATTCTGTGCACCCGGGGAGTACCAAGATGTACCGGGATTTGAGACAGCACTTCTGGTGGCCGAACATGAAGAGGGAGGTTGCCAAGTACGTTGAGACCTGCCTAGTATGTCAGCAGGTAAAGGCTGAGCACTAGAGACCCGCTGGAACACTGTTACCACTGCCGATTCCGGAGTGGAAGTGGGAGCAGATCTCCATGGATTTCATTGTGGGGCTCCCGAGGACTACGAGAGGCCATGACGGCATTTGGGTTATTGTGGACCGATTGACAAAGGCGGCTCACTTTTTGCCTGTGAAGATGACATCGTCTATGGATCAGCTCGCCGAGCTCTATGTACAGGAGATTGTCAGATTACACGGCGTGCCAGTTTCTATTGTCTCCGACAGAGATCCGAGATTCACGTCCAAGTTCTGGAAGAGTTTACACAGAGCTATGGGGACTCAGCTTAATTTCAGCACAGCGTTCCATCCTCAGACTGATGGTCAGACAGAGAGGACGAACCAGATTCTTGAGGATATGCTTAGAGCGTGTGTGCTGGAGTTTCAGGGATCGTGGAGCAGGTATTTGCCACTGATCGAGTTCTCTTATAATAACAGCTTCCAGGCTACTATTGGCATGGCACCGTACGAGGCGCTATACGGTCAGAAATGTAGGTCTCCGTTATATTGGGACGAGGTTGGCGAGGCCAGCATCGTTGGTCCAGAGATTCTACAGCAGACGGCAGAGCAGATTGCCATTATCCGACAGCGTATCGAGGTAGCTCAGAGCAGACAGAAGAGCTATGCTAACACTAGACGGAGAGAGCTAGAGTTTGAAGAAGGTGACGAGGTCTACCTTAAAGTTTCTCCGTTCAAAGGCGTTACGAGATTTGGAAGGAGGGGTAAGCTAAACCCTCGCTATGTGGGGCCCTTTCCTATTCTGAAGAGGATCGGGAAGTTGGCGTACAGACTGCAGCTTCCAGCTTCTATGGAGGGTATCCACGATGTGTTCCACGTATCTATGCTTCGGAGATGTCTACGTGACCCATCGCATATTGTGGAGGCTACAGAGATCGAGGTACAGCCTACCTTGAGCTATGAGGTGAGGCCGGTACGTATTTTGGAGCATTCCATCAAGGTTCTACGCAACAAAGAGATTCCACTGGTCAAAGTTTTGTGGCGGAACCACGAGGTGGAAGAAGCTACGTGGGAGCGACAGCAGGATATGATGACTAAGTATCCTGATTTGTTTGCATGATTTAATTTTGTGGACAAAATTCTGAATAAGGAGGGTAGAATGTAATATCCGGCTTGTACGGATTTTTAGAATATTCGTATTTTATTATATATGTGGCATTTTTGTGAATATGTCAAATCAGGTCCGATTTACAAAATGAAAGCGTCATTACGATCCAAACGACCAATTGGAATTTTAAGGAATTTTCGGGAATTTTCGGAAGAGTAACGCTATATTCCGAGTAATTACCTCTATCATAATATAATTGACGTTTTAGTAAAAATAGTAAATGAGGTCCAAATTGCGAACGGATAGTTTTAATAAATCTCTGGTAACTAATTGGACTTATTGGCGAAATTAGGAAATTTGGTGATCCCGAATAGTTGGACGATTAACGAAACGAAGGACGAAACAAATAGAATTAAGTAAGAAGGGCAAAATGGTAATTTGCAAACCAAAATTTATAAATAACCTAATTTCTTTCTCTCCCTCACTTTCTCTCTTTTCTTCTCTGGATTTCACGAACCAGAGAGCTTCTCCTCTCGCGGCCGCCGACGCCCTTCCCTGTTCCGACTCCGTCCGACCTCCGTTCGTTCCGATTTCTTCACGGTTTCTCCTCCTCTCGCTACCCTCGGTAAGTAGCTTCGGTCTTTGAGCGTTAAATTCCAAGTTTTAGGTCGATTTAACGTTAGGGTTTCGATTAGGGTTTCGATAAAAATGTCGAATTAGGGCTCGTAATTAATAGGTTAGTCGTGATTAAGTATGTATTGAACGTATTTGACGTTATTGGACGAAGAAAAATCAATTTGTGAAAAAGTTAAAAATTGGTAAATTTCTGGGTTTTTGAGAAAAACTCGTTAATTGAGATTTCGGATTATCGAGCCTTAATTGACGTTCTAAATGCTTTGATTAGCTAAGTTGGAATTTAGGAAATTCATTAGTTGAGGATTTTATAATTTGAACGTTTGTAATTCAAATTGGTTTTAACGGTGGATATCGTGTTTTCCTCAGACACACGACTCCCGTGGACGAAGATTGAGATTCTGCGCGCCCAAGGTAAGTTCTCGTGACTTGCTTGACCGAAAGGTCTACACCATACCTCGTCGTCGTATCAAGGATCCCTGAGGGTTCCTTGTTTTACGTTGTTTAGGTTGGGTAGTTAGGTTAGTTGTTTATAGGTTATGTTGTATTGTCTTGTTGATATGTATGCTGTTTGTTTACTTTCCGCTGATTAACTGTTCATGCATCACGTATTTCAAATGTCATAGAAAATGGATTTCCGCACGTGTTTTAAGGAAAGAAATGAACCTCTGTAATTAATGTACGTAATCTGTATCTGTATCTGTATCTGGTTACGCGAGGTGGGGCTCAGGCATGGCTGTAGGGTTTGTGAGCATGTACCCCCCTCCTCTAGGTGGAAAGTGGTAGTTCGACCGCGGAATGTATCCTTTCCATTTAGAGGGCTGATATCTCGGTAACAATTTGTCTGTGACGTAATGAAAAGAATGAAAATGTATCTGAATATGAATCCGTAATCTGCACGTTTTATGAATGGCACACGCACGCATGCATCTGCATTTACGTAGCTTACTGAGATTTCAATATCTCATATGTGTCTGTATGGTGTAGGTGACGTTATAGGTTACGTTGACCCAGGTGAGGATGATATTCCTCCTCCTGACGTAGGAGCAACTGATGGATGATGGCCGTGGGAGTGCGCTGAGCAGTCGAGGCGCGATATGACCCGTGGGGATGTATGTATGGACTCTGGGGTTATTTTGGGATGTTTGATCTGATAATTGTATAGAATATTTAGGTTGTTTGGATCTGGATAGGGGTTAGATAACGTTTTGGTAATTGTATGTAAAACGCTTTGGTATAAACAGTTTTGATAAACGTTATGAAATGTTTTGGGTTAAATGTTAAGTTAAATGAAAATGTTTTGAAACGTTGTTTGTAGGTTGTTACGGATAGCTCAGTTTTTAGAGCTATCCACGCAGTTGGACTTCGCAAAGTCCGTCGCGAGTCGGTTGAATTAAGTTGTAAACCTTTGTGATAAAGGTGAGGAATTGAGTAAGAAAAGAAAGAGCAAAATGCTCTCTGGAATCAGATCCCAGAGAGGGATGTTGAGAGATCTGCTCTCTGGAGTTTGAGATTCCAGAGAGCCTAAGTGTAGAAAAGAAAAGAACGAAGTAAGGAAGAAGTGAGGAGCTACAGCGATCGGGCGCTGTGCGCTGATCACTGCCAGCGATCGCTGAATGAAGGGTCGGCGACTGGGCGCCGTGGGGATCGCTGCAGCAGCAAATGATCGCTGCAGTGCAGCGATCAGGCGCTGCACAATGCAGCGATCGTGCGCTGCATTGTGCAGCTCATGCAGCGATCGTGCGCTGCAATTAGCAGCGCCCGATCGCTGCTACTTTTCTGAGGGCAGATTTCCGATTCTGCCCTCCCCTTTTCTGAATGATTTTAAATGTTTTTTTTTATTAAATGTTTAAATGATTTAAGTTTTATTAATAGTTTATATTTTAAATGATTTACCAAACGAACTTCGATTTCAATTCCGCTTTAACGTTAGGTTTTTAAAGTTTTGTTTAAAAGGTAAAAATAAAAAAGAAAAATTTATACGGGTAAATAGGTACAGTATTAGGGGTGTTACAGTTGCTGTGCACAAATACTTTGGATGAAGCAAACTCTAGAAGACTATAATCTGTTCTATGATAGGATTCCTATTAGGTGTGACAACACCAGTGCAATTAACATTTCCAAAAATCCTATCCAGCACTCTAGAACCAATCATATAGATGTTAGATATCACTTCATCCGTGATCATGTTCAAAGAGGTGATATATCTTTAGAATTTGTTAATTCAGTAGATCAACTAGCAGACATCTTTACAAAACCTTTGGATGAGAAGACCTTCAATAACATAAGAGTAAGACTTGGTCTCATTAGGGTTGAAAAAATCTAAGATTCTTTCTTTGTTTGGAAAATTCCCAAGTGTTAGAGCATTTCCTTCTGTGAAGGCATCGGTAGATGCTGTGTTTTTTCAATAGGCATCGGATGATGTTTTGATACCAGTAGGTATCGACAGATGCATATTTTCCGAAGGCATCGGAAGATGTATTTTTAATCTGCCGACACGTGTGTCTCATCAGGCTTATCAGTCTTACACGTGTGACTCCCTCGCGTCGGGCGATGCCCTATTCTCTTTTAAACTCTGTTTCTTCTCAAATACGCTTCACATTTCGCGCTATTTCTGAAAAACCCCTGCCCTACCAGTTCTCTCTCTCTCGCAAGTTCTATTCCTTTAATGGAGTTTCCGGGTTCATCTTCTCGCGCTGCTCAGGCACCGGCCAAGAAGAAGGCCAAAGTTTCAACACGTCCTCCCCAAGAGATTCCTCGTGCCAAAGAGTGGCCATCTCTCTTCTTTCTCTCTAAGGCTGCTGAGTTAAGGTACCATGACGACTATAGGTACAAAACTTTAATTCCCAGTCGAGGAATTTACTTTGATGACTCAGCAGGTATGGATATATAGAACCCTTGAAGGATCTTGGGTTGTTAGGATTATTTGAAGTCGAATTGTATTATTACCCAGAGGCAATCAAAATGTTCTATGCAAATATGAGTTTTACTTCGGATTTCACTATTATAAGGAGCTATGTGTATAGCAAACACATAGAGATTACCCCCTAGTACATAAATGTCCTTCTGGAAGTTTCCCATTTGGATAGTTGCACCTATAAGTATGTATCTGGCACCGAGCCTCCTTTCTTTGGAACCTCTGATGGTGAAAGCTTTCTTCGGCTTATTGTGTTTGACCCTAATCATACTCCTGATCCTCTTAAAGGCAAACACCTGACCGCAAGGGCCAGGTTATTACATCAGATGATAGGGTACAATATTGTCCCTAAGGGTAGTCCTCATGACGAAGTGAGTGCAATGGAGCTGTTTGTTCTGTTTGCACTTTACAATAAGACCCCCTTCAATCTTGGATATGTAGTGGTTCGAAGGATGATTCAAGCTGTAACATCCAGGGCTACCTCCTTTCCCTACAACCTGCTTCTCATGAGGATTTTTATGCAACTTGAGGTTGTATTTCCAGAGGATGAAGACCCCTTTCGTCTTCAACCCACATGTAATTATTCCAAGACCACTCTGAGAAAAATGGGAATAAAGAGAACAAGACAGGGGAGCTTGTTTTGAATGCTCCTAAGGGAAATACTGCTAAGGCCGCAGTTGCCAAAAAGGTGAAAAGACAACTTATCTTGCCAGAAGAGTCCACTGCTGAAGGAGGGGATGACTCTGAGCTACTTGTTTTTTGTAATTCCCCTTCTCAATCTCAGGCTTCTAGCTTCCAACCTCCTCCTCTTGTGCGAAGGCGTCGTGCCCCTATCTCTAGAGCCCATGTTTCAGAGGCCATCTCTACTCCTTCATCTGTACCTCTACCCCTTCCAGAGAATCCTCCATCTCCTCCACCTGCCCGTCTATTACCGGCTCTACCTCCTGCTCCTCCATCTCCAGTCCAATAGGATATTGCTCCTTCATCACCAGTCCAACCATCTCCTTCAGTCCACTTACCTCCTCCAAGTCCAACTGCTCCTCAAGTCCCAATCTCTTCACCTCCTTCACCTGCACTTTTGATGCCTTCACTATCTGCCCTTCCACCTATCCCCCTCACTCCTCAAGTACCAGTATTCTCTCCCATTCCCTCAGTACCACCTGCCACTCCTCTAACTTATCAGAGGAGATTTTCGATGAGTGAGTCTTAGTATAATGAGCTGAAGACTTCTATTGACCGCTTTGAGACAGCTCTCAGTTCCATTGAAAGTCGGTTTGAACAATCTCTTGATGCCAAGCTAGCCAAGAATCAAAAAGACATACGCACATATTTAGATACCGGTCTTGGTTTGTTGACTCAGAAACTAGATGCTGATAGGCACATTCTCGCCAGGGAACTTGAGTCACTCAAATCCTCAATTGACAATCTGAATCCCGAACCAGAACCTGAACCATCTAGTTCTGATAGTGTTCCAGAGGCCTGCTTTGCAGATTGGTTTCTTCCATTTTGCCGGCATGAAGTTTATAATGATGTGCGTTTCATGTCGCTGGATCTTCAGGAGGCTGAATTTGGATTCTCTCCTCCTGATGCGTCTACTGCTGGTCCTTCTATCGTAACTCCTCCATGTATGGACATGGTGGTGTATCAAGGTCCCTCTACCTCTGCTGCTCCTCAGCCAGAGACTACTCCTTGCCTGGAACTCGTGCCTTATCAACCACCCATCTCTCTTGATATTCACACACTTCCAGCACTTGTAGATGCTTATCTTAATTCTAACTGTGAAATGCCCGCTTGGATTAGCCAAGCTTTTTGGACACATTTTGTAGCTTTCTTTAAATAAATGTTACTTGTTTTAATGTATACACAGTTCTTGATTTTCTAATGCACTTACTCTGATGTTTTTCTGAATTGTGTTGAATCCATTATTTCTGTTGTCTCTCTGATTATTTTTGATAATGTCAATGGGGGAGAATGGTAAATATATTTGATGACTATTGGATATGTGATTTGTGTTTACATATTATGGTAAATATATTTGATGGCTATTGGATATGTGATTTGTGTTTGCATATTTTGAAAAATATGACAATCTGGGTATATGCATTTTTTTTTTGAAACCCTGGTATGCTCCGTGTTTGCTTTTAAGAATATATGCATTTGCTATGGGGGAGCTAGGTTTATGGGGGAGAGAAACATTTAATCAAATTTATGTTAATATTTTGTCATCAAAAAAAAGGGGGAGATTGTTGACTTATATGTTGGTTAAGTCTAAATATGTTTTTGATGATGTGTTTGTATGGTTAATATTATAATTTGATTATGTTTATAAAATGAAAATATTGAATTATACATGTGATTTTAATTCTTTGGAAATACCCTTGAAAAAGGTATTTTAGTCATCTAATAAATCTGTTTAAGTATACAGGAATGTATAGATTTTAGCAGGGCTGAATATTGATAGTCATTAGAGACTTATAAGGTTGAAGTCGTTCAATGCTTGCACATTCCGATCGCAAAAACGCAAAGAGTGAGTCATTTTATGCATGCACCTGCCCATAACGTTCTAAGCATGCATCTGCCGATGACATATCAACTTGCATCTGCCGATGGAGTCTTCAAACCGATGGAATTTAAAGCCTTCATCTGTCGATAACTTTTGAGAAGCATTTGTCGACGGCGCTGTCACGATTGCATCTGCCGATGGACTTCAAAGCTTGCACCTGCCGATGGACTTCAAGGCGTGCATCTGCCGATGGCGTTTGAAGCTGCATCTGCCGATGGCTTTCAAGCTGCATCTGTCGATGGCTTTCAAGCTGCATCTTCCGATGGCTTTCAAGCTGCATCTGCCGATGACTTTCAAGCTGCATTTGCCGATGGCTTACAAGTTGCATCTGCCGATGGAATTCAAAGCATGCACCTGCCGATTGAATTAAAGCTGCTTCCACCGATGATCTTCCGCCAGAATTCAAAATAGCCGCGAAGCTACAGTGACGTCATTTTCAGCATTAACTCCAGAACTTTAATGGCGACGACGACTTGTAACTACAGACGGCAACGGCTACCTGATCTAGTACGGATGCATCCCAACGGTAACATTTTCCATTTGAAGAAAGAAGCATTCAATTATGAGATGAGAAATAAGATAGAGTATTTAAGCCAAGGTTAGAGCACGAAGATCCAACTTTTGCAAATTTCATTACTGAGCCCTAATCTGCGAAATATAGATATTCTGTATTTCATCTACTACTCTCGAACCCAAACTTGAGAATTATTATTTGAGAGAGTTTAGATTGTGATATATTATTACACATTCAAAATCTGTAAAGGCAGTGGATTGACGCTCGTCAAGTTCAATCCAGATTTGTAAAGGCAGTTGATCGGAGCCCAGAATTCCGATCTGTTTATTCTCGAGGAGAAGGTTAAGGATCTTCAAGGGGTGAACCTTGAAGCGTGGATGTAGGCTGGGTTGAGCCGAACCACGTAAAAATTACTGGTGTCATTTTTCTCTTACTCTCTCTTTTATATCTGCTGTTGATTCACTTGCTATTAGTTTAAAGTAAAATTTTAAAAAGGTCTAATTCACCCCCCTCTTAGACAATCTCGATCCTACATTACCTTCACGGAAGAAAACAGAAGAATACAGGAGAAACAAAGTGTGGAACTTTGTTTCAATCGCCAGGAAGAGAGAAAATAGAGAAAGAAGAGAAGAAGCAGAGAAGTGAACTAAGGGTTTCACGTAGGAGAAAGAACATAGCTTCTTCAACAAGTTGCCAGATGTCACTCAACCATTCTCAATCTCCCACTAACCTTAATTTCTCTCTAATTTACCCTTCCATGCATTCTAAACTTAGTGTTTGGTTAGTTACACATTAGTTAGGTTCTCCCCACACTAAATGCTCCAACATTTTACAATGAAATTGTTATCGTATTTATGGCAATTTAAATTCATACAATAATGCAACAGATTATTACACGGCCAAAATGTCGGGTGTTACAAAATAAATACCTGATTGTGGCAATTCATCATGTGAAGGCAAGGACAACCACATAGTGGCAGTGTATCCTATGCAGGTAAGAACGTCCCAAAATCCTATTAACTTTAGGGGCTCAACCCGAATTAGAGAAAATACACAATCTCACATTGTTTGAAAGTTGTTAAAGTGAATGATTTATAAATATAGTTATATTTTTATAACTAGTAATAGTACAATATATTTATAGTTAAAACCCAAGAAAAAGACCATATGAGTGTCGGCGCAAAACAAATAATATTGCCGAATGGGACTAAGAGGACTGGTAACTCTACAACTAATGTTTGATTTTAAAATTTAAAGAAAATCTAAAATACGTATTTTATAATAGTTTTATCTTGCATACAGATTTGTTTTTTATTGTACCCTCTTGTACAGTAAAGATAGCATAATCCATACATCAACATATACAAACAAATGATGTTTTTTCTTGATGGAATTTCAATGTGCTCCGGATGAGCATGATCAAATTATATGAAAAATAAAACTAGAAAAACTGTCAAACTTTCCAATAATCATAATCTGCAATCATTTAAGAAAACAGTAAACTATTGGGCTGGTGGGCATCAAAATCAAATAATTTCCAATAATACTTGGATTTTCTCTTGGTCAAAACAGCAAAATACAAATGGAGAAAGAGGAGGAACATTAATTAATTAATTATTTGTTTATTATTTTTTATGGGGATGGGGATTTTGTGGTGGGTCCCTGTAGATATATATGAGGTTTAGTTTTCTGGTTGGCATGTGAGGGTGCTATAAAAAAGTGTGGAAGCTTCACATCTCTGCCTGTTTAAGAAAATGAATTGCCCTTTAATGTCTTGCACCAAACCCTTAGGTTTGCCACGTGGCATGTCGTCTCCAATGAGGAAATGGCATGTGACCTTAGCCTCTCACAATCCAAGGATTCTATCACCCCTCACGTACTTGTGTCTATAAACCTTTTTTATTTTTTATTTTATTTTTAGAAGTGAATACTAAAATTAAAATAAATAAATAAGTTCATTATTGTTCTTTAATTAGGTTTCCCAATTTTTATTTTTAGATATTGTCTAGAATAAACTACAAAAAAATAGTTAAAAAGAACAACTAATTATATACACATTATAAATAGTTTGATATACTTTTTGCACTGATTAAAAAATGAGGTAAAATGCATAGATTTTTATTTTGAAGGTGTTTGGAATAGGCCAATCAAGGGATAAAATGTAAGGTGTAGAGGAACACAGAAATAGAGAAGGTAGACGTGGGAGGTCGTGATTGGGTGAGGAAACTAGGTGTTAATTGTTTAGTAGGAGAGGATAAATATTGGGTTCTAATCACATGGTGTTGTGTATCCAGAGATGTACAAGATGTCCCACAATGATGGCTCCAAAACAAACATTTTTCTCAATGCCCACTTGAGATCAATCCCCAAATTGGGAACATAACGACCACTTCATTACTTTTTAACTCTCTCTCTCTCTCTATGAATACATAAAGCTTAATCAATCATATATTGTGAAGTAATACACATAGACCATACATATGTTGATTTTGATGGTTTTCACGCATGGTGAAATTCAATGTTATTTATAATAATAATTACATGCGTTACTATCGTGATTTTAAAATTACTTTTAAATCATAAATAAACATAAATAGAATCTTTAATCTAAAAGAAAATATTTTTTGAGAAATATGTATTTTTCAAAATATAAACAATTTACTTTAAAAAATATTAGAGTTAGATTATAGAAAAATAAATGAATATACCTGTTTGATAAACGCTTTTTGGTCAGGTACTCTGGTCTGATCTTAACAGCCTTAACTCAGGATCAAGTATTTTTCGAAGACTTTCAAAACTGTCGAGTCTTCTCTAAAAAATTTTTTCACTAAAATTTTTGACGTGTGGGTATCAAATTTACGAGAATAACACACTCTTATATTTGTGGAGAGATGCATTCTCAACACATGAGATGTCTCTCTTCGATCTTAGAAAGCGTTTTCCTAAAAACGAATACAGAAAATGTCACTCCCCACTCACCTCTCCCCTATTTGTCAAATCACATTTGACATTTTTTATAGATCTCTTTAAAAATAATTCAAATTTATTTTAATAAAAATTAATTTTTAAAAATAAATCTTAACTAATCAAATCTACTAGATTTCATTAGCAGTTGATTAATCTAATAAATCAAATTTATCGATTAATCATAAAATCTAAAAAAAATAGTTTTTAGAATATATTTATGAAAATAATTTTTCAAGATAATCTCATTTTATGAGATTTTCTAGATCTATTTTTAATTTTTAAACAAACTATAAGTCAATTGTAGATCAAATTTTATCTGATCAGATTCTTCAGAACTAATTTTAAAACAAATTTCAAAAATTTGATTTTGGCAGTTTGTTAAATAACAAACTTCAATTTAAATTTGAAGATGAAATCTCGTCCGATGAAATTCTTCAAATCTAATTTAAATCCCTTAAAATAATATCATCTAATAAGAAATTTTTTTAATTCAAAATATAAAAACTATTTATATATTTTAAATCATAATATATTCATTTGAGTGTTTATAAAGGATTAATCATAATTAATCGTTTATATATTCTTGTAATATAGAAATTTGAATAGTTATATAAGATGATAGAATGACCGATGGACCTATAGTTCTAAGCTCCAATAATGTTTGTTAATTAATATAAACTCATTATATTAATTAACACAATTATTAACTTTAAGGTAATTTCACTAAATACCTAGAGTTATACTCTTAGAACTATAGAGTATATTTACTAAAAATAATGTCAATTGATATAGTCATTACATATGTATTAATCCTTCATTAAGATTGGTAATAGAGCTAAGTATAAAATCTGTTAACCTCTTATATCACATCTTAATACTTGACTACTATTATTTTTTAATTGAATAATTAATTCATAATATTTATCAATTTGCGCGTTAATTATTCAATCACTGAACTAACAAACAAGAGAATACTATATTATGGATTTTACTGTATTAATGTTAACATTCTCAGCTATTCATTTAATTTATTTCAAAAATACAAGGTTTATATAATGTAGCACGTATAAAACTATACCAAATAAATCAAAAAATAAATTAAAATGATATAAGAGTCTACTAAATACAATTAATTAAGATTATACATATATGGCCATCATTATGATAAAATTAATTGTTCTTCATTTAACAGATATTATAAGAACAATATAATTTCATCTGGTCCAGTCCTATAAAATACAATCACTTTATGTCACTACATATTTAGTCGGGATATGACTATACGTTCTGAACGAAGTGATCTATATTTATAACTTTATTATTTAAATATCATATATTTAAAAAATAAGTCATGGACTAATGTGATTATTTTTTTTAAATTTAATCTAACATATATCAACATTAGGGGTGGGCACGGGCCAGTTCGGTCTGGTCCCGAGCCCGGACCGAAACCGAATCGAGTCTTCGGGATATTTTTCCGGAAGACCGGAACCAGCACTTTTTGGTCTGGTCCCAGTTCCTTCTAGATGATTGATCGGCTGAAGAGACGTTCGTTGAGCAGATGAAGTGCCAATTGATCTGCTACTCCAAGCGATCGATCGACTGCGTGATTACAAAATGAAGATCGAGCAAAAGCATAGCTAATCGTTTGGCCAAATCTCAAGCGATCGATCGGCTGTGCGATTAAAGTTTTTAATCCAAATTTAAGCAGAACACCTAATCTGTCACAAAATTAGGTTATAAGTTAACCTAATGAGGGAGATAAAAAAGAATGGGAGGACATCATTCATAGCCAGAGAGACGAAAACCGGAGCGAGAGCTTCGGTAAGAGTGACGAATGACGAGTGTGCATCTGTGCGATTGAAGAACTGAAGAGTGAAGACTCTTCGCTGATGGGGGGCAGGGGCGACGGAAACCGGAGTGAGAGCTTCGGCGAGAGTGAAGACTTTTCGGTCCCAGTTTGCGGAAGGATTTTTTTAACAATCGGTCCGGTCCCGATTTTTCGAGATTTTTGGCTATGGACCGAGGACCGCATCGAGAATCGATGGGATTTTGAAATTTGGACCGAAGACTTGACCGTGGTCCAGTTTGGTTCCCGGTCCTCGGGCAATTTCTGCCCACCCCTAATCAACATATATGTAAATTTAAAATTGAAGAAATAATCAATGATTTTTTTTTTTAAAATTTATAAAGCATAACGTATAATGTAAACATAAAAATTAATCATAAAAATTATTTATTAATTACATGCAATAAAAATTTTCATAACATTTACTTGTTGGACACATTATACCCAACAACATTTAGGTTCTAGAGTTGTTCTAAGTGTATCAGAAGTTTACTACTTTTAGTTAACCTAATTCTAAGCATTTTTTGATCTTATTATTGAAGCAACAAAGTTAAATTATATCACGATCCAATAAGCGGATGCAACGGAAATAGAGAACGATCTCACTCTTAGGAGTCGACAGTGAATAACCTGCAAAGGAAGACTAAAAAACAAATAATACCTTAAAGAAGTCAAGACCTAAAGATGTTAATATTAACTCATCAGTCCAACACTACCCTTATTATTATACAATAACAATAAAATTCAAAATAAAATAGTATACTCTAGTAAATGTAAGCTATGTAATAGAGGTATCAAATAATCCCATTGAATTGAATTAATATAGAAAGCACTAGAAGGTCTCAGTAAAAAGCATCACTATAAGAAAATGAAACAAAAGCTAAAGATGACCAGCTCAGTCTTGTTCTAGTAGCTCCAAATCTCACTATTTAAGAGTTGAAAAATAAGTGGACATTAGGAGTAAGCTAATTATACTCAAATAAGATGAGGTCACTCATGGTTTTTGAGTACATGTGCTATAGCCATACAAAGGAGATATTAATCATATTTTTCAGGTGTCTCGTGCTGCATTAGTTGTCACATAACACTGACTCAAACTATACGCAATTCATATACTCAAACAAGAGTCCAACCTAAGTGAGTTGCACTATACTTCTGCCATCTTCTCAATGTAAATGGTGGCAAAGACAACCCTATAATCTGTTAGAATACCACAGCATTCAATTTTTTAGAATCACTCGTAGCTAAATTCGCATACACGTGGATCTAGTGCACCCTCAAACACTGACAGATTCATATGCTCGAATTCCTTAGAAAAGTTCACGTGACGAGTCTTAGGGTCACGCATCCTTACTAGGTAAATTCTATAGCGTGTCACTCAAGGCTACAAGATGATCGGTAGGCTAAGACTTAGCGATATGTGCCATTTGTGAGTGTGCCTAAGGTTTTCTTCTTGGAACATATTGATTATCGGTAAAACCACATTAGGTACTAGTATGAAGTTCTTATGCACGAATAATTGTATACCTCTAAAATTATTTTATTATAATTCTTGTTGATGTCACTTTCAAGATATTTAAGCTGCTTTGATATCATAAATTTTAGTTACGACTTGATAGAGAGCCATAACAAAATAGGTAGTGACACAACAATCAAAAATCAACTTCAACGACCTATTAGTGAGACCATAAGAAAACAACTAACAATACATGATAAATAATAAAAATAATGCCACCATTGTCAAACTGGAAAATCATTAGTGAAAAAAAAAATCACTCACAAGACACTTAGCATTGGTGACATAGGTCATCAAGAAGATAGTGGCTTAAAAATAACTAACCTTCAATAGGTTTAAACGAGATCATAAGCTACCTTATAACATTGCTCTTGTAAGGTGCAAGCACTTGAATGTACGTTAGAATATGCACAACAAATAACCACTCAACTCATAAGTCACGCCAAAGATTGGTATGAACAATAATAACAAAAATATATGGGCAAAATTGAACATGGAGAAAAACATACATGTAACGTCCCTTCATTACCAAAATTTTAAATTTAAATGCCGGGTTTCTCAATTTAAAAAAAAATCCGAATTATAATAAAGTTTGCAACACTTCTGCTTATGTTATTATTATACGTTTCTCTCTCTCTCTCTCTCGCTCTCTAGTTTTCAAAGAAAATTTCGATAAAAAAAAATATAATTAGGTCACATTCCTGAACTCTTTCTATTCTCTTTTAAAAAAACCAAGCCTAGTCGACTGCTTTCTCCCATGCAGTTGTCCTCTTCATATCCAACATCAATGTCTATGTTATTGTACGTCTCTCTCTCTCTCTCCCTCTCACTCACTCTCTCTCTCTCTCTCCCTCTCTCTCCCCCTCTCTTTCTCTCTCTCGGCTTGCTCTTTTCGTTTCTCTGTGTGGTCCTTCCCCTTTATATCTCTCATATCACTTTCTCCATTCCACTACAGCTAGCCACCCCCTATATCTTGAACTCTCGCCTTCACATTTTCCTATCAGCTTTCTTCTCTATCATTTCCATTCTTTTGCTCAAATACAATCGTAATTTCAAAATCTGAAGTAGCCATTAGTTAAACGCAGCGGAAGCAGCACAAATGTCGAGCAGAGGATCAAGACAATCGGCATCGTCCCGTATATCTGATAACCAAATCATTGATCTCGTCTCCAAATTACGACAACTTGTTCCAGAGATTCGCCAACGACGCTCCGATAAGGTCTTTTCCTCTCTCTCTTCTTTTGTGAATAAAGACCTCGTTTTTTCCCCTTTTTTATCGAATTTTCTGGAAAAAATAATTGACAGCAGATGATACTACTACCTCTTAGTAATCCTGGGAATTGCGAATAAACTTACTAAAACATCTCTCTTTCTCTCTCCGCACAGTGCAAAACATCTCCCTTTCTCTCTCCGCACAGTGCATAAAAGTAAAGCATATGCCATGTACATGGTTTGTCTAGCATGGCCCAAGTATATGCGATGTCTTGAGACTTGAAAGTACGCAATTTGGGTTTTCAGATTCGACCCGGAAATCAAGGAACATATTTCTCATAAATTTAGCGAAGATCATAGAAATTGAAGATTCTCAGTGGCCCAGAATAATAATTATCTCTGACAATGCACCAAAAATAATCTCTCATTTTTAATCACATAACAGAGAAAATAAAAAAAAAAAAATCATTTATATTCATATTCAAATATATACTCCGTGGGTGATCTGAATTGACTTTGCTGAAGCAGGTATCGGCATCCAAGGTCTTACAAGAGACCTGCAACTACATAAGAAATTTGCACAGGGAAGTGGACGATTTGAGCGAGAGACTGTCCCAGCTTTTGTCTACCATTGACGGTGATAGCGCAGAGGCTGCAATTATTAGGAGTTTAATCACGCAATAGGGGGGGGGGGGGGGGGGGGGGGGGGGGGGGGGGGGGGGGGAGAGAGAGAGAGAGAGAGATAGAGAGAGAGAGAGAGAGAGAGAGAGAGAGAGAGAGGGAGGGAGGGAGGGAGGGAGTATGTTTGAAGTTGTCTTTTTTTATTATCTGTTATATTTTAATTACTGCACTCCCCTTTGTAGGTTTTTGGTCAATATAGATCAAACAAGGAGAGTAGAAAAAGAGTGTATTTGAAGCTTTGTTGAAGGATAGTCGGTGTAATTAGTTTGCGTGTTATAAATAAAGGGACTTGCACTAACAAAACATTCTTTCTTGCTAGCTACTCTTATGTTTGAAGAATTGCTTTGCGTATAACATGGTTTTGAATTCACATCATATATATATATATATATACAGAGAGAGAGAGAGAGAGAGAGAATGTGTGTTTCATGCCCAACTAGCGTATTAACTAAAAAATAATAAATTCATTATAATTATGTGGGTGTGTGTTTGTAACTTACAAGTTTCGAGTTTGAAATAATTCCAAATTGAGACTGCAAAGAGGAATGAACTAACAATAATCTATAATTAGGGGTGATCGTAGTCTGGTTCGGTCTGATTTTTAGAGAGATTAGGACCGGACCACTAAATTCGGTTTTCAAATTTTTGCACCAATAAACATAAAATTTTTCCCAGAACTAGACTAGAATTTTGGTCTCGGATCTATTCTGGTTCTAGTCATCCCGAGTTTTTTTTTTTTTTTTTTTTTTGCTGCACTAAAAAAATTTCTAAGCCATACCCACAACAAAAAAGTAAAAAAAATAACTGCAGCAATCCAGATATTATTACAGCATAAGCAATGAAATCAATTAGTCTGCAAAAAATAAGAAAAAAGATTGAACAGGAAGGGAAACAAACTGGAATAAATCACCCATCCCATACAAACAGAACCGAAATCTAACAAACAGAACAGCAAAATACACGCTAAAAAGAACCAAAATCTAACAAACAGAACAACAAAAATAATAGAAATTAAACGCATAATACGAAGATTAATAGAAAAGTGAGAGCATAGCTAAACCTGTGGTGTTGAATTGTTTGATGATGCTCAGATGAAGTGCGAGTTGTGAAAAACGGCGAGACCGGCCGAGATATGGTGAGGGCGACTGGCGCACTGGGCGAGACTCGAGAGACGGCGAGACCCGACGAGATACGATGAGGGTGACTGACGTGAGAGACACTGCGAGGCGAGAGATGCGAGCGAAGGAGAAAGAAGAAATAAGGAGAGCGAGCGTCGAGGTCGAGCGAACTGCGAAGCGTTCGACGACTCAGACGTTTCTTTTATGGTTTTAGGGTTACTATCGGTCCGAGTCGGTTTCATGGATTTTGGTCACCTAAACCGAGAACCGAACCGACAAGTTTGGTTGTCCTTTAAAAGAACCAAAATCTGCTATTTTTTCAGCAGAACCGACCACAACTGGACCAAATAGCTCGGTTCTGGTCTGGTTCTCGAATCTGGTCGGTTCTTGCTTACCCCTACCTATAATATGGCAATTATTATTTATGGTATTGTATCTTTTTTTCCCTCGGTTTTGAGTTTTGAGTGAAAATTTGTCATACATGAATCTAAATTTTAACTAATAATCTACAATCTTGTATAATAAATTTGGATGGTTAATAATAGGGTTAGCTATGGTTTAAGCTTTAGAAAGTGGTTGTATGCATGGGAACTTGCCTGAAAAAAACTTTAATGGCAGCGTGGAGAGAGAGTTTGGGACCAAAAACATTAAAGAAAGGGACTATAGCTTTTTATAAATTCTTGTGTCGTCTATGCAATGTCAAGCCATGACTTTGTCCTTGAATGAAAAAGACATAAAATGTGCTTCATAAAAGAGAAACTTGTCATGGAATAAAAGATAATATATTGTATGTCTTGCCTAGCTTATCAACTAAATCAAAACGTTCATGCATTGTGTCATAACCTCGCCGAGACAAAATCAAAGAAAAACAATCCGATCATTGATGAGAGACCAACCCCCGATCCAAAGTTTAGTTTATAATTCACAAAAACAAAATTTAAAACCATTTCTAAAAGTCCCAACGGGAAGTGGACATAGTCAATATCTGTGATCACCAATAAAGATGAGTGACAGTGTAATAATAAAAAATCTAATTAAAAACTATGCATCTAATTTCTTCTGGAAAATTTTAAATTTTACGAGGGAGTTTTCTTTCAAATTAATAAGTGTTGCCTTACAACTTTACAATAGACTGTCATTAAATGGCAACCATTGAAAGCTTTAATAGCATGATTTAGGGAAAAATAGAGAGAAATTGCAGAGAGAGAAGAGATTTTTTAGAGAGAGAGAATATATTGTGAAAAATGGTTCAATTTTTGGTTTAGTTCTATCTCTTACTTGGTTTATTTTATATGCTGGTTTATCATTTAAATGGTCCGGTTCGGCTTGATCACCCAAACAAGTTTTATAGGTAGGGTAATTACAACTTTAAACCCTAAACTATAGGGTTTTTTTAACCTCAACCTTAAAGGATCAATTGTAACGTTCAAAATCTTAAACTATAAAAAAACTAACAATTCCAACTCTGGGGGACGACTGATCACCATCCGTTCTCAATTTTTTGTCGTAGAACGGACAGACTCGTCAAACCACAATCCGTCCGTTCTATATAACGGACGGACTCTGTGAAAACACCGTCCATCTGTAACACCCGAGTTTTGGGTTTCCGCTCCAAGGCTTTTTTGGTAAATAAGTAAATTAGGTCCGTTTTGCGAGCGGATAGTTTTATTAGGACCCTAGAAATTTACGAGAATTTGTAGAACAATAAGTGAAATTTTAGAAACCCAAATCGAGAAGAGTAATGTTAGAGTTCCCGTTTTAACCTTTTAGTATGTTAAATCATAAAAATAGCAAAATAAGTCCGTTTTGTGAACGGTAAGTTTTGTTAGAACTCTAAGATTAAATTGAAATATTTGGAGAAATAAGGAAATTGCAGAGAAACCGAATCGATTGACTAATTAAAGAAATAGTTGTTTCCGCTCCAAGACTATTTTGGTAAATAAGTAAATTAGGTCCGTTTTGCGAGCGGATAGTTTTATTAGGACCCTAGAAATTTACGGGAATTTGTAGAACAATAAGTGAAATTTTAGAAACCCAAATCGAGAAGAGTAATGTTAGAGTTCCCGTTTTAACCTTTTAGTATGTTAAATCGTAAAAATAGCAAAATAAGTCCGTTTTGTGAACGGTGAGTTTTGTTAGAACTCTAAGATTAAATTGGAATATTTGGAGAAATAAGGAAATTGCAGAGAAACCGAATCGATTGACTAATTAAAGAAATAGTTTTAGTTTATTATAATTATTATTATTTTTATTATTAATTTTATTAATAATAAAAATCAAACAACAGAATGGCATCGCCATTCTGTTGTTCGAGCTCGACGCCGAAGGAGGGCAGCGAGCAGGGGAGACGAGGGGGCGCGATCGACGGCCACCACCGGCGTTTTCCGACGCCCTCCAGCCAGACGACGGCGGCAAGCATGGTCCGGCCGACTTCGCGCACTAAACCGACGGTATGGCTCGGTTTTCTCCCTCTTTTTCGGCTCGGTTTGGGGCTGGCGGTGGCGAGCTCGATTGAGCTCCGATCGCCGGCCGTTTTCGGTCACTTCCGGCGTGGGTTTGCCAACCCTAGGGCCGGCTATTGTTGATTGACCGTGTTGAGCTCAATGTGAGCTGAAAACAGTGAAGCCCGATTTAGGGCACTCGGGTTTTGCTTAATGGAACTTCGATTTTTGATTCGTTTATTCTAATTGAGTGTATATATGGTCGATTGGTGAAGAAATTGATAGAATTTGATGAAAAATCAAAAAGGGGAATTTTGGGAAAAAGGGGCAGATTCGGGTTTTGCCTAAATTGACCTAGCTCCGGTCATTTGTTTTAAAATTTCTTTTGGCAAATTAAAATAGGTTATTAGAGGAGTACGTGGCCGCTGGAATCGTTCGATTCCGACCACCGACGCAAAAGTTACGCGCGTTTGAGTTTCGGGTCGGTTTTTACCAAACCCAAATTAGTGACCCATTTAATTAGGTTTTAGTTGGATTTGGCTAGAGACTTAGTTTAAGTTTAGAGTTCGTTTATTTAGGATTGATTTTAATGCCTTAATTGTGAAATGCTTTAGGTGGAGACGGCTTTTGGACGGTGCTCGGCTTACTACGGACGCCAGGTAAGTGGATGTTAGGTTTCTGGCCCTTAAGGCCCTACATCGTGGCAACGTTAGGCTTTACTATTTTGATGATGATTTTCTGATTGTGGGGATTAATGAGTCGGGTAGCTTAGAATGTTAGTTGTTTGAGAAGTCTGTTGAGAATAGTATATGTCTATGTATGTTGTGAATTGTTTGAGGATATGTTTTGATGATATGTCGTATATAGATCCCTCATGCATCATGTTTTAGAAAATGTACGAAAATGTTTTAGCATATGATTTCACGATTTAAACGTAGAAACGACAACGATGTAAAACGAAAATGTAAAGTGTCTGAGGGAAGTGGTTCACCCCTCAGATGTAAATTGTGGAACGTCCAGAAAATGTAAAGTGTCTGAGGGAAGTGGTTCACCCTTCAGATGTAGATTGTGGAACGTCCAGAAAATGTATGATATCTGAAGGAAGTGGTTCACCCTTCAGGTAAAGATTTATATGTGGAACGTCTAGAGATGGAGAAACTAATCCGCCCTCCATTGGTAGAGGATTACATGTATGTATGATAGAAACGAAACGAATATGAATGATGAAACGAAACGAACGATTATGAATGATGAACGAACGAACGAACATGAATGAAGAAACGAAACGAAATGAATATGAACGATGAAACGAAACGGAATGATATGTACGATGAAACTGTAGAAACTGCATATGTTAAGTAAAATGTTTTAAATTCATATAGTGCATCCCCTTACTAAGCATTAGGCTTAATGTATATGTTGTATGATGTAGGTGACAGGTTGAAGGTGAGAGTTCCTCTCGATGACAAAGAATAGGTGGTTGACGGATGGTGCTCGTGGCGACGGGGTGTGTTTTGGCTTGATGATCCGATGGCTTGAATGATGTATGTCGAATGAAGTGAGATAGTTTTGTTGGTTAGTAGGTCTACGTGTAGGTTTAATTTGTGAAAGCATCAAAGTGTTTAAGTATGTAGATTAAATGTTTCGATAGAAAGATGTATGAATAGTCGAGTTTTGATGTATATGTAGTGGTAGTAGATTGTTTAGAATGTAGAGTCTTAATTTTAGAAATATACTGGAACTGCTTGGGTTATTTTTAACAGGTAAGGATAAGCTCGATTTTTAGAGCGATCCATGCAGTTCGTTTTCTTGAATTTGTCTGAAATTGTAGGTTATATTAGTGTCATGTTTTGATGATCGAGGAATGAGTGATTTTAAGGGATTTCAACAATCCGAGACTTCAATTTAATGGTTTAGAAGTCGAAACGTTATGAGTGATATAAAAAGAAAAATTTACGTGGTTACGAGAGTTTAAAGTTAAGGTTACGTTAGAGTTAGTTTGTTTAAGGGTTTTGGGTTATGTTTAAAGTAAAAATGAAAAAGTTTATGCGAAAAATACGAGGGCTTAGGTAATGATTATGTCACGGCAAGTCCGTGGCGGCCCTGATCGGGTTGGGGTCGTCACACCATCCGTTTCATTTTTTTGACGTATAGGGTCCGTACTCTTAATAACACCGTCCGTCCGTTCTTGATCGGATTACGTGGTGCTCGAAAAGTCAGCTCGGACGCACGCTGGGGGGTGTAGACCCCCCATTATACGTGTGCTGCATGGGGTGGAACAATCGTCTGTCCGTTATGTTTTACATGTTTAATAAACGGACGCATGTTGGATCACCAGGAAGGAAACAGACGGACTCGTTCTGAACGAGTCCGTCCGTTGTCCTACAGAGGACACACTCGTAGATAGAGAGTGTGTCCGTTGTCAAAATTTTGGCGAGAACGGAGGGTCACCACCTGCACAACGTGCATCCGTTCTCGCGATTATATCAGAACAGAGGGTTTTCCTGACGTTTAGTCTCGCATTCTCCTCGCCGAAACCGACAATTTCTCTCGAACCTCTTGCAAATTTTTTTGAAGAAAATCAACCAAAAAATGCACCAGGTTATTGCTTTCTTGATTATGAGTTGTTTCCTTTGATTTTTATCTAACAATCCTCACAAATCTGAGCCTGAGCCCTAAAAATCCAAAAATTCTCAATTAACAAATGGTTGAGAGATTGGTTGTTTGACGAAAGGGTGGGCCTCCAGAATGTCAGGCGCCTTCAATGGCTTCACAAGCCGGATGGTCAAGTTGGCCAGAGAGGCCGCCACCACCACCGTAAAACCAGCAAGAGTTTTTGTCCAATGAATTTCGCAGTCACATTTGTCGCGAGCATTTCCAGCTGGATTTGTTACATCACTCGATTATGCATTCGAAAATAGTGGACTTTAAAGGTTGGGAGTCCTTGGAAATCAAGGAGATGTTCGACGAAATCGGTTTGCAAGGGGTGTACAGTTTGCGAGGCAAAAGCTGTGACCGACTTGTTCGCCTATTCTATCCGAACATGAGCTTTATCAAGATGTTAGAAATTATAAAGACGTACATATTGGGTACGTAGATTTTGGTTACTCCGGAGACAGTCAATGAGTTGATCGGGTTTCCGGAGCAGGGGCGGATAGATACTACCATGCCTCCTGGAACTGCCCTGTTATCGGAACATTCGAGGGAACATAGTTCATAAGGCAAATTCATCGGAACTCTGACATTGTGGGCTTAATTAAGCTAAGAGCTAGAGACTTGAATGTCAAAGCTCGTGTTCTCCACAACGTGGTGTCACACACCATTCTACCGCAACATAGACATAGAGATCTCGTTAACTTCATAGATCTCTATGTTATGGAGAAGCTGTACACCGGTAGATATTCAACCCTGAATTTGTGATTTTAAGTCACATGTGTGAGATCAGACGGACACGCAACAAGAATCTGCCCTACGGTGTTTTAATTCAGAAGATTGTAGAGCGTTTTGAGATTCAGTTAACGTCGGGAGAGCAAATGAGATCTCAGTGAGCCGGTGACGTATTTGGCAAGATTCATTTGGTTCGGATAGGCCTCGTTGAAACAGACGGGATCTGGAAGTTGAGGGTAGATGAGAGGGCCTCCCAAGATGATATTCATATGGAGGAACCCACGGCGGTCTCGACGCTTCAGGGGGATGGTATGGCTGAGATAGATTCTCTTGCAGATAGAGTCCATCTGTGACGACCCTAATACTGTACCCGATTTTCCGTACTATAATTTTTTTTTTATACTTAAAACTTTAAACTTAGCGTTTTAGCGGAAATAAAACTTTTAATGTCGGAATCGAAATTCGTTTAGAAAGTCGTTTAAATACTAAAACAATTGAAATTAAAAATGATTTAAACAATTTAAATAAATAAATTAAAACAGAATCGCCAAGGGAAGGGATAAAAAGGGATTTTCCTCCCAATATACAGAGGGGATTGCAACAGGCGAATGTTCGCCTGTTGCAAATCGCCTGTGGCGATCAGTCTCCACAATTTGTGGCGAATGATCGCCACGCTCTCTGGATTTCTCCAAAGAGTGGCGATCCTTCTTTTATTTTCTTTTCTCCTGCTCCAACTACACACACTCCACAATTCTTTAATTTCTTCACACTTCATTATTATCAAACACAACCGTCATCATAAAGACTTAAACCCAATCGAAACCCAACATTCATACGCTCTCGTAACCTCATCCAAAATAGACTCAAACGTGTTTTAAACGAAGTACAGTTTTCTGAAAACGAACTGCGTGGATATGTTTAAAACATAAACAAATCCACCTGTTTTTGAAATCACCCAAACGGTTATCAAATCAGTTTCCAAAACATTTCAAAACATCAAAACTTAAACCTATCGACTATACAGAACCAAACACTCTAAAATGTTTCTATCTGTACAATTATTCATTTTAGCCCGACAATTCCCAAAAAACATCAAAACACCTAACCATGAGTCCCACGGGTCAAAATGCGCCTCGACTGCGCCAGCACACTCCCGCGACCATCCTCCGTCAACTGCATCACTACTCAGGAGGAGGGATCTCATCCTCACTTGTGTAGAGGTCACCTACACCATAAAAATAAGTCGTGAGCTTAAGGCTCAGTAAATCTACGTGAATGCAAGTGAATGTCATGCATGCAGTTCGTAAAACATGCGTCCTACCTTTTCGCTATCCATTTCATTTCATTTCATTACACTTTTCATTTTCCTTTTCATTTACCTTTTCGTTTTCCTTTTCGTTACCCTTTTCGTTTTCGTTTTCCTTTTCCTTTTCGTTTACCTTTTCGTTTTCCTTTTCGTTTTCCTTTTCATTTATGTAACACCGGGAATTTTTTTTTATGGATAAAATTGGAGAGAAAATAAAAGCATAATAAGATAGTTGTTTTATTTAATTTAAAAGAAATAGCAAAAAGAAGGGAAAGTAATTAAAAGTGACTTAAACGGTTTATTAACGAAAATTTATAATTTGAGAACGGAATTTAATGGAATTTTTGGAAGGGCAGAATGGTAATGTGGGTTTATTAAGTGGTATTTATTATTATTATTATTATTATTATTAAAAAAAAATAAATAATAAAACTCAACAGAATAGCCGAAGCTATTCTATTGAGATCGAGCCCGAGCCCGAGCCCGAGCGCGAACAGGGGAGAGACGACGGGGAAAGGCGACGCGGCGCCGATCACCGGCGACTTCCGATAGTCTCCGGCCAGACGAAGGCGAGGAGCAGGTTTCCGGCCTTCTCCGCGCGCGAACCGAACCCGTGAGTTGATTTTACACCCTGTTTCGGTTCTGTTCTTGGCCGAGGGTGAGGAGCTAGTTTGAGCTCCGATCACCGGCTGTTTTTGGCCGTTCTTGGCGTCGAATGGCCGGGTTTATGGTCAGCTTTCATCGCCTGGCCATGGGGAGCCCAATTTGGGCGAAAAACCAGAAAGCCCTCTTTGGGGTATTTCGGGGTTTTGCTTGTAATTCGAGATTTTTGGATAGTTTATGCTAATTGAGGGTATAGGAGATTAATTGGTGTGGAATTGGAGGAGAATTGATGGAAAATTGGAAAAGGGAATTTTCCGGGTGAAGGGGCAGTTCGGGTTTTCTGATTTTTGACCTAGCTAGGGTCGTTTGTTTTCAAATTCCTTTTGAAAGGTTAAAATAGGTTATTAGAGGAGTACGTGGCCGCTGGAATCGTTCGATTCCGATAACCGACGCAAAAGTTATGCACGTTTGAGGTTTCGGGTCAGTTTTTACCGAACCCAAATTAGTGGCCCGATTAGTTAGACTTTAGTTGAGTTAAGTTAAAAATAGTAGTTTGAGAGTAATTGGTAGATGTAGACTTGATTTGAATGGTTTGATGAATATTTATCGTAGGTCGAGCTGTAGATGGACAGGTAATCGAGTACCCTCAGCGAGCTAGGACGCCAGGTAAGTAGTGGATGTTATTCTTTTGCCTTCGGGCCTACACCAGAGAACGGTAGGGTTTCTTTGTTATTGCTTTGCTTCGTGTTACGTTGAATTAATTATGTTACTTCGGGATTTCGTAGAGTTGCTTGTCTGGTTGGTTGATTGGTCTTGAGTTGCATTGTTTGGCCGTGTGGTGTTATGTGGTCGTGTTGTTGCGTTGAGTCGTTGTATTGTGTTGTATTGCATATCTTGGTTGACACATGCATCATTGTTTTCTAACTGACGAAATCACGTGTTTTGCACGGTTGAGTGGTGAGGATAACGTAATGAAAGATAAGAATGGATTGCAACTTGGTCTCGAGTAGAATAGCTTCGATGGGCAAGTGGCTCGTTGAGCACCCCGCGAGGGATTCTATTCGAGATGCCCTGTTAAAGTACGTAATGTGTCGTGAGTATGAATTCCTCGACCTGTTCGTGCTTGAAGTACACAATGAGGATTCTACGATCGATTGGGGGAGATTCGTGTTGGCCGTTCTGGACTGTGTTGGGACGTGTGCCTCCGGTCTAGCTCCGTGGATCAAGGCGTGGCCGTCCTGGACTGTGTGGGGGCGTGTGCCTACTTGATTCACCTGAAAGTGAAAGATAAATGCAACCGAAACGAAAAGAAAACAACAGAGTGTGTAGAAACTGCATATGATAGGATTGCATTGCATTGTGGTGTTGTGTTGCATTGTTGGGTCGTGTTGTTAGTGATGTTTTGCGTTGTTAGGGTTGTGTGAGGGTTGTGTATGCCATGTGCTTGTTTATATTTGCTATTCCCTACTTGCTAAGCGTAAGCTCACGTGTGTGTGTGTTCTCTGGTGTAGGTGACGACAGGAGTACAGGTTAGAGCTACGAAGAAAACTAGGATTGGGACGCAGTCGTTGATGTACGCTGTATGTCGGTGCAGGTAGTTGTCGGGGCATCTCGACCATGGTCTTCGGAAAGACAAGAAAGACGTGTGTGAAACAGTATTGTGGAGTCGTGTATAAGTTACATTTATTTTGGTGGTTTGTAGACTTTCCTTTTGATTGATGTTTTGAGAGTTATTGTATTGTTGTATATAGGCATAGTTCTGGGTGATGAGTTACCCTATATTGTGGGCATTTCTTTATTTTGGTTAGTTGTTGGTTCTTCATTTTGGTTAACTGTTGGAGATTTCGTAGGTTGGTTAGATGGTTAGGAATATTCTGGATTGTTTGTGGATTGACTTATTGCAGGTACCTAGCATTTTGGAGGCGCCATTTACAGGCGTTACTTTGCTGAAATTTTCGGGAAGGACGCCGTGGTGCTTAAAGGTTAGGATTAAGGGAAATTAGTGAGTCTAGGCAGTTAGGTATAACTTAAGAGAGTTTTGAGAGACTTAGATCTAATTTAAAGTATGTTTTAGCGTGAGATTGATTAGCAAAGTAGCGCTCCGAGCCAGGGTGGGTTCGGGGGCGTTACAAGATGGTATCGAGCAAAAGTGGTCGAGTCGTTCAAAGGATTACCCGACAATACCGGCCGCCATGCAACGTGCTTCACCGACTGTAATTATTTCTTTGCTTTTAGTTGTTTATAGCTAAGATTGATTGCTTAACCTTGTTTCGGAGTAGAACTAAACTCCCGAGAGTACCGAGACAACTTCAGTGGATCCTAAGATTAGAGAGATTAGAGAATTTTAGGATGAGAATGTAAGATTGATAACCTAGAATTTTTCATCCTTAGATAGAAATGAAATCCAGTAGCAAACCTTTGGAGTTTAGAAATAAATCAAAGTAGAGTTAGAAAAGTTTGAAGTTAGTGTTGACAGTACTTAAAGAATTTTGTGAGTGAGTGTAATTAATTGTCGATTAAATTGAGGTCAACATTAGTAGAGCTTATTGGGTGGTAAGAGGCATAGGGGTCATGTAGAGGTGTAGTATTCCTCAATTTCAGGGATAACAATTTAGAGATTTACTTAGAATTGAGAGACTAATAAATATTGAGGTATTAGAGGATGTAGGTACACCGGTGGATTGTTAGGGATGTAGGTACCGTTTTAAGAGTGTATTCTATCAAAGATGATCAGGATAAGTGAAAAGATTATACTTGGCATGTTAGAGGAGCATTAAGGGTTGTCTGGTTATTGGTGTTATTTGACCTAGATACCTTGATTAGGTAGATGTTAGAGTAATGATATTAAGTTGAATAATTAGAATCGAGTTGAAGAGTAGAAGAAAGTGGATTAGTTCTTACATTTTAGAGGGAATTTTGAAGAAATTAGTGAGTGTTCAAGTTAGGGACTAAGGACGTATGAGTAGGTGAGCTATGGAAGACTAGTTGAAGTTGAAGAGTAAAAGAGAATCAAGTAGTTAGTAGAAATTGGGAAAGGAGGTTAGGAATTTAGGAATTTATATGAGTGTTTGGTAAAATGTGAGTTGACTGGAATTTTCACAAACGATGGTAGGTGCCTTATGAATAAGCCTAAGTTAAAAGGTTTCAAACCGTTAAGGTAATAACTAACCTAAGCTTGTGTCGATAAGTTGAGAATAGGAGATAGAAAGATAGAAGGATAACTAGAGTACATTTTAGATTTTGGACGGACTTAGGAAGAAGTAAGTAATGAGATTAGTCAGTAAGGATTGAGTATTCGAGAATAACGGATAAGAAGGAATAAAAGGTCTCACACATAGAGCTTATGAGTAAACGCAGTGGAAGGTTAGAATTTGAGTTTGATACCTTAGATGGTTAAGATTTGAGGAATTATAGAGTTCAAATGAACAGAAACAGAGAATATGGAGTTAGAAGTTGGAGGTTTTGGAATTTTGTAATGTAGCTAGTTAAATAATAAGATGAATTATTGAGAATTTAATTTTTGAGTCTGAATTTAAAGACAATAGGTGATGTTAGGATAAACAATAAAATATCATGTTTATTCGAAGGAAATGAGTGCAAAGGATAGGAGTGGTAAGTGAGAAATTAGCTTGAGGAAATGTTAGAGTTGAAATTTAGATAGACGAGTTTGAGAGTTTAGTGATGCGTGTTTAAGTATGCAAATGTAACCTAAGCACATAAGAATGTAAGAGTATGGAACTATAAAGATCATAGCTGGGAAAGTTAAACTTGAAGTTGTAGGAAATTTCATTGCTTGTTAGGTTATTAGGGGCACTCGGTAGATGATTTGGGCAGTGATGTAGTGAGAGCAAGTAAGGTAAGGATTGAACATCTCGAGTAAAGTGCAGAAAATTCCAATTGAACAGGAATGATCAAGGGAGTGCACTTAGAAGTAGGGTTCATGAGGGACTAAGTGCATGGAGCTCAGGGAACAATTTGGGTTAAGAACTAAGTTAGAGGGAATGAAGAGTCCTAGTTAAACACTTGGAGATGCAGAAAAGTTTGAGGGTGTAACTAATAGACGCTTAAGTGAAATATAAGAGATGAGCTTGGAATGAGTAAGTTGAGAAAATGTAAAACTTTGAAGATATATTGTAGACATGGGAACTTGTCATTTAGGGATATGTGACGAAGACTATAGAGTAGTCGAAGTTTAGTATAGCAACCCAAGAGTTAGGTGAGTAGAAGAAAATGAAATTGTGGGGATTTAGGGTAAGAAGGATATTGATCGAATTCTTGGGATCATGATATTGAAGTGATAGTTGTTAGAAAAGGTGTGAGTTGTGTCCTAGTGTTAAATGGGTGAGGATATGGTGGGTACGAGATAGATTTTAGAATGAGGAAATAGATAACCTAGAGTGATTGTAATAATGATATACGTATGATGGTTTTCCCTTAGAGAGTTACATGTTTTGTGTGAAATAAGGAATTAGACAAATTGAGCTCAAGAAAAAGCTAGGGTGTCTAGCTTTAAGAAATTGTTAAGTTTGATTGATTGATTGTCAAATTAAGTTAAAGTTGTTAAATGTGTACGAGTACATAGGTATGAAAGTTAGACTAAGTTATGCGTTTGACCTATGTTAGTGGGTGAAGTGTTAAAAGTGAGTATATATCATTTAAGGTATTAGGGGTATGAGTGTTGAGTGTAAAGTTGGGAAAAGTTTGTTAGACCTAAGAATTTGAGTGTTTGGTAATGACTGAAAGTAGGAGTTAGACAAGTTGAGGAATAGTGGATAGGTTTAAGAGATGAAAGCGTTGAATACGAGGGCTGTGTAATGAAATGTCATGATTGTTCGAGGTATAAATTGTCTTGATTGGCTGATATGAGTAAGTGTAAGAGATTGGAGTTGATAAGATGAAAGAGATTACTCCACTGGGTTAAACTAGATCGATAGCTAAGGATTCAGGTTGGAAGTTTTAATGGATTATTTTAGACTTACGTAGAGTGGAAGTATCTAAGTATATTATAATCTAGTTTAAGTAAAGTGTTCTTAATACTTTAGAAGATGTGATTGATTGAAATCATGTGGTGATTGTGAAATAATAGTGTAAGATCTGAGGAATTAGAGAATTTCAAATTAGAAGAACGAGATATTGTACGAAAAGTATTTGAGTTACTTAGGGATAATGTTAAGTAGAAGGTTCTAAGGTTCGACTCGTATGTAACAAAGTCGAAATTGTTGATGTCGTAAATAGATTTGACTAAAATTGATAAGTTTAAGAGTTGGCGAGCTTAAGAGTGAGATGTGAATGAGAACTCGAGTATTAGTAGAGGGTGAATAAGAAAATAGAGGTTGGTAGATGTAAGCTAGAAAAACGATTATTTTATGTTCTAGATTTTATGTTCTCGAGTATTAGTAGAGGGTAGTAGAGGGAAGTGTTGAGATTAGCTAACTATGAAGTAGAGTTAAGATAAGGAAGTTAGCTATTAGAAATTGTGTATTTCGTATGAAGCTGAAGAACTTAGAAGATAACGAGACTTAAATTGTAAAAGTTTGAAAGTATAGGTAATGATTTAGTAAGTTAAAGGTATAAATGAGTGAGAGTAAATAGTTATGAGAGTTAGACTCTTAAGTTAAGGGTTTGAACTATGTTGTCGGGTGAAGAGTGGATGAAGAGTTAGAAGTGAGATAAGTGAGGAGATTAGTAAATTCTAATTGAGGATATTGAATAGGTAAGATGAGATGAGTACATTGAGGAATAACAAGGCCACAAATTTTGAGGACAAAATTTTTGTAAGGAGGGTAGATTGTAACACCCGGGAATTTTTTTTTATGGATAAAATTGGAGAGAAAATAAAAGCATAATAAGATAGTTGTTTTATTTAATTTAAAAGAAATAGCAAAAAGAAGGGAAAGTAATTAAAAGTGACTTAAACGGTTTATTAACGAAAATTTATAATTTGAGAACGGAATTTAATGGAATTTTTGGAAGGGCAGAATGGTAATGTGGGTTTATTAAGTGGTATTTATTATTATTATTATTATAAAAAAAATAAATAATAAAACTCAACAGAATAGCCGAAGCTATTCTGTTGAGATCGAGCCCGAGCCCGAGCGCGAACAGAGGAGAGACGACGGGGGGAGGCGACGCGGCGCTGATCACCGGCGACTTCCGACAGTCTCCGGCTAGACGAAGGCGAGGAGCAGGTTTCCAGCCTTCTCCGCGCGCGAACCGAACCGGTGAGTTGATTTTACGCCCTGTTTCGGTTCTGTTCTTGGCCGAGGGTGAGGAGCTAGTTTGAGCTCCGATCACCGGCTGTTTTTGGCCGTTCTTGGCGTCGAATGGTCGGGTTTATGGTCAGCTTTCATCGCCTGGCCATGGGGAGCCCAATTTGGGCGAAAAACCAGAAAGCCCTCTTTGGGGTATTTCGGGGTTTTGCTTGTAATTCGAGATTTTTGGTTAGTTTATGCTAATTGAGGGTATAGGAGATTAATTGGTGTGGAATTGGAGGAGAATTGATGGAAAATTGGAAAAGGGAATTTTCCGGGTGAAGGGGCAGTTCGGGTTTTCTGATTTTTGACCTAGCTAGGGTCGTTTGTTTTCAAATTCCTTTTGGAAGGTTAAAATAGGTTATTAGAGGAGTACGTGGCCGCTGGAATCGTTCGATTCCGATAACCGACGCAAAAGTTATGCACGTTTGAGGTTTCGGGTCGGTTTTTACCGAATCCAAATTAGTGGCCTGATTAGTTAGACTTTAGTTGAGTTAAGTTAAAAATAGTAGTTTGAGAGTAATTGGTAGATGTAGACTTGATTTGAATGGTTTGATGAATATTTATCGTAGGTCGAGCTGTAGATGGACAGGTAATCGAGTACCCTCAGCGAGCTAGGACGCCAGGTAAGTAGTGGATGTTATTCTTTTGCCTTCGGGCCTACACCAGAGAACGGTAGGGTTTCTTTGTTATTGCTTTGCTTCGTGTTACGTTGAATTAATTATGTTACTTCGGGATTTCGTAGAGTTGCTTGTCTGGTTGGTTGATTGGTCTTGAGTTGCATTGTTTGGCCGTGTGGTGTTATGTGGTCGTGTTGTTGCGTTGAGTCGTTGTATTGTGTTGTATTGCATATCTTGGTTGACACATGCATCATTGTTTTCTAACTGACGAAATCACGTGTTTTGCACGGTTGAGTGGTGAGGATGACGTAATGAAAGATAAGAATGGATTGCAACTTGGTCTCGAGTAGAATAGCTTCGTTGGGCAAGTGGCTCGTTGAGCACCCCGCGAGGGATTCTATTCGAGATGCCCTGTTAAAGTACGTAATGTGTCGTGAGTATGAATTCCTCGACCTGTTCGTGCTTGAAGTGCACAATGAGGATTCTACGATCGATTGGGGGAGATTCGTGTTGGCCGTCCTGGACTGTGTTGGGACGTGTGCCTCCGGTCTAGCTTCGTGGATCAAAGCGTGGCCGTCCTGGACTGTGTGGGGGCGTGTGCCTACTTGATTCACCTGAAAGTGAAAGATAAATGCAACCGAAACGAAAAGAAAACAACAGAGTGTGTAGAAACTGCATATGATAGGATTGCATTGCATTGTGGTGTTGTGTTGCATTGTTGGGTCGTGTTGTTAGTGATGTTTTGCGTTGTTAGGGTTGTGTGAGGGTTGTGTATGCCATGTGCTTGTTTATATTTGCTATTCCCTACTTGCTAAGCGTAAGCTTACGTGTGTGTGTGTGTTCTCTGGTGTAGGTGACGACAGGAGTACAGGTTAGACCTACGAAGAAAACTAGGATTGGGACGCAGTCGTTGATGTACGCTGTATGCCGGTGCAGGCAGTTGTCGGGGCGTCTCGACCATGGTCTTCGGAAAGACAAGAAAGACGTGTGTGAAACAGTATGGTGGAGTCGTGTATAAGTTACATTTATTTTGGTGGTTGGTAGACTTTCCTTTTGATTGATGTTTTGAGAGTTATTGTATTGTTGTATATAGGCATAGTTCTGGGTGATGAGTTACCCTATATTGTGGGCATTTCTTTGTTTTGGTTAGTTGTTGGTTCTTCATTTTGGTTAACTGTTGGAGATTTCGTAGGTTGGTTAGATGGTTAGGAATATTCTGGATTGTTTGTGGATTGACTTATTGCAGGTACCTAGCATTTTGGAGGCGCCATTTACAGGCGTTACTTTGCCGAAATTTTCGGGAAGGACGCCGTGGTGCTTAAAGGTTAGGATTAAGGGAAATTAGTGAGTGTAGGCAGTTAGGTATAACTTAAGAGAGTTTTGAGAGACTTAGATCTAATTTAAAATATGTTTTAGCGTGAGATTGATTAGCAAAGTAGCGCTCCGAGCCAGGGTGGGTTCGGGGGCGTTACAATTTACCTTTTCGTTTACCTTTTTATTACCCTTTTCGTTTTCGTTTTCGTTTTCCTTTTCGTTTACTTTTTCGTTTTCCTTTTCGTTTACCTTTTCATTACCCTTTTCGTTTTCCTTTTCATTTACCTTTTCGTTTACCTTTTCATTACCCTTTTCGTTTTCCTTTTTGTTTTCCTTTTCATTTACCTTTTCATTTACCTTTTCTTTTACCTTTTCATTACCCTTTTCGTTTTCGTTTTCCTTTTCCTTTTGCTTTACCTTTTCGTTTACCTTTTCTTTTACCTTTTCATTACCCTTTTCGTTTTCCTTTTTATTTACCATAATGCATGAACATGTGCAATGCTTTAAGCATAATCAAAGTAAACAAACAATGAACATAAACCTACAACACTTAACTAAAACTACCTACCCAACCTATTCGCCCAACACAAACTATATTCACTAAATTCCTCGAACAACATAACATCTTATGGTGTAGGCCAATCGGCCAAACAAATCGCGAAGACTTACCTGACATCCTTAGCAAATCGAGCGCGTCGTTCTTGAGCTTCGTTTCCTAAAACATTTACAATCCGGTCAATAAAACTAATCCAATTAATTTGATTCAAAGACTAAACGAAACTTCTAGCTAAGGCATATTTCCTAAAAACTTTAGATTAACTCACTCGGGCATTCTATCGAGCATATTGCGCTCACCAATTTGAAACCTCCGTTAACGGAGTTTTTCTCCAAAATCTCTAAATTTCCACAAACCCTAATATTCTTCAACAAATCATTTAACTTTGTCCATTAACGCTCAATACGTCCCATATGTTCATAAATACAGTAAACCTATCGATTTCTAACCTTAAATCACATTTTTAACGAAATCCCTAAACGAAACCCTAATCGTTTTAAACCCTAGAAGTCGAAATCTAACGTCCGTAAACTATAGAATCTCACCTAGAGCGGTGGCCGGAGATGAAAATGTGAAGAAAACCGAGTCGCCGGAGGAGGACGTTGATCGTCGGAAGAGAGAACGCCGAAGGAGAGGAAGAAAAGTCGCCTGGAGGGTTCTCTGGTTCGCGGGCAGAGAAGAAATGAGGGAGGAGGAATTTAAGTGTTTGTTTAAAACTTTGGTGGTCAATCACTTTCTTGCCCTTTAGTTGATTTTATATTAGGTTCGTCCTTTGTTTCGTTAACTATCTATTGATTCAGTTTCTCAAAACTTCCTTATTTCACAAATAATTCCAACTTATTATTAGGGTCCTAATAAAACTGTCCGTTCGTAAAACGGATATCGTTTACTATTTTTACTAAAACGTCCTTTATATTATGAAATACGTAATTACTCGGAATTAAGCGTTATTACTCCGAAAATTCTCATAAATTTCCTAAAATTCTAATTAATCGTTAGGATTCTAATAACGCTTTCTTCTTGTAAAACGGACTTGATTTGACATATTTACAAAAATACCATTATATATTAAAATAATAATATCCAGAAAAGCCGGGTATTACATTCCATCCACCTTATTTAAAATTTTGTCCTCAAAATTTTCCCTAACTTCTCCATAACTTCGTTGGCTTCGTCTGTAGTTGAAACTCATGTCGACCCAAATTTCTATATTCGCTCGGGTAACGATTCCTTGTAACTGTATCATCCATAGGATTTCCTGGTCACCTACCTTCTTGGGTAACCCATTGACCTTTGGAGACTATTTCGGTGCGGGTTTCCTAATTAAGTCCCCATTGTTATACTCTGCAATTATACGACTACAACACTACTTAGTCTATGTGAGTCAAACTGGGAGCTACAGTCGCTATTTACTTAGGATCCTAACTCTTTTATAAATGACACCCTATGAACGTCCTACGTCATTTTAGCTATGTTAACGAACTTCCTCGTTAGTTCTTTAACTGAATTCTTCATACTATCTAAATTATGTTGGTTTGTCTAACTTAGCCTCACTTCTAAGCTTACTTAGATAATTTCGGTGAGAATTCTCACCCTCTTTATTCTATAAACCGCAAATTTCACAATTTGCAGACCTTTAATCGCCAATCTAAGCTTCTAACCCAATCCTCTCATTTAATCCAACGATCTACTTCACCTTTCTCTATCTTCCTCAAGGCTATTTCGAGTTCGCCGACTAGTCTACTATCGTTCGCTCCTTCTAGTCAGGTCCCAACTATTCTACTCGACATTTATTCTAAGTTTAACTCTTGAATTCTATCTTAATCTAGACACTCTTAACCTCACACGAATTCCCAATATACGAGTTCTACGGTACTTCATCTATTTAAACACACTCCAAGTATTACAACAATCTAAGGTATCCCTTAATAGGTTTATATCTAAACCTTAAGTGCGCAAACTCCGTTGATTAATCAAACTAATCCTACTAATGTATAACTATATTTATATTTGGTCTTTATTGTCCTATATGCAGTCTACTGTTTTCTCTTTGAGGTCCACCTAATAATCCTTCTTACCCACCTTCTATTTTCTTACTTTTCTATTTTCAAGCCTATCATTATCATCATTATTATTGTTATCTATTTAACATAAACATATTGTCATACAGGCAATTAAGACAGTACCTGTAAAAAGATAAGGTTGTGCCCCGTCATTAACGTCACCAGACTCGATAAATGCAAAGACTCTCGGGGTAACTCTTTTCTGGTCATCACCCAGCTGGTTCCAGCCTAGTAGTGGGCAATTTCTGACATAATGGCCCTTTCTCCGCATCTATTGTCACGCCCCCGAGTTCTCTTCAAACTTCTTCACCTAAAACATTTACATTGCAGTAGTTAAAACAAAATCCTAATAGTTCTAATCTCAAGTTATCCTAAGATTTAATAGCTAAAGTCATTCCAGAATCCTTAGTCTAATACCCTGTGCAGTTTGAAATCTAAATCCCAGAACAGACAGATTCGATTATCGATTACTCAGGGGTGGTTGTTCTAAATGTCCAGAATCGATTTGATAAAAGCATTCCCACTCTAAGATTTCAAATGTTCTTATTATTAGTCGGCCATTGGAAAATCCAAAACTCCAATGCCGAGTAGAAAACAGGGCTAACAAACTAACAGATAGCTACGTTGTCTATTGCATACCTCGGGCTCAGAGTAGTTGAGTAGTGGCAGAGAAACCGATCGTCGAAGAGAGTGTGCTGAAAGCAGAGAGCAAGAGCTTGGGAGGGAAGAAATCGCCGAAAAGGAAGGTGTCGGCTACAATGGTTCAAGTGAGGTTTAAAACATTTCCTTTTTCTTTATATATTGGTCATCACCTCCATTATTACAACTTTGCCACCCAACCTAGTTTAAATCCACATGAAATTAATTATTCTTGGTATAAAACTCTAAACCGTGAAGATTGAATATTTATGACCGTTAATACAGTTAGGAAGTCACCTGGCTGAAGTTGTCGGGTGTTACAACAGGTGCACCCCATGGTGAAAAGCTAGGGCGTATGAACCCCTTTTCCAACAAATCCTCTAACTGTTTCTTCAATTCTTTAAGTTCTGTTGGTGCTAGTCTATATGGATTCTTAGATACAGGCTCAGCGCCGGGGTAAACATCTACCACAAATTCAATTTCCCTATCTGGTGGCAAGCCAGGAAGGTCATCTAGAAATACCTCTGGAAAATCTTGGACAACTAAAACATTTTTGGGGCTTGATTTTTCTACTTGTTGTGTGTCTAAAACACTGGCCAAAAAGCACAAATACTCTCTGCAAGGGGAGGGTCTACAACTAACAGAAGTCATTACAGTCATTTCCTTACTCTTCTTCAGGGCTTGGAAGGTATGGTTTAAACCACTAGGGGGTTGAAAACTAACAATTCCAGTTCTACAATCTATTGTGGCATAATGCTTAAACAACCAATCCATTCCTAGGATCACATCAAATCCCATTATGTCCATAACAATGAGGTCAGCAGGCAAATTCATATTCCCTATTAACACCACACTATCAGGCATCACTTGACTGGAGTGCATGTGCTCACCAGAAGATAATGCTACGTTATACACATGCTCAGAATGAGTAAACCGTACATCTAACTTATCAGCAAATGCAGAGGCTATAAAAGAATGAGTTGCACCCGAATCTATCAAAGTAAAAGCAGGTACAGAGTTAATCAATACAGTACCTGACACTACAGCAGGCTGGTCCTCATCACCTGACTCCATCATGGAGAATATTCTTGGCTTAATCCTGGCAGAGCCACCCTTCAAAGCTGGGAAGTCTCTGTTGACATGGCCAACCTTGTTGCAATGGAAACATTGAATGATCCGGGGCTTTGGGCAATCCTTGTACAAGTGCCCAACCTCTTCGCAGTTGAAGCACTTACCTGATCCAAATCTACACTCACCTGGGTGATTCTTCGAACACTTTGGGCACTGAGGAGACGTCTTGGTATCTGGTACCTTCTTTCCTATCCCCTGGCTGTGCTGGCCTTCATGGGACCTCTTCACTCCTCTCTGCGGCGGTGGTTGAACAAACTTTCTCGGGGTTTCCTTTAGTCCAGCACATTTCGATTCAGCTTCTTCCACCTCCAATGCTAGTGGACACAACATCACTAAAGGGAAAACCTTTATAACCCGAAAACTTGACCCCTCTGTACATTTCTGGTTTCAGTCCATTCATGAATTAAAACACCTTATCTTCATTTCGGTGAATAAAGTGTCCAGCGAATCTGGACAGGGACTCAAATTGTCTAACGTACTCAGCCACAGACCCTGTCTGTTTCAAGTTCAAAAACTCTACCTTCTTTGCTGCCTGGACTGTGCTATTAAAATATTTCTCATAGAATGTGTCCTTTAACTGCGACCAAGAAATCGCTGAGACATCGGTGGTGGTCTCGATTGTCTCCCACCAAAGTTGAGCATCACCAGCAAAATGGAACGTGGCCAACATGACTTTGTCTCCTTCACCAACATTGGCACACCTGAACATACTCTCAATTTTCCTAATCCACTCCTCAGCGACAATCGGATTGGATGACTTTCCATCAAATGTTGGTGGCTGAAGTCTTCGGAATCGGTCTCCTAAATGCTCATTGCTAGAACCTGAGTTGGCACTCCCTTGTACCTCTCGGTTCAGCAACACTCCTAACTGATCGGACTGCTGATGTACCAAATCTATCAGTTGTCTAATAACACTAGGTTCCTCCTCACTCCTCAAGTTTGGCATTTCCCTCGGTATCCCAGGTCTTCCTGGGCGTCTGGCCATTAAACTGACTTCCTGTACAAGGTTAACTATGTTCATAAATATCTAATTACTGGGGCTAACATAAACACTTACAGTTGTTGGAGTACTTCCATGCGACGATTGGCACTGATGAGTAATCTTTTGAACGGTTTAACTGAATGTCTCAGATACCACATTGTCACGCCCAGAGTTATCTGAACCCGGTTCGTCACACCATGCCCGTACATGACTAAAAATTTCAACCGTATTTCTTCTCTTTTTTTTTTTTGAAAACTTGCAGCGGAAATCGTTTGAGTACGATAGAGTTAAACAAAACTATTGTACAATGCTTGAGTACTTAGATGGAACTTTGAGAAATAATCGGCAAAAAGGAATAAAGGTTTAAATCACAGAATACTTCGTAAGTTTCAAAAGTCAAACACATTACCCGTTGAACAAAGTCAACAAAAAGAGACTGAAGCAGAAAATGGAAAACATCATCCGGAGGCAAAACGACAAAGTATTCTCTACATCATCCGATGGATTTACACACGACATCCACCGGTCACTAAACGACAAAAGACTTTCAACATCATCCGGTGGATTTATACACGACATCCACCGGTCACTAAACGACAAAATGTACTCTACATCTTCCGATGATGTCAGCCAGAAGATTTCCTTCATCCGATCGACTTTGTTCTACATCCACCGGTGACGTCAGCACGCATCTGCCGATGAGTTTATTGAGACATCATCCGATAGAACAAGCTATATTTACCGATCACTAAACGACAAATTTCGTTCTATATCATCCGATGGCTTCCACTGAAGACATCTTTCGATAGACAACAGAACAACAACTCAGCCTACGGAAAATAAATTTACTCACTTCACTGAAACCATTCAAAAACGTTTCAAACCATTACATTACTAAAAATTCCAGTGAGTGCCAACACTAAATCCAATCAGAATACTATTAACAGGAAAATCTCGAAATCGTTTTCAAAACATCGTAATCACTACTGTAATGAAAAGTTCAACATACTTAAATTAAAACACTGTCAACTAAACTTTCACACCAACAGACAACAGTTAATCCGCCTCATCAGTATACCAGTTCGTGGTAGAGAAGTGCTCCTCCAACCCCATCTATTCGTCAGTAAAATCAGGGAATTCACCTGCAGTTTCCTCAACACCTACATCACAAAACTCATCTATTAGCCTAATTCTAAGTAAGTAAAGCAGTAATGAGATGAATTGCTGAAACATAAATTCCTAAATATGCAATTTCTACTTTCTCATCTCAGTTGCATACACATACGTTCATAAACTGATCTGATCCCATGGTTCCCTTGGGAGTGGGATCAATTCTCCCAATGTCATACATCCTCTACTCGATTAAGGGGCGGATGAATTCCCTTAATAGCTGATCTGATCCCTTGGTTCCCTTGGGAGTGGGATCAATTCTCCCAATGTCATACATCCTCTACTCGATTAAGGGGCAGATTATTTCCCTTAATAGTTTGTCTATCACATTCAGTTCATACCTCACCATTCTTACATGGAAATTCATTTTCGTAATCTTTCAAAAACATGATGCATGATACAAAATCATTCACAAGATGCATAACCCTACTCTTTTGTGATGTAGGCCCGAAGGTACATACATACTTTACTTACCTGGCTCTCCTGGAAATACTCGGTTACAACTACTCCAGAAGCTCGCTCACCTAAGGTCATGACAGTACATTAATCCAAACCTTACTAAACCCTACCAAAATCAATAATATGTTTGAGGAAATTGATTTGAAACTTTGCTACCCGTGCGTTCCCATTTATCACCAAGAACCTGAACCCACCCTCAATCACAGAAACCTCGAAACCTTCACATTGTATTTTCTCCATAAACTAATCGCTAAAATGCAAGAAAACAAGACTTACCTAGGTTGAAGGAGAATCGGGCGAGAGAATCGCTTAGAGAGTTCTACTGCTTGAGCTGAAAACCCGAAGAGGAAAAGTATGAAATTGGTGGCGGCTACAGTGCGTTAAACCCAACCCTCTTTCCTTAAATACGTTATCCACTTTTGAAAATTGTAAATTTACTCTAGTGCCCTTGCCTAGTCTTTTAATAACCCTACATAAATTATTGATTAATTAGGTGTATACCATTAATAATAAAAGAGCTGGTTCGATAGAACCGGGTGCTACATCTATAGCACCTATACGTGCCCATTCTGCAATCACCGAAGTGCTCTTTCTGACATATAGGACACAGGGGCTTTTGAGTAGCTCCTTGCACTTGTTTCCCCTTGCCTTGGTCATCGTTTCCCGCATACGACCTTTTAATACCTCTTTGTTGTTGATGTTTTTGTCCTTGTGGCTGCCGGTCTCCGTTTTGAGGTCGAGCCTGTATCTCACGGAAGAAGCCCTTAGCTGGCTCCCTCGGTTTGACATAACTCTGATCAACGACCTCAATCTCAAGTGCTCTGGCCACAATCTCATCATAGGATACATTCCGCACCCCTGATATAGTAAGACGCATCCGAAATTCCTGACCAAGTCCCTATAAAAATCTTCGTACCTTGTCCTCATTAACGCTGACTTGACGTGGCGCGAATCGGGACAGTGCCTCAAACCTCCTTACATACTCGGTAATAGAACCAACCTGCCGCAGTTGCATAAACTCAACCATTTTTGCCTCTCGTACGGTATGGCTGAAATACTTGTCATAAAATAGCATTTTGAAACGCTCCCAACTCATCATCGTCACATCGGTGGTTGTCTTGATGGAATCCCACCAAAATCGAGCATCCAACGCTATGTGGTAGGTCACCAATGCAACCCTCTCTCCGTCCTCAATGCTAGCATAGGCCAGCATGTCCTCCATAGTCCAAATCCACTCCTCAGCTGAAGAGGGATCTGTAGACTGTCCATTGAATATAGGAGGTTGGAGCTTCTGGAACCTCTCCATCCTCTTATTGCTAGGAGTCACCGCCTCCCGAGCTCTAACACCCTCGCGGTCAATTAAGGTGCCCAGTTGTTAGGACTGCCTTTCCATCTGTTGAGCCTGATGCTCCATATGTTGAGACTGTTGAGCAATGAAGTCCTTGAGGGTGTCTATCGTATCATCTCGGTCGTCTCGGTCATTTCCTCGACGCACCATTTTTTTTTTATAAATAACTCCTATAAAAGTTAAACAAATACTCTATAAAAATGAAATCAAATAAGGCTATAAACATACTTACAGTTGATGAAGAATGTCCGCGTAGTGGCTGTGCAGTCGAGCAGTCTACAGAACCGATTTTAAAACCAGGGGGCTCTGATACCATAAACTGTGACGACCCTAATACTGTACCCGATTTTTCGTACTATAATTTTTTTTTTATACTTAAAACTTTAAACTTAGCGTTTTAGCAGAAATAAAACTTTTAATGTCGGAATCGAAATTCGTTTAGTAAGTCGTTTAAATACTAAAACAATTGAAATTAAAAACGATTTAAACAATTTAAATAAATAAATTAAAACAGAATCGCCAAGGGAAGGGACAAAAAGGGATTTTCCTCCCAATATACAGAGGCGATTGCAACAGGCGAATGTTCGCCTGTTGCAAATCGCCTATGGCGATCAGTCGCCACAATTTGTGGCGAATGATCGCCACGCTCTCTGGATTTCTCCAGAGAGCGGCGATCCTTCTTTTATTTTCTTTTCTCCTGCTCCAACTACACACACTCCACAATTATTTAATTTCTTCACACTTCATTACTATCAAACACAACCGCCATCATAAAGACTTAAACCCAATCGAAACCCAACATTCATACGCTCTCGTAACCTCATCCAAAACCGACTCAAACGTGTTTTAAACGAAGTACAGTTTTCTGAAAACGAACTGCGTGGATATGTTTAAAACCTAAACAAATCCACCTGTTTTTGAAATCACCCAAACGGTTATCAAATCAGTTTCCAAAACATTTCAAAACATCAACCTATCGACTATACAGAACCAAACACCCTAAAATGTTTCTATCTATACAATTATTCATTTCAGCCCGACAATTCCCAAAAAAACATCAAAACACCTAACCATGAGTCCCACAGGTCAAAATGCGCCTCGACTGCGCCAGCACACTCCCGCGACCATCCTCCGTCAATTGCTTCACTACTCAGGTGGAGGGATCTCATCCTCACCTGTGTAGAGGTCACCTACACCATAAAAATAAGTCGTGAGCTTAAGGCTCAGTAAATCTACGTGAATGCAAGTGAATGTCATGCATGCAGTTCGTAAAACAGGCGTCCTACCTTTTCGCTATCCATTTCATTTCATTTCATTACACTTTTCATTTTCCTTTTCATTTACCTTTTCGTTACCCTTTTCGTTTTCGTTTTCGTTTTCCTTTTCGTTTTCCTTTTCGTTTTCCTTTTCATTTACCTTTTCGTTTACCTTTTTATTACCCTTTTCGTTTTCGTTTTCCTTTTCCTTTTTGTTTACCTTTTCATTTACATTTTCTTTTACCTTTTCATTACCCTTTTCCTTTTCCTTTTCCTTTTCCTTTTCCTTTTCCTTTACCTTTTTGTTTACCTTTTCTTTACCTTGTTCATTACCCTTTTTTGTTTTCCTTTTATTTACCATAATGCATGAACATGTGCAATGCTTTAAGCATAATCAAAGTAAACAAACAGTGAACATAAACCTACAACACTTAACTAAAACTACCCTACCCAACCTATTCGCCCAACACAAATATATTCACAAAAATTCCTCGAACAACATAACATCTTATGGTGTAGGCCAATCGGCCAAACAAATCGCGAAGACTTACTTGACGTCCTTAGCAAATCGAGCGCGTCGTTCTTGAGCTTCGTTTCCTAAGACATTTACAATCCGGTCAATAAAACTAATCCAATTAATTTGATTCAAAGACTAAACGAAACTTCTAGCTAAGGAATATTTCCTAAAAACTTTAGATTAACTCACTCGGGCATTCTATCGAGCATACTGCGCTCACCAATTTGAAACCTCCGTTAACGGAGTTTTTCTCCAAAATCTATAAATTTCCACAAACCCTAATATTCTTCAACAAATCGTTTAACTTTGTCCATTAACGCTCAATACGTCCCATATGTTCATAAATACAGTAAACCTATCGATTTCTAACCTTAAATCACATTTTTAACGAAATCCCTAAACGAAACCCTAATCGTTTTAAACCCTAGAAGTCGAAATCTAACGTCCGTAAACTATAGAAGCTCACCTAGATCGGTGGCCGGAGATAAAAATGTGAAGAAAACCGAGTCGCCGGAGGAGGACGTTGATCGTCGGAAGAGAGAACGCCGAAGGAGAGGAAGAAAAGTCGCCTGGAGGGTTCTCTGGTTCGCGGGCAGAGAAGAAATGAGGGAGGAGGAATTTAAGTGTTTATTTAAAACTTTGGTGGTCAATCACTTTCTTGCCCTTTAGTTGATTTTATATTAGGTTCGTCTTTTGTTTCGTTAACTATCTAACGATTCGGTTTCTCAAAACTTCCTTATTTCACAAATAATTCCAACTTATTATTTGGGTCCTAATAAAACTGTCCGTTTGTAAAACGGACATCGTTTACTATTTTTACTAAAACGCCCTTTATATTACGAGATACATAATTACCCGGAATTAAGCGTTATTACTCCGAAAATTCTCGTAAATTTCCTAAAATTCCAATTAATCGTTAGAATTCTAATAACGCTTTTTTCTTGTAAAACGGACTTGATTTGACATATTTACGAAAATGCCATTATATATTAAAATAATAATATCCAGAAAAGCCGGGTATTACACCATCAGCTCGAATTGAGACATGCAGAGTCTTATAGAGAGTTGATGGACTACCTTAGAGAGATAATGAACTACTAGAAAGGGATGATGGACTACTAGAGAGCTACGCGACAAATTATCCTCGATTGGATGGGGGCAGGCGACGACGATGCCCAACCGATGTCAGGCGATGACGACGATGCCCAACTGATGTCGAGCGATGACGCCGATGCCCAACCGATGGCTGCGATGACGAGGAAGTCCAACCGATGGTGGACGACGACGACGACGCCCAATCATAGTTTATGTTTTGTAATTTATTTTATGCATTTTAGTGTGGTGTAATTTAATTTGATGTACATTAGTTTGAAAGACTTTAATTTGATGTATTTTAGTTGATGATGTAAAATTCTAAAACTGATGTACTTTCGATTGATGTACTTTAGTTTGATGCACTTTAGTTTAATTTACTTTAGTTTGATGCACTTTAATTTGATTTACTTTCGTTTGATGAATTTTAGTGTGATGCAAAATTTTGGAACTGTTTTGGTATTTGAATATGTAGAATAATACTAGCTATGAAGGAGTCAAAAAACGAAGGAAACTCTTGTCAAATTTTTAATTTTTTTCACTAATTTACACTACGTTTGATACATTAAAGTTTGACACACTAAATTTTTTACACTAATTGGACATAATTTCCTTTGTTTTATGACTCCCCATAGCTAATATCAAACAGTTCTTGCATATTCAAATAACCAAACAGTTCTACAAGTATATATCATAAGCTAAAATACATCAAATTACAATGTCGATGAAATAAAACTATAATTTGAATTATAAACTACAATGGTCGTGTATAGTTTTACATCATAAACTAAAATGTACATTAATTTAAATTACAACAGAGAAAATGCATAAAATAAAGTACAATGTCCATAAAATAAAATAGTTCCAGAATGTCCTCGTCATCGCCTGGTAGTCCATCATTGTAAAACCCAATTTTACGGGATTTTGTTATTCCAATAAATAATGTCATTTTTATAAATATGTCAAATTAAGTTTGTTTTACGAACGAAAAGTTTTAATGGAGCCTTAATAATAAATTAGAATTTATGGTGAAATAAGGAAATTTGGAGAAAACGAATCGTAGGTTAAATAACGAAATAATGGAGGATTAATAAGGAAATTGAATGAAGCGTAAATTGGTAATTAGACAAATCAATTTTTACTTAAAATCACAAATCCCACTTCCTCCAGAACACTTCACGCGAAATTCTCTCTGCTCCCAGGTGATTTTCTCTCATCTCCGGCGTTCCCTCACGATTCATCGTCGTAGCTCCTCCAATCAACAAGTTCTCTTCACGTTTTCTCCTCCAATCAATGTTCTAGGTAAGGTTCTAAAGTTTTCGGACAATAGATTTTGGTTTTCTAGGGTTTAAATGGTTAGAGTTTTGTTTAGGGTTTTCGCGAAATGGTCAGGTTATGCTAGAAATGGCTAGGGTTGCCCTATTTATGACTTTGGTGAACGTATTAATGGGCAATGGAAGTAGTTGGGCGAATTAATGGTCATTAATGTGAATTTTGGGTTGTTGGAGAACTTAGAAACTCCATTAATGGAGGTTAGGAGTTTATGAGCATGAATTGCTTGACAAAATGCCTCAATGAATTGATTTAGAGTTTTAAGAAATTTTTTTAGTTAAGGGTTTCGTTAGTTTGGAGGTTTAACGGTTTAAACTCGGTTTTAATGACGAATGTTGTGAATTTCCTTAGGTGAATGACGCTCGTGGACGGAGCCTGAATATCAAAGGACGCGAGGTAAGTTCTCGTGACTTACTATGGCCGATTGGCCTACACTGTATGTCGAAGTTGTGTTAAGGAGTATTGGTGAATTGTTTGTTTAAATGCTTTGGTTGGGTAGTTAGGATTATAGCTCTTTTATAGGTTATGCTTTTTATCGTCTTGATGGTACACATGTTATATGTTCATTTTATGCATTTAACTGTTTACGCATCTGTAACGCCCCGAGTTATCTGAACCCGGCTCGTTACTTAAAAGCCCGAACATGGCTAAGAAATTTCATCCGTATTTGAAAAATTCTCTCAACAATCGACACTTGACATAAGCTAGAATCCAAAAATAAATAAACATTTAAAACTTGCAGCGGAAATCATTTGAACAATAATAGAGCTAAGCAAAATTGTGAAAAACATCGCTAGGATAATCGTTCAGAATGTTAAGAATTAATCGGCCAGAAAGAAATAGAGGTTTAAATCGTGAAATACTTAAAAAGTCACAGAAGTCAAATTCATCTGCCGATGAATAAAGTCAATGGAAAAGAATGAAACAGGAAATAGAAGGCTTCTTCCGGTGACAAAACGACAAAATATACTCTACACCTTCCGATGACTAGACGACAAAACGCTTCCTACATCTTCCGGTGGATTAACGCACGACATCCACCGGTCACTAAATGACAAAACACCTCCTACATCTTCCAGTGGATTGACACGTGATATCCACCTGTCACTAAACGACAAACTTTCTACTTATATCTTCCAATAAAACAAGCTACATATACCGATCACTAAACGAAAAATTTCGTTCTATATCATCCGATGGCTTCCACTTAAGACATCTTCCGATAGACAACAGAACAACAACTCAACCTCCGCCGATAGACTTCATCTAACGATAGAAAACAAAACCACATTTCATCTACTCCTTGGTATACAAACACAACTCTACTACAGAAAAGGATCTACTCACTTTGCTGTAACCATCCAGAAAACAATCCAAGCCAATGCATTACTCAAAGACCAGCAAGTACCAACATCAAATCCCAACGGAACACTATTATCAGAAAAGGAAACTCAAAACGTTTACAAAACATTGAAGTCACTACTGTCATGAAAACTCAACAAATTTAAATTGAAACACTGTCAACTAAACTTTCACACCAACATACATCAGTTAATCCGCCTCATCAGTATACCAGTTCGAAACAGAGAAGTGCTCCTCCAACTCCATCTATTCATCAATAAACTAATGGAATTCACCTGTGGTATCCTCAACACCTACATCACAAAACTCATCTATTAGCCTAATGCTAAGTAAGTAAAGCAATAATGAAATGATATGCTGAAACTTAAATCCTAATTATGCAGTTTCTACTTTCACATCTCAGTTGCACATTCGTTCAATCACTGATCTGATCCCTCGGTTCCCTTGGGAGTGGGATCAATTCTCCCAATGTTATACATCCTCTTCATTAGTTAAGGGGCGGATGAATTCCCTTAATAGCTGTTCTGATCCCTCAATTCCTTTGGGAGTGGGATCAATTCTCCCAATGTTATAAATCCTCTTATCAGTTAAGGGGTGGATTAGTTCCCTTAACCGCCAATGCATTTCAATCTGTATTTGTCTTTTCATAATGATACAAGAAAATTCATTTTCGTAATTCTTTCAAAAACATGATGCATAACATACGGAAAATACTCAAACATGCATAAACCTACTGTTTTGTGATGTAGGCCCGAAGGCACACACAATACTTCACTTACCTGGCTTCACTGAGAGTTCCTGGTGGTAGGATATTCCAAGAGTTGGCTCACCTAAAACATAAGCACAGCATTACTAAAATTCATTCTAAACATTAGGAAATCTAAAGGGGCTAGTTCTGGGGGTTCTGTTCCTCGCCATTCCCGATTCATCGCTAAACCCCAAATCCCATCCCTCACTCTCTGTACTTCCAAAATGCACACAAAGCCATCCACCAGTTATCTAGACACTAAAACAGCAAGTAATCGAATCAAAACTCACCTTGGTTGGATGGGAATCGCCTAGGGGAAATCTGTCGAGTTGAGAGGTAAAAGAAATGAAACAATGGCGGCTACTCATACTGGACTTTTTCCTTAAATACGTTATCCACTATGTAAAATTCTAATTACCATCATGCCCTCGCTTGATCATTTATTAACCTAATCAATAACTCCCCCAACCCTTCGATAAAAGTACATCATAAATAATAAATTAAATTTTGGTTTAATGGAACCGGGTTCTACAATCTACCCTCCTTAAAAGAATTTTGTCCTCAAAATTCAGTACCTGAATAGTTCTGGATATTGGTCCATCATGTCCTGCTGACGCTCCCTAGTTGTCTCCCCAATGTTTTGGTTATTCCATAAGACTTTTACCAGTGGAACTTCTTTGTTGCGTAATACCCTTACTGCATAATCTAAGATTTTTACTGGCTTCTCCTCAAATGCAAGAGTAGGAAGGACTTCAATGTTCTGCTGTTCCACAATCTGTGATGAATCTCGTACACACTTCTTCAACATAGAAACATGGAACACACTGTGTATCCCTTCCATAGAATTCGGTAGCTGCAACTGATAGGCTACTCTCCCAACTCTCTTCATAATAGTGAACGGTCCAATAAATCTAGGGTTCAACTTGCCTCTCTTTCCAAATCTCGCGACTCCTTTGAAAGGTGACACCTTAAGGAAAACTTCATTACCAACATCAAATTCTAGTTCTCTTCGTCTTTTGTCTGCATAGCTTTTCTGCCGGCTTTGAGCTGTTAAGATTCTTTGTCGGATAAGAGCAATCTTCTCCACTGTCTGCTGTACAATGTCAGGACCAATCAATTGTGCTTCTCCAACCTCATCCCACTATAACGGAGATCTGCACTTTCGTCCATATAATGCCTCATAAGGTGTCATTCCTATTGTTGTCTGAAAACTGTTATTATAAGAGAATTCTACTAGGGGTAGGTACTTGCTCCAGGAACCTTGAAAATCCAATATGTATGCACGAAGCATATCCTCTAATGTTTGGATGGTTCTTTCGAACTGTCCATCTGTTTGAGAATGGAAAGCTGTTCTAAAATTAAGCTGTGTTCCCATGGCCTTGTACAAACTTTTCCAAAACTTAGATGTAAATCTGGAGTCTCGGTCTGAAACTATAGAACTTGGAACTCCATGTAATCTAATAATTTCATGCACATACAACTCAGCAAGCTGATCCATCGAGTAAGTTATCTTAATTGGCAGAAAATGAGCAGACTTGGTTAGACGGTCAACTATAACCCAAATTGCATCATGTCCCTTTGCTGTTCTAGGTAATCCTATAACGAAATCTATCGTTATTTGTTCCCATTTCCATTCGGGGACTTGTAAGGGTTGTAGTGCTCCCGATGGTCTCTGATGCTCGGCCTTAATCTGCTGACAGCACAAACACGATCCCACATATTCCGCCACACTTCGTTTCATGCCTGGCCACCAATAATGCCGTTTAAGATCATTGTACATCTTTGTACTCCCGGGGTGAACAGAGAACCTGGAGGAGTGTGCTTCAGAAAGAATTTCATCACGAAGTTCTTTGATAGCAGGGACAAACCATCTATTTCTGAACCTAAGGATCCCATTAACAGAATAGTTAAAATCTGATTTGTCCGTAGAATCCATGCTTGACTTGTACTTGTTACACTCATCATCATTCGTCTGAGCTTCCTTTATTTTCTCCAGAATGGTAGGCTTTAAGGTTATGGCTGAAAGTATAGCTGACACACTGGATACTGCTTCTAGATTAAACTTTAGGAATTCTGACTCTAAAGCTAATGGCATACTGAAAATCGTAGTTGGGGTTGATGTTGTTACTCTACTCAAGGCATCTGCCACCACATTTGCCTTGCCAGGATGATATTTTATTTCAAAGTCATAGTCCTTGAAAAATTCTAACCATCGACGTTGCCTCATATTCAATTCTTTCTGTGTGAAAATATACTTCAGACTTTTATGGTCTGAAAATATCTCACAAGACTGTCCATACAAGTAATGCCTCCAAATCTTAAGTGCAAATACTACAGCAGCTAGTTCTAAGTCATTGGTAGGGTAATTCTTCTCATGAGTTTTCAACTGTCTAGAGGCATAAGCTATTACCTTACCATCTTGCATCAAAACACAATCAAGTCCAACTTTGGATGCATCACAATATATGCTGAACTTACCATTAACGACAGGAAGGGTCAGAATTGGAGCATTGGTTAGTTTCTGCTTCAAGGTCTGGAAACTGGATTCACATTTATCAGTCCAATTATACTTCACATTTTTCCTTGTTAACATAGTAAGGGGTGTAGCAATCTTCGAAAATTCTTTGATGAACTTTCTATAATATCCTGCTAGTCCAAGAAAACTCCTGATATCCGTAGCATTCTTCGGTTGGGGCCATTCCTTAACTGCTTGAATCTTGGCTGGATCAACAGATATCCCATCTCCAGAGATCACATGACCAAGAAAGTGAACTCTGTCCAACCAAAACTCATACTTAGAAAATTTGGCATAAAGTTGGTGCTGCCTCAGCAATCCTAACACCAAGTTTAGGTGTCCTGCATGCTCCTCCTTAGTTTTAAAATAGATTAGAATGTCATCTATGAATACAATGACAAACTTGTCCAAATACTCGTGAAACACCCTATTCATAAGATCCATGAAGGCTGCTGGCGCATTTGTCAAACCAAAAGACATAACCAAAAACTCATAATGTCCATACCTTGTGCGAAAGGCAGTCTTTGGGATATCTTCAGATTTAACCTTCAACTGGTAATAGCCGGACCTAAGGTCAATTTTAGAGAAAACTCTTGCACCCTTAAGCTGATCAAATAAATCATCAATCCTCGGCAGTGGATACCTGTTCTTGACAGTTAGTTTATTCAATTCTCTATAGTCTATGCACATACGCATTGATCGATCTTTCTTTTTGACAAAAAGGACAGGTGAACCCCATGGTGAAAAGCTAGGGCGTATGAAATCCTTCTCCAACAAATCCTCTAACTGTTTCTTCAATTCTTTAAGTTCTGTTGGTGCTAGTCTATATGGATTTTTAGACACAGGCTCGGCGCCGAGGTAAACATCTACCACAAACTCAATTTCCCTATCTGGTGGCAAGCCAGGAAGGTCATCTAGAAATACTTTTGGAAAATCTTGGACAACTAAAACATTTTTGGGGCTTGATTTTTCTACTAGCTGCGTGTCTAAGACATTGGCCAAAAAGCACAAATACTCCCTGCATGGGGAGGGTCTACAATCGACAGAAGTCATCACAGTCATTTCCTTACTCTTCTTCAGAGCCTGGAAGGTATGGTTTAAACCACTAGGGGGTGGAAACTAACAATTCCAGTCCTACAATCTATTGTGGCGTAATGCTTAAACAACCAATCCATTCCTAGGATCACATCAAATCCCATTATGTCCATAACAATGAGATCAGCAGGCAAATTCATGTTCCCTACTAACACCACACTATCAGGCATCATTTGATTTGAGTGCATGTGCTCACCAGAAGGTAATGCTACGTTGAACACATGCTCAGAAGGAGTAAACCGTACATCTAACTTATCAGCAAATGCAGAGGCTATAAAAGAATGCGTTGCACCCGAATCTATCAAAGTAAAAGCAGGTATAGAGTTAATCAATATAGTACCTGACACTACAGCAGGCTGGTCCTCATCACCTGACTCCATCATGGAGAATATTCTTGGGTTAATCTTGACAGGTCCACCCTTCAAAACTGGGCAGTCTTTGTTGATATGGCTGACTTTGTTACAGTTGAAGCAACGGGTGACTCTAGGCTTTAGGCAATCCCTGAACGAGTGTCCAACCTCTTCACAGTTAAAACACTTATTCGTCCCAAATCTACACTCGCCCGGGTGATTCTTCAAACACTTTGGGCACCGAGGAAACGTCTTGGTATCTGGCACTTTCTTTTCTATCCCTTGGCTGTGCTGGCCTTCATTGGACCTCTTCACTCCTCTCTGCGGTGGTGGTTGAACAAACTTTCTCAGGGTTTCCTTTAGTCCAGCACATTTCAATTCAGCTTCTTCCACCTCCAATGCTGTGGAAACAACATCACTGAAGGGCAAACCTTTATAACCCGAAAACTTGACCCCTCTGTACATTTCTGGTTTCAGTTCATTCATGAATTGAAACACCTTATCTTCATTTCGGTGAACAAGGTGTCCAGCGAACCTGGACAGAGACTCAAATTGTCTAACGTATTCTGCCACAGACCCTGTCTGCTTCAAGTTCAAAAACTCTACCTTCTTTGCTGCCTGAACTGTGCTATTAAAATATTTCTCATAGAGGATGTCCTTGAACTGCGAACAAGACATCGCTGAGACATCGGTGGTGGTCTCGATTGTCTCCCACCAAAGTTGAGCATCACCAGCAAAATGGAATGTGGCCAACGTGACTTTGTCTCCTTCCCCAACATTGGCACACCTGAACATACTCTCAATTTTCCTAAGCCACTCCTCAGCGACAATCGGATTGGATGACTTTCCATCAAATGTGGGCGGCTGAAGCCTTCGAAATCGGTCTCCTGAATGCTCATTGCTAGAACCTGAGTTGGCACTCCCCTGTACCTCTCAGTTAAGCAACACCCCCAACTGATCGGACTACTGACGCACTAAGTCTGTTTGCTGACTTACCAAGTCAGTTAGTTGTCTAATAACACTAGGTTCCTCCTCACTCCTCAAGTTTGGCATTTCCCTCGGTATCCTAGGTCTTCCTGGGCGTCTTGCCATTAAACTGACTTCCTGTACAAGGTTAACTATGTTCATAAATATCTAATTACTGAGGCTAACATAAACACTTACAATTGTTGGAGTACTTCCATGCGACGATTGGCACTGATGAGTAATCTTTTGAACGATTTAACTGAATGTCTCTGATACCATACTTGTAACGCCCCGAGTTATCTGAACCCGGCTCGTTACTCAAAAGCCCGAACATGGCTAAGAAATTTCATCCGTATTTGAAAAATTCTCTCAACAATCGACACTTGACATAAGCTAGAATCCAAAAATAAATAAACATTTAAAACTTGCAGCGGAAATCATTTGAACAATAATAGAGCTACGCAAAACTGTGAAAAACATCGCTAGGATAATCGTTCAGAATGTTAAGAATTAATCGGCCAGAAAGAAATAGAGGTTTAAATTGTGAAATACTTAAGAAGCCACAGAAGTCAAATTTATCTGCCGATGAATAAAGTCAACGGAAAAGAATGAAACAGGAAATAGAAGGCTTCTTCTAGTGACAAAACGACAAAATATACTCTACACCTTCCGATGACTAGACGACAAAACGTTTCCTACATCTTCCGGTGGATTAACGCACGACATCCACCGGTCACTAAACGACAAAACACCTCCTACATCTTCCGGTGGATTAACAAGCGACATCCACCGGTCACTAAACGACAAACTTTCTATTTATATCTTCCGATAAAACAAGCTACATATACCGATCACTAAACGAAAAATTTCGTTCTATATCATCCGATGGCTTCCACTTAAGACATCTTCCGATAGACAACAGAACAACAACTCAACCTCTGCCGATAGACTTCATCTAACGATAGAGAACAAAACCACATTTCATCTACTCCTTGGTATACAAACACAACTCTACTACAGAAAAGGATCTACTCACTTTGCTGTAACCATCCAGAAAACAATCCAAGCCAATGCATTACTTAAAGACCAGCAAGTACCAACATCAAATCCCAACGAAACACTATTATCAGAAAAGGAAACTCAAAACGTATACAAAACCTTGAAGTCACTACTGTCATGAAAACTCAACAAATTTAAATTGAAACACTGTCAACTAAACTTTCACACCAACAGACATCAGTTAATCCGCCTCATTAGTATACCAGTTTGAAACAGAGAAGTGCACCTCCAAATCCATCTATTCATCAGTAAACTCATGTAATTCACCTGTGGTATCCTCAACACCTACATCACAAAACTCATCTACTAGCCTAATGCTAAGTAAGTAAAGCAATAATGAAATGATATGCTGAAACTTAGATCCTAATTATGCAGTTTCTACTTTCACATCTCAGTTGCATATTCGTTCAATCACTGATCTGATCACTCGGTTCCCTTTGGAGTGGGATCAATTCTCCCAATGTTATACATCCTCTTCATTAGTTAAGGGGCGGATGAATTCCCTTAATAGCTGTTCTGATCCATCAATTCCCTTGGGAGTGGGATCAATTCTCCCAATGTTATAAATCCTCTTCATTAGTTAAGGGGTGGATTAGTTCCCTTAACCGCCAATGCATTTCAATCTGTACTTGTCTTTCCATAATGATACAAGAAAATTTATTTTTGTAATTCTTTCAAAAACATGATGCATAACATACAGAAAATACTCAAACATGCATAAACCTACTGTTTTGTGATGTAGGCCCGAAGGCACGCACAATACTTCACTTACCTGGCTTCACGGAGAGTTCCTGGTGGTAGGATATTCCAAGAGCTGGCTCACCTAAAACATAAGCACAGCATTACTACACTTCATTCTAAACATTAGGAAATCTAAAGGGGCTAGTTCCGGGGGTTCTGTTCCTCGCCATTCCCGATTCATCGCTAAACCCCAAATCCCATCCCTCACTCTCTGTACTTCCAAAATGCATACATAGCCATCCACCAGTTATCTAGACACTAAAACAGCAAGTAATCGAATCAAAACTCACTTTGGTTGGAGGGGAATCGCCTAGGGGAAATCTGTCGAGCTGAGAGGTAAAAGAAATGAAACAATGGCGGCTACTCATACTGGACTTTTTCCTTAAATACGTTATCCACTATGTAAAATTCTAATTACCATCATGCCCTCGCTTGATCATTTATTAACCTAATCAATAACTCCCCCAACCCTTCGATAAAAGTACATCATAAATAATAAATTAAATTTTAGTTTAATGGAACCGGGTGCTACAGCATCACATATTTTAAAATAGCATGAAAACATATTTCTGCACGTGTTACGAAAAGAAATGAACTAATGAAATCAATCTACGTAATCTGTTATTTGGTCATGGCGAGGTGGGGTTCAGGCATGGCTGTTTACGGATGTAAGCATGTTTTCCCCCCGGCAGATGGAAAGGGCTGTCCAACCGCCGGACGTGCCCTCTCCATCTGACGGGCTGAGATCTCGGTGACATCTCTGTTATCTGTAATGATCTGTTCTATTAAGTAATTTGCATGATTTCCGAACCTCATATGCACAGCATGCATCTGCATTTACGAAACTTACTGAGCATTTAGCTCATAGTCATCTGTATGGTGTAGGTGATTTTGATATTGGAGAGGACGAGATCCCTCCACTTGAAGAATGAGCAGTTGAAGAAAGATGGCCCGTGGAAGTGTGCTGGGCAATCGGTGTGCATTTTGGCCAGTGGGGATGTAAGTAAGTGTTTTAGGGATTTGATGGATAGAAGGATAGGAAACAAAATTGTATAGTTGAACATTTTAGGATGCTTGGTTCTGGACAGTTAATGAATTAATGTTTTGATGTTTTTATTTGGATGTTTTGGAAAACCATTTGTAAACCGCTTTTTGGAAAGTTATTTATCGAAGTATACTGAACTGCTTGGTGATTTAATTCATAGGGATATGTTCGGTTTTTAAACGGATCCACGCAGTTCATTTTTATGAAATTTGGTTACGTTTTAAATATGTTTGAGTCAGTTTTTGAGTGATTTGGGGAGTGTGAATTATGTGAGGGTAGTAGTGTTAATATGTTGAAGTGTGGTTATAAGATTTGTTTAAAAGTAAATTGATGAAATGAGGAAGGTTGGGAGTGAAATGGTGAAGTGAGGGTGTGAGTATGTGTGTTTGGGCATGAGATGGGTGGAAGAAAACAAAAGAAAAGAAGGAAATGAAGAAGAAAAGGGGTAGGCATTCGATCGCAGAAGGAAGGGCGATCGAACGCAGAGCTTTCTGGTTTTCCAGAGGAGTTCCCGATCGTTCACCTGTAACGGGGTGAACGATCGGCTCCTGAAGGCTACGTTCTGGAGTAATACCAGAACGTGAGCTGATTGATCGCCAAAGATGGGGGCGATCGATCGGCTGGTCAAGGGCCGATCGATCGGCTGTCATGTGGTCGATCGATCGTCCCTTTGTTTTCTCGCCCTCTGACGTTTTTGCCCTCGATTCCTTTGGTTGATTTCTCTTCTATTTTTATATGTTTCTTTAAACGTTTCCTTTTTTTTTTCAAAGCAATTTCAACACCTATTTTATTATATATTTTTTAAATGGTTTTGAGGATTTTTAATTGGTTTAGAGGTTTAAAAAGAAAGATTTATACGGGAATTTAAGGGATAGGTTTAAGGGTCGCTACAATCATCCCCTTCCATGGCCGTGTGTAGAAGATTCCTGCACGTAATGAAAACTACATTAGTTAAATAATGAAAGTTTGTTTATGAGAATAATGGGTAAAAATGTATCGGTGTCCCGTCAAATGTTTGGAAATCCATAAATCTGTCGTGCGAAGCAGCAACGCCTGCAGTGGATCTCCTGTCAATACATGTGTGACTATTAAGAGGTGTTCGTCGAAGCCATGCGTGGGCATCGGAGTTTAGCTCATGCACTTTTTTCATTTTGACATGACTAGGGGCCCAATCACTTGAAAACCCAATGAAGGCCCAAACTTTATTTATTCTCCTTACTTATTATGATGTTTCTTTTATAGGTGTTGATCCAGTTGGAGATGCCACATGAGATTCTAGCTCATTGGATATGGAGCAGCCCTTCCACCTTTTGACATGGGATGCCCCTTAGAAAGCTCAGAACATTATGAAGAAAACCTCGAGCACCAGCTAGACTAGCAGAAACCGAAATTTGTCTTCCGGGGGACAAATCCATGTAATTTTATTTTATTTTCTTTTGGCTAACTCTTACCCATTAGTTTTTCATCCATGCATTAGTTTCGTTATTTAGACTTAGTCACATGATGATGACATGGTTTGAGATTGACTACTTGGCCCACTATTTGGTCACATGTTGGAGGCAATACTATCACCACTCGGCCCATGGAGAACAAACCCAAAGAAAGCCCAAGATTGGATTTTTAACCTTGTAAGGACATTGTTAGTGGCCTCATGGATTGATGACGTGACAATATTCCCTCCCTTGATCCATTTAGGCATGACATTCATCTCCTCCCTTGGATGTGTGCTTGTTTTCTTTAATCTTGTCCGTCCATCCTCTTTTCATCCTAGGGCCCTCCTTCATTCCCTCATTTGGAAACCTTAGCCTCCACCTTAAGTCTATATAATGCATGCATATTGTAATGGTTTAAAAAATTTTCTCATTTTCTCAATATATGAGTTACATTTGTCTTCCAAAGAGAGAAGCAATGTTACCTTCAATGGAGGTAAGCCACGGATTTTCCAATCCGTGAAAGGAGTAGGTCTCCCTTGCTTACTAGCTCAAGCTTGCTAGAGTAAGCTTGTACCCTGACATGGTCCAGACCTAGAAAGGACCCGTGTTAAACCCTCAAAAAGGTGAAGAATGTGCGCGGGTGAATATGTGAGTGAAAATCAAACAATGTAATGGAAATGAAGCACAAAAATGAATATAAGATGACGAGTGATAATGAGTGTAACATGAAGAACAGAACAATAAGGTAAAGATGGAAAAAAGAAATAAAAATCCTAAGCAGACCCAAGAGCTATCTTATGTTAAGCTCACGAGTGCTTGCTTTCCCGTGGGAAAACAACTACTATCGGGTACCGGTTCGGCCTCCTCGTAGATCAAACTTTCAAGGAAGGATGATGAGGAAGGGCAATACGAGCTTACTCTAGCAACCTTGAGCTAGTAAGCAAGGGAGACCTACTCCTTTCACGAATTGAAAAATTTGTGGCTTACCTCCATTGAAGGTAACAATGTTTCTTTCTTTGGAAGACAAAGGTAACTAGTATATTGAGAAAATTGACAAAAGATTTTTTTTAATGCAACTAAGCAATGCCTATAAATAACTCCTAATGGTGATGACTAGGTGTAACACCCGGTTTCTATTAACCGATTTACCTTTTCCATTTATAGAGAATGTTTTAAAAAAAAATTGAAGTTTGAGTGATTTAGCGATTAGGTTAATAAGTGAATGAGTAAGGATAAAATGGTAAATTGAAATTTATTGTGGATAACGTATTTAAAGAAGGGTTTAATGAGGTTTAGCCGCCGTTGTTCCTTCATTTTTTTTCCTTCTCGGTATTCAGCTCAAGCTCAATAGGGCTCCAAGCGATTTTTCCCCTCCGATCTCCATTTTCTCAAACTAGGTAAGTTTTCCCTTCGTTTTCTCGAGATTTAGTGGTTAGATAGCAGAGAGAGTGCAATGAGTGTATTTTTGTGAATGCTGTGAGTGAGTTGAGTTCGGGTTAGTGTTGAATCAAGAATGTGCGATGATCCGAACTTCTAAACTAGCTTCTTAGGATTGTGAATGGTGTAGGATGAGGTTTAGTGAAGATCTGAATGGTATTTTGTTTATGACATTAGGTGAACAGGGCTTCCAAAGTAGTTGAAACCGAGCGATTTCCAGGAGACCAGGTAAGTGAAGTTTGCTTGTGCCTTCGGGCCTACATCACAAAACATTAGGAACATGTTTATTTGAATGTGTCTGTATGCTATGCATCATGTTTTAAAAGTATACGAAAATGAATTTGAATGCATGGTTGCATGGTAAGGAAAATGAATTTGAATACATGTTGGCATGGTAAGGAATGAACATATTGAAATAGCTATGAGAAACAGATTTACTGTTAAGGGAAATAATCCGCCCCTTAATGAGATAGTGGATATTTATACTTTGAGAGAGTTGATTTAACTCCCAATTTCACAGGGGGATCGGAAACAACTATGTGAATCAAATTACTATTAAGGAAATTAATCCACCCCTTAATGAGTCAGTGGATATTTATACTTTGGGAGAGTTGATCCAACTCCCAATTTCATAGGGGGATCTGAACAGAAACGATGAACGACAACTGAGATGAGAAAGTAGAAATTGCATGTTTAGGAATTCAGGTATCAGCATTTCATTTCATTACTGCTTTACTTACTTAGCATTAGGCTAATAGATGAGTTTTGTGATGTAGGTGCAGAAGTGACAGCAGGTGTGTTTACTGAGTTCGCTGAAGAATAGGTGAAGTTGGAGGAGCACTTCTCTTCCTCGATTTGGTATACTGATGAGGCGGATTAACTGGTGTCTGAAGAAGTGAAGATTGAGTGAGCTATGATTTGATTGAAGAATGTTAAGTTTTCTAATGACAGAAGTGATTTTAATGTTTTTGTATGTATTCCCTTGAGACTTTCTGATAAAAGTACTCTGTTGGTTTTAACACTTGTCCGTAGGTGAAGTCTTAGTAGTTATCTGGTGTTTTGATACCTTTGGTAATTTCCTCTCTGCCAAAGAAAACGTGATTTAAATGTAGTTGGAGTTTATCATTTCAAAGTCATGTCGAGGGTACAGTTGTTGTTCTTTTGTTAATGGTTTTTGTTGAATTTCAAATGTTATTTGGGGTCAGGTTGTTTTGAATGCTTTTAGTGAAGTTTGTAAGTTCCATCATAGGTGAATAAAGTTCACCGGTGGATGTGAGGTTAGTCGATCGGATAAAGGAAATCATCCGGCTGACGTCACCAGTGGGTGTGAGGTTAGTCGATCGGATGAAGGAAATCATCGGCTGACGTCACCGGGGATGTGAGGTTAGTCGATCGGATGAAGGAAATCATCCGGCTGACGTCACCGGTGGATGGATGAAGGAAATCATCCGGCTGACGTCACCAGTGGGTGTGAGGTTAGTCGATCGGATGAAGGAAATCATCCGGCTGACGTCACCGGTGGGTGTGAGGTTAGTCGATCGGATGAAGGAAATCATCCGGCTGACGTCACCGGTGGATGTGAGGTTAGTCGATCGGATGAAGGAAATCATCCGGCTGACGTCACCGGTGGATGTGAGGTTAGTCGATCGGATGAAGGAAATCATCCGGCTGACGTCACCGGTGGATGTGAGGTTAGTCGATCGGATGAAGGAAATCATCCGGCTGACGTCACCGGTGGATGTGAGGTTAGTCGATCGGATGAAGGAAATCATCCGGCTGACGTCACCGGTGGATGTGAGGTTAGTCGATCGGATGAAGGAAATCATCCGGCTGACGTCACCGGTGGATGTGAGGTTAGTCGATCGGATGAAGGAAATCATCCGGCTGACGTCACCGGTGGATGTGAGGTTAGTCGATCGGATGAAGGAAATCATCCGGCTGACGTCACCGGTGGATGTGAGGTTAGTCGATCGGATGAAGGAAATCATCCGGCTGACGTCACCGGTGGATGTGAGGTTAGTCGATCGGATGAAGGAAATCATCCGGCTGACGTCACCGGTGGATGTGAGGTTAGTCGATCGGATGAAGGAAATCATCCGGCTGACGTCACCGGTGGATGTGAGGTTAGTCGATCGGATGAAGGAAATCATCCGGCTGACGTCACCGGTGGATGTGAGGTTAGTCGATCGGATGAAGGAAATCATCCGGCTGACGTCACCGGTGGATGTGAGGTTAGTCGATCGGATGAAGGAAATCATCCGGCTGACGTCACCGGTGGATGTGAGGTTAGTCGATCGGATGAAGGAAATCATCCGGCTGACGTCACCGGTGGATGTGAGGTTAGTCGATCGGATGAAGGAAATCATCCGGCTGACGTCACCGGTGGATGTGGGGTTAGTCGATCGGATGAAGGAAAATCATCTGGTTGACGTTATCGTTGGATGTCGTATGTTAAGCTTACCGGATGATGTAGTAGAAGTCTTGTCGTTTAGTGATCGGTGGATGTCGTATGTTAAGCTTACCAGATGATGTGGTAGAAGTCTTGTCGTTTAGTGATTGGTGGATGTCGTATGTTAAGCTTACCGGATGATGTAGTAGTAGAAGTCTTGTCGTTTAATGATCGGTGGATGTCGTATGTTAAGCTTACCGGATGATGTAGTAGAAGTCTTGTCGTTTAGTGATCGGTGGATGTCGTGTGTTAAGCTTACCGGATGATGTAGTTGAAGCTTTTGTCGTTTAGTCACCGGAAGAAGTCTTTGTGCTATCTAATTCAGCCTCTTCCGTTGACTTTGCTCAGCGGCAGATGCGTTTGACCTTTGAAATTTTCAGGGCATTTAGCGATTTAAACCTTTACTTCTTTTGACCGATTATCTCTTAACATCCCTACCAATTATTCAAGCACTGTTCTATGGTTTTGTTTAACACTATTTTTGCTCAAATGATTTCCGCTGCAAGTCTTTAAATGTTTTGAGGTTTTAGAAAATGTCAAATTTTGACTTTCGAGCGAAGTTTTAAATTTAGTCCAAAGTTTCTTCGTTATGTTCGAGCTATGTGTAACGAACTGGGTTTTTATAATTCGGGGCGTCACAGTATGGTATCAGAGACATTCAGTTAAACCGTTCAAAAGATTACTCATCAGTGCCAATCGTTGCATGGAAGTACTTCAACAACTGTAAGTGTTTATGTTAACCTTAGTTAATAGATATTTAAGAGTGTAATTAACCCTGTGCAGGACTTTAGTACAATGGCAAGACGCCCAGGGAGACCTAGAGTGCCAAGAGAAATGCCAAATGTGAGAGAGGAAGAGGAGCCTAGTGTGATTAGGCAGCTGGCGGATTTAGTGCGTCAGGAAACTGATCTAGTGCGCCAACAATCTGACCAACTAGAAGTACTGTTGAACCGAGAGGTGCAAGGAAGTGCCAACTCGGGTTCTAACAATGAACATTCTGGAGATAGATTTCGGAGACTAAGACCACCCACGTTTGATGGATAGTCATCTGATCCAGTTATTGCTGACGGATGGCTTAGAAAGATTGAGAGTATGCTTAGGTGTGCCAACATTGGAGAAGGAGACAAGGTCACGTTGGCAACATTCCACTTGGCTGGTGAAGCTCAACTCTGGTGGGAAACAATAGAGACTACCACTGATGTTATGGCGATGCCTTGGTCACAGTTCAAGGACGTCTTCTATGAGAAGTATTTTAACAGCACAGTCCAAACTGCGAAGAAATTGGCGTTTCTAAACTTGAAGCAGACAGGGTCTGTGGCCGAGTACAGTAGAAAATTTGAGTCCTTGTCCAGGTTTGCTGGATATTTTGCTCACAAGGAAGAAGATAAAGTGTTTAAATTTATGCATGGACTGAAGCTAGAAATCTACCGACGGGTTAAATTTTGTGGTATTAAAGGCTTGACATTCAGCGAGGTTATGTCCACTGCCCTGGAAGTGGAAGAAGCTGAAAGGAAGTGTGCTGGACCAAAGGAGGCCCCACAAAGGTTTAACCAGCCACACCAACTAAGAGGAACGAAGAGGCCAAGTGAAGGCCAAAATAGCCAAGGAATGGGAGGGAAAGTACAGAATGTCAGGAAATTTCCCTAGTGTCCTAAGTGTTTGAAGAACCACCTGGGGGAATGCAGACTGGGCTTTGGGAAGTACTTCAACTGTGAGGAGGTTGGACACACGTTCAAGGAATGCTCGAAACCTAGAATGTAACGACCCCTTTTCCCAGCAAGATATTGTCCGCTCTGGAGATTGGGCCGCAGCCCAATATCCTCCCCTCACGGCTTTGTTTGGCGAGAACTTCCTGGAAGGTCACCCAACCTGGGATTGCTCTCGCCGAAGCACTTTTAACTTCGAAGTTCTTATGGGATCCGTTGCCAATCGTGCTCCAAAACGCGTCTTGCTATATGGGAGGGTCTCTTTACATATGTTTCATTTCCACATACTTCCCCAAGCGATGTGGAATTGTGACGACCCCCTTTTTACGTTCCGTCACCTTCCGGTTTGCCCGCACGGACGTACCGCCATCTAGGTTCCGGTTCGTGCAGCCATCGTACGTATACTTACACATCTGGGTCATCACAATCACCCCCACTTGGGGGCCCAACGTCCTTGTTGGCCACATTTTCGGTTGGGTACAGGCTTTGATACCATTTGTAACGATCCCTTTTCCCAGCAAGATATTGTCCGCTCTGGAGATTGGGCCGCAGCCCAATATCCTCCCCTCACGGCTTTGTTTGGCGAGAACTTCCCGGAAGGTCACCCAACCTGGGATTGCTCTCGCCGAAGCACTTTTAACTTCGGAGTTCTTATGGGATCCGTTGCCAATTGTGCTCCAAAACGCGTCTTGCTATGATGGGAGGGTCTCTTTACATATGTTTCATTTCCACATACTTCCCCAAGCGATGTGGGATTGTGACGACCCCCTTTTTACGACCCGTCACCTTCCGGTTTACCCGTGCGGACGTACTGCCATCCAGGTTCCGGTTCGTGCAGCCATCGTACATATACTTACACATTTGGGTCATCACATAGAATCACCAGATGCTACAATTGTAACAAGGTCAGCTACATTAGCAGAGACTGTCCAGTTCCTAAGAATGGCCCTGCTATGATTAAACCAAGAATATTCTCCATGACGGAGTCGGGTGAGGAACAGCCCGCTGTTGTGTCAGGTACTATATTGATTAACTCTGTGCCTGCTTTTACTTTAATAGATTCTGGTGCGACGCATTCATTCATAGCATCTGCATTTGCTGTTAAGTTAGATGTACAGTTTACCCCTTCCATGCATGTGTTTAGTGTTGCATTACCTTCCGGTGAACGCATGCACTCTAACCAGGTGATGCTTGACAGTGTCGTGTTAGTAGGGAACGTAAGTCTACCTGCTGATCTTATAATTATGGATATATTAGGATTTGACGTAATCCTAGGTATGGACTGGTTGTTTAAACACCACGCCACAATTGATTGTAGAACTGGAATGGTTAGCTTTCAACCCCCTGGTAATTCGAAACATACCTTTCAAGCTTCAAAGAAGAGTAAGGAAACGTCTGTGATGACTTCTATTAACACTAGATCTTCCCTGTGTGGAGAGTATTTGTGCTTCTTAGCTAGCGTTTTAGACACACAGCTTGTAGGAAAGGCAAATCCTCAAAATGTCTTAATTGTCCAAGACTTCCCCGAAGTATCTTTAGATGACCTCCCTGGTTTACCACCAGATAGGGAGATTGAATTTGTTGTAGATGTTTACCCCGGCGCCGAACCTGTGTCTAAAAATCCATATAGACTAGCACCTACAGAATTTAAGGAATTGAAGAAACAGTTGGGGGATTTATTGGAGAAAGGGTTCATACGCCCTAGCTTTTCACCGTGGGGTGCACCTATCCTTTTTGTCAAAAAGAAGGATGGATCAATGCGTATGTGCATTGATTATAGAGAATTGAATAAGTTAACTGTCAAGAACAAGTATCCTTTACCAAGGATTGATGATTTATTTGACCAACTTATTGGTGCAAGAGTTTTCTCTAAGATTGACCTTAGGTCCGGTTATTACCAATTGAAGGTTAAATCTGAAGATATCCCAAAGACTGCCTTTCGCACAAGGTATGGACATTATGAGTTTTTGGTTATGTCTTTTGGGTTGACAAATGCACCAGCTGCCTTTATGGATCTTATGAATAAGGTGTTTTATGAATACCTAGATAAATTTGTCATAGTGTTCATTGATGATATTCTGATCTATTCCCATACCAAAGATGAGCATGCTAGGCACTTGACCTTGGTGTTGGAAGTATTAAAACAGCACCAACTTTATGCCAAGTTTTCTAAGTGTGAATTTTGGTTGGACCAAGTTCACATTTTAGGACATGTTATCTCTGGGGATGAGATATCTGTTGATCCAGCTAAGGTTCAGGCAGTTAAGGAATAGCCCCAACCAAGGAATGCTACAGATATCAGGAGTTTTCTTGGACTTGCAGGGTATTATAGAAAGTTCATTGAAGGATTTTCGAAGATTGCTACACCTCTTAATAAGTTAACAAGGAAAAATGTGAAGTATATATGGACTGAGGAATGTGAGCATAGTTTCCAGACCTTGAAACAGAAACTGACCAATGCTCCAATTTTAATCCTCCCAGTTGAAGATGGTAAATTTAGTATTTATTGTGATGCTTCCAAAATTGGTCTTGGTTGTGTGTTAATGCAGAATTAAAAAGTGATAGCTTATGCCTCTAGACAGTTGAAAACACATGAGAAGAACTATCCTACACATGACTTAGAATTAGCTGCAGTGGTATTTGCACTTAAAATTTGGAGGCATTACCTATATGGACAATCTTGTGAGATATTTTCAGATCATAAGAGCCTGAAGTATATTTTCACACAGAAGGAACTAAACAGTGAGGCAGCGTCGATGGTTGGAATTTGTCAAGGATTATGATTTTGAGATAAAATTCCATCCCGGTAAAGCAAATGTTGTGGCAGATGCTTTGAGTAGAGTAACAACATCAACCCCATCTATGATTTTTGATATGTCATTAGCCTTAGAGTCAGAATTCCAGAGGTTTAATCTAGAAGCAGTATCTAGTGTATCAGTCATACTCTCAGCCATAACCTTAAAGCCTACTATTCTGGAGAAAATAAAGGAAGCTTAGGCAAATGATGTGGAATGCAACAAGTACAAATTAAGCATAGGATCTACTGTTAATTCAGATTTCAACTATTCCATTGAAGGGATCCTTAAATTTAGAAATAGGTGGTTTGTTCCTGCCGTTAAAGAACTTCGAGATGAGATTCTTTCAGAAGCACATTCTTCCAGGTTCTCTGTTCACCCTGGGAGTACAAAGATGTACAAGGATCTCAGGCAACATTATTGGTGGCCAGGTATGAAACGAAGTGTGGCGGAATATGTAGGATCGTGTTTGATTTGCCAACAGGTTAAAGCTTAACATCAGAGACCTGCAGGGACCTTACAGCCATTACCAGTTCCCGAATGGAAATGGGAACAAAAAACGATAGACTTTGTTATGGGATTGCCTAAGACAGCAAAGGGGCATAATGCTATTTGGGTAATAGTTGACCGACTAACCAAATCAGCTCACTTCCTACCGATAAAGGTGACTTACTCGATGGATCAGCTTGCTGAGTTGTATGTACACGAAGTTGTTAGACTTCATGGAGTTCTAAGTTCTATAGTTTCAGACCGAGACTCTAGATTTACATCCAAGTTTTGGAAGAGTTTGCACGAGGCTATGGGCACGCAGCTTAGTTTTAGCACAGCCTTTCACCCTCAAACAGATGGACAGTCCAAAAGGACCATTCAAACATTAGAGGATATGCTTCGTGCATGCACATTGGATTTCTAAGGTTCCTAGAGCAAGTACCTATCTTTAGTAGAATTCTCTTATAATAACAGTTTTCAGGCAACAATAGGAATGACACCTTATGAAGCATTGTATGGACGAAAGTGTAGATCTCCTTTGTACTGGGATGAAGTTGGTGAAGCACAGTTGCTTGGCCCTGACATTGTGCAACAAACTATTGAGAAGGTTGCCCTCATCCGATAGAGAATTTTGGCAGCTCAGAGCCGACAAAAAAGCTATGCAGATTGCAGGCGTAGAGAATTGGAATTTGAGATAGGTGATGAAGTTTTTCTCAAAGTGTCACCATTCAAAGGAGTTGTCAGATTTGGGAAGAGGGGCAAGTTGAACCCCAGATTTATTGGACCGTTCACTATTCTGAAAAGAATTGGGAGAGCAGCCTATCAATTGTAGTTATCGGCTCCTATGGAGGGGATACATAGTGTGTTCCATGTTTCTATGTTGAAGAAATGCATAAGGGATCCATACCAAATTGTGAAACAGCAGAACATCGAAATTCATCCTACTCTTACTTATGAGGAGAAGCCCGTAAAGATCTTAGACTATGCTGTTAAAGTATTGCGCAACAAAGAGGTTCCTCTGGTGAAGGTCTTGTGGCACAACCAGAAATTAGAGGAGACAACTTGGGAGCGCCAGCAAGACATGATGAACCAACATCCAGAATTATTCAGGTACTGAATTTTGAGGACCAAATTCTTTAAGGAGGGTAGAATGTAACACCCGGTTTCTATTAACCGATTTACCTTTTCCATTTATAGAGAATGTTTTAAAAAAAAATTGAAGTTTGAGTGATTTAGCGATTAGGTTAATAAGTGAATGAGTAAGGATAAAATGGTAAATCGAAATTTATTGTGGATAACGTATTTAAGAAAGGGTTTAATGAGGTTTAGCCACCACTGTTCCTTCATTTTTTTTTCCATTTCGGTATTCAGCTCAAGCTCAACAGGGCTCCAAGCGATTTTTCCCCTCCGATCTCCATTTCCTCAAACTAGATAAGTTTTCCCTTCGTTTTCTCGAGATTTAGTAGTTAGATAGCAGAGAGAGTGCAATGAGTGTATTTTTGTGAATGCTGTGAGTGAGTTGAGTTCGAGTTAGTGTTGAATCAAGAATGTACGATGATCCGAACTTCTAAACTAGCTCCTTAGGTTTGTGAATGGTGTAGGATGAGGTTCAGTGAAGATCTAAATGATATTTTGTTTGTGACATTAGGTGAACAGGGCTTCTAAAGTAGTTGAAACCGAGCAATTTCCAGGAGACCAGGAAAGTGAAGTTTGCTTGCACCTTCGGGCCTACATCACAAAACATTAGGAACATGTTTATTTGAATGTGTCTGTATGCTATGCATCATGTTTTAAAAGTATACGAAAATGAATTTGAATGCATGTTGGCATGGTAAGGAAAATGAATTTGAATGCATGTTGGCATGGTAAGGAAAATGAATTTGAATGCATGTTGGCATGGTAAGGAAAATGAATTTGAATGCATGTTGGCATGGTAAGGAAAATGAATTTGAATGCATGTTGGCATGGTAAGGAAAATGAATTTGAATGCATGTTGGCATGGTAAGGAAAATGAATTTGAATGCATGTTGGCATGGTAAGGAAAATGAATTTGAATGCATGTTGGCATGGTAAGGAAAATGAATTTGAATGCATGTTGGCATGGTAAGGAAAATGAATTTGAATGCATGTTGGCATGGTAAGGAAAATGAATTTGAATGCATGTTGGCATGGTAAGGAAAATGAATTTGAATGCATGTTGGCATGGTAAGGAAAATGAATTTGAATGCATGTTGGCATGGTAAGGAAAATGAATTTGAATGCATGTTGGCATGGTAAGGAAAATGAATTTGAATGCATGTTGGCATGGTAAGGAAAATGAATTTGAATGCATGTTGGCATGGTAAGGAAAATGAATTTGAATGCATGTTGGCATGGTAAGGAAAATGAATTTGAATGCATGTTGGCATGGTAAGGAAAATGAATTTGAATGCATGTTGGCATGGTAAGGAAAATGAATTTGAATGCATGTTGGCATGGTAAGGAAAATGAATTTGAATGCATGTTGGCATGGTAAGGAAAATGAATTTGAATGCATGTTGGCATGGTAAGGAAAATGAATTTGAATGCATGTTGGCATGGTAAGGAAAATGAATTTGAATGCATGTTGGCATGGTAAGGAAAATGAATTTGAATGCATGTTGGCATGGTAAGGAAAATGAATTTGAATGCATGTTGGCATGGTAAGGAAAATGAATTTGAATGCATGTTGGCATGGTAAGGAAAATGAATTTGAATGCATGTTGGCATGGTAAGGAAAATGAATTTGAATGCATGTTGGCATGGTAAGGAAAATGAATTTGAATGCATGTTGGCATGGTAAGGAAAATGAATTTGAATGCATGTTGGCATGGTAAGGAAAATGAATTTCAAATGTTATTTGGGGTCAGGTTGTTTTGAATGCTTTGAGTGAAGTTTGTAAGTTCCATCATAGGTGAATAAAGTTCAACGGTGGATGTGAGGTTAGTCGATCGGATGAAGGAAATCATCCGGCTGACGTCACCGGTGGATGTGGAGTTAGTCGATCGGATGAAAGAAAATCATCTGGCTGACGTCATCGGTGGATGTCGTATGTTAAGCTTACCGGATGATGTAGTAGAAGTCTTGTCGTTTAGTGATCGGTGGATGTCGTATGTTAAGCTTACCGGATGATGTAGTAGAAGTCTTGTCGTTTAGTGATCGGTGGATGTCGTATGTTAAGCTTACCGGATGATGTAGTAGAAGTCATGTCGTTTAGTGATCGGTGGATGTCGTCTGTTAAGCTTACCGGATGATGTAGTAGAAGTCTTGTCGTTTAGTGATCGGTGGATGTCGTGTGTTAAGCTTACCGGATGATGTAGTTGAAGCTTTTGTCGTTTAGTCACCGGAAGAAGTCTTTTTGCTATCTGTTTCAGCCTCTTTCATTGACTTTGCTCAGCGGCAGATGCGTTTGACCTTTGAAATTTTCAGGGCATTTCGCGATTTAAACCTTTACTTCTTTTGACCGATTATCTCTTAACATCGCAACCAATTATTCAAGCACTGTTCTATGGTTTTGTTTAACTCTATTTTTGCTCAAATGATTTCAGCTGCAAGTCTTTAAATGTTTTGAGGTTTTAGAAAATGTCAAATTTTGACTTTCAAGCAAAGTTTTAAATTTAGTCCAAAGTTTCTTGGTTATGTTCGAGCTATGTGTAACGAACCGGATTTTTATAATTCGGGGCGTCACACTAGGGTTTGGATGGAAGGATGAAAAAGAGTCGTTGATGAAGGATGAAGATGGGCGGCCAAGCCTTGTCCGCGTGCATGCCCTAGATTTGATAGTGGAGATGGCAATCCACGCCTCTTCTAATCCATGGTGCTGCCATGCATAGCCATCAAACTTGTTAGCACTCCCTAACTGTCATTGCATGGGCCTAATCCCTTTCTTTGCTGCCTCCCCGATGGTCGAGCCACTAGTCTTCAACCCAAAACTAACCATCATGCATTTATATAGTCTTAACCAACAATCTAATGCATGATATAAGTAAGCCTTATAGATATATCTTACTCTCACAAATAGGGCTAAATGTTTGCCACAGAAAAAGAAAATACAAAAGTGTTCAACAAAATATAAAAAAAAGAAAAATATGCATAAAATAAATTGTTACACGTTTAGGATGCTGGGAAGACAAATTCTTGTGTGATAATGCTCTGACTCCATCCGTGTATCCCATACTATCATGTGGAAGGGCTGCTTCATATCTAATGAGCTAGAATCCTACGTGGCATCTCCAACTGGATCAACACCTACAAAAGAAACATCATAATAGGTAAAGAGAATAAATAAAGTTTTGGCCTTCATCGGGTTTTCAAGTGATTGGGCCCATAGGCATGTCACATTTCTATCTCAAAATATTCCTTTGTGGTTGCCCTTGCTGCATTCCAAATCGCATCTCTGTACGCTCTGCCCCGAAATTGACTTTTGAAGTTTTCATAAATATGCCAAAGGCAATAGCGGTGTTCGGCTAAACCAAATGTATTCTCCACAGCAATCGACAACCCCTGACATTATAAATAAAAACATACTCAGCATAAAACAATATAGGGAAAAGTTCAATTTAGCCCCTAACGTATGAGATCAGTGGTCATTTGGTCCCTAACGTTTATGTTTGACCCAATCAGACTCTATCGTATATACCGTTTGCAATTCAAACCCTCCCGTTAAATTTTTTGTTAAATTTGACACGTGCTCTGCATGTACGCTGCTAAAACCCAAAAATACCCTTCTTCCCCCCATTCCTTCCTCCCTTCTCCTCTTCTCTGTTTCGAGGCCAATCCAGATCTAGCTCTACGTGTCTACAATGGCTGCTGCACTTTCCCCTCGCGAGGAGTTTGTTTACATGGCGAAGCTTGATGAGCAGGCGGAGCACTACGAAGAGATGGTCGAGTTCATGGAGAAAGTCTTCGGCTTTGTCGAAAAGGAGGAGCTCACCGTCAAAGAGAGAAACCTTCTCTTCGTCCCTTACAAGAATGTGATAGGAGCACGCAGGGCTTCATGACGCATCATTTCATCCATCGAGCTGAAGGAGGAGAGCCGAGGCAACGACGACCATGTCACTGTCATCAGGGACTATAGATCTGCGATAGGATTCTCGAGCATCTGAAATTATATGTAGGTGGAGTTTTCAACTTATTTACTTTTGATATATTATTTCAACAGGATATTGCCAATGCATAACTGACTCCAACTCATCCTATCCGACTAGGACTGGCCCTTAACTTCTCTGTGTTTTACTATGAGATCCTAAACTCCCCTGATCGTGCTTGCAGTCTTGCAAAATAGGTTAGTCAACTAACTCAATGTTAGGCAGTCATTGTTTTAACGAGAGGCTATGTGAGTTATGCGATGCGAGTGAGAGATCTGAGAAGAGAGAAAGATGGAAGATCGAAAAGGGAAGGAAAAAGAAGGGTATTTTGGGTTTTAGCAGCGCACGTGCAGAGCACGTGTCAAATTTAACGAAAAATTTAACGGGAGGGTTTGAATTACAAACGATGTATACGATAGGGTCTGATTGGGTAAAAAAATAAACGTTAGAGACCAAATGACCACTGTCCTTATACGTTGGGGACTAAATTAAACTTTTTCCAACAATATAATTACAATGCCCAAAACAATACTAATAATAATAATATATATATTTTGTCTATCCGACACAAATGTCTATCTGTGTCCATCGTCAGTGCCTAGGTCATCCTCTAATAACTCCAAAAACCATTTCTACGAGTCATTGCATTCTAACTCCACGTTGGCAATGACAATGGGATATATGTCATTGTTGCCATCAATACTGACGGCCGTTAGTAATTGGTCGGGGCATGAACCCTTCAGATGACATCCATCTAAACACATAATATGTATGCCCCGTTGCAGCAAACCTGCCTTGTAAGCCGCCATACATATGTATATTCTTTACTTATTTGTCTGCTTTTTGCCTCGTCATCATTCGATATGAACGATGCTCGTAGCTCATCGTCTAGGGTTTGCAAAGTTGAATGTACCTCTATTTCTCCAACTGCCTCTAAGTGATTGAATGCTTGACTATCATCGTATATGGGACGTCCTCCTCTAGATACCACTCTATGTTCGCTGGCTCATCTGCATCAACCAATTTCTCAGCCATTTATGACGAATTTGTGATTTTGGAAATTTTGAATTTTGAGGGCTGGGGCTCGACTTTGTAAGGTTTGTTGGATAAAAATAGAACGAAACAATTTAGAATTGAGAAAGCAATAACCTGGAGAATTTTTCAGTTGATTTTCTACAAAAAAATTTGTAATAGTTCTGCAAGAAATGTAGTTTTTGCGAAAGAAAATGCGCGAATGAGCTTTGGGAAGCTCTCAGTTCTGATAAAATCGCGAGATTGGACGCACTCGGAGAGGGTGATGACTTTCCGATCTCGTTAGATTTGCTAAAAGTAGAAGTTTTAAGTAGAAGTATCGTCGATCGGTCACCAATTCTGGGGCGATCGATCAGCTAAAATAATGAACCAAAAGAAGCCAACATTAGAGTTTCCGATCTGCTAAAGAATAGAGAATCAGCTAAAAAACAGTTTGAAAACGGATGCACTTTCTATCTACTAGTGCGTCCTCTGTAGGACAACAGACAGACTCTTTCAGAACGAGTCCGTCCATGTCCTTTCTGGTGATTCAACGTGCGTCCGTCTACACCCCCACAGCATGCATCCGAGTCGATGTGTCGAGCGCCACATAGTCCTGTCAAGAACGGACGGACAGTATTATTAAGAGTGCGGATCCTCTACGTCAAAAAAATGAAACGGACGGAGGGTGTTTTCACAGAGTCTGTCCATTATATAGAACGGACGGACTCTGGTTTGACGAGTCCGTCCGTTCTACGGCAAAAAATTGAGAACGAATGGTAATCAATCGTCCACAGGGGTTGGATTTGTTAGTTTTTTTATAGTTTGTGATTTGGAACGTTACGATTGATACTTTAAGTTGAGGTTAAAAAAATCCTATAGTTTAGAGTTTAAAGTGGTAATTACCCTTATATCTATTATTTCAGCAGGTTCATTGGATAGAGAGAGATGCAGTTTTTTTTTTATCAGGTGAGAAACATAAAGAGCACCACTGCTGATGAGATTTAGGGCAGAAAGAGGACGACTCGAAGAAAAAAATTAAGCAGACAATTCAGAGTGAGTATCTTGGAGGTTTTGCGTGTTCGGTATGCATAGTTGAGGATGAGAGCTATCGATTTCATTCTCTGTTTTGTCATTAGTTTTTTGTCTCGTTGTTTTCTGGTTTCATCAAGAATCACTCTCAATTGTATAAAGACTAGCTGATTTCTCTTTTGAATTTTGATATAAGTGCTCAAGGTTCCATTTGTGGATGTAGGACGTCAGCGTCTGAACCACGTTAATTGACTGGGTTATTTCTTTAATAATTGAATCTGTAAATCCACGCTAAAAACTTCAATTGGTGTAGTGAGCGTGGAGATTCAAATAAGGAAGAAGAAATTCTGTTTTGATTATCAAGATTTGGATAATCTTGTTGTTGGTTCTTTGAATCATGTGGTGGTTGTAGTTGATATTGTTAAGAAATTATTCTATGCTAATTTGGTGTTTCGGTTTCTTTTGTTCGCAGTTTAAGTAAAGACTCAGGAAATATAAAGAAATTCTGGATAATTTTTTTTTGTATCATTGGTGGTTAAGAGACAGATTATTAGGAGTAATCTTGTGTTGATTATGGATATTTTTTTTTGTAGTTTAAAGTGCTATTAATTGGTTAATTGGGCAGATTGTGAAGTGCTTTGTCCATTGTGTTTCGGTTTAACAGTTGTGCTTACAAATGGCTAAGTTTGAAGTTTATAAATTCTTAGGTGACAATGACTTTAGCTTATGAAGGATCAAGTTGAAAGCATTGCTTAGGCAATGCTTGTGCATCAAAGTCTTGCACAGGCAATTGATGAAGTCACTATGCAGAATCTTAAGAATAGTGATAGAATTAAGGCTGACAAGATAGAATCCAAAGCACATAGTACAATTCTACTTAGCCTTGGTGATGAAGTGTTTCAAGAAGTTACAAAAGAGGAAACAACTTTGTCTGTATAGAAGAAATTTGAAGCCCTTTATATGAAAAGGTCTCTTGCAAATCAATTGTACCTAAAGAAGAAGCTCTAACACTTACTATGGAAGATAGGAAAGAAATGAGAAAACACTTGGACGATTTTAATAAAATCATTATTGATCTTAATATTATAAGTGTAAAGACTAATGAGGAGGACTAATCAATCATCATTCTAAGCTCATTGCCTAAGGTATACAAACATTTTGTAGACACAATGTTGTACGGTAAAGAGACTTTGACAATGACTGAGGTTAAGGTAGCTTTGAATTCAAAGGAATTACAAAAAAAGACTGACATAAAAAAAAAGTTAGATGGTGAAGGACTCACTGTAAGAGGTAGAAATAAATCCAGACATGATAAGCCGAAAAGAGGAAAGTTGTTATCCAAATCTAAGCAAGATAGAAGAAGTTTTTTCTGCAATAAGCAAGGCCATTACAAAAAGGACTGTTGTAAGAGAAAGAGAAAACAGGCTGAGAAGAAACCTGACAAAGGAGATGCTTCAATTGCTTCTGATGGATATAAGTCGTCTGATGTACTCGTTGTTTCAGAAGTGGAATCCAAAGAACAATGAGTTCTGGATTCTGGGTATTTGATATGCCTCATAGGCCTATAACTCGATCCTAAACCAAGACATAATCACCAACTATCCTTTTAACTGACAAGTGTGCTATTTTTGTAGGTGAATGTCTCTTTGAATGCTTTGAATAGGAGCTAAATTCTCTAAACATGGACAATCCGACGCATGTTCTAGCATGGGAGCCGCTTGTCGGATCACCATACTCTCAAGAGGGAATTTGTCTTCCCGTAGACAATTTTATGTAACCGAGCAAACTTTGTATTTTGTTTTGGCTTTGGCAAATATTGGTCTTCTTGTAATTTTTAGCAAACATTATCCTTATAATTTTTTTAGCATGCATGCATGCATGGTAGTCATCTAGGTTAGCATGGTGGCTAAGGTTTGGAGTGCACGAGAAGCATGATGGGCATGAGCTAGAAGACGATACAACCGATCACCTAGAACCGGTTATGCACTCAACAGCATGGGCCTAATCAGGAGATGGCGCACACAAATGATCACCATTTGGATCATGGAGGTGGAGGTAGCCCAACACACAAGGATGTTGGCCTACCAACAACATGGGCCTAGGATGGGCGGCCACAAAAACGAACTGAGCAATGAAGCCGAGTGAGATATTCTAAAAGTATCTTTCCATTTTGAATTCTCACCATCTCAACCATTTTAAATTACACCAGCTTATCCTCACCCCACATGGACTCAAGATCAACTTCCATGCAAAGACACACTTTCCTTACAAGGAACTAATCCTAGCGGTTGAAGGAGAAAGGACCACGTGCGCACACGACCGAGATCACACCTCCTGGATTTGGACGCTCCTTGTAATTACTTTCCCTTGCCACCTTAGGACATTTTTAAGCTTCTTTTTCAGACATTGTACTTAGTTTTTGATTAATAGAAATTGAATCGTTTTCCTCTCAAATCGCAGGAGCAATCGGCTCTCTAAGGTAAGTCTCGGTGAGTGACATTTGAGTGGAGTTAGCCTCCATTGTCCTCCAAGTCCGTGGTTACTTGGAGGCCCTTATTGACACCTTTGTCTCCACTCCTTCTAAGGGCTGGAAAGCAGAAAAAAGGTGGAAAACCAAGTCCTTAAGCTGTTGTAATCTTTCTTGGAAGATTGTATTAACCGAAGGTGCCATAAGTTGCCTATTGGACCAGCCACAGGAGTTTCGTTCATATCTCTTTCATTTAAGCTTATTTTAACTTGAAATTTCCAAGTTTTGTTCTTCACTAATCATGTAAGAAACCCTTAAAATTTCATAGCATTTGGAGCTTATTTGAATATTTTGTGCATAGTGTTTTGAGGTTCCTTTCCGATTGAGCCTAGAGCACCGACCCTTGTGTTTGTCTTTTTATTAACCTCGGTTTTGCAGAGCTAAACCGTGTCATATGGTATCAGAGTACAAGGTACTATCCTATTTGTTTATTGTGACAATTTTGTTTCATTGAGATTTAATTTGCCAAATTCCTTGTGAACTAATTGATTAATTGTGCACGGCTGAGAATACATTATTACTTGATCAAATAATTTTCTTGCATTAGATTTAATTACACTTTGCTAGATTATTTGTGAACATTTTATTTGCTTAAAGTGTCACTAAGAGATTACCTAATTAATTTTTGAACTAAATCAAGATTTTATGCGCAAACAAAAACATATATTCATAATTTTTTTTCCTAAAACATTAAGGTTAAGTTAGGACAATTAAAATGACTACTAGAAATGGAACCAATTGTAATTTAGACCGTGACAAAGGAATGTGATGTGCCATGGATCCGTCACTCATCAAGAATAATCCCATGGAGATTTTTTAACTGATTTTCAAGTGTTTATTTTGTAGTTCTTCATGGAAGAACATACTTTAAGAAAATCAATATCTTCAATTTAGCATCCACTTACAACATGACATTCTTCAAGGTGAGGCATAAATGGAAAATCAAGGACACGTCCATGGATTATTGGACTTTCCATGAAAACTACTGTGAAATTGACGTAAGGATTAATTGACATATTCAACCACCTTACGGATCTTATTACAATAAATGTGCTTTATGAAGAACATAGCTGACATCTCAAGGATTCCAAGATAGGCTGGATCGCGTAAATTGGACACCATATGCTTTGTCAACAAAGCTAATTATAGAGAGGTTCGTGCCCACAACATTTATGGAAGGAAGAATTTGTTTTCCTTAAATCAAATTATGTAACCTTCTTAGTTTTGTTAGTCGTTCATGTAAAATAAAGGATTGCATGGCTACATGCTAGAGGAGAAATGTGATTGGATGGAAATACATGGTTGCATGCATGCGGGAGGGTAAAAGTAGAATAGCATCACGAGATTGTGCGTGCGCGGCTAAGGTTCCCACGACCAAAGTAGTTTTCTTATTTCCTAAACCTTTCTTTTCTCTCTCTCTTATTGTTTTAACCTAATTTGTGTTTTGGTAATGAGGTATTTAATCCCTCTCTAGACCTAATTGTCATAAGTTGAATTTGATTAATATTGAAGCTTTTGCTCGCAAACCCCAAAGCTCTCAAGCACCGCGCGACATACACACACGAGTTGTTTGTTCTTCAAAATTGTTTTCCAATCTTATGATTTTTGTGGAAAACTCTTATTAGTGCTTCCTTCCTACTCTTTTAGTTGATAGTAGGCATCCCCATAAGGCAGCAAAAACTCTCATATTCAGATCGTTGGAGTGTTTTTCGTTCGAAGCAACCAAGTCTTGCTAGGCACCCAAAATTAATGTCTATCAAACCAACATTGCTGTTTACTTCATAACTTTCTTAATTTCGCGCATTTACCTCTGAAATTTTCAGAGATTATTATCAACATATCAAGTAAGGTTGTGTTAAATTTGTTTGATTTTTGGAGTTCATTTAATCATGATTATTTAGCTTGGAATCTGATAAAATTTTGGTGATTATCAATTGGATATCCGAGAGGAATCTAGTGCTTGTTCTAAAACACAAGTTGCTATACTTGATTTGTATCATTTGGTATCAGAGCACCATGTATTCTTGGAATTATTTTCTTAAAATTTTGTGTATTTTGTTTGGCTATCAGGATGATCATCAACGATGCACATAAGTCGATCATCTGTATCTTTCTGTCACAACTGATTCAAGCTCTGATTTTTACATACAAACAACCTCACATCCAAAGCTTTAATATGCCACAAGAATCATGTCATTCCGATTTTAAATGAGAGAGTTACACCTTCCTAAAGTTGGTGTTCTGTTCTCAGCCGGAACAACAAACAAAGTTCCGGCGACCTTCAGTATTTTGGCTATAACGTTTTCATCTTTGGGAGTTAACTTTGAAATTTTTAGGATAGTTTGTCAACGCTTTGTTTAAGGACGTCCTAAAATTTCATGCCATTTGGTTTAGAATCGAGAAAGTTGCAATTTTGGCAAGTTGCTGAATTTTTTGGTCTAGATCCACAAAATCCGGGATCCAATTTTTTTTGGTAGGATTTTGTTGCTTTATTGGTTGTTAAATTGAAGCACTTTTGGAAACATGATCCCTGCTCTTTCTTTGGATTACTTGCTCTATTTTTTGGAATTTTTATTGGCAAAGATGTTGAGAAAAGGTTGGCCAATGTTTAAACAAAATTGTTATTACAATGATGAACCAAGCCACTTTTATAAAATAAACTCTGCACCAACTTTTCAAAGAAAATGGGACAAAGTGTATGAACTTTTTCTTGAAATCAAAAGTGATTTAAAAAGTCGTTTCGAGTCATACAAGGAGTATACTCAATCCAAGGTAGAGGAGGAAACAATATACTCAATCCAAGGTAGAGAAGGAAACAATTTATGTTAACTCTTATGCACTTAGTGTTGATAACCGATTGGATTGATTGGAAGAGGTTTTTGTAAAACCTCCACCACAAATCAGTTATTTGGATTCCTTGAATGATTTAAGTTTTTTTTGAAGGGCTAGAAGAAGTGGGAGAAAACAACATGGGTGTTTTAGAGTTACCTACTCAAATCAGCCTCCATGAGGATTTTGAGTTTGTGGAACATTTTGAAAGTTATTTTCTTAAGGTGGAAAGTGTGGCCACATCTTTTGCAGCAACTTTGGGCTAAGAAAGTAATTGTTAGGAGGAAGTTCTTGTTCAAAAGGAGGTTAAGACCTTGGAAATTGAATGACCTTTAAGTCTCTCAACCCAAGAAGAGGAAAGAACGCCACCACTCCTAATTGAGGTTGTGATGACCCTAATGAACACGTATGAGGAGAAACCACCCAGTGCTCCGTGAATCCTGAGTGGGACTTAGGCCGGAGGGTGACGTGCTGGGTTAAAACTCCGTGGATCCCGGGTTGGACTTGGGCTGGAGGGTTCGGTCGTAGAAAGAGGGGTCGTCACAGTCCCACATCGCTTAGGAAAGTATGTGGAAATGAAACATATGTAAAGAGACCATCCCAAGATAGCAAGACGCGTTTTGGAGCACAATTGACAACGGATCCCATAAGAACTCCGAAGTTAAAAGTGCTTCGGCGAGAGCAATTTCAGGTTGGGTGACCTTCCGGGAAGTTCTCGCAAACAAAGCCGTGAGGGGAGGATATTGGGCTGTGGCCCAATCCCCAGAGCAGACAATATCTTGCTGGGAATATGGGTCGTTACAAATGGTATCAGAGCCTGTACCCAACCGGAAATGTGGCCAACGAGGACGTTGGGCCCCCAAGGGGGGGTGATTGTGATTACCCTAATGGACACGTATGAGGAGAAACCACCCAGTGCTCCGCGAATCCTAAGTGGGACTTGGGGCGGAGGGTGACGTGCTGAGTTAAAACTCCGCGGATCCTGGGTTGAACTTGGGCCGGAGGGTTCGGTCGTAGAAAGAGGGGTCGTCACAGTCCCACATCGCTTAGGAAAGTATGTGGAAATGAAACATATGTTAAGAGACCATCCCAAGATAGCAAGACGCGTTTTGGAGCACAATTGACAACGGATCCCATAAGAACTTCTTAGTTAAAAGTGCTTCGGCGAGAGCAATTTCAGGTTGGGTGACCTTCCGGGAAGTTCTCGCCAAACAAAGCCGTGAGGAGAGGATATTGGGCTGTGGCCCAATCCCCAGAGCGGACAATATCTTGCTGGGAATATGGGTCGTTACAGAGGTCCTTTCATCAATCACTTTGATTTGTTAAGTCTCTTACATAAGGATCCTTATTATTGTGATACATCTTGGCAACACTCAAAAAGATTCTTAAAAAGTGCTTTAATTTTGAGTGGTTCAAAACATAGTGTTGAAATTTTTTATCATTCTGTTTTAAAACCGTGGCATCCTTCAAAAGTTTTCAAAGAAAATGTTTTACCTTTGAATGGATTAAATTCAATTTGTGAAGTTTATGGAAAGATTTTGGAACACTTGCTCAAAGGTATTGTTCGTGGTTAAGAGGGTTACAACTAAATGTCTTGATGAGTGGTTATTTTTTTGTCTCAATATTATTTACATGCTTTGTGATTCAATACGAGTACCTTGGGCCTAGTACCTTTAAGAGGTTTAAGTATTGTGCATTTAAGGATTTCTTTGGAAAGCTCAATCGTAGAACCGAAGACACGATCAAGAAGGTAGCAAAGCTCAACAATGACATATATTTGCTTGAATGGCCGAAAACCTATGGAGCCCCGACCATCTCCAATGATCAAAGTTCTATTTTGTATTTTGGGGGAGGAGGAGAAGATAAGGAAGACCACCATTTGTATTTGAGGTTAAATCCTCAATCACCCGAGGAGGATGATGTGTCACAAGATGACCTTAATCAACCTCGGCTAAATCCATGGCCAAACTTTCTTTCTAATTTGTTTGTTCATTATATAGGTGATTATATTGGAGACCAATTGGAGATAAAACCAAGCATTAAGTTGCAATTGTTTTTTGAAGGTGGATTAAGGAATGCTTTGGATTTGAGGTCAAATCCTTTCCAAGCACGAGAGGATAAAGTGCAACGGATTCGTCACTCATCAAGAATAATCCCATGGAGATTTTCTAACTGATTTTCAATTGTTTATTTTGTAGTTCTTCATGGAGGAACATGCTTTCAGGAAATAAATATCTTCAATTTAGCATCCACTTACAACATGACATTCTTCAAGGTGAAACATATATGGAAAATAAAGCACACGTCCAACGATTATTGAACTTTCAGTAAAAACTACTGTGAAACTGACCTCTGAGGATTAATTGAAATATCCAGCCACTTTTCGGATATTATTACAACAAATGTGCTTCATAAAGAATATAGATGACATCTCAAAGATTCAATAATAGGCTGGATCGTGTACATTGGACACCATTTGCTTTGTCAACAAAGATAATTACAGAAGCTCGTGCCCACAACATTTATGGAAGGAGGAAATTGTTTTCCTTAAATCAAATTATGTAACCTTCTTAGTTTTGTTAGTCGCTCACGTAAAATAAATGATTGCATGGCTGCATGCATGCGGGAGGGTAAAAGTAGAATAGCATCAAGAGACCGTGTGCGAGCGGCTAAGGTTCCTACGACCGAAGTAGTTTTCTTATTTCCTAAACCTTTCTTTTCTCTCTCATATTGTTTTAACCTAATTTGTGTTTTGGTAATAGGTAATCAATCCCTCTTCAGACCTAATTGTCATAAGTTGAATTTGATTAATATTGAAGCTTTTGCTCTCAAACCCAGAAGTTCTCAAGCACCGCGCGACACACACACCCGAGTTGTTTGTTCTTCAAAATTGTTTTTCATTCTTGTGAGTTTTGTGGAAAATTCTTATTAGTGCTTCCTTCCTACTCTCTTAGTTGATAGTAGGCATCCCCATAAGGCAGCAAAAACTCTCATATTTAGAGCGTTGGAGTGTTCTTCGTTCGAAGTGACCAAGTCTTGCTAGGTGCCCCAAATTAGCGTCTATCAAACCAACATCGGTGTTTACTTCATAACTTTCTTAATTTCGCAAATTTACCTTTGAAATTTTCAGAGATTATTATCAACATTTCAAGTAAGGTTGTGGTAAATTTTCGTGATTTTTGGAGTTTATTTAATTTTGATTATTCTTCTTGGAATCTAGTGAACTTTTAGTGATTATCAATTGAATATCCAAAAAGAATCTAGTGCTTGTGCTAAAACACAAGTTGCCATATTTTATTTGTATCAGAACATCACCAACCGAAGAACCCTAAGGATGGAGAATCTAGCCTACAAGGGCAAATTAGTGATTTAATCAACCAAGTCAATATAATATCCCTAAAATTTTATGCCATGACAAATGAGATTAGGAACAAGAACTCTATAGAACCACCTCAAGAAACTATCCAAAGAAGGAGATCCAAACCCCCAAGTAGAAAGGGCAAAGACTTTAGGGGTAGTGAAAGAGGTGATACTGGTGATGAAAGACTAAACCGAAGAGCTTCTAATAGCCACCTTGACATTGTGAATTCTAGTGATATCTCAATGCCTTGTTTTATTGGTCATTCATACGGCTTTCATGATTGGTTGGATAGGGTAGAAGGGTTGTTTAGATATCATGGTTTTTTCGGAGAAAGGAAAAATCAAACTAGCCTCTTTGAGTCTCACCGGGTACGCTAGTTTATGGTGGAAGAATCTTAAAAGAAGGAGAATATTGGATGACGAGGTTGGAGTTTGTACATGGAAATTAATGAAGTATCTAATGGAAAAATAGTTTACTCCAAGTCATCATGAAGAAGAGCGTGACTCTAAAAAATCTTCAAAGTCACTAAGTACATTTGATTTACCACCTCCCCTAGCACAAACTCCAGTAACTTATTGAAGAAACCTTAAGTGAGAAGAATGATGAATTGTTAGAAGAATAAATATTCTATTTTGAAGAAAGTCCACTATTAGAGATTGAAGAACAAGTAATTAAGGAAGATGATGAGTAAGTAGGAGAAATTAACGAAGGAAACAATCGAAAAGAAACCGAGCTTGAAGAAGTAGGTGTCAATTTCCAAGAGTTGTTTTTCTTGTAATTTATCAATTATCCTAGTGTGCCTATGGTTAGCTTGACCTCAGATGATCTCTCTCATAGTTTGGAGCTTAACAACCCAAAGGTTGAAGGGGAAACTCTTTCCCAAGGCTCAACAATCTCAGTTTTAAGAGAGGCACACATCATGAAGGATGAAAAATTCTCCACCTCTCCTTGCCAAAATTTATTGTATCAAGAAAAGAAGATTTGCATATTGGAGCTAGAGGATGCAACCATTTCTCAATCTTTAAAGAAAAAGCTAAAATTGTAGGGTTGGTGAACGAACACTCAAGGAGAGCTGTCTTTCACCATGGTTCATAGATCCCCAACAATCCAGGAAAAGGACTTTCAAGGAGAGAGCATTTTTGGCATTTGTTACATGATCATTGGCCAAGCTTACACCCTCAATTTCAAAAATGATAATATTGTCAACTCACACTTGAACCATCTTGTGAAGACACTTTGTGAGATATGGATGTTGACTTAAACTAATGTTTAAGTCTAATGATGTTTTTGATGATGTGTAATTTGATTGAGTTAAATATATGAGATTGATAAATTGATTAATAAATTAAATATTGACCTCCATATATATGTCTCTAAATTTTCAGTGGAAATGCCATTTGAAAATGGTATTTTAGTTGTTTAACAAATCTGTTAAGTGTTCAGGGTGTGATAGCAAAACAGGGCTACAACTGATGAAGTATTGCATATCCACCGATGTAAAAGAAAAGACATCCACCGCTAGCTAAACGACAAAGTCTTCCAAAGTTTAGATCCACCGCTAGCTAAACGACAAAGTATACATCTGCCGATGGCAGAGTCTTCCTAAGACATCTACCGCTAGCTAAACGACAAAGTTCTACATCCACCACTGGCAGAGTCTTCCAAAGCTTACTTCTACCGCTGGTATTTCAAAGGAGACTTCTACCGCTGAACAGTAACTTCTGAAGACATCCACCGCTGAAATTTCAAAGACAACATCCACCGCTAGATTTTCAAAGACAACATCCCCCATTGGATTTTCAAAGACAACATTCACCGCTGGTCTTCAAAGGCAACGTCTACCGGTGAACAGTATCTTCTGCTTGCATAACAAAGAATTACATCTACCTATAGAGGAAAGTGACATTGACCACCTACATCTACCGGTGAATAGTATCTTCTGCCAGAAATTTAAAAAGACCGCGAAGCGATAGCGATACTCATTCAGAGCCTTAATTCCAGATCATTAATGGCGAAGAACGAAAGCGACTCTAGAACGCAACGACTAGCTATCTATGTACGGATGTTTCTCCAACGGCTATTTTTTCAATACTCAGATGAGGAACATTCCAGAACTAAAGCCGATAACAGACAGAGTATATAAGGGAAAAAGAAGCTCGAGAGAATAAAACTTTTTGCTGAATTTATCTTTGAATCCTAACGAGCAAATACTAAGCACTACTCTGTATTTTTTGATATACCTCTCTCTCTGCCCTAGAACTTGTGCTTTATCTCTTTGAGAGAGTGTAACATTTGTGCTCAATATTCTTATTTGTAAAATTGTAAAAGGCTGTGATTGACGCCTGTGAAGATCAATCAAAGTTTAAAGGCAGTGGATTGACGCTCGTGAAGTTCAATCCAGAGTTGTAAGGTTGTAGATCGACGCTCGGGAAGTTCGATCTTGTTTTCTCGTGAGGAGAAGAAAAGAATCTTCAAAGGGGAGCCTTGGAGCGTGGACGTAGGCAAGTTTGGTCGAACCACGTTAAAAACTATGGTGTAAAATTTCTCTCTATCTTTTACTTTGTTTATTGCCTGTGTGTTTGCTGTTAATTTGGTAATTGCATAGAAGAGAGAAAAGGTTTAGATTAAGTTAATAATTTTTAATAAGTCTAATTCACCCCCCTCTTAGACAATACGATCCTACAATTGGTATTAGAGCAGGGCTTAACATTGTCTAAGTTGCATTTTTGAAATCCTTTGTGATATATCTGAAATGGCATTTAACACTACACTCGTAGAGGGCCAATCAATTACTAGACCTCCATTCTTTGATGGGAATGACTATGTTTATTGGAAGTCTAGGATGAGAATTTTTGTTCAGGCTATGGATTATGAATTGTGGAATATTATAGAAAATGGTCCATTTAAAGCCATGAAAACAAAGAATGAAATTAGAGTTCCTAAGGCCCCTCACGAATTAACAGACTCCGATAAGAAAAATTTGAGTTTGAATGCTAAGACAATTAACACTTTATATTGTACCTTAAATAGAAATGAATTTAATAGGGTATAAGGATGTGATAGTGCATATGAGATATGAAGATTGCTTGAGATAACTCACGAAGGAACTAATCAAGTTAAAGAGAGTAAAATGAGTATGTTAGTCCATGAGTATGAATTATTCTCTATGGAAAAGGATGAAACCATTAACTCTATGTTTACAAGATTTACTAATATTACTAATGGTTTAAAAGCGCTTTGTAAGATTTATTCAGGTGAAGAATTAGTAAGAAAGATCCTTCGATGTCTGCCAAGAGCCTGGCAACTGAAAGTGACTGCCATACTAGAAGCTCGAGATCTTAAGGTCCTCAAACTTGAAGAACTCATTGGCTCTCTCATGACACATGAGATCACCATGAGAGCTAATGAGAAGGAGGATCTTAAAGACAAGGGGATCACCAAAAGAAAGGACATTGCACTCAAAGCCTCCTCCAGTAAACAAGATGAATCCGAACAAGAAGAGGATAATGAGGAGATTGCTTTCATAACAAGAAGGTTCAGCAGATTTCTCCAACGGAAAAGATTGAATGGGAGGATATTATCAAAGGGAGAAAAGCCTCAAAAGGATAAGGAGATTACCTGCTATGAATGTGGGAAGCCTGGACACATCAAGGCCGAGTGTCAACAAGCAAAGGAGAATCCCAAGCGATTCAAGAAGAGGGCCATGAAAGCTACATGGGATGATAGTGAGAGTGACATTTCCTTAGAAGATGAGGAAGTAGCCAACCTCTGCTTCATGGCACATGAAAATGAGGTTAGTGTCTCCTATAGTGATAGTGAAACTGAGGATGGAGACTTAATTGATGCTTTTAATGATCTAGTAAAGCAATTTGGGATGCTAAAAACTAAATACAATCTGCTGAAAAAGAACAATGCAGGTTTAGTAGAAAAGCATGCAAAAGAAGTTGACTCACATGAAAAGGAGATAGCTAATCTGAAAAGTAAAAATGAGGATTTGAATTATATCGTGCTTAAGTTCACAAATGGTACCAAGAACTTAAACATGCTGATAGGAAATCAGAGAGCTACTTTTGATAAAGTAGGTTTAGGTTATGATAAGTTTAATAAAAAGAAAGCTTTCAAGAACTTTTTTGTTAAACCAACTACTTGCCATGCTTGTAATGAGATAGTACACAAATCATATGAATGTCCTTTGAAATCAAATAAGAAATCAGGTAATCAATTACAGTGGGTTCCTAAATGAACCAAATCTAACTCTAGGACCCAAAAAGTTTGGGTACCAAAAAAGGCTACATGATTTTTTTTCAGGTTGATTGTTCTCCTAGGGAAAATCAATGATATCTCGCACAGTGGTTGTTCGAGACACATGACGGAAGACTCAACAATGTTTGTTGTTGTCAATAGAAAGAAAGGAAATATCCTTTTTGGTAAAAACCAAAATGGTAAAATCGTTGGCATTGGCAACAAAGGTAACCCTGCCAACCCTATTATTGAAATCATGCTTTGCTGGTAGAAGGGTTAAAGTATAATCTACTAGGTATAAGTCAATTATGTGGCACCTCCTGCTCACACCTCTGTGCCCCTTTCACTTCCAGAGGGTCTTGCCTCTCCTCCTCCTACCATTATTTTGCCTTCTTTGGCCGCTCCAACACCTATTTCCCCTGTTCAACAATTAGCTCCTCAAATCCAAACAATTTGCTCCTCAAATCCAAACCCACCCAATGCTCCTCAAATACCCAAAACTTATCAGAGGAGACTGTCCATCATTGAGGATCAGTTGACTGAGTTGATGTCTTGCATAGCCAGTTTAGGCACTGCTCTCACTTCTGTTCATGATCAGATGAATATGTCCTTAGATGCCAAGCTAACTCAGAGCAGAATGGACTTGAGCAAGGACCTTGACACAGTTCAGGATAGGTTGGCTTCCAGGATGGATAGACTTGAAGGCTCTCTCTCAAGGACCCTTCGGTCTATACAGTCTGACATTCAAGCTTTTCAACCAGAACAGTCTCGCCCTCTTTGTTTCTCAGAGGCTTGTTATGCTAACTTGCTCCCTCCGATCATCAGGCCTGAGGTTGATGAGGCAGTGAACTTCATGCCATTGAATATTCAGCATGTTGAGCTTAGGTTCACTGATCCTTTTATATCCCAAGTCACTGAGTTCTCTTCTGAGCTTCAAGGTTCAATGGCTACAATTCCGGCTGGTCCACCGGTAGAGCCACCACCATGTCTGGACTTGGTAGTGTATAGAGGTCCCTTTCAGCCTTCTGCTCCTTCTGCTTCAACTACCATTTCTGAACCTCTGATAGTTCCTGATGTCAATTATTCAGTGCCTCCATCAATCATAAAGGAGTTGTTGAAGCGCATTATGGATTTAGATTAAATAGGAGATATTTTTTTTTGTAGACAATTTTTTACAGATTCACGAGTTGTACCAGTTTTTGTTTGGTACTCTAATCTTACAATTCAACAATATACAAATGTTAAGTAGTTGACTGTCTTTTCCTTTATTTTTTTTGATAATGTCAAAGGGGGAGAAAGTGTGACAGCACTGTGTATTGTAAATGAACTGTGTTTTAAAATTAAATTGGATTGCATGCTCATGCTGTGGGTGTAACAACCCTAAAACTTAATCCTTAAATTCCCGTGAAAATTTTTCTTTTTAAACATTCTCAAGTGAACCCACTTCGTTAAATCGTTAAATTAAAGTATACCCGTTGAACCATATTTAAAAGAAAATCATTTAAATAAAACATTGAAAAACAAAAGAGGAATCAACCAATAGAACAGAGGGCAAAAAGGGCCCAAGCCCAAAATTTTTCCTATTCACATCGATCGCTCACTTCTGCCAAGCCACATCCACCGCTCACTTCTGCCAAGCCACATTCACCGCTCAACAGTAACCGAACACATCTGTCTGTTGACTTTGACCAAACACTTATATAAACCTCTGCCAGTCACAAAACGACAGAATCTATTGCTTACATCTACCGCTCAACAGTAACCGAACACATCTGCCAGTTTACTTTGACCAAACACTTATATAAACCTCTGCCGATCACAAAACGACAGAATCTATTTCTTATATCTACCGCTCAACAGTAACAGAACACATCTGCCGGTTGACTTGACCAAACACTTATATAAACCTCTGCCGATCACAAAACGACAGAATCTATTTCTTACATCTACCGCTCAACAGTAACCGAACACATCTGCCGGTTGACTTTGACCAAACACTTATATAAACCTCTGCCGATCACAAAACGACAGAATCTACTACTTAACCGTAACCCATACAATTCCCCCTGTACTTACACACCATTCACTCAGAACTTCCAAAAACATTAAAAATAACATTCTCCATTTTCAGAGACATGAAAATAAACATTATATACATATATGTTCACGAACTATCCATAATACACATCCAAAACATCAATATTAACTATCTAGAAACCAAGCATCCTAAAATGTTTCAACTATACAATTTTCCTACGTTTCTATCAATTAAAATCCCCAAAACATTTACCTACATCCCCACGAGTCAAAACGCGCATCGACTGACCAGCGCACTCCCACGGGCACCATTCGCCAACCGGTTTATACGTCGGACGGAAGAATATCTTTCTCACCTGTTTCAAGATCACCTACACCATACAGACAACTATGAGCTAAAGGCTCAGCAAGTTTCGTAAATGCAATGCATACTGTGCATATGAGTTTCGTAAATCATGAAACATTTTCTTAAAAACGATGTGGTAGTGTGACAAGCCCCTTGGTGCCTACACAATAGATCAATAGCCCCCCCCCCCTTTCGGGCTACACCTCTTTTCATGAAAACGAAATGCGGAAATTTATTTTCTTAAAAACGATGTGGTACTGTGACAAGCCCCTTTGTGCCTACACAATAGATCAATAGCCCCCCTTTCGGGCCACACCCCTTTTCATGAAAACGAAATGCGGAAATTCATTTTCTTAAAAATAATGTGGTACTGTGACAAGCCCATTTTGTGCCTACACAATAGATCAATAGCCCCCCCTTCGAGCCACACCTCTTTTCATGAAAACGAGATGCAGAAATTCATTTTCTTAAAAATGATGTGGTATTGTGACAAGCCCCTTGGTGCCTACACAATAGATCAATAGCCCCCCCTTCGGGCCACACCTCTTTTCATGAAAACGAAACACGAAAATTCATTTTCTTAAAAACGATGTGGTACTGTGACAAGCCCCTTGGTGCCTACACAATAGATCAATAGCCCCCCCTTCGAGCCACACCTCTTTTCATGAAAACGAAATGCGGAAATTTATTTTCTTAAAAACGATGTGGTACTGTGACAAGCCCCTTGGTGCCTACACAATAGATCAATAGCCCCCCCTTCGAGCCACACCTCTTTTCATGAAAACGAAATGCGGAAATTTATTTTCTTAAAAACGATGTGGTACTGTGACAAGCCCCTTGGTGCCTACACAATAGATCAATAGCCCCCCCTTCGAGCCACACCTCTTTTCATGAAAACGAAATGCGGAAATTTATTTTCTTAAAAACGATGTGGTACTGTGACAAGCCCCTTGGTGCCTACACAATAGATCAATAGCCCCCCCTTCGAGCCACACCTCTTTTCATGAAAACGAAATGCGGAAATTTATTTTCTTAAAAACGATGTGGTACTGTGACAAGCCCCTTGGTGCCTACACAATAGATCAATAGCCCCCCCTTCGAGCCACACCTCTTTTCATGAAAACGAAATGCGGAAATTTATTTTCTTAAAAACGATGTGGTACTGTGACAAGCCCCTTGGTGCCTACACAATAGATCAATAGCCCCCCCTTCGAGCCACACCTCTTTTCATGAAAACGAAATGCGGAAATTTATTTTCTTAAAAACGATGTGGTACTGTGACAAGCCCCTTGGTGCCTACACAATAGATCAATAGCCCCCCCTTCGAGCCACACCTCTTTTCATGAAAACGAAATGCGGAAATTTATTTTCTTAAAAACGATGTGGTACTGTGACAAGCCCCTTGGTGCCTACACAATAGATCAATAGCCCCCCCTTCGAGCCACACCTCTTTTCATGAAAACGAAATGCGGAAATTTATTTTCTTAAAAACGATGTGGTACTGTGACAAGCCCCTTGGTGCCTACACAATAGATCAATAGCCCCCCCTTCGAGCCACACCTCTTTTCATGAAAACGAAATGCGGAAATTTATTTTCTTAAAAACGATGTGGTACTGTGACAAGCCCCTTGGTGCCTACACAATAGATCAATAGCCCCCCCTTCGAGCCACACCTCTTTTCATGAAAACGAAATGCGGAAATTTATTTTCTTAAAAACGATGTGGTACTGTGACAAGCCCCTTGGTGCCTACACAATAGATCAATAGCCCCCCCTTCGAGCCACACCTCTTTTCATGAAAACGAAATGCGGAAATTTATTTTCTTAAAAACGATGTGGTACTGTGACAAGCCCCTTGGTGCCTACACAATAGATCAATAGCCCCCCCTTCGAGCCACACCTCTTTTCATGAAAACGAAATGCGGAAATTTATTTTCTTAAAAACGATGTGGTACTGTGACAAGCCCCTTGGTGCCTACACAATAGATCAATAGCCCCCCCTTCGAGCCACACCTCTTTTCATGAAAACGAAATGCGGAAATTTATTTTCTTAAAAACGATGTGGTACTGTGACAAGCCCCTTGGTGCCTACACAATAGATCAATAGCCCCCCCTTCGAGCCACACCTCTTTTCATGAAAACGAAATGCGGAAATTTATTTTCTTAAAAACGATGTGGTACTGTGACAAGCCCCTTGGTGCCTACACAATAGATCAATAGCCCCCCCTTCGAGCCACACCTCTTTTCATGAAAACGAAATGCGGAAATTTATTTTCTTAAAAACGATGTGGTACTGTGACAAGCCCCTTGGTGCCTACACAATAGATCAATAGCCCCCCCTTCGAGCCACACCTCTTTTCATGAAAACGAGATGCAGAAATTCATTTTCTATGCTTATTTGAAAACCATGAGATGCATGAACACGTGCATAACATAAACATATAACATATGTACCATCAAGACAATAAAACATAATCTATAAAAGAGCTAATCCTAGCTGCCCAATCAAAGTGTTTAAACAAGCAATTCAGCAATGATCCTCGACGCGACTTCGACGTACGGTGTAGGCCAATCGACCCTAGTAAGTGACAAGAACTTACCTCGTGTCCGTTGCAATTCTAGCTCCGTCTACGAGCGTTGTTCACCTAGGGCAAATTCAAAACAATCATCGTTAAAGCGCATTTAAACCATTAAACGTCCAAATTAACAAACCCTTAACTAAAGAAATTTCCTAAAACTCTAATTTAGCTCATTGAGGCATTTTATCGAGTAATTCACGCTCGACACCTCAAAACCTCCATTAGCGAGTTTTTCCAAAACTTCAAAAATCGATAAACCTTAATATTCCACAACGAATCGACTAAACCCATCCAATAATCACCAATACGTCCATTATACGAACTAATACGACGGACCTATCGACTTCTAACCCTAAACTACATTTTTTTACAAAACCCAAAACAAAACCCTAACCGTTAACTTCGCAAAAACCAAAATATAATGCTCTAAAACTATAGATTCTTACCTAGGGTCAGGATTGGAGAAGAAATTACGAAGAGCAGACATCAATCGGAGGAAGAATCGGCGTCGGAAGTGGAGGTTGTCGGAGGGAGAGAAGAAATCGCAGGGAGGAGGGCTTCTGGTTCACGCAGGCAGAGAGAAAATGAGGGAGGAAAAAAGAGAAGTGTGATTTTTAATTAAAATTGACTTGGAAAATTACCATTTTACCCTTCCTTTTATTTTTTATTTGTTTCGTCCTTTGTTTCGTTAATTAGCTAACGATTTGGTTTTCTCCGAATTCCCTTATCTCGCCAATAACTCCAACTTATTATTGGTGCTTTATTAAAACTGTTCGTTTGCAAAACGGACTTCATTCGACATATTTACAAAAATGCCATTATATATTATAATTATTAAATCCTGTTAAAACCGGGTGTTACATTTCATCCACCTTATTTAAAATTTTGTCCTCAAAATTTTACTTATCTTATATTCCGTGTTATAACCGTCTCATGCCTTGCAGTCTTATACTCCGACGTACAACCACTCGATTTCTTTCGAGTCTTTCCCTTTCATTCCATAGAATTGAATCTCCCCTTAAGAACTTCGATTATATCATGCCTAGGGTCAATTCCTATAATTCTTAACCAAAACTCCGAAACTCTATGGTGTAACCTTAGCCACTAACCCCATTGGCTATCTTTGACTTCGCTTACTACACTTTAGATTAGCATCGTGTGCTAATAATTTTCTAAGTCTCTAATTTAGATAATTCAACTGCATAAATATGCATATAGCTAATTCACCCCCACCTTGGTGTACACTTAATTATTCATAAGTTAAATTTCCTTACCCTACTGACTTGGTCTTATATTCGGGCTTCCCCGACTAACACCTGATTCAAGTCTTAATTTCCAAATGAAGCAACTTCAAAGCTTTCTTCCATCGAAGTTTTCTCTTAGCTATTCCTTTAGATCACATCTATATTAAGACTTCCTAATGTCATTTAGATCGAATATCGTCTAAAAATTTATTCCTGCCCCAGAGCCGTAACCCTAACTCCTTCGTAATTTCTTCGACCCCGTCTGCAGTTGGGACGCACACCAACTGAATTCATACATTATTCTCACATCTCGATTCTCTCTAGCTACCCATTAGGCAGTAGCCAAACCAAAGCTTCCTATCCCCTTTCTGATTTGACTATCTTCTAAAGGTTTTTCGCAACTCATGGATCGTAAACTAACATCTTCGCAAATTCATCTACCTCATCCACAGTCGAACGTACATCTACTAATTTCCCGCTCTTTTTCCCTTAATGATTCCTCCCGCTCTTTCACACTGCCATACTTTTCAACTATATCATTAAAATTCCTCAAAACCTCAATGAATTCGACTGGTGTCAACGTCGCTACCCTCCTAGGATCCTCATTCCTTTATGAACATGATCCTATAAGCATCGCATTTCATTCTAAGTTTCATCCCTGAGCTCTATCACTATGTCCTAAACTGACATTCTTATACTATCTTTGCTATGCTCACTAGTCTAACTTCGATTTCCATTAACTCCGAGTACCATCAAGTCCATAATTCCACCATCGATGTGCTCTAAACCACACACTCTGACCTTAGGTCATTTATGTATTTATTGGTCTTGACTTGTTAAATACGAGTCGAACTTTCTGGAAATTTCTAACTTAGTCACATTTCTAAGTCTACTTGAATGTTTTCCATGAAAATCCTCATTCTCCTTATCTAGCGAACTTTGCAATTCGCATATCATTAAACACCAGTCTATCTTCAAATCCTTATTAACTTTGGGCACAATTCAATCTCCAAGTTTCGCCATTGATTTATTCCACTTGGCTCTCGTGCAACGACTGATACAATGACCTTCTTGTTTGCAAACTTGTTGTAAATAAGTTTACACCCGTAATCTAAATCTTCTTAGTTCTCAAATCTTACCCTTCCATTTTTCAATAATTTGGAACATCTCATTTTAAGGCTACCCCTTCTAGTTCCTTGAACACTGATGTTTCTACCTTTATATCGGAGGTAAGCCTCAGGCTGTGATTTGAACTGTATTTACTTTAGGCCCATAATTAAACCCCTTATACTTTTCAAGTCAATAAAATTTACAACTTCTTACTTCGTCACTCACAAGTGATACTTACTCTTATCGCTCGCCACTCCTCTTAACGCTGCACACTTCACACTTAGCCTCGAAACATGACCTTTCAATTTAAGGTGTTAACCCATCTTTGATTAACTAAGGTGCTTGGGTTTCTAAGATAGCTCAACCCTTATTGTAACACCCGGGATTTTTTTTAAGGATAAAATTGGAGAGAAAATAAATTAATAATAAAATAGTTGTTTTAATTAATTGAAAAGAAATAGCAAAAAGAAGGAAAAGTAACAATAAAAAGGTAAAATAATTAAAAGTGAATTAAAGACGAAATTTAACGAGGTTTCGTTGAGGACCGAATCTACGGGAGGGCAAAATGGTAAATCACAATTTTTATTAATGTTATTTTTATTATTTTGTTTTGTTTTAAAAGAAAACATTTAAGTTTTCTTTTAAAACAAACGAATGGCTTCACGAAGAAGCCATTCGTTCGTTTTCTCGCGGGCAAGAACAGAACAGAGGGGGGGGGGGGGGGGGCGAGAGAACGGCGATTGACGGAGCACGAAGATTCACCGGCGTTTTAGCGATTCTCCGGCCAAGCGTCAGAGGCCAGCAACTCCGGCCCGTCTCTGTGCGCAGCCTGACAAGTAGGGCTCGATTTCTTTTTCTCTCGTCGCCCTATTCTGGCCCTGTTGGAGGCCGAGAGTGATGAGCTCGATTGAGCTCCGATCACCAGCCGTTTTTGGCTGCTCTCAGCGTCGAATTGCTGAGCTTAGTGTCAGTAAGGATAACCGGGCAATGTGGAACTCGGATTTGGCTAAAAACAGAGAACCCCGTTCTCTGTGCTTCAGGTTTCTTGGGGGAAACCTTGATTTTTCTTTTGGTTATGCTAATGGAGGATATATGTGGTTTATTGGTGATGAATTTGTTGTGAATTGACGGAAAATCGAAATGGGGGATTTTTCGGGTAAAGGGGGCAGTTCGGGTTTTTGCTATTTTGACCTAGCTACGGTTATTCGTTTTAAAATTCCTTTTGGCAGGTTAAAATAGGTTATTAGAGGAGTACGTGGCCGCTGGAATCGTTCGATTCCAATAACCGACGCAAAAGTTATGCACGTTTGAGGTTTCAGGTCGGTTTTTACTGAACCCAAATTGGTGGCCCGTTTCATTAGGTTTTTGTGGATTAGGCTAGAAATAGTAGTTTGAGGGTAATTGGTGAATGTAGGCTTAATTTGAATGAAGTTTGATTAATTGTAGTTAGAGTTAGCTTAAATATTCTTTAGAAGTAAATAGTGATGCTTATGTGAATTTTGTGAATGTGATAGGTTACTGAGTGGGGAAATGTACATAGCCAAAGCGAGTAAGTGCGGTGCCAGAGTTCAGGTAAGTAGAGGACGTTTGTTTTGCCTTCAGGCCTACACCACGGAACGGTAGGATTTATTTGTTTGTTGTTTGGCTGTCTTCTTTGTTGGTTAAGCCTTGTTGGTTATTTGTTGTTGATGTTTGGTTGTCTTCTTTGTCGGTCAAGCATTGTTGATGGTTGATTGCTTTACTTTGTCCTGGTCTGGTTAAGTATTTGTGAGTTGGCTGCTTTGTTTTGTATTAAGTAATGTGAAAATGAATTTCCTTGTTGTGGTTGTCTGGTGTTGTTAGTTCAGTGTTGTTTGGTAATTGTTTGGTTGTTTTGTTCGGTATTGCATTTTTTTAAGCATGCATCATGGTATAGCACGTTAGGTACGATTAGTGGCATTGATTGGCATTGTGAGCATAAATGTAAGCAATTAAAAGTAAAATGTAAAATGCATCTCGAATAGGGTGACTTGTCGGGCTGAGGTTGCTGGTAGTAGCACCCCGAGGGGAACTCTATGAGAGATGACCGGCTAAAACACGAGATCATGAATAGTGGGCCTTGTCGGGCTGAGGTTGCTGGTAGTAGCACCCCGAGGGGACCTCTGTGAAAAATGACTGGCTAAGATACGTAAATGTAAAATGCATCTCGAATAGAGTGACTTGTCGGGCTGAGGTTGCTGGTAGTAGCACCCCGAGGGGAACTCTATGAGAGATGACTAGCTAAAACATGAGATCCTGAATAGTGGGCCTTGTCGGGCTGAGGTTGCTTGTAGTAGCACCCCGAGGGGACCTCTGTGAAGGATGACTGGCTAAGATACGTAAATGTAAAATGCATCTCAAATAGGGTGACTTGTCGGGCTGAGGTTGCTGTAGTAGCACCCCGAGGGGAACTCTATGAGAGATGACCGGCTAAAACACGAGATCCTGAATAGTGGGCCTTGTCGGCTGAGGTTGCTGGTAGTAGCACCCCGAGGGGACCTCTGTGAAGGATGACTGGCTAAGATACGTAAATGTAAAATGCATCTCAAATAGGGTGACTTGTCGGGCTGAGGTTGCTGGTAGTAGCACCCCGAGGGGAACTCTATGAGAGATGACCGGCTAAAACACGAGATCCTGAATAGTGGGCCTTGTTGGGCTGAGGTTGCTGGTAGTAGCACCCCGAGGGGACCTCTGTGAAGGATGACTGGCTAAGATACGTAAATGTAAAATGCATCTCGAATAGGGTGACTTGTCGGCTGAGGTTGCTGTAGTAGCACCCCGAGGGGACCTCTGTGAAGGATGACTGGCTAAGATACGTAAATGTAAAATGCATCTCGAATAGGGTGACTTGTCGGGCTGAGGTTGCTGTAGTAGCACCCCGAGGGGACCTCTGTGAAGGATGACTGGCTAAGATACGTAAATGTAAAATGCATCTCGAATAGGGTGACTTGTCGGCTGAGGTTGCTGTAGTAGCACCCCGAGGGGACCTCTGTGAAGGATGACTGGCTAAGATACGTAAATGTAAAATGCATCTCGAATAGGGTGACTTGTCGGGCTGAGGTTGCTGTAGTAGCACCCCGAGGGGACCTCTGTGAAGGATGACTGGCTAAGATACGTAAATGTAAAATGCATCTCGAATAGGGTGACTTGTCGGCTGAGGTTGCTGTAGTAGCACCCCGAGGGGACCTCTGTGAAGGATGACTGGCTAAGATACGTAAATGTAAAATGCATCTCGAATAGGGTGACTTGTCGGCTGAGGTTGCTGTAGTAGCACCCCGAGGGGACCTCTGTGAAGGATGACTGGCTAAGATACGTAAATGTAAAATGCATCTCGAATAGGGTGACTTGTCGGGCTGAGGTTGCTGGTAGTAGCACCCCGAGGGGACCTCTGTGAAGGATGACTGGCTAAGATACGTAAATGTAAAATGCATCTCGAATAGGGTGACTTGTCGGCTGAGGTTGCTGTAGTAGCACCCCGAGGGGACCTCTGTGAAGGATGACTGGCTAAGATACGTAAATGTAAAATGCATCTCGAATAGGGTGACTTGTCGGGCTGAGGTTGCTGTAGTAGCACCCCGAGGGGACCTCTGTGAAGGATGACTGGCTAAGATACGTAAATGTAAAATGCATCTCGAATAGGGTGACTTGTCGGGCTGAGGTTGCTGTAGTAGCACCCCGAGGGGACCTCTGTGAAGGATGACTGGCTAAGATACGTAAATGTAAAATGCATCTCGAATAGGGTGACTTGTCGGGCTGAGGTTGCTGTAGTAGCACCCCGAGGGGACCTCTGTGAAGGATGACTGGCTAAGATACGTAAATGTAAAATGCATCTCGAATAGGGTGACTTGTCGGCTGAGGTTGCTGTAGTAGCACCCCGAGGGGACCTCTGTGAAGGATGACTGGCTAAGATACGTAAATGTAAAATGCATCTCGAATAGGGTGACTTGTCGGCTGAGGTTGCTGTAGTAGCACCCCGAGGGGACCTCTGTGAAGGATGACTGGCTAAGATACGTAAATGTAAAATGCATCTCGAATAGGGTGACTTGTCGGGCTGAGGTTGCTGGTAGTAGCACCCCGAGGGGACCTCTGTGAAGGATGACTGGCTAAGATACGTAAATGTAAAATGCATCTCGAATAGGGTGACTTGTCGGCTGAGGTTGCTGGTAGTAGCACCCCGAGGGGACCTCTGTGAAGGATGACTGGCTAAGATACGTAAATGTAAAATGCATCTCGAATAGGGTGACTTGTCGGGCTGAGGTTGCTGGTAGTAGCACCCCGAGGGGACCTCTGTGAAGGATGACTGGCTAAGATACGTAAATGTAAAATGCATCTCGAATAGGGTGACTTGTCGGCTGAGGTTGCTGTAGTAGCACCCCGAGGGGACCTCTGTGAAGGATGACTGGCTAAGATACGTAAATGTAAAATGCATCTCGAATAGGGTGACTTGTCGGCTGAGGTTGCTGGTAGTAGCACCCCGAGGGGACCTCTGTGAAGGATGACTGGCTAAGATACGTAAATGTAAAATGCATCTCGAATAGGGTGACTTGTCGGCTGAGGTTGCTGGTAGTAGCACCCCGAGGGGACCTCTGTGAAGGATGACTGGCTAAGATACGTAAATGTAAAATGCATCTCGAATAGGGTGACTTGTCGGGCTGAGGTTGCTGGTAGTAGCACCCCGAGGGGACCTCTGTGAAGGATGACTGGCTAAGATTGATTGTAATATAGTTGTATAGAGTTAGGTTAGGTGTTGTGTCGTCCTGTATTTTGAGGTTTTTATATGTGGGATTGTTGATTGGATAGCTGATTAGTGAAGTGAGATTATTCTAGATTGTTTGGGATTGGATTGTATGCAGGTATCTGGAATTTTGGAGGCGCCATTTTCAGGCGTTACTTTGCCGAAATTTTCGGGAAGGACGCCGTGGTGCTTAAAGGTTAGGATTAAAGGAGTCTAGGCAACTAAGGTATGACCTAAAAGAGTTTTAGGAGATTTAGTTAAATCCTACGGTGTTAATTTTATTTTTTTAATGAGGTTTTAGCGTGGGATTAGTTAGCAAAGTAGCGCTCCGAGCCAGGGTGGGTTCGGGGGCGTTACAAGATGGTATCAGAGCATAAATGGTTGAGTCGTTCAAATGATTACCCGACAATGCCGGCCGCCATGCAACGTGTTTCACCGACTGTAAGTAATTCTTTTCTTTTAGTTGTTTAGAGCTGAGTTTAGATTGTTTAATCTTGTTTAGGCTTAGAAAGAAAATCTCGAAAGTACCATGACAACTTCGGTGGATTCCATTAGTTAACTTATAGACGTAGTAAACCTGTGGTTCGAATAGCTAGGAATTTAATGGTTAGGAATTTATTTGAAAAGCGAAACAGACAAGGTAACATCCGTAGAATAGATACAAGTAGGATTGAGGATAGAGAGATTAGAGAATGTTAGGATGAGTTTCCCTTTAAGAGTTACATCTTATGTGAGAAAAGATAGATGTCCTAAACCATTGAGAGACCCTTAGTACATTATGTGGATAAGATGAGATAGCAAGGTGAGATATTTAGAGTTACGTGAAATGGAAGTATATAGATATAAATTGTATTTGAGTGCCTAGCTTAAGCAAATTGTTAAGGGGAAAATTTTAATGAACTATATGCAAGAAAAACCTAGAAGGGAGCCTAGTCTAAATGAGAGGAAGTTATAAGTTTGATTGATTGTCAAATTAAGTGAGGTTAACAATGGAAAAGACTATTGAGTGTTAAGAGTTATAATTAGAATGAGTGAGTACCGTTGTAGAAATGTAACAGGTAGGAGATTGGGCGAGTTGGAAGGGCAAAATAGAGTAGATTTGGTTATTAAACTTCAGAGAGAATCCTGAGTGAAATTAAATATTTGTCTAAAGGTGGAGGAAAATTAAGTGTGTGTATGAAGGTAGAAAGCCTTGGAAAGAAAATAGCACTAGTATTAGATAGAAAGCTTTGAGATTTAGATCATACCTGTTGAGTGAAATACAATCTAAACAGATATAAAAGTTGTTGAATGAGAATAATGAGAATTCGTCAAAGAACTTTGGCATGCCTTATGGATAAAGTTTAAGTTAGAAAGTTTCGAGGGTTCGACTCGTATGTAACGAAGTCGAAACTGCTGATGTCGTAAAGAGTTGATAAGCTTAAGAGTTGGCGAATTTAAGCATAAGATGTGAATATGAACTCGAGTATTAGTAGAGGATATTGAGAATTAAATTGTAAAAGTTTGAAAGAATTAAATTGAGTTTAGTGATTATAATTTTGAGAATTTATAATAGACTTTAGTTAATAAATTTAAGTAATGAGAGCTTGAAATACTTGGCGTGCAAACTTGAAATATATGAATAGTGTTGAGTATAAAGTTGGGAACAAGTTTATTTAGACCTAAGAATTTCAGTGTTTGGTAACGACTGAAATTAGGAGTTAGACAAATTGAGTATAGTGAATGTAAGAGATGAGAATTTTGAGAAATAGTGATAGGTTTAAGAGATGAGAGCTTTGAGTATGAGGATTGTGTGGGAATAACTAATAAAATTTCATGATTGTTTGAGGTATAAATTGTCTTGATTAGTTGATTTAAGTAAATGTAAGTGATAGGAGTGATAAGTTAGGGAGCAAAGTTAAGGATTTAGGGTAAGATGTTTATGTAGGTCCTGATGTTACGGTATTATGGTATCTTAGAGATATGAGGTAGTTATGTAAGTGTTGATGAACATTAGAGTAGAGAAGTTAGAGTTGGAATTAAGTTGGAAAAATGAAAACTTTAGGAGATGTAGAAAAGTGTAGTGAAGTCAATAATGGTAGGGATTATTGAGCGTTGGGGTGTATAGTTTAGAATGACCCAATTTAGAATCATAGAGAGTTGTAGTGGTTTGTACGTGTTTGATGGACATGGAAGTAGAAAGATGAGGAATTAGATAAACTTAACCTAATGAAAAGCTAGAGTTGAGAACTAACTTGGTAAGATAAAAGGGTCTAAGTGTTAAGTATGAGTATTCGAGTTATGGAGTGTAGAGATAGATAAAGTCAAACTTTTGGGATGTAGAAATTATCACTACTGATAACTGACAAAGGTTGTAGATGTAGTTAAGAATTAGTGTGGCAACTCTAATGTTAAGAGGGTAAAGTTGAGATGAATAAGTTAAGGAATACCTTGGGTACGCAAATTTTGAGGACAAAATTTTTGTAAGGAGGGTGGATTGTAACACCCGGGATTTTTTTTAAGGATAAAATTGGAGAGAAAATAAAATAATAATAAAATAGTTGTTTTAATTAATTGAAAAGAAATAGCAAAAAGAAGGAAAAGTAACAATAAAAAGGTAAAATAATTAAAAGTGAATTAAAGACGAAATTTAACGAGGTTTCGTTGAGGACCGAATCTACGGGAGGGCAAAATGGTAAATGACAATTTTTATTAATGTTATTTTTATTATTTTGTTTTGTTTTAAAAGAAAACATTTAAGTTTTCTTTTAAAACAAACGAATGGCTGCACGAAGAAGCCATTCGTTCGTTTTCTCGCGGGCAAGAACAGAACAGAGGGGAGGCGAGAGAACGGCGATTGACGGAGCACGAAGATTCACCGGCAATTCAGCGATTCTCCGGCCAAGCGTCAGAGGCCAGCAACTCCGGCCCGTCTCTGTGCGCAGGCTGACAGGTAGGGCTCGATTTCTTTTTCTCTCGTTGCCCTGTTCTGGCCCTGTTGGAGGCCGAGAGTGATGAGCTCGATCGAACTCCGATCAGCAGCCGTTTTTGGCTGCTCTCAGCGTCGAATTGCTGAGCTTAGTGTCAGTAAGGATAACCAGGCAATGTGGAGCTCGAATTTGGCTAAAAACAGAGAACCTCGTTCTCTGTGCTTCAGGTTTCTTGGGGGAAACCTTGATTTTTCTTTTGGTTATGCTAATGGAGGATATATGTGGTTGATTGGTGATGAATTGGTTGTGAATTGACGGAAAATCGAAATGGGGGATTTTCCGGGTAAAGGGGCAGTTCGGGTTTTTGCTATTTTGACCTAGCTACGGTTATTCGTTTTAAAATTCCTTTTGGCAGGTTAAAATAGGTTATTAGAGGAGTACGTGGCCGCTGGAATCGTTCGATTCCGATAACCGACGCAAAAGTTATGAACGTTTGAGGTTTCGAGTCGGTTTTTACCGAACCCAAATTGGTGGCCCGTTTCATTAGGTTTTTTGTGGATTAGGCTAGAAATAGTAGTTTGAGGGTAATTTGTGAAAGTAGGCTTAATTTGAATGAAGTTTGATTAATTGTAGTTAGAGTTAGCTTAAATATTCTTTAGAAGTAAATAGTGAAGCTTAAGTGAATTTTGTGAATGTGATAGGTTACCGAGTGGGGAAATGTACATAGCCAAAGCGAGTAAGTGCGGTGCCAGAGTTCAGGTAAGTAGAGGACGTTTGTTTTGCCTTCAGGCATACACCACGGAACGGTAGGATTTATTTGTTTGTTGTTTGGCCGTCTTCTTTGTTGGTTAAGCCTTGTTGGTTATTTGTTGTTGATGTTTGGTTGTCTTCTTTGTCGGTCAAGCATTGTTGATGGTTGATTGCTTTACTTTGTCCTGGTCTGGTTAAGTATTTGTGAGTTGGCTGCTTTGTTTTGTATTAAGTAATGTGAAAATGAATTTCCTTGTTGTGGTTATCTGGTGTTGTTAGTTCAGTGTTGTTTGGTAATTGTTTGGTTGTTTTGTTCGGTATTGCATTTTTTTAAGCATGCATCATGGTATAGCACGTTAGGTACGATTAGTGGCATTGATTGGCGTTGTGAGCATAAATGTAAGCAATTAAAAGTAAAATGTAAAATGCATCTCGAATAGGGTGACTTGTCGGGCTTAGGTTGTTGGTAGTAGCACCCCGAGGGGAACTCTATGAGAGATGACCGGCTAAAACACGAGATCCTGAATAGTGGGCCTTGTCGGGCTGAGGTTGCTGGTAGTAGCACCCCGAGGGGACCATTGTGAAGGATGACTGGCTAAGATACGTAAATGTAAAATGCATCTCGAATAGGGTGACTTGTCGGGCTGAGGTTGCTGGTAGTAGCACCCCGAGGGGAACTCTATGAGAGATGACCGGCTAAAACACGAGATCCTGAATAGTGGGCCTTGTCGGGCTGAGGATGCTGGTAGTAGCACCCCGAGGGGACCTCTGTGAAGGATGACTGGCTAAGATACATAAATGTAAAATGCATCTCGAATAGGGTGACTTGTCGGGTTGAGGTTGCTGGTAGTAGCACCCCGAGGGGAACTCTATGAGAGATGACCGGGTAAAACACGAGATCCTGAATAGTGGGCCTTGTCGGGCTGAGGTTGCTGGTAGTAGCACCCCGAGGGGACCTCTGTGAAGGATGACTGGCTAAGATACGTAAATGTAAAATGCATCTCGAATAGGGTGACTTGTCGGGCTGAGGTTGCTGGTAGTAGCACCCCGAGGGGAACTCTATGAGAGATGACCGGCTAAAACACGAGATCCTGAATAGTGGGCCTTGTCGGGCTGAGGTTGCTGGTAGTAGCACCCCGAGGGGACCTCTGTGAAGGATGACTGGCTAAGATACGTAATGTAAAATGCATCTCGAATAGGGTGACTTGTCGGGCTGAGGTTGCTGGTAGTAGCACCCCGAGGGGAACTCTATGAGAGATGACCGGCTAAAACATGGAATTCTGAATAGTAGGCCTTGTCGGGCTGGGTGCTGGTGTGTAGCACCCCGAGGGGTCCTCTATGAAGAATTAAAGCAATGAACAGCAAGATTAAAGCAACGAACAGCAAATAAGCACAACTGAGTGATAGAAACTGCATGTGTTAGGTTGATTGCACTGTGTGTTGTCGTGTTGAGTGGAGTTGTGTTGTTGTGTTAGGGTAGGATGGTGTGTGCATTGTTCTTGTTATTATTTGTTACTCCCTACTTGCTAAGCGTAAGCTTACGTGTGTGTGTGTGTGTGTGTGTTCTGTGGTGTAGGTAACGACAGGTGTACAGGTGAGCTATGTGAGTCAGCCAAGACTTGGGAGCAGTCGGAGATGCACGGAGCGTGCCGGTGCAGGCAGTTGTCGGGGCGACTCCACCATGGTCTTCGGGAGATGTGGGGCATTATATTTGATAGTTTATTTTAGATGTTTGTTTGTAGAAATGATGGGAAAGTGTACCTAATTGTAATTGTTGTATATAGTTAGGTTAAGGGTGTTGTGTCGTCCTGTATTTTGAGGTTTTTATATGTGGGATTGTTGATTGGATAGCTGGTTAGTGAAGTGAGATTATTCTGGATTGTGGTATGACCTAAAAGAGTTTTAGGAGATTTAGTTAAATCCTACGGTGTTAATTTTATTTTTTTAATGAGGTTTTAGCATGGGATTAGTTAGCAAAGTAGCGCTCCGAGCCAGGGTGGGTTCGGGGGCATTACACTTATGCTTTAGTCCCACATTCCTGGATCGGGTAACACCAATGGCCCGACGTGTCTAGGTTTTAATCGTCCCTTAATGCCCTCAAAATTTACCAACGTTCTAACTCCGAGTTGATCCATTTATTTTCTTCATGAGCATTGACTAGTACGGACGCGCCTAAGCGGTGCCTAAATCTTTCGTCCATAATTTGGTATTGATCAATTACATTCCCTAACATTCCTAAGTAAAACCGATTCTCTTTCGAATATCGTTATCATCTAATTACCTTAACCTCATGCGGATCTAAATTATACGAGTTCTTATTAGGTCCTCTATTCACTTAGACGTACTATTATACTTTGACAATCTATGGTATTCCTCAATTAATCTTACATCTAAGCTTCAAATTTCTCTATGAAGCGTCATGCTCTAAAACTCTAAGGGTTTGTCAACTAGGGTCAGTTTCTATCTCTTTAAATTTTACACATTGTAAGTTGTATCGCTCTTACGGTAACTCAATTCTAAGTGTGCAACTCCCTGTGGTTAGGTCAGGTTAATCCTACTACCACATAACTCTCTTTCTATAAGGCCTATATGGTCTCACATCTATCTACTACCTTATCGTCGAGGTTCACTTAAGAACTCTTCTTACCCACCTTCTACCATCCTCTTACCTCTCTATTTTCAAACCTTGAAATGCCCGGTTCTTTTTCGGGTTTTAGATTTTTAGCTATGCAATGGCATTTTTGTAAATATGTCAAATTAAGCCCGTTTTACGAATGGAAAGTTTCATTGGAACCCTATAAATAAATTGGACTACCTGGAGAAATGAGGGAATTTTTGAAGATGTAACTCCGATTTTACGAGATTTTGGTATTTCTCGTAATATAGGGGTATTTTAGTAAATATAGCAAATTAAGTGCGTTTTATGAACGGAAAGTTCTATTGGAATCCTTATGATTAATATAGATTTTAGGAGACATAAGGGAGTTTTAGGAACTCAAATCGGTGGTAAAACGCCCAAGTTTCTTTTTTAACCCTGTAGCGGTTTAATTCGTAAAAATAGTAAATTAAATCCGTTTGGGAAACGAAAGGTTTTATTAGAGCCCTAGGAATGAATTAGAATTATTGGTGAAGTAAGGAAGTTTTGAAGAAATCGAACCGATAGACGAACAATAGGATAAATGGAAGGTTGAATGGAGGGGTAAATGAGTAATTATGCAAACCAAATTAATTAAAAAACACATTTCTCTTCTTCCTCCCTCACTTAGCGATTTCCAGAGCCCTTTTTCTTTCCCTTCTCTCTGGCGATTCCATCTCCACGACGATTCCTTCATCTTCCTCAACGATTTCTCCTCCAATCTTCAAGGGTTCATGTGGGGGAAAGAAAAAGAAAACTCATTTGTTCTCTCTCTCTCTCTCCCTCTCTTAGCGAACGAGAACAGCCGACGAGGGCTTCTTCCCTCCAACGATTCTTCTCCGTTTTCTTCAAGACAAGGTTAGTTTTCTTTCAAATTTTAAGTGGGTTTTAGTTTTCTAAGCTAGAGGAAGGTATTGGTGTGGTTTTGGATGAGTTTTTGAGAGAGTTTCGAAATAAGGTTTTATGGTAGATGAGGGATGTACGAAAATTGAAGTTATTGGTTAAATTTTCTTGATTTTTGGGTAGTTATTGATAAATTGATGGATATTGGTTGATGATTTAAGTGTGCAAAACTGGAAAATGTTAGGGCAGGTTCGGTTTTGCACAATTTTGGCTATGCTATTTAAGTTGGGTTGTTAAATAAATTTGGCCATTAAAAAATAGACACCCTAAGGTTTGTATAGCATCTTGAATCATCAAATTTGGACATATATTCAATTTATTACGAATTTTTGAAGTTGGATAAAAAAATTACGATTCAAAAACTGGGCAGTTTCGGTTTTCTTGAGAAATGACCTAGCTCGTGATTTTTATTGGTTAAATAAATTGTTCCATTGGATAGGGGACTCTTAACGAGTTCATAGCAACTTGAATCACTCGATTTCATTAAGAATTGATTTAGTTATGAATTTTCGAAGTTGTTGTGTAAAAACTGGAAAATTTCCATGGTCAGTTCGGTTTTCGGTTTTCTGCCCCAATTCTGTTTTGTTATGGTATAAATGGATGATTCTATGTTAAAATAGACATAATGAGGTTTCCAAAACAGGTTGTATCATTGAAAACGGATAAAAATTGAGAGAGTTACGACCCTTTGAAGTTTACCCAATTTTATAGTGTAAATCCGAAAATTCTGGTGTGCATTTTAAGTGTTTAATTTTGATGTCTTGATTAGGTTACTTGTGATTAGCAAAAGTAAGGCCAAAGACTTTCAAGCTCGAATTTGCTAAGGACCCGAGGTAAGTTCTTCTGACTTACTGTGGCCGATTGGCCTACACCATAAGTCGAGTTTTGATGTTGAGGATTATTTGGTGATATTTATGTTTATATGCTTTGGTTGGGTAGTTTAGGGTTAGTTGCTTTATAGGTTATGCTTGTATTGTTTGATGGTATGCACGATGTATCTCTATGTTATGCTTTTATTGTCATGCATCACTGTTTTATAAAAGTCATGAAAAATGGATTTATGCATGGATTTCATGAAAGGAAAGGAAATGTGATGACTTGAAATGAGACGACTAAAATGAGATGACTATGATGATAGAAATGAGACGACTGAAATGAGACAACTATCTGATAAATTAAACAAATGCATGATCTGATAAATGAATGCACGATCTGATAAATGAAATGAATGCAAGGAAATTTATAAAAATTGCATATACATGTTCATGCATTGTCATTTACGTAGAATTTACTGGGATTTATTCTCATAGGTGTTTCTCTATGGTGTAGGTGAATCCGAAACAGGTGAGGAAGACGTTCCTCCGTTAGATGATCACACTGGTTGAAGAAGGATGCCCGTGGGAGTGCGCTGGCGCAGTTGGTACGATTTTGACCCGTGGGGATGTAGGTAAACGTTTTGAGGGTTGAATAGTTAGATCGTAGGAAAAATTGTATAGATTGAACATATTAGGATGCTTGGATCTGATTAGTTGATAGGTTCACGTTTTGATGTTTTTAAACGTTTTGGAAACTATTTTATAAACCACTTGATGATTTTGAACAGGAGGAAACGTTTAGTTTTAAACTGATCCACGCAGTTTGTTTTTATAAAATAGGTTTATGTTTTAAATGTGCTTTAAGTCGTTTATGTTGGGTGATTGGTATAGTGGTAAATGGGTAGGATTATGAGTGGGTTTATGATGATATGGTTTAGTGGGTGTGTTATGTGTGTAAGTATGCAGGGAAAAGAATGAAGGAAGTGAAGGATAAAGGAAAAGAGAGGAGGCAGGTGATCGCCACTCTCTGGAAATTCCAGAGAGTGTGGCGACTGATCGCCCAAGGGTGGGCAATCGATCGCCTAGGTGATCGATCGTGGGCGATCAATCGCCTGAGGTGGGGGCGATCGATCGCCCCTTTTGATTTGGCCCAAATGACATTTTTGTCCCCGCTTCGATTTTAATTGTTTAAAATGATTTTAATAGTTATGTTTCAATTGTTTAATATATGTTTGAAGTATTGTTTAAATAGTTTAACAACTTAGACTTAAATGATTTTACAAACAATGTTCCGCATAAACTGTGAAATAAAATGAAAAATTTATACGGTAAAATTAGGATACGGGTAAGGTCGTTACAAACCTACTCCTATCTATTATCCGACTATTACTTTCGAATTCTTACTCTATACTACATCTCCATTCTAATATTCTTCATTCTATTAATTATTTAAATAAAACTCTACCTGAAACAGCTTAAGGTTGGGCAATTTCTTTTTCTCCGGTCAAAGCAGGCATCTTTTGAGTAACACTTTTCTGATTATTGCCCGGTCGGTCCCTGCCTGGGTTCGGGCAGTCCTTGACATAGTGGCCCATCACTCCACATCGAAAGCACTTATCTGTGCCCAATCTACAATTGTCATAGTGCTCCTTCTGGCATTCAGGACACAGAGGTCTTCGAGAAGTTCCTCGCATACGCTTTCGTCAGCTTTGTTTAATCTCCTCCTTGCCCATCCTCCTCGTACCGTGGTTACTTGGGCTCACCACCCCTTGGGTCCTTGGGCCTTCTCGGTCTGTCCATATCTCAAGCTGACGAGATTGCCTATCTATAAGCTGAGTTTGTCGGTCTATATGCTAGGCTTGACGATCGAGTAAATCCTTCAGCCTATCCAGGGCTTCGTCGCTAACATCTCTACCACGGACTATTTCATATCTTCTATAAAGGTCAGCACAAATAATCCTAAGAAACAAAACAAGAAAATAAAATAAAACGTACTTACAGTTGAGGAAGGATGTCCGCGTAGTGGTTGTGCAGTCGAACAGTCTACAGAACCGATTTTAAAGCTCGAGGGCTTTGACACCATAACAGTAACGACCCTAAAACTTAACCCTTAAATTCCCGGAAAAATTTTTCTTTTTAAACATTCTCAAGTGAACCCCCTTCGTTAAATCATTAAATTAAAGTATACCCATTGAACCATATTTAAAAGAAAATCATTTAAATAAAACCTTGAAAAACAAAAGAGGAATCAGCCAATAGAACAGAGGGCAAAAAGGGCCCAAGTCCAAAATTTTCTCTATTCACATCGACCGCTCACTTCTGCCAAGCCACATCCACCGCTCACTTCTGCCAAGCCACATCCACCGCTCAACAGTAACCGAACACATCTGCCGGTTGACTTTGACCAAACACTTATATAAGCCTCTGCCGATCATAAAACGACAGAATCTATTGCTTACATCTACCGCTCAACCGTAACCGAACACATCTGCGGTTGACTTTGACCAAACACTTATATAAACCTCTGCGATCACAAACGACAGAATCTATTTCTTACATCTATCGCTCAACAGTAACCGAACACATCTATCAGTTGACTTTGATCAAACACTTATCTAAACACTCTGCCGATCACAAAACAAAAGATCTATTGCTTACATCTACCGCTCAACAGTAAACCCGAACACATCTGCCGGTTGACTTTGACCAAACACTTATATAAGCCTCTGCCGATCATAAAACGACAGAATCTATTGCTTACATCTACCGCTCAACAGTAACCGAACACATCTGCCGGTTGACTTTGACCAAACACTTATATAAACCTCTGCCGATCACAAAACGACAGAATCTATTTCTTACATCTATCGCTCAACAGTAACCGAACACATCTGCCAGTTGACTTTGACCAAACACTTATATAAACCTCTGCCGATCACAAAACGACAGAATCTATTGCTTACATCTACCGCTCAACAGTAACCGAACACATCTGCCGGTTGACTTTGACCAACACTTATATAAACCTCTGCCGATCACAAAACGACAGAATCTATTGCTTACATCTACCGCTCAACAGTAACCGAACACATCTGCCGGTTGACTTTGACCAACACTTATATAAACCTCTGCCGATCACAAAACGACAGAATCTATTGCTTACATCTACCGCTCAACAGTAACCGAACACATCTGCCGGTTGACTTTGACCAAACACTTATATAAACCTCTGCCGATCACAAAACGACAGAATCTATTGCTTACATCTACCGCTCAACAGTAACCGAACACATCTGCCGGTTTACTTTGACCAAACACTTATATAAACCTCTGCCGATCACAAAACGACAGAATCTATTTCTTACATCTACCGCTCAACAGTAACCGAACACATCTGCCGGTTGACTTTGACCAAACACTTATATAAACCTCTGCCGATCACAAAACGACAGAATCTATTGCTTACATCTACCGCTCAACAGTAACCGAACACATCTGCCGGTTGACTTTGACCAACACTTATATAAACCTCTGCCGATCACAAAACGACAGAATCTATTGCTTACATCTACCGCTCAACAGTAACCGAACACATCTGCCGGTTGACTTTGACCAACACTTATATAAACCTCTGCCGATCACAAAACGACAGAATCTATTGCTTACATCTACCGCTCAACAGTAACCGAACACATCTGCCGGTTGACTTTGACCAAACACTTATATAACCTCTGCCGATCACAAAACGACAGAATCTATTGCTTACATCTACCGCTCAACAGTAACCGAACACATCTGCCGGTTGACTTTGACCAAACACTTATATAAACCTCTGCCGATCACAAAACGACAGAATCTATTTCTTACATCTACCGCTCAACAGTAACCGAACACATCTGCCGGTTGACTTTGACCAACACTTATATAAACCTCTGCCGATCACAAAACGACAGAATCTATTGCTTACATCTACCGCTCAACAGTAACCGAACACATCTGCCGGTTGACTTTGACCAACACTTATATAAACCTCTGCCGATCACAAAACGACAGAATCTATTTCTTACATCTACCGCTCAACAGTAACCGAACACATCTGCCGGTTGACTTTGACCAAACACTTATATAAACCTCTGCCGATCACAAAACGACAGAATCTATTGCTTACATCTACCGCTCAACAGTAACCGAACACATCTGCCGGTTGACTTTGACCAACACTTATATAAACCTCTGCCGATCACAAAACGACAGAATCTATTGCTTACATCTACCGCTCAACAGTAACCGAACACATCTGCCGGTTGACTTTGACCAAACACTTATATAAACCTCTGCCGATCACAAAACGACAGAATCTATTGCTTACATCTACCGCTCAACAGTAACCGAACACATCTGCCGGTTGACTTTGACCAAACACTTATATAAACCTCTGCCGATCACAAAACGACAGAATCTATTGCTTACATCTACCGCTCAACAGTAACCGAACACATCTGCCGGTTGACTTTGACCAAACACTTATATAAACCTCTGCCGATCACAAAACGACAGAATCTATTGCTTACATCTACCGCTCAACAGTAACCGAACACATCTGCCGGTTGACTTTGACCAAACACTTATATAAACCTCTGCCGATCACAAAACGACAGAATCTATTGCTTACATCTACCGCTCAACAGTAACCGAACACATCTGCCGGTTGACTTTGACCAACACTTATATAAACCTCTGCCGATCACAAAACGACAGAATCTATTGCTTACATCTACCGCTCAACAGTAACCGAACACATCTGCCGGTTGACTTTGACCAAACACTTATATAAACCTCTGCCGATCACAAAACGACAGAATCTATTTCTTACATCTATCGCTCAACAGTAACCGAACACATCTGCCGGTTGACTTTGACCAACACTTATATAAACCTCTGCCGATCACAAAACGACAGAATCTATTGCTTACATCTACCGCTCAACAGTAACCGAACACATCTGCCGGTTGACTTTGACCAAACACTTATATAAACCTCTGCCGATCACAAAACGACAGAATCTATTGCTTACATCTACCGCTCAACAGTAACCGAACACATCTGCCGGTTGACTTTGACCAAACACTTATATAAACCTCTGCCGATCACAAAACGACAGAATCTATTGCTTACATCTACCGCTCAACAGTAACCGAACACATCTGCCGGTTGACTTTGACCAAACACTTATATAAACCTCTGCCGATCACAAAACGACAGAATCTATTTCTTACATCTACCGCTCAACAGTAACCGAACACATCTGCCGGTTGACTTTGACCAAACACTTATATAACCTCTGCCGATCACAAAACGACAGAATCTATTTCTTACATCTACCGCTCAACAGTAACCGAACACATCTGCCGGTTGACTTTGACCAACACTTATATAAACCTCTGCCGATCACAAAACGACAGAATCTATTGCTTACATCTACCGCTCAACAGTAACCGAACACATCTGCCGGTTGACTTTGACCAACACTTATATAAACCTCTGCCGATCACAAAACGACAGAATCTATTGCTTACATCTACCGCTCAACAGTAACCGAACACATCTGCCGGTTGACTTTGACCAAACACTTATATAAACCTCTGCCGATCACAAAACGACAGAATCTATTGCTTACATTCCGTTGCAATTCTAGCTCCGTCCACGAGCGTTGTTCACCTAGGGCAAACTCACAACAATCGTCGTTAAAGCGCGTTTAAACCATTAAACGTCCAAATTAACAAACCCTTAACTAAAAAAATTTCCTAAAACTCTAATTTAGCTCATTGAGGCATTTTATCGAGTAATTCACTCTCGACACCTCAAAACCTCTATTAACGAGTTTTTCCAAAACTTCGAAAATTGATAAACCTTAATATTCCACAATGAATCGACTAAACCTGTCCAATAATCACCAATACGTCCATTATACAAACTAATACGACGAACCTATCAATTTCTAACCCTAAACAATATTTTTTTACAAAACCCTAACCGTTAAACTTCGCAAAAACCAAAATATAACGCTCTAAAACCATAGATTCTTACCTAGGATCGGGATTGGGGAAGAAATTGCGAAGAGCGGACATCAACCGGAGGAAGTGTAACGCCCCGAGTTTTCTGAACCCGGTTCGCTACTCAAGATACTGAAATGAACTATAGGATTTTTGAGAAAATTCTAAAACTTCACTCAATGGACAAAAATTTGACATTTTACCAGGTAAACATTGAAAATTTGCAGCGGAAAAATCATTTGAGCAGAACAGAGTTGAGCAATACTATGAAACAACGTTTTAATAATCAGCTATAATATTAAGAAATAATTCAGCCAAAAGAAATGAAGGCTTAAGCGTGAAATACTTAAAGTTCGTAAAAAGTAAAACGCATCTTCCACTGAACAAAGTCAGCAGTAGAGGCAGAAACAGAAAACAGAAGGCTTCTACCGCCAAACAGTGCCAGCGGTAGGAGTAGGGACAAAAGACTCAGCGGTGGAAGCAGAGACAGAGTCGACACGTCGACTTCACACGTCATCTGCTCACATCTGCTGACAACGCGTCGGCTGCACACATCTACCGATCACAAAACGACAAAATCGACTGCATAATTCTTCAGTTTAAAACGACAGAATTACTATCTACTTCTTCCATTCACAAAACGACAAATCTATTGCCTACATCATCCGATTACAAAACGACAAATCTACTACCTACATCATCCGATCACAAAACGACAAATCTACTACCTACATCATCCGATCACAAAACGACGAGGCTACTAAAGACATATACCGAAGACATCTACCGATGGCTTCTACTGAAGACATCTTCCGATGGCTTCTACTGAAGACATCTTCCGATGGCGTCAGTCGGATGATTCAATCCTCCAACATCAACTTGTGGACAAAACACCCAACATCCACCGGTGGACTTCACTCACCGATGGTTTAACTTGTAAATTTCACTCAAAACATTCAAAACAACCTGACCCTAAGTAACTTCTGAAATCCAACAAATAACCATTTGAAACCAACATCTGTATCCTTATCCAATAATATCCCAAATTAACAATTTGTAACAAAACCAATTCAGAATTTTCATAACAAGAGAAACTCAAGTATTCTAAATCCTTCAGCTATTACTATCATCAAAATCCTCTGCACTCCTCAACAGAACATCAGAAAATTAGACTCTACATGCAGACATTAGACTCTACATGCAGACAGTAGTTAAACTGCCTCATTAGAACACCCAACCGTGGCATAGATGTTGTAAGCCGAGACCAAATCATGACTCTTTTAGAATTGACCATACATCCTTAACTTTCCCTTGTTCTCTTTTTTTTTTTCTTTTATATCATAACTTAGTTCAAGACGTCACACGTGATTCATTAGGCATCGCCCAGCAGCGTAATACATTACACCTCTGCCGGCGGACACGGGCATTTCACGTGCATAATTAAAACATCGCCCGGTCACTAAGCGACAAAACATCACTTATATCATCCGGTAAAGAGAACACCTACATCGCCCGGTGATCAACAATCATTCACTATCCACCGATGACGTCAGCCGGATGATGTCTTCATCCATCAAAGGCATCATCCGGTGGACATGTGCAATGCACGTGACTCACTTACCTCATCCGACAGGAGACATCATCGGGTGAACGAACGACTAAATACTTTACTTACATCATCCGATGACGTCAGCCGGAAGACTCAAACGATTAACTTCTATCATTCGACATCCACCGATGACGTCAGCAGGATGATACACTCATCTGACTCCTATCACTCAGTAGTAAAACATGATAATCGTCAAGCAACTCCAACCTTTACCCCGACTCTCATAGATTTCAACTTGGTAGGCATAAACTTTAAACGAATAAAATCGTAGACTCATTCAGGATACGTGAAGCGGAAGACTTAGTTAAAATAACTCTTTCCATATTCTTATAATCATTCCCAGACTCAGTAGTTAAACCAGACAATTTCAAAAAGCTCAATATTAAAATATGTTCTCATCCTACTTATACTTCCATATTCGTAACCATCACTAAAATCATAAGAACATTAACCGGGGGGGGAGGGGGGGTCTTGTTTGCCATCCAGCCACAGAATTGCTCCCTGAACACCTTCCAGCAACCAAACTCAGATATCTTCATTAACTTTGAGATCCTCACTTGAAAACTCGTCACCTACATCATGAGGTTTAAACTATAAGTATAATGCTTAGTAAGGAATGCAAACTAACATGTATTCATGCATGTACAATTTAGAGAAAACATGTTCATGATCATTTATCATTCTTGTTTCTGTTCATTGTTTTCATCATATGGATTAAGGAAGGATTTGTGCCGTAAAATAGGGGGTTGACAGTGATTATGATCTTATTCCCTTTCGGGTCGTATTCATGGTCCCTCTTTGGACTGTGGCATGCGTCAACCCACCCCCAACCCTCACTTAATCATGTTGTATGAGATAGTTTTCATATTCATTCTCATATCTTGTTCATGGAGAAAACATGCTCACAAATCATTTTCATGTGCTTGCAAAGTAAATCATGATGCATGACATGAATGTTCTTAAATCATCAGACTATGGAAATTATCATACTAGACAGTCGACCTCATGGGCTCTAACAGAACATCACATAACATAGTTCTCAAACATTCATAAATCATCCGAGTACAAACCATCTTACTAACTTAAAATAAACATCAACATAAGTAACAGACAATAGCTTAAATAACTTCTAATCATCGTATCAGTTTCTACCTAGCATCCTTATGATGTAGGGCCCTAATGGCCGGGAATCCTACACAATTACTTACCTGGTTTCCTTAGCAACTTGAGCTTCTTTTCTTCAGACTTCTTCACCTAAAACATTCACATTGTAGTAGTTAAAATGAAAATCCTAATCGTCCTAATTACAAATCATCCTAGAATCTAATAACTAAAATCATTCTCGAATCCCTTAGTCTAGTTCTCTGTGTGTAGTCTGAAATCCAAAACCAAAACAGCTGGGTTCAACTAATGATTAATCGGGGTCGGTTAAATTAAATGTCCAGAATTGATTCAGAAATGCCATCACCAAACACCGATAAAAATGTTCCTAATATCCGGCCATTGAAGAATCTTGAGACATTGGGTTTTAGTTGAAAACAGAGTTCCAAACAACTACACGGAAACTACATTGACTAAGTCTTACCTCGAATGTAGGTTATTGGAGTGGAGGCTGGAGAAATCGATCACCAAAGAGGGAATCGCCGGCAGAGAAAAGTTTTGGAAGCGCGGGAATCGCCGAGAGGGAATGTCGGCTACAGTGGGGTTTAAGTGAGGTTTAAGGTTTTCATTTCCTATTTATATTAATAAGATCCTTCCTAATTACCATTTTGCCACCCCAAAATTAGAAATGAAATAAACTTTGGCATTAAAATTAAATTCAAGTATTAATAATAAAGGTGACAGTTAATTCCGTTAAGAAAATCACTTGGCAGAGATTGTCGGGTGTTACAGACGTACTCCTTCAACTTCATCTATTCTTCAGTGCACTCGAGGAACTCACCTGTTACAGTCTCAGCACCTACATCACGAAACTCATCTATTAGCCTAATGCTAAGTAAGTAAAGCAATAATGAAATGAAATGCTGAAACATAAATCCTAGACATGCGGTTTCTACTTTCACATCTTTGTTGCATATGCATTCGTTTATGATATGATCCCCCTATGAAATTGGTCGTTGGATCACTTCTCCCAAAGTCATACATCCTCTCTTGATTAAGGGGCGGATTAGTTCTTTTAACAACTGTTCAGATCCCCCTGTGAAATTGGGAGTTGAATCACTTTTCCCAAAGTTATATATCCTCTCTCTTGATTAAGGGGCAGATTAGTTCCCTTAACAACTGTTCAGATCCCCCTGTGAAATTGGGAGTTGGATCACTTTTTCCAAAGTTATATATCCTCTCTCTGGATTAAGGGGCGGATTAGTTCCCTTAACAACTATTCTGTTTCAATCGGTTCATTCCTCACCATGCCACTATGCATTTAAATTCATTTTTGTATACTTTCAAAACATGATACATGGCAAACTGAAAACACACAGACTATACATAATCCTACTGTTTTGTGATGTAGGCCTGAAGGCACACACATACTATACTTATCTAGTCTCCTAGAGATTGCCTGGTTGTTAGCTACTTTGGGAGTCTGCTCACCTATAATCGTAAACAAAGCACCGCATTACTAAACTTCATTCTAAACTATTTAGAAATCTTAGGGAAACTAGCTGGAAGTCCTGTTCATCGAGCATTCCTGGTTCTCCCCAAAACCCGAAACTAACTCTCACTCACAGCATTCACGAACACTCCCCTACAATCTCTCTATTATCTAATCACTAAAACAACAAGTAAAATGAAACAAAACTCACCTAGAATGGAGAAAATCAGAGAGGAAAATGTCGGAAGGTAGTCTGCTGAGCTGAGCTGAAAATCAAACGAAGAGAAATGGTAATAGGGTGGCGGCTACTGTGCATTAAACGCAGAACCTCTTCCCTTAAATAGGTTATCCACTTTATATCTCAATTTACCATCATGCCCTTGCCTAGTCACTCATTAGCCTAATCACTAATTTCTCTCAATTTCATCTATAAAACATTCACTACTAGTTGACAAAATAAGTCGGCATCGGAAGTGGAGGTCGTCGGAGGGAGAGAAGAAATTGCAGGGAGGAGGGCTTCTGGTTCACGCATGTAGAGAGAAAATGAGGGAGGAAAAGAGAGAAGTGTTATTTTTAATAAAAATTGACTTGGCATATTACCATTTTGCCCTTCCTTTGATTTTCTATTTGTTTCGTCCTTTGTTTCGTTAATTAGCTAACGATTTGGTTTTCTTTGAATTCCCTTATCTCACCAATAACTCCAACTTATTATTGGGGCTTTATTAAAACTGTTTGTTTGCAAAACGGACTTAATTCGGCATATTTATAAAAATACCATTATATATTATAATTATTAAATCCCGTTAAAATCGGGTGTTACAGTAGGGGAGCTAGGATTATGGGGGAGAGATAATTAATTAATTTATACTTATAGTTTGTCATTATCAAAAAGAGGGAGATTGTTGACTTAAATAATGTTTAAGTCTAACGATATTTTTGATGATGTGTAATTTGATTGAGTTAAGTATATGAGATTGATAAATTGATTGATAAATTAAATATTGACCTCTATATATATGTCTTTAAATTTTCAATGGAAATGCCATTTGAAAAGAGTATTTTAGTTGTTTAACAAATTTGTTAAGTGTTCAGGGTGTGATAGCAAAACAGGGCTAAAACTGATGAAGTATTGCAAATCCACCGATGTAGAAGAAAAGACATCCACCGCTAACACTTAAACTCAATTTTCGGACTCCATGGTTAGGGTTTTCCAAACCCTAACCAAAATTAATAAAACTACCCTAAAAACATCACAAACTAACCCTAATTTGTATACAATTAAAAACCCACTTAATTTTACCTCAAAAACTCTTGAATCCTTGATGAGAAGAAGGAGAGAAAAGCAGCTATGGAGGAAGGGAAAGCTTCGATGGAGATGAAGGGGAAAACAAAGAAATAACACCTTTTTAACCAAAATTTCATTCTCTTTTAAATTTCCACCACTAATTTCTTTAAAATTGTAAATCAACCTCTCTTTTCCTCTTCCAATCTCCAACATGAAATGAACCTTTAATCCCCACTTTTTCATTCATTTATTTCATTTATTTAACTTTTTAACTAATTTTCTATTGGTTATACATAACTTTTGACTTTTCAAACACATGTGGGTTTGAATGGTCAAACCTCCTTTTCTCCACATTCAATCATTTCTTCATTCCTTCATTCATCCAACGTGGTTCACTCCCTAAACCACTTCTTCCATTTAATTGCATTCATTTAAATATTCACTTCTTATTTGTTCATACATTTTTGACGTTTCAACCATTTGTTTTTACTTCTAATATCATAAACTTATTCGCCCTTTCTTTTCCAACTTAATATACTAATACAACTTGCTAGAAAATATTAGAACTAACCTTAAACTCTCCTAATAGTAGGGCTACATACGTTATCAAAATTTTCCAGGTGTTACAGTTATGCATGATATACTTCCTAATGCCCCTGAATCCTTATGTCGATTGTTGGCCAACTAAACCAATTTCATCGTTTCGGCACCAAGAATTCTATCATCAAACTAAAGAAAAAGAGCAAGATAAAGGTGCTTGTTTTTAATCAAATAATGAGTTAAGGGAAATTTCGGTTACCCTTAATTCAAGGTTGTTGTTTTGGGCTTGGGATGAACATTTTGTTTGAGAAGATGTATCGGAATTTGATTTGAGTTCCTGAAAGGCTAGCATGGGCGTGACCCTTTAATGGATACGGTTTGGGCCTTCCTTGGTGCGCCCCTTACATGAGTGCGGTTCGATGTCTAGTCGCGCGCGCGTTCTCCATGCCTTGAGTGTCTTAGACCTTAACCACCCACACTATCCTAAATGTTTATTTTGCATGCATGTAATTAAAATGCTAATGTTTTACCAAAAATAACAAGAGGGCCAATGTTTTCCAAAAACAATAAAAGTAAATTAGTTACAACAATTTGTCTCTGGAAATACAAATTCCCTCTTGAAAAGATTCGGCACTTGATTCCTAAGTAAGCACAAGCATGGGTTTATTCATGTCTTGAGAATCTGGATTCCGCTCTAAGCCATTGAAAAGCTCATCACTTGTGATAATAGAAAACTTGTCAGTAAAAAAATTAGATGGTGAATGATCTTTGGTTTGAGACCGTGTTAATGGTCTTTGAGGCACATCATCCTCTCTGGGCGAGAGAGGATTTGACCTCAAATCTAGTGATTCGTCTCCTTCCATATCTTCTTCTTCACCAATATAAGGTGAAAGATCTTGTACATTAAAGGTGGCAGATACCCCATAGTCTCATGGTAATTTCAATTTGTAAGCATTATTATTAATACGTTCCACAATTTTGAAGGGGCCATCAGCCCTTGGGAGTAGCATGGATCGTATTTGTTTGGGAAAACACTCTTTTTTCAAATGGAGCCATACTAGGTGACCCTATTTGAATATTACTTCCTTGCGCCCCTTGTTAGTTTGCCTTGCAGATATCTCATTTTTTCTTCTCGATATTCTTCCTAACCAGTTCATGCATTTGTTTAACTTGAGCCACTTTGTTAGCTCCTTCTGAATTTACAAGGTCTGTCTCAGGAAATGGTATGAGATCCAATTGTGTGAATTGGTTGAAACTATAGACCACTTCAAAAGGAGTTTTTCAAGTGGTGGAGTGAACACTCCTATTATACGCAAACTCCAAATATGGAAGTTAGACATCCCAATCTGTCAACTTTTTGCCTACCCTAACTCTTAAAAGGGTCCCTAGGGTATGATTAACCACTTCTGTCAGACCGTCAGTTTATGGATGGAAAGATATGTTGTATAGTAATCTGGTTCAAATATTTTTTCATAAGGTTCTCCAAAATGCACTTAGAAATCTTGTGTCTTTGTCAGACACAATGTAATGTGGGATTCCGTGTAACCTGACTATTTCTCTAAAAAAAAGATCAGCAAGTAATGACTGCATCATCAGTCTTGGCACAGACAACGAAGTGTGCCATTTTAGAAAATCTATCTACAACAACCATAATGGAATCTTTAGCTCGGGATGTTCGTTGAAGACCTAGGATGAAATCCAGAATAATTTCATAACCAAGGGTGTTTAGGTACCGGAAGTGGTAAGTATAGTCCTTGAGGTTCTGTTTTTTACCCTTCTACAAACAATACAATGCTCAATGACTCTATGTACATCAAGCGAAAGATTGGGCAAGTAGAAATATTCTCTTAACAGATCCTGGGTTCTCTTCTCCCCAAAGTGACTGGATAAACCATCACTGTGGGATTCCTTGACGCGGCATTTCCTAAAACTCCCACTAGGAATACACAATGTGCCACTTTTGAACAAATATTCATCCATGATATGATATCCTCCCTCTGTCTTATCTTTACACTTAAGATAATAGAATCCAAACTCAACATCTGACTCGTTACTGTCCTTGATCCATTCGAATTAAAAAAATATTATTCCCAGCTCAGTGAACAGAATACGTCTTATTGATAGCGCATCTGCTACCACGTTGGTTTCTCCCTTTTTGTACTTAAGTGTGTACAATTATCTTTCTAGAAATTCCACCCACTTGGCATGTCGTTTGTTCAATTTTCCTTGGCTCTTTATATGCTTAAGCGTCTGGTGGTCGATGTGTACAACAAACTCTTTGGATAACAGATAATGCTGCCAATTCTCGAGAGCTCGTATGACTACATAGAACTCTTTGTCATACGTTAAGTAGTTGAGGGTTGCTCCTTTTAATTTTTCACTAAAAAATGTCAGAGGTCTTCCCTCTTGCATTAGGACTGCTTCGATTCCGACTCCCGATGCATCACTCTCAATCTCAAAAACTTTGCTAAAATCTGGAAGTGCTAAAACTGGTGATTGGCACAGCTTCTCTTTAATTAGTTCAAAGCTATGCTGACAAGCTGGAGTCCAATGAAATTCTCTTCCTTTCTTGGTGCAGTCTGTGACTGGAGCCATAATTGTGCCAAAGTCCTTAATGAATCTTCGATAGAACGAGGCTAACCCATGGAAGCTACGCACTTTCGATATTCCCACTGGGCTGGACAAGTCTTTGATGGTCTCAATCTTAGATTCGTCAACTTCAATCCCATCTTTAGTTATAATGAATTCTAAAAAGTAAACTTTCTCATAATTGTGCTAAAGTCCTTAATGAATCTTTGATAGAACGAGGCTAACCCATGAAAGCTACGCACTTTCGATATTCCCACTGGGCTGGACAAGTCTTTGATGGCCTCAATCTTAGATTCGTCAACTTCAATCCCATCTTTAGTTATAATGAATTCTAAAAAGTTAACTTTCTCTTGAGCGAATGAATACTTTTTGTGACGTCCCTAACACTATACCTTTAACTTCCCCGTATTATTATTTTTTATTTTTTTTCCCTATAAACTTTAAGTTTACTGTTAAAGTGGAAAACCATTTGAAAATCCTTTAATAAAACGTATTTAAAGTAAAAAAAAACTAAAGAAAATATTTAAATAAAACAATTAAAACAATAAAAGAAGAATCGGCCAAGCAGAACAGAGGGCAAAAAGGGCCTAAGCCCAAAATTTTCCTGTTCACATCTACCGCTCACCTCCACTGTTCACTTCTACCGCTCACATCCACCGCTCATTTCTGCCAAGCCACATCCACCGCTCACTTCTGCCAAGCCACATCCACCGCTCATTTGTGCCAAGCCACATCCACTGCTCACTTTTACCAAGCCACATCCACCGCTCATTTCAACCAAGCCACATCCACCGCTCACTTCTGCCAAGCCACATCCACCGCTCAACAGTAACCGAACACATCTGCCGGATGACTTTGACCAAACACTTATATAAACTTCTGCCGATCACAAAACGACAGAATCTATTGCTTATATCTACCGCTCAACAGTAACCGAACACTTAACCGAAACCCATACAATTTCCCCCTGTACTTACACCATTCACTCAAAACTTCCAAAAATATTAAAAATAACATTCTCCATTTCCAGAAACATCAAAATGAACATTATACACATATATGTTCACGAACTATCCAAAATACACATCCAAACATCAAATACTAACTATCCAGAAACCAAGCATCCAAAAATGTTTCTAACTATACAATTTCCTATATTCCTATCTATCAATTTTCCAAAACATTTACCTACGTCCCCACGGGTTAAAATAAGCTCTGACTGCGCCAGCACACTCCCGCGAGCATTCTTCTTCAAGCTGCTTAAATTTTGGGCGGAGGAACGTCGTCCTCACCTATATCTAAGTCACCTACACCATAGAAATAAAATGTGAGCTAGAGGCTCAGTAAGTCTACGTGAATGCACGTGAATGCTATGCATGTACAGTTTATAACTCATGCATCCTACCTTTTTGCTATTCATTTCATTTATGTCACCGAGGCTTCACTGTCGCTAGATAGGAGCGGCACATTCGTTGATTGGATAGCCCCTCGTATCTAACCGGGGGAAAAACATGCTTCATCTGACAGCCATGTCTGAACCACGGCCACCGACGTAACCATCATTACATTCATTTACCTTTTCGTTTTGTAAAAACATGCATAGAAATTCCTTTTTCGTGTTTTTTATTAAAACCATGATGCATGCATGTGTACAACGACATAACAAAAACGAAGCATACAAACAATAAACTTATACATTCAACAGTCTAACTAAACTAACTACCCAACACAACGAGTATCTCCAATTCCTCGATCGACATAGTCTTATGGTGTAGGCCAATCGGCCAAACGAGTCACGGAGACTTACCTCGTGTTCGTTGCAACTCAAACTCCATCCACGAGCATTGGTCACCTAAGGCAATTCACAACAACCTTCATTAATTCAACTCATTCGCACCAACGACCATAAATACGTCCATTTGAGCCCTAATGACGAAACTCTATTGATCTCAAACCCTATTTCACGTTTCTAACAAAACCCTAACGAAACCCTAATTCGTATAACCCTAGAAATTGAAATCTAAAGCTCCAAAACTATTGATTCATACCTAGAGTCAGTTATGGAGGAGAAAACGTGAAGAAACTTTGAAGATCGGAGAACGAATCGTCGGTGTTGAAGAGGAGAAGTGCCGTGAGGAGGAAGAAGAATCGCCGTGAGGAGAGGAGAGAAATTGAAGGTTTCGTTTAAGTGCTGAGGAAGAAAGGATTTTGTGATTTTTAATAAAATTTTGGTTTGCAAAATTACTCATTCGCCCTTCCTTATGATTTTCTATTTCTTTTTCCACTTATTTCGTTATTTAGCTAACGGTCCGTTTTCTCCAAATCTTCATATTTCACCATAAATTCCAATTAATCATTAAGGCTCCATTAAAACTTTCCGTTCGCCTAACAGACTTAATTTGACATATTTACAAAATGTCATTTTATATTGGAGTTACAAAATCCCGTAAAACTGGGCGTTACATTTCATGCACCTTATTTAAATTTTGTCCCCAAAATTTGATCAAACAAATAGTTCAGGATATTTCGACATCATATCCTGCTGCCTCTCCCAAGTAGCTTCCTCTACATCGTGGTTCCGCCATAGGACTTTGACTAGCGGAATCTCTTTGTTACGTAGTACCTTGATAAAGGACTCTAGAATTCGTACCGGCTTTTACTCATAGGTTAGTGTTGGTTGCACTTCAATCTCTCTTGTTTCAATGACATGTGATGGATCACGCACGTATTTTCTGAGCATGACCACGTGAAATATGTCGTGAACACCTTTCATGGATGTGGAAGCTGTAACCTGTACGCCATAGTCCTGATCCTCTTCAAAATAGGAAAGGGCCCAACAAAACGAGGGTTCAACTTGCCTCTTCCTTCCGAATCGCATAACGCTTTTGAACGGAGAAATCTTTAAGTACACTTCGTCACCTTCCTTAAACTGCAATTCTCTCCTTCTGGTGTCAGTAAGCTCTTTTGGCGGCTCTGTGCTGTCTCTATATGTTCTCTGATAACAGCGATCTTCTCCCCTGTTTGCTGCAAAATATCTGGGCTGATTATACTAGCTTCGCCAACCTCGTCCCAGTATAGCGGATACCTTCACTTTCGACCATACAATGCCTCGTACGGAGCCATGCCAATCGTAGCCTGGAAACTGTTGTTGTAAGAGAACTCAATTAAGGGCAAATACTGACTCCATGAGCCCTAAACTCCAGCACGCAAGCTCTAAGCATATCCTTAAGAATCTAATTTGTTCTTTCTATCTGTCCGTCAGTCTGAAGATGGAACGCCGTGCTAAAATTCAACTGAGTTCCCATGGCCTTATGTAAACTCTTCCAGAACTTTGAAGTAAACCTGGCATCTCTATCGGAGACAATCGAAATAGGCACTCCGTGTAATCTGACGATCTCCTGCACATACAGCTCAGCTAGCTGATCCATAGAATAGGTCATCTTCACTGGTAGGAAGTGGGCCGTCTTTGTCAAACGGTCCACAATTATCCAGATACCGTCGTGCCCCTTCGTCGTTCTCGGGAGTCCAACAATGAAATCCATAGAGATTTGCTCCCATTTCCACTCCGGAATCAGCAATGGCTGTAAGGTTCCGGCTGGCCTTTGGTGTTCTGTCTTAACCTGTTGGCAAACTAGGCAGGTTTCCACGTACCTGGCAATCTCTCTCTTCATGTTCGGCCACCAAAAATGTTGTCTCAAGTCTTTACACATTTTTATGCTCCCCGGATGCACTGAGTATGCCGAGGAGTGTGCCTCGGTTAAGATCTCTCTCTTCAGCTCATCATCGCTAGGCACGTACCACCTGTGCCAAAATTTCAATACTCCTTCATCTGTTAGGTTGAAATCAGGCGAACCTTCAGACGTCATGCTCATCCGATGCCTCTCACACTCCAAATCCTTCTGTTGAGCTTCTCGTATCCTGTCCAAGATCGTCGGTCTAAGAGAAATGTTGGTGAGCATGCTGGACAACTCTGTCACAATCTCCACATCAAACTTCTCAATCTCAGAACTCAACGTCACCGACATTGCTGCAAGCGATAGCTGACTCGCAGTAGGCATTCTGCTCAAGGCATCAGCGACTTTATTCGCTTTACCCGGGTGGTATTTAATCTCAAAGTCGTAATCTTTAACGAACTCCAACCACCTTTACTGTGGCATATTAAGCTCTTTCTGTGTAAACAGATACTTTAAACTCCTGTGATCTGAGAACATCTCACACCGCTGCCCATACAGATAGTGTCTCCAGATCTTTAATGCAAAGACAACCGCTGCAAGTTCAAGATCGTGTGTCGGATAATTTTGCTTGTCCGGCTTCAACTGTCGAGAAGCATAAGCAATAACTCTACCTTCCTGCATCAACACACAACCAAGTCCGATTCTTGAGGCGTCGTAGTAAATACTGAACTTATCACCCTCAACTGGTAGTGTCAGAACTGGAGCCGTAGTCAATCTCTGTTTCAGCTCCACAAAACTCTTTTCACAAGTGGGCGACCATACAAACTTCTCATTTTTCCTCGTCAACCGGGATAGAGGGACTGCTATCTTTGAAAACCCCTCAATGAACTTCCTGTAATATCCAGCCAATCCGAGAAATCCTCGTACCTCTCACACATTTTTAGGCTGTGGCCAATCCCTGACAACTTCAATCTTTGTCGGATCTACCGAAATTCCCTCCTGAGATATGATATGGCCGAGAAAACTAATCTGATCAAGCCAAAACTCGCACTTAGAGAACTTTGGATACAATTGATGTTGTCACAAAATCCTCAGAACAATTCGCAAATGCACCTCGTGCTCTTCTTTTGTCTTTGAATAGATCAAGATGTCATCAATGAAGACGACGACAAACTTGTCTAAAGACTCCTTAAACACACGGTTCATCAAGTCCATAAACACTGCAGGAGCATTCGTAAGTCCAAAAAATATCACAAGAAATTCGTAATGTCCATACCTTGTTCGGAAGGCAATTTTCTGAACATCCTCTCTCCGGACCTTCAACTGATAATAACCCGAGCGTAGTTCAATCCTAAAAAACACTCGGGCACCTGTAGTTGATCAAACAGGTCGTCAATCCAGGGAAATGGATACTTATTCTTCACCGTTAGCTTATTCAATTCTCTATAATCGACGCACATTCGGAGAGTTCTATCCTTCTTTTTGACAAACAAAACTGGCGCACCCCAAGGAGAGAAACTGGGTCGAATGAACCCCTTGTCTAACAACTCTTCCTACTGAGATTTCAGCTCCTTTAATTCAGCAGGTGCCAATCTGTAAGGATTCTTTGACACAGGCGAAGAGCCTGGATACACATCAATCACAAACTCAATCTCTCTGTCCAGCAGTAATCCGGGAAGATCATCGAGAAAAATCTCAGAGAATTCTCTAACCACTAGAAGGTCCTCTAGTTTTACCTCGCTGAGCAACCGAGTATCAATCACGGTAGCCAGATAAACAGAGCATTCGCCCTTAAGCTGCACTTAAACCTTCATAGAATAAGAAATAGGTGACCCACTTGACCTATTTAATGCCTGATATGAGAACTCTTCCTTATCCGAAGGCCGAAAAGTTACCAACCCGTATCGACAGTCAATGGTGGCGAAGTGACGTGAAAGCCAATCCATCCCCAGAATTAGATCGTACCGCTCAATGCTCATAACTATCAGGCAAGCATAGAGGGTATTAATCCCTACCGAGACAACGTTGCCTTGGAAGACACGATCAGACTGCATAAGAGCTCCCGAAGGCAGCATCACTCTATACTCATACTCGGCCAACTCAGATACTAGCCCCAATCTAATCATGCAAGCAGTTGAAATGAAGGAGTGCATCCGTATCTATCTAAGAAAATACTGGTACACCCATGACTAAGATAGTACCTACTATGACAGATAGCTGAGCCTCATCGTCGACATCTCCAGGCTCAATAAATGCGAAGATCCTCGGCATAACTCTTCGCTGATCTCTGCCCTGTTGAATTCTGCCTGGCTGATTTCGGTCCAATAACGAGTAGTTCATGATATAATGGCCAACCTCTCCGCATCTATAACAGCTGTTGGTACCCATCCGACACTCGCCAAAATGTTCCTTCTGGCACTTAGGACAAATAGGCTTCTGAGTAGCCCCTTGAACCTGCTTCCCTTTTCCTTGACCATTTCCTCCTTCATGAGGCCTTTTAACGCCTCGTTGCTGTTGTGGTTGTCCTCTGGGTTGCTAGCCTTGATTCCGTACCTGAGGCTGAATCTCGCAAAAGAAGCCTCTAGCAGGCTCTCTAGGTTTAACACAGGTCAATTCTACAGCCTCAAACTCTAAGGCTCTCGCTGCAATGTCGTCATAGGGCACATCTAGAATGCAAGATACTATGATGTTCTTCCGAATCTCCGATTTAATCCATCCATAAACTGTTGCACCTTGTCTTCATTATCGCTGACTAGGCGCAGTGCGAACCGGGATAAAGCTTCCAACTTCCTGATATACTCCGCAACTATACTGGTCTGTTTCAGCTACGTAAACTCAGTTCTCTTTGCCGCCCTCACTGTACAGCTGAAATACTTATCAAAGAACACGGTCTTAAACCGTTCCCACCTCATCAGTGCTACGTCCGTCGTCGCCATAACAGAATCCCACCAAGATCGGGCATCCAATGCCAGGTGAAAGGTGACACGCGTGACCTTCTCAGCATTGTCCACTTTGGCATACGCCAACATGTCTTCCATCGTTCGAACCCACTCCTCAGCAATAGAGGGGTCTATAGATTGTCCGTTGAATATTGGAAGCCGTAGCTTCTAAAACCTCTCCATGCTGTGGTTGTCCGGAACAACTATATCCTGGGCTCTCTGATTTTCTCGATTCACTAAGTTCTCGGTCTGTTGCGCTTGTCGGTCCATATGCTGAGCCTGACGGTCCAGCAAATCGGTCAGCCTATCTAAGGCATCGTCTCTGCATCTCTACCTCGAACCATTTTCTATAACTCCTATAAAAGTTAAACAAATAATCCTAAGAAATCAAATTTAAACAAAGCATTTAAACATACTTACAGTTGAAGAAGGATTTCCGCGTAGTGGCTGTGCAGTCGAGCAGTCTACAGAACCGTTTTTAAAACCCGGGGGCTCTGATACCATAACTGTGACGTCCCTAACACTGTACCCTTAACTTCCCCGTATTAATTTTTTTTTTATTTTTATTTTTCCCTATAAACTTTAAGTTTATTGTTAAAGTGGAAAACCATTTGAAAATCCTTTAATAAAATGTATTTAAAGTGAAGAAAACTAAAGAAAACACTTAAATAAAACAATTAAAACAATAAAAGAAGAATCGGCCAAGCAGAACAGAGGGCAAAAAGGGCTCAAGCCCAAAATTTTCCAGTTCACATCTACCACTCACCTCCACTGTTCACTTCTACCGCTCACATACACCGCTCAATTCTGCCAAGCGACATCCACCGCTCACTTCTACCAAGCCACATCCACCGCTCATTTCTGCCAATCCACATCCACCGCTCATTTTCACTGTACACTTCTATCAATCATATCCACCGCTCATTTCTGTCAAGCCACATCCACCGCTCACTTCTACCAAGCCACATCCACCGCTCATTTCTACCAAGCCACATCCACCTCTCACTTCTGCCAAGCCACATCCACCGCTCAACAGTAACTAAACACATCTGTCGGTTGACTTTTGCCGATCAAAAAATGACAGAATCTACTGCTTACATCTACCGCTCAACAGTAACCGAACACTTAACCGAAACCTATACAATTTCTCCCTGTACTTACACCATTCACTCAAAACTTCTAAAAATATTAAAAATAACATTCTCCATTTCCAGAAACATCAAAATGAACATTATATGCATATATGTTCATGAACTATCCAAAATACACATCCAAACATCAAATACTAACTATCCAGAAACCAAGCATCCAAAAATGTTTCTAACTATACAATTTCCTATATTCCTATCTATCAATTTCCCAAAACATTTATCTACATCCTCACGGGTCAAAATAAGCTCCGACTATGCCAGCACACTCCCACGAGCATTCTTCTTCAAGCAGCTTAAACTTCGGGTGGAGGAACGTCGTCCTCACCTATATCGAAGTCACCTACACCATAGAAATAAAATGTGAGCTAGAGGCTCAGTAAGTCTACGTGAATGCACGTGAATGCTATGCATGTACAGTTTATAAATCATGCATCCTACCTTTTCACTATTCATTTCATTTATGTCACCGGGGCTTCACTTTCGCTAGATAGGAGCGGCACATTCATCGATTTGATAGCCCCTCGTATATAACCGGGGGGAAAACATGCTTCATCTAACAGCCATGTCTGAACCACGGCTACCGACGTGACCATAATTACATTCATTTACCTTTTCGTTTTGTAAAAACATGTATAGAAATTCCTTTTTCGTGCTTTTTATTAAAACCATGATGCGTGCATGTGTACAACGACATAACAAAAACGAAGCATGCAAACAATAAACTTATACATTCAACAATCTAACTAAACTAACTACCCAACCTAATTACCCAACACAGCGAGCATCTCCAATTCCTCGATCAACATAGTCTTATGGTGTAGGCCAATCGGCCAAACGAGTCACGGAGATTTATCTCGTATCCGTTGCAAGTCAAGCTCCATTCACGAGTGTTGTTCACCTAAGGCAATTCACAACAACCCTCATTAATTTAACTCATTCACACCAACGACCATAAATATGTCCATTTGAGCCATAATGACGGTAACTCTATCGATCTCAAACCCTATTTCACGTTTCTAACAAAATCCTAACGAAACCCTAATCCGTATAACCCTAGAAATTGAAATCTAAAGCTCCAAAACTATTGATTCATACCTATAGTCGGTTTTGGAGGAGAAAACGTGAAGAAACTTTGAAGATCGGAGAACGAATCGTCAGTGTTGAAGAGGAGAAGTGCCGTGAGGAGGAAGAAGAATCGCCGAGAGGAGAGGAGAGAAAATGAAGGTTTCGTTGAAGTGCTGAGGAAGAAAAGAATTTGTGATTTTTAATAAAATTTTGGTTTGCAAAATTACTCATTCGCCCTTCCTTATGATTTTCTATTTGTTTTTCCACTTATTTCGTTATTTAGCTAACAGTCTGTTTTCTCTAAATCTTCATATTTCACCGTAAATTTCAATTAATCATTAAGTCTCCATTAAAAATTTTCGTTCGCCTAACGGACTTAATTTGACATATTTACAAAATACCATTTTATATTGGAATTACAAAATCCCGTAAAATCGGGCGTTACACTTTTTAAGATTCTGAAACAATTTTACAGCTCTAAGGGATTGTAATAGAATGTTCAAATGGTCCAAATGTTGTACTAAGTTCAAAGTATAGACGAGTATGTCGTCGAAGTAAATGAATATAAACTTACCAACAAAGTCCTTCAAATCATAGTACATTAACCGCATGAACGTACTAGGGGCATTGGAAAGTCTGAAAAGCATGACCATCGATTCAAACAACTCATACTTGGTCTTAAAGGTGGTTTTTTACTCATCGCCTTCTTTCATGGGGATTTGATGGTATCTGTTCTTTAAATCGACTTTGGAAAATATTGAAGCTCCAATGAGCTCGTCCAACATGTCTTCTAATCGAGGTATTGGAAACCTATACTTTATAGTTATCTGGTTTATAGTCCTATTATCTACACACATTCTTAACGATCCGTCATTCTTTAGAAATAGTAGTGTAGGGACCCGCACAAGGGCTCGTAGATTCTCTAATATAGCCATTTTCTAGTAACTCTTGTACTTGGTTCTACAGCTCTTTAGATTCTTCAAGATTCATTCTATAGGTTGGGCGGTTAGGTAGCATGACCTCGGGCTGTAACTCTATCTGGTGCTCGGTGGTAATCCTTAGAGTAGTTATTCGGGAAACACATCTTGATATTTTTTAAGTAGGGTCTGCACTGATGTCAGAATGTTTCCTAATTCCTTTACCCGCTCTCGGAATAGAACCATCACAAGGGGTTGTCCCTCTAACAAAAAGCTCTCTAATTCTTTTCTTGAGATGAATAGATTAGTCTTGTCCCTTTCTTTCTTCCTATATGTTTCATCTTTGGCAATTTGCTAGGGTTTCAATGGTGTAAGTTTGATTGTTTTACCTTCAAACTTAAAGGAATAATAGTTTGTAAACTTGTCGTGAGTCACTTGTCTATAATATTGCCATGGTCTACCTAATAGTATATGACTTGCACTCATAGGTACGACGTTACAAATGACAGAATCCTTGTATTTTTCGATGGTAAAATTTATAGTAACATGTTTTGTAACCTTCACATCATATGTAAACAAGCTTTCAACCCTAATTTTTCAACCATATCTTTGGAGGCTAAATCAGCACAACTTCCTCCATCTATAATTAATGAACAAACCCGATCTTTAATAAAGCAGCGACTATGAAAAATATTCTCAGGCTGACAATTTTCTACTGTGATTTTTGAAACGAGAACTCGTCAAATGACCATTAGTAGAGGTCCTTCTTGGGCGTGGAATACTTCGTCCTTTGACTCAACTTCTTTCACGATCTCCTCTACTTGATCGTCCTCACTTTCCATTTCTTCAGTGCTTTCTTTGAGTATCATCACTCGTTGGTTTAGGCATTGCTTGGCCATATATCCTAGACCAAGACATTTATAACACTTAATCTCACAAGCTTTGGTAGGATTTGTATCGGGACCAAGGGCTTGCTGCTAGCGTCCTTGACAGGCCAACTCCTAGTAAATGGCTTCTTTTCTTCTACTTTGGTGGAGGTTTTAGTATATCCTGGGACTTTAGCATTGAACCTATTAGCAGTAGTTTTAACTTTCCTCTTTTGTTGTCTCTCTACTTTAATAGCTAATGGAACCACCATGTCAATGGAATCTAGTGGTTATATCTCAACCATGTCACTAATATCTTGGTTTAATCCTCTAATGAACCTAGCTATCACTTCTTCCACAGGTTCATCCATTCTACCTCTGATCCTGAGCATCTCAAACTCGGTGAGATATTCTTCTACAGATTGACTTCCTTGCTTTAGGCTTTGTATTTGCAGAAAAAGTTTCTGCTTGTAGTGAAGGGGAACAAACCTCTTTCGCATGAGATTTTTCATGGTTCTCCATGTAGTGATGGGTTCTTCTTTGTCTCTTCTCCTTTCAGCCTTCACGTTCTCCCAACATGAGTTAGCATAACCCGTAAGTTCGATAACCACTAGTTGCAACTTAACCTTTTCGGAGTATCCGTAGTAGTCGAACATCTTCTCAACTTTATCTACCCAGTCTAAAAATGCATCACTATTGCATGCTCCGTTAAATGAGGGTATGGTTAACTCAGCATGTCTAAAATCTTCATTATCTCAACGTCGGTTGGGAACGAAATCCTCTTCCCCTTCAATCCATTCTTCGTCATAGTATCCTTAGTTTTGAAACCTTTCCCTAAGAGGTTCAGCATCCCTCCTGTGCATGGGTTCTTGGTATTCCGGTTCGGTTCTCCTTCTTGGCAAGGTTTCTTGGAAGTTCGGTTAGGTTCTTCTCTGATGCTTGGACCCTTGAAATACTGGTTCAGTTCTCCTCAAATACATGAGCTCTTGAAAGTCTTTTTCACACTCACCAAATATCAGTAAAAGTTTATCCATCTTTTGGTTAAGATCATTGATTTGTCCTTGAGAGCTAGACTCACCCGCTTTAGGGTTTTGATTCTCAGTTTGGTCAAGATTTGAATTATAATTATTACCGCTTCTAGTTGTCATTTTAATGGTTCTACCTAATTCCTAAGTCTTAGGAATCGTGAATAAGATTTGTTGTAAAAATTACAATTATCACAAAATCAAACAAACTATAAAAGGAAAAACATAATCATATAAGGTCTTTGTTTTTAAATGTCTTCCTCGGCTTACCACTAGAATCTGATTAGTTAGTGATATTAGTAAGTTAGCAATGAAAAATAAGCATGCAAACCAAATAATAGCATAATCAGGATTCTTAGAGTTCATTTAACACTTCTTGCTATCAAATAAAAAAAAATTGGAAAGCCTAAGGTTAAGAACCCTTCTCGGCTCAACAAAATATCCTAATAACAATAATTCAAACAAGGCAAATCTTTATGCAATAGGTAAGCAATTTCAATAGAGAGCATACAATGGAAGCTTACAATAATATGTTAATTATACTTGCCGGAAATATGATTAACAATGATCTACAATAATACTAAGTTCAAACATGTTTCTTGATCAAATTCACTAACCCGATTGGATTTAGTTTAAGCCAAATAAAAGATCATTACAACCATTAAGAAAAAACAATCAAAATATCACACAAGCGAAGCACTCTGAGCTCTGATACCAGATGATATGTCTAAGCTCTGCAAATCCAAGAATATGACAATCAAAATGAAGGGTCGGTGCTTCTCAGCTATCCGACAAGTACCACAATGCAGTTTGCACAACTTTCTCAACTAAGCTCCGAACAATATGAAATTTTAAAGAGAACTTATCTGGATGATTAATCCCTAAAAATTTCAAGTAAAAATATGAAGTAACAAAAAAGATATGCTAAGAAACTTGTGGCTGGTCCGATAAGCAACTTAGAGTACTTTCGATTAATGTCACTTTTCAAGGAGAGTGACAACAACACTTTGTCAATGGTTACCACATTTTCTACTATTTTCCAATCCTAGAAGGTTTGGAGAGAAAATATGTCAATAAAAACCTGCAAGCAACCAAAAGCTTGAAGTAATGGAGGCACATTCCACTCGACAATGATCCGTCGAGGCACTTGCCTTGGAAGCCGATTGCTCCTTTGGTTCTTAAGAGAAACGAGTCAATTTTTATTGATTATCAAAAACTGAGTACAAAGTTCTGAAAATGAGGATTAAATATGACCTAGGGTGGTAAAGGGTTTCGGCTTGAAAGAAAAGGTAAATATTTGATCAATTGATCTTGACCGTGCGTGCACGCGCTCCTCCATTCTTCAACCATGGAGATGAAATCCTTGTAAGGTAAGTTGTCTTGACCCGTGTGGGGTGAAGATGAGCTGTGGAAATTCAAAATGCAAGGTGATTGTGCAAGCTCTTCCTCACAAATGGGCCAAGCTTCAAATGATGCAAACAAGGGTGCGCGAGACCAAATAAGGGTCAGTATGCGCGCACCCTTCCTCCTTAATGTGGATCAGCCTTCACTTCTACTTTATCAAGGACCTGATACTCGGTTCATCCCATTGAAAGGCTAGTGTGGGTATGACCCTTTAATGGATGCGGTTTGGGCCTTCCTTAGTGTGCCCCTTCCATAGTGCGGTTCGGTATCTAGCCGCGTGCGTGTTCTCCATGCCTTGAGTGCCTTAGGCCTTAACCACTCAAACTATCCTAAATGTCTATTACGCATGCATGCAATTAAAATGTTAATGTTTTGTCAAAAATAACAATAGAGCTAATGTTTGCCAAAAATAATAAAAATAAATTAGTTATAACAATTTGTCTCTGGGAAGACAAATTCCCTCTTGAGAAGATTTGACACTTGAGTCCCAAGTAAGCACATGCGTGGGTTTATTCATATCCTAAGAATCTGGATTCCACTCTAAGCTATTAAAGAGCTCTTCGCCAGTAATAATAGCAAACTTGTTAGTAAAAATGTTAGATGGTGAATGAGATTTGGTTTGAGGCCGTGTTAATGGTCTTTGAGGCACATTAATATGCAGGTGCAGTTAGTTGGAAATCTTGTCTACAAAAATTTGTTGCTCTATCAACAATTGAAGTTGAGTTTCTATCTGCCACTTAAGGTGTAAAAGAAGGTATGTAGTTAAATAGGTTAATTTTTTATATTGGTATAATAAGAACGAATGTGACTATTCATTAGGGGTGGATAGAACTGGCTCGAGAACCGAGAACCAGACCAGACCACCGGTTTTGGTCCGGTTTCGGTTCCAAAGGTTTAGTTCCCGGTCCAGTTTTGGTCCTCCCATGAAGTGTCTTGCCAATTTTGGTCTGGTCTGCAGTTCTCTTCCAAAAATCCTGAAAAACTGGGACCGGACCAAAGTTAGGGCTTATTTTCAATTTTTCATTTTGCTGAAGAAAATTCAGTCTTCAATGAAGACTGAGAGGCGAGAGCTTTTTACGCCTTTACCCGATATGGCGATACTTCGCAAATCAATCCCTCCTCCTCGGCGCTCTGCTCCAACTCCACTGCTCCTGCTTCTCTGAGACGGCCAGACCCTAGTCCGACAGTCACTCCTCAGCACTGACCGCGCACTTGCCTGCTCGCCTCGCCTGTCCTTGGTGCTCGGCTCTATCCATGTACTCGTCGATGAACAGAGTTTGCCTCCATTTCAGGTAACACTCTTCTCCCAGATCTCGTCATTTCTTATTCATTTTGAATTGTTCTACCTTGTTTTGAAATTTCTTTTCACTGATTTTTGTCTTCGTTTCTTCTAGTTTGGATCTTCTTTGATTTCTTTGGGCTTCGTTCTTTTCACTGAGTTTTTGTGGATTGTTTTACTGATAAATTTGCTTGTTAGTTGGATTAGTTGCAATCGTTTGCATTTTAGCTGTTGTTCTGTCATTTTTTCTTCGACTTTCTGAATTTGAGTTTTCGATTTTACTAGTTGTTCTGTCGTTTCCTACCAGTTTTAAAAAAAAAGTGTTGATGGGAGGAACCGGGACCGGTCCGGTCTTAGTTCCTCCCAAGGCCGGTTTGGGGTTTCGAGAAAAAATTTCCAAAACTTCGGTCCGGTTTCGATCCGGGCTCGGAACCGGACCGACCGGATCGTGCCCCCCCTACCATTTATTGCGATAGTCAAAGTGTAACTTTTTTTATATTAAAAATCTTGGAGGTTTTGCGTGTTCGGTATGCATGATTGAGAAAGGGAGCTATCGATTTCATTATATGTTTTGTCATTAGTTTTTTGTCTTGTTGTTTTCTGGTTTTATCAAGAATCGCTCTCGATTGTATAAGGACTCGTTGATTTTTCTTTTGTATTTTAATATAAGTGCTCAAGGTTCCATCCGTGGATGTAGGACGTCAACGTCTGAACTACGTTAATTGACTGTTATTCCTTTAATAATTGAATATGTAAATCCACGTTAAAAACTTCAGATATCATGAAGTGGGTATACGCGTCTCTTGCATAATTAGGAATTTTATGGGCAATACTCAACAGTGAGACTAATCTTCCATCACTACCACTATGTTGAAAGTTTTCTATCAAAATTCGCTATTTAAATTTAATATCCCCTTGAGCTTTTGGTAAACAAACAGAGCTAGATCGAGGATTTTTTGGGGCTTGAAATGTGTGGATTTTCTATACCAACAAGAGGTAGGTTCGGATTGAAGGTTTTATTCAAGTTTTCATAAATTGATTATTAAAATTTGGAAATTTATGCTCAAAATGTCATATTGATACAACATATCAAGTTAACTCATGTTTTGGTATGTTTTTAGATCGATTAAAGAACAAATTAATAAACTTAAGGGGGCAATTCTCAACCTTTCTCACCAAGTCCAAGGTTTTCAAAATTTTCCCACTCTGAATCGAGGCGGAGGAAAAAGGAGAAACTCTTCACCTTGGCACGGTGGCGAGCTTTTCATTAACCAGAAGAAAAAGTTTGAACTTTTGTGGCTAAGTTTTAAGTGAAAAACTTGGTTATTTGTGATGTAGTTTTACCCAAGAGTTTTCAAATTCTAAATTTTTGGACAGACTCGTTAGACTCGGCTCGTTTAACTCGTTAGCCTTAATTAGGTAGATATGTGTCCACCTAATTAGTATGTGCGCAACTGTTAAATATTTGTAATTGTAACACCCGAAAAATTTTCTATAGCGTACGTAGCTCATGTTAGAGTATGTTATGAAAGTTTAATTTCATTTAAGGGTTATGTTAATTAGAGAGTAATATTGGTAGAGGAATTTGAGAGAAACCCTAGGATTTTAGTGGTTAGAAATTTGTTATGTTGAAAATTAACTAAAGGAAAATTTAAGTGATAAAAAGGAGGGAACGAATTGAGAACTCACACATGCTCTCAACATATCTTCGAGTATTTGAATCGTCCTTTCTGATTGGCCATCGGTCTGTGGGTGAAAAGCTGTGCTGAAAGATAACTTTGTACCTAATGTACCTTGCAAACTTTTCCAGAATCGAGAGGTGAACCTGGGGTCACGGTCAGAGACAATGGATACAGGGATCCCATGCAACCTAATAATTTCCTGAACATAAAGATCAGCAAATTGGTCCATCGTATAGGTGGTCCTTACAGGTAAGAAATGGGCTGATTTCGTCAGTCTATCCACCACAACCCAAATACAATCATGCCCTTTTGTCGTCTTAGGTAGTCCTACAACAAAATCCATAGCTATATGTTCCCACTTCCATTCGGGAATAGGCAACGGCTGAAGAGTACCTCCTGGACGTTGGTGCTCGGCTTTGACTTGTTGGCATACTAAACAGGACTCAACATACTTAGCAACATCCCTTTTTAGGTTAGGCCACCAGTACTGTAACTTCAGGTCTCGGTACATCTTGGTGCAGCCAGGATGTACAGAAAAGGAAGAGGAGTGCGCCTCAGCCAAGATCAACTTACGCAATTCCACATCATTAGGAATGCACCACCGATTTCTAAACCTCAGGATCCCATCCTTTGAGAGACTGAACTCAGAGGTGGTGTCCTTCAATTTATCCATCATGCTGATATTTTCCACTGAATCCTTCTGTTGTGCATCCTTGATCTTTTCCAAAATTGTTGGTTGAATAGTTAACTCAGCGAGCAAGACTGATAATTCTGGAACTATCTCCAAGTCAAATTTCTGAACTTCTGTTCTTAAGGGTAAAGACATGGTTGAAACCACGGGCTGCATTGTTATTGACATCCTACTCAACGCATCAGCTACAGAGTTAGCCTTCCCGGGGTGATACTTGATCTCAAAATCGTAGTCCTTGACAAATTCCAACCAACGTTTCTGTCTCATGTTCAATTCCTTCTGTGTGAAGAGGTACTTTAGACTTTTATGGTCAGAAAACACCTCACATTGCTGACCATATAAATAGTGCCTCCAAATCTTCAAGGCAAAAACAACGGCAGCTAATTCTAGATCATGAGTGGGGTAATTTTGCTCGTAACTTTTTAGCTGCCTAGAAGCATACGCTATAACTTTACCCTCTTGCATCAAAACACAACCTAAACCAACTTTAGACGCATCACAGTAAACACTAAATTTTCCTTCTTCGGTTGGGAGGGTCAATACAGGGGCTGTTGTTAACTTCAGTTTTAACGTCTGGAAGCTGTCTTCACAGGCTTCAGTCCAAGAATACTTAATGTCCTTCTTTGTCAAACCTGTCAGGGGTTTAGCTATCATGGAAAATCCCTTGATGAACTTCCTCTAATAGCCTGCCAGTCCAAGGAAGCTGCGGACCTCGCTGGCATTCTTAGGTTGAGGCCAATCCTTTACTGCCTGAATTTTGGTCGGGTCCACAGATATGCCATTAGCAGAAACTACATGGCCAAGGAAATTAACCTTATATAACCAAAACTCACACTTAGACAGCTTGGCGTAAAGTTGATGCTCCTTCAATGTCGTCAAAACTACTTTCAAATGTTCTTCATGGTCAGCCACAGTTCGGGAATATATCAAGATATCATCTATGAACACAATCACAAACTTATCCAAATACTCACGAAACACACGGTTCATTAGATCCATGAAAGCTGCAGGGGCGTTTGTCAATCCAAACAACATGACTAAGAATTCATAATGTCCATAGCGGGTTCTGAAGGCTGTCTTTGGTATATCTCCTTCTTTAACCTTCAGTTGGTAATAACCCGAACGTAAATCTATCTTTGAAAATGCCTTAGCTCCTTGCAATTGGTCAAACAAATCGTCAATCCTGGGTAAGGGGTACCTATTCTTGATTGTCAACTTATTTAGTTCCCTGTAGTCTATGCACATTCTAAGAGAACCATCCTTCTTCCTTACAAATAAGACTGGTGCACCCCAAGGAGAACTGCTGGGGCGAATAAATCCCTTGTCAACCAATTCCTGCAGTTGAACCTTCAATTCTTTCAACTCAACAGGTGCCATACGGTAAGGATTCTTGGATACAGGTGATGCCTCGGGGTATGTATCAATCACAAATTCTGTTTCCCTATCAGGTGGTATACCCGGCAAGTCATCTAAGAATGCCTCGGGAAACTCTCGGACTATAGGAATATCCTGTAGCTCAATTTTATTCTTCACCCGACCATCTATTACACTAGCCAAGTAGCTCTCACAACCACATCTCAGCATTCGGTATATTTCTAGTGAGGATATAATTGGTATCTTACTTATTTTAGGAATAGCTTGGAAAGAATAATGATTATCATTTGGGGGTCTAAAATCAACTTTTCCGGATCTACAACTTATCGTGGCATGATGTCTAAATAACCAATCCATCCCTAATATCACCTCATACCCTTTCATGTCAATGACAATTAACTCCGCATAGAGATCCTTATCCCCTAAGGACACGACGTCACCCTTAACAATCTGTTCTGAATGTAGGGACTTCCCTGATGGCAACACAACACTATATGACCTTTCAGCTGGTAAGGGTCCTATGTTATGTTTGCATACAAACAAGGTTGATATAAACGAGCGTGTGGCCCCTGTATCTATGAGTGTATAAGCAGCAAAACCACAGATCATGATGGTACCTGATATGACTGTATGTTGATCAGCTCCCTCATCTTCCATCAACGCATACACTCTGGGTACAACCCTTGCACGGTTCGGGTCTGGCGGCATGGGACAATCTCTGACCATGTGTCCGGTCTTATCACACCTGAAACACCGGCCAGAAAGCAGCTTGCACTCACCAGGGTGGTTCCTCTGACATGTAGGGCATAGAGGCGCCAGAGGTCTCTTTCCTTTTCCCTGGTCATCATTTTGGTTGAGGGGCCTCTTCATTCCATGCTGCTGTTGCTGTGGTCCCCTGTTCTGTCGTGGCTGCCAACCTTTGTTCTGACGTGGTGGCGGCTGAGCGTCCTTCATGAGTTTCTTTGGCTGTTCGCGCTGTGCATATGCTGTCATTTCTGCCTCTTCTAGCTCCAAGGTCTTAGCCGTCACTTCACCATAAGGTACATTATGTATCCCGGCAGTCTTCACCTTCATGTACAGACTTGGCTTCAGTCCTTGAACAAACTGGTAAATCTTACCTTCCTCATCCTCAATCATACGGGGAGCAAACCGTGATAAAGCATCAAATTCACATATATAATCCGTCATAGAGCCAGTTTGTCGTAGATTCATGAACTCCTTCTTTTTGTTGGCCCGAACAGTCCTATTAAAGTACTTGTCCAAGAAGGCAGTCTTGAACATCCCCCAGGTCATAGCTTCGGCATTAGTGGTGCTCTGGATCGAGTCCCACCAATGCCTTGCACTTAACTCCAAATGAAAGACAGTATAGGTGACCTTATCCCCTTCGTCAACCTTTGCATACTTAAACATATCTTCAATCTTTCGGATCCACTCCTCAGCATGGACAGGATCTGAAACATACCCATTAAACACCGGGGGTCGAAGCCGGTGGAAGCGCTCACCCCCATGATCATGAGTTGCGTTAGTGCTGGAGTTGCCTTGTTCTTCTCTAGCTGTCATCAGTCGTTCTATCTGGTGAGATTGGCGCATGACCAACTCAGTCAACTGAGCAATAGCATTGCTATCCTCACTGGCCTCTCTCTGTTGACCTCTAACCATCTTGGGATTCCTAGACAAATCATTACAGGCATAACTTAACTTAATGACATACATGAAATCATAAACACTTACAGTTGCTGAGGTGTGCTCAAGTGACAGTCAGTGCTGGGAGGCAGTCTGCAGAATCGGTTTTAGAACCTGGTTTTGCTCTGATACCACAATTGTAACGACCCCGGCCAGGAGCCGTCACGTGTTCATATTCTTTCATTAACCGTTTGCTTGGCTTTTACTATTATTACATTCCCTTACTATCTCTCAACAGACTTTCACATTTTACATATATTTTTTTTTTCTAAACTGATAATAGAGACGCAGAACCATTAAGGAAGACAAACCCTCTCGTGCCCGACTTCCCATGCCTCGTCGGCTCAAACTTTCACAGAGTTGAGCGACTAGACTCGGTCCTTGGTTTCTTGACAATTTCGGGAAAAGAGGAAGTGCCCTCAATTCTCTTAACAAAATACCACTCGGGTTTGCATGGGTTGCATGAGTTGACAACCCTCAGAAACTTAGTCGTCCGGTCATCAGGTGCATTACGCGTGACTCGCTTAACATCACCTAAAAGGAGACATCTTCCGGTGGGCACGTGGGCCTCGCGTGCTAAATTAAAACATCATCCGGTCACTAAATGACAAAACACATTTTACATCTTCCGGTGGCGTCATCCGAAAGACTGAACCATCATACAACTATCCTTCGGCATCTGCCGATGACGTCAGCCGGAAGACTAAACCATCAAACAATTAACCTTCGGCATCTGCCGATGACGTCAACCGGAAGACTAAACTAACAAACAATTACCCTTCGGCATTTGCCGATGACGTCAGCCGGAAGACTAATCCATCAAACAATTACCCTTCGGCATCTGCCGATGACGTCAGCCGGAAGACTAATCCATCAAACAATTACCCTTCGGCATCTGCCGATGATGTCAGCCGGAAGACTAAACCATCAAACGATTAACCTTCGGCATCTGCCGATGACGTCAGCCGGAAGACTACCTCTTCCAGCTTCCGTCTTACGGTAGAGAACTCTAAATCATCAATTGACTCCTTCCAACAGAAAGAAAACACAACTCATTCAAAATGCATATAGCGGAAGACTTAAGCAACAGACCATTTATAAATCGATATAATCATTCCCTGACTCAGTGATCCGCTAGACAGTTTCAAAGCTCAACGTTTTAAAATAATCTCATCCTACTTAAACTACCATATTCTTTAACATATTGTAACATAAGAGTCTTAACCAGGGGTCATAAATCGCCTCTCCAGTCCCACACTGTCACCTTGAGCATCCTCCAGCAACCAGCCTTAAGCATCCTCTTTGAACGTAACATCCTCACCTGAACCTTCTTCACCTACACCATAAGGTTTAACTATAAGCCTAATGCTTAGTAAGGAATGCATACTGACAGATATACATGAGTACACAATTTAAAGAGACATAAGTTCATAAACCATTCACCATTCGTGTTCATCTTTATCTTTTACATAACATGTATTAAGGCAGGAGACGAGGGAGGAAGACAGGGGTACATAGTCATTTGCCTATCGCGGCAGTCATACATAATCATTTGCCTATCGCGGCAATCATGATACATCACTCGGCCTCCCCAGTGGGAGAATTCGCGAGCCATACATATCATTAACTCGGCCTCCACCAGTGGGAGATTTCGCGAGTCATACATATCATTAACTCGGCCTCCACCAGTGGGAGATTTCGCGAGTCATACATATCATTAACTCGGCCTCCACCAGTGGGAGATTTCGCGAGTCATACATATCATTAACTCGGCCTCCACCAGTGGGAGATTTCGCGAGTCATACATATCATTAACTCGGCCTCCACCAGTGGGAGATTTCGCGAGTCATACATATCATTAACTCGGCCTCCACCAGTGGGAGATTTCGCGAGTCATACATATCATTAACTCGGCCTCCACCAGTGGGAGATTTCGCGAGTCATACATATCATTAACTCGGCCTCCACCAGTGGGAGATTTCGCGAGTCATACATATCATTAACTCGGCCTCCACCAGTGGGAGATTTCGCGAGTCATACATATCATTAACTCGGCCTCCACCAGTGGGAGATTTCGCGAGTCATACATATCATTAACTCGGCCTCCACCAGTGGGAGATTTCGCGAGTCATACATATCATTAACTCGGCCTCCACCAGTGGGAGATTTCGCGAGTCATACATATCATTAACTCGGCCTCCACCAGTGGGAGATTTCGCGAGTCATACATATCATTAACTCGGCCTCCACCAGTGGGAGATTTCGCGAGTCATACATATCATTAACTCGGCCTCCACCAGTGGGAGATTTCGCGAGTCATACATATCATTAACTCGGCCTCCACCAGTGGGAGATTTCGCGAGTCATACATATCATTAACTCGGCCTCCACCAGTGGGAGATTTCGCGAGTCATACATATCATTAACTCGGCCTCCACCAGTGGGAGATTTCGCGAGTCATACATATCATTAACTCGGCCTCCACCAGTGGGAGATTTCGCGAGTCATACATATCATTAACTCGGCCTCCACCAGTGGGAGATTTCGCGAGTCATACATATCATTAACTCGGCCTCCACCAGTGGGAGATTTCGCGAGTCATACATATCATTAACTCGGCCTCCACCAGTGGGAGATTTCGCGAGTCATACATATCATTAACTCGGCCTCCACCAGTGGGAGATTTCGCGAGTCATACATATCATTAACTCGGCCTCCACCAGTGGGAGATTTCGCGAGTCATACATATCATTAACTCGGCCTCCACCAGTGGGAGATTTCGCGAGTCATACATATCATTAACTCGGCCTCCACCAGTGGGAGATTTCGCGAGTCATACATATCATTAACTCGGCCTCCACCAGTGGGAGATTTCGCGAGTCATACATATCATTAACTCGGCCTCCACCAGTGGGAGATTTCGCGAGTCATACATATCATTAACTCGGCCTCCACCAGTGGGAGATTTCGCGAGTCATACATATCATTAACTCGGCCTCCACCAGTGGGAGATTTCGCGAGTCATACATATCATTAACTCGGCCTCCACCAGTGGGAGATTTCGCGAGTCATACATATCATTAACTCGGCCTCCACCAGTGGGAGATTTCGCGAGTCATACATATCATTAACTCGGCCTCCACCAGTGGGAGATTTCGCGAGTCATACATATCATTAACTCGGCCTCCACCAGTGGGAGATTTCGCGAGTCATACATATCATTAACTCGGCCTCCACCAGTGGGAGATTTCGCGAGTCATACATATCATTAACTCGGCCTCCACCAGTGGGAGATTTCGCGAGTCATACATATCATTAACTCGGCCTCCACCAGTGGGAGATTTCGCGAGTCATACATATCATTAACTCGGCCTCCACCAGTGGGAGATTTCGCGAGTCATACATATCATTAACTCGGCCTCCACCAGTGGGAGATTTCGCGAGTCATACATATCATTAACTCGGCCTCCACCAGTGGGAGATTTCGCGAGTCATACATATCATTAACTCGGCCTCCACCAGTGGGAGATTTCGCGAGTCATACATATCATTAACTCGGCCTCCACCAGTGGGAGATTTCGCGAGTCATACATATCATTAACTCGGCCTCCACCAGTGGGAGATTTCGCGAGTCATACATATCATTAACTCGGCCTCCACCAGTGGGAGATTTCGCGAGTCATACATATCATTAACTCGGCCTCCACCAGTGGGAGATTTCGCGAGTCATACATATCATTAACTCGGCCTCCACCAGTGGGAGATTTCGCGAGTCATACATATCATTAACTCGGCCTCCACCAGTGGGAGATTTCGCGAGTCATACATATCATTAACTCGGCCTCCACCAGTGGGAGATTTCGCGAGTCATACATATCATTAACTCGGCCTCCACCAGTGGGAGATTTCGCGAGTCATACATATCATTAACTCGGCCTCCACCAGTGGGAGATTTCGCGAGTCATACATATCATTAACTCGGCCTCCACCAGTGGGAGATTTCGCGAGTCATACATATCATTAACTCGGCCTCCACCAGTGGGAGATTTCGCGAGTCATACATATCATTAACTCGGCCTCCACCAGTGGGAGATTTCGCGAGTCATACATATCATTAACTCGGCCTCCACCAGTGGGAGATTTCGCGAGTCATACATATCATTAACTCGGCCTCCACCAGTGGGAGATTTCGCGAGTCATACATATCATTAAGTCTTTCCCCGCTCTGCACTTAATCTCGGTTACATTTGCTTTTCATATTCTCAACTTATCATAACAGGAACACAGTGCATAGACATAAAGTTCATAGAAAAAAGTCATATCATGAGGACAAGTAAACATCCTGTAACTTTACATTACTTACACAACTTCTCATATCGTGGAAATAACAGATCATAGTCAATAAGCTAACATCTCAGTGATTTCCTAATACCCTTGCGGTGTAGAGCCCTAGTGGCCGGAAATCTTAACAAATTCACTTACCTGGGATCCTTAGCAATCCGAGCTTCTTTCCTTTAAACTTCTTCACCTAAAACATGTACATACAGTAGTTAAACAAAGTCCTAATAGTCCTAATCATAAACCATCCTAGGATTCTAATAATCCTTCCGAGTCATACATATCATTAACTCGGCCTCCACCAGTGGGAGATTTCGCGAGTCATACATATCATTAACTCGGCCTCCACCAGTGGGAGATTTCGCGAGTCATACATATCATTAACTCGGCCTCCACCAGTGGGAGATTTCGCGAGTCATACATATCATTAACTCGGCCTCCACCAGTGGGAGATTTCGCGAGTCATACATATCATTAACTCGGCCTCCACCAGTGGGAGATTTCGCGAGTCATACATATCATTAACTCGGCCTCCACCAGTGGGAGATTTCGCGAGTCATACATATCATTAACTCGGCCTCCACCAGTGGGAGATTTCGCGAGTCATACATATCATTAACTCGGCCTCCACCAGTGGGAGATTTCGCGAGTCATACATATCATTAACTCGGCCTCCACCAGTGGGAGATTTCGCGAGTCATACATATCATTAACTCGGCCTCCACCAGTGGGAGATTTCGCGAGTCATACATATCATTAACTCGGCCTCCACCAATTCCTTTTATACTAAATCCATCGATTCTAATTACTAAACTGCCACCCAACTAGTTTTATTAACTTGTAATAATTTATCTTAACATTAAATTTTAAATCATAAAGGTTAAATAAGAGGGTGACAATGAAAATGGTCAGAAAATCACCTGGCCGAAATGTCGGGTGTTACACAAAGTGCTTCAATTTGTGCATGGTTTGAAGCCTGAGATATATATGATGGTGAAAACTTTTGGAATTGATGGACTACCGTTTGCTAGAGTGGTGGCTAAAGCATTAGAGGTGGAAGAGGCCGCTGACAAGTGTATTAAACCAGCAGAAGTTCCCGGGCAAATGTTTACAAAAATTACAACTCAAATGAGCGGAGGTGGATCTTCTTCACAATCTCAAGGAACTAAGAGACCAGGCAGGTATTTGGATGACCAGAAAGAAACAAAGAAGCCACGGGGGAGATACTTGTCATGTCCTAAGTGTTTGAGAGTTCATCCAGGAGAGTGTGGACAATACGATGGAAAATGTTACAATTGTTTTGAATCTGGCCACCTTTTCCGAGACTGTCCAAAGTCAAAAGTTACTCAGTGTTTTACGTGTAGTGAGCTTGGACATATGGCCAGAGACTATCCTAGAGCCAAACAGTGAGGATCGACTAGCTGTGAATTTAGGTACAGTTCTCGTTGATTCAGTGCCTGTTGTTATTTTATTGACTCGGGTGTGTCACATCTTTTTTTTCGGCAATGGCCTTCGTAGTAAAGTTGAGTTGGATGTGAAACCAGATGGACGTTGGTTTTGGTAAGAAACTTTTAGGACTTCCGTAAGTGTAGAATTAACGATATAGAAGAGAATTAGGGCTACTTGTTGTGGATAGTGGAGAGTCAAAGCTTTATTTTAGATACTCAAATTAGAAAACCGGTTGATCCTTAAGAAAGGGGTACTGTCGTAGGAGATTACTCAATCAAGGGTGGTTGTAGATGTGCAAAAACATTTTGTGCGGCATGGTATTAGGAGAATAGTTAGAAGCCAAGTTGGTAGAGCAAAAGAGAGTAGATTAGTTAGTAAATTTCGGAAGGAATTTCGAGTGAAATTAGATAGAGAAACTTGGGAAAGAGATTAGAAGTTGTATTATATAGAAAGTTTTAAGTATTTAGCAGTATACGATTTGAAGAAATATAGAATTATTGAATGAGAAGAACGGGAACTCGCACGAAAAATGTTCGAGTGCATTAAGGATAAGGACTCATGTGTAACAAAGTTGAAACCGTTAATTTCGTAAATAGCTTAGGCTAAGATCGAGGAGATTAGTTAACTCTAATGGAAATTATACGAGTAAACTTAGAAGTAAGTTTAATTTGGGAGAGTTATGAAAGTTTAGACTTTTAAGTTATAGGGTTGAATTCGAAGTGTTATATACCACTTATGTTGTTAGGTGAAGAGTGAGAATGAGGTAATTTAGAATTAAGACTTTTATAGCGTTTGATGATGACTGAGGTAGAAGTTGGACAAATTCAACGTAGCGAAAATAATTATGGGAACCCAGTGAGTATTTTGAGAGAATGGTTGATAGATTTGAGTGGTGAGAGCTTTGATATGAGAGTTGTGTATTAGAATGATTAATGAAATGCCTTGAGTGCTTGAGATAAATAGGTGCAAGGGGTAAAAGTGATAAGTAAGAAATGAGAGAGTAAAAATGAAAAAGAATTGTAAATTGAGAATAAGATAAGAAGTTTATTCAATAGATTTGTAGTATTACGTGATTGAAGATACATTGAGAGCTCGAATAGGTTAGGTACATCTTTGATAGGCACGGAAGTGTGAATTGAGGAATTAGATGAACTTAGCATGATGAGAAGTTAGAGTTAGAACTAAGTTAGAGGAATTTAAGTGTAACACCCGGGATTTTTTAATTGGAGAAAAAAATTGGAGATTTATTGTTGTTACTCAATTAAAAAGAAAGTGAATAAATTTGGTTGAAATTAAGCTAGGTTCGGGTATTCCCAGTGAATTAGGCCGGGGGTTATAACTTAAGAATGAGATTTAACGAAATTGGAATGATCGAAAATACGGGTGGGCAAAACGGTAAATGTGGATTTAATTAATAGTTAGTTTTATTATTATTATTATTATTATTATTATTATTATTATATTATTGTTTTTTTTTTTTTAAAAACACAGAATGGCTTCGAAGAAGCCATTCCGTTCGAGAGCCCGACGGCGAGAGGAGAGCAGGGGAGGGGGAGAGTGCGACGAGAGGCGATCTCCGACCAAAACCACCGCGATTTCCGGCGTTCTCCGGCCAGACAACGGCGACGAGCGGGTCTCGGTTGTCTTCGCGCACGAATCAACAGGTAAGATTCGGTTTTGCCCTGTTTTCAACTCTGTTCGTGGCCGAGGGTGACGAGCCAGTTTTGGCTCCGATCACCGACGATTTTTGGTCATTTCCGGCGTGGGTTTGCCGACCCTTGGTCCGGCTTTCATCGCTTGGCTGTGAGGAGCCCTATTTAGGCAAAATACAGTGAAGCCCGATTTGGGCATTTCGGGTTTTGCTTGTAATCTCGGGATTTTTGGTTAGATTATGTTAATTGAGGGTATATGTGATCGATTGGTGAAGGAATTGGTGAGAATTGATGAAAAATAAGAAACTGGGAATTTTCCAATTAAGGGCAGATTCAGGTTTTCTGAGTTTTGACCTAGCTAGGGTGATTTGTTTTAAAATTCCTTTTGGCAGGTTAAAATAGGTTATTAGAGGAGTACGTGGCCACTGGAATCGTTCGATTCCAATAACCGACGCGAAAGTTACGCGCGTTCGAAGTTTCGGGTCGATTTTTACCGAACCCAAATTAGTGGTCTGTTTAGTTAGATTTTAGTTGTATTAGGCTTGAAATAGTAGTTTGAGAGTAAATTGATAAATGTAAGCTTGATTTAATGAAGCTTGAATGTTTGTCATAGGTCGAGCCATAGGTGACGTGAGGTGCCAAACCCAGCGAGCTACAGAAGACAGGTAAGTTCTCGTGACTTGCTGTGGCCGATAGGCCTACACCATACGTCATGTTTCGTTGTCGAGGATATTTGGAGTTATGTGTGTTTATTCGCTTTGGTGGGTAGTTTAGGGTTAGGCCTTTTATAGGTTATGCTTGTATTGTTTGATGGTATGCACTCTGTATGTTTATGTTACGCTTGTATTGTCATGCATCACGGTTTTATAAAAATCATGAAAAATAGATTTATGCATGGATTTCATGAAAGAAAAGGAAAAGTAATGACTTGAAATGAGACGACTAATATGAGATGACTATGACGACTAATATGAGACGACTATGACGACTAATATGAGATGACTACGACGACTGAAATGAGACGACAAAAATGAGATGACTATCGGATAAATGAATGAATGTATGAACTGAAAAATGAGACGACTATCTGATAAATGAATGAATGTATGAACTGAAAAATGAGACGACTATCTGATAAATGAATGAATGTATGAACTGAAAAATGAGACGACTATCTGATAAATGTATGAATGTATGAACTGAAAAATGAGACGACTATCTGATAAATGAATGAATGTATGAACTGAAAAATGAGACGACTATCTGATAAATGAATGAATGTACGAACTGAAAAATGAGACGACTATCTGATAAATGAATGAATGTATGAACTGAAAAATGAGACGACTATCTGATAAATGAATGAATGTATGAACTGAAAAATGAGACGACTATCTGATAAATGAATGAATGTATGAACTGAAAAATGAGACGACTATCTGATAAATGAATGAATGTATGAACTGAAAAATGAGACGACTATCTGATAAATGAATGAATGTATGAACTGAAAAATGAGACGACTATCTGATAAATGAATGAATGTATGAACTGAAAAATGAGACGACTATCTGATAAATGAATGAATGTATGAACTGAAAAATGAGACGACTATCTGATAAATGAATGAATGTATGAACTGAAAAATGAGACGACTATCTGATAAATGAATGAATGTATGAACTGAAAAATGAGACGACTATCTGATAAATGAATGAATGTATGAACTGAAAAATGAGACGACTATCTGATAAATGAATGAATGTATGAACTGAAAAATGAGACGACTATCTGATAAATGAATGAATGTATGAACTGAAAAATGAGACGACTATCTGATAAATGAATGAATGTATGAACTGAAAAATGAGACGACTATCTGATAAATGAATGAATGTATGAACTGAAAAATGAGACGACTATCTGATAAATGAATGAATGTATGAACTGAAAAATGAGACGACTATCTGATAAATGAATGAATGTATGAACTGAAAAATGAGACGACTATCTGATAAATGAATGAATGTATGAACTGAAAAATGAGACGACTATCTGATAAATGAATGAATGTATGAACTGAAAAATGAGACGACTATCTGATAAATGAATGAATGTATGAACTGAAAAATGAGACGACTATCTGATAAATGAATGAATGTATGAACTGAAAAATGAGACGACTATCTGATAAATGAATGAATGTATGAACTGAAAAATGAGACGACTATCTGATAAATGAATGAATGTATGAACTGAAAAATGAGACGACTATCTGATAAATGAATGAATGTATGAACTGAAAAATGAGACGACTATCTGATAAATGAATGAATGTATGAACTGAAAAATGAGACGACTATCTGATAAATGAATGAATGTATGAACTGAAAAATGAGACGACTATCTGATAAATGAATGAATGTATGAACTGAAAAATGAGACGACTATCTGATAAATGAATGAATGTATGAACTGAAAAATGAGACGACTATCTGATAAATGAATGAATGTATGAACTGAAAAATGAGACGACTATCTGATAAATGAATGAATGTATGAACTGAAAAATGAGACGACTATCTGATAAATGAATGAATGTATGAACTGAAAAATGAGACGACTATCTGATAAATGAATGAATGTATGAACTGAAAAATGAGACGACTATCTGATAAATGAATGAATGTATGAACTGAAAAATGAGACGACTATCTGATAAATGAATGAATGTATGAACTGAAAAATGAGACGACTATCTGATAAATGAATGAATGTATGAACTGAAAAATGAGACGACTATCTGATAAATGAATGAATGTATGAACTGAAAAATGAGACGACTATCTGATAAATGAATGAATGTATGAACTGAAAAATGAGACGACTATCTGATAAATGAATGAATGTATGAACTGAAAAATGAGACGACTATCTGATAAATGAATGAATGTATGAACTGAAAAATGAGACGACTATCTGATAAATGAATGAATGTATGAACTGAAAAATGAGACGACTATCTGATAAATGAATGAATGTATGAACTGAAAAATGAGACGACTATCTGATAAATGAATGAATGTATGAACTGAAAAATGAGACGACTATCTGATAAATGAATGAATGTATGAACTGAAAAATGAGACGACTATCTGATAAATTGGGTTTGAACTTAATTTATAACTGCTTTTGGAAAGTCTTTTATTTGAACATATTGAACAGATTGGGTTTATTTTAAACAGAAGGATTTGTTTAGGTTTCAAAATACTCCCGCAGTTCGTTTTCAGGGAATGTACTCGTTTCAAATACGTTTTGAGTCGTTTGGATGAGGTTACGAGAGCGTATGAATGTTGGGTTTAGATTGGGTTTAAGTTTTTATGATGAATGTTGTGTGGTTGTAAGGAAGTGTGAAGGAATATTGAATGTGATGTGTGTGTAGTTGGCGCAGAGAAAGGAAAGAAGAAAGAGGAAGGAAAGAAGAAACTGGGAGAGGGAAGCAGAGGCGATGGCGATCAATCACCCAGAAATGGGGATCGATCGCCACCACTTTTTTGGATGAAAATCCCTTTTTGTCCCTCAACCGATGCTTAATTGTTTTACATAATTGTTTTATTTGTTTTTAAGAAATTGTTTTAAGTTTTATTTCTACTCTAATGTTAGGTTTAAAGTTTAGAGTATAAAATGGAAAAATTTATACGGAAAATAATTAGGAATGGGTAAGGGTCGTTACATTAAGAGTCCTTGTGATAACTGAATCAGTTCTTATCAATAGGCGTATGAGTATTTGGGCTAGGGGGTGCAGAGTAGGTGAAGTTAAAACTTTGAGATACAGGGAATTATTACCAGATGGGAGCTTAAGATTGTAGTGTAGTTGGGATTTAGCGTGGCAACGCACAAAGTTAGGAGATGACCTTGGAATGAGTAAGGTGAGGAATACTAAGGTACACAAATTTTGATGACAAAATTTTTGTAAGGAGGGTGGATTGTAACACCCAAAAAATTTTCTATAACGTATGTAGATCATGTTAGAGTATGTTATGAAAGTTTAATTTTATTCAAGGGTTATGTTAATTAGAGAGTAATATTGGTAGAGAAATTTGAGAGAAACCCTAGGATTTTAGTGGTTAGAAATTTGTTAAGTTGAAAATTAACTAAAGGAAAATTTAAGTGATAAAAAGGAGGGAAAGAATTAAGAACTCACGTGGGAATGAGAGAACAAAGGAGTGTGTAACACCCGGGATTTTTTTAAAGGAAAAATTGGAGAGGAAATAAAAGAATATTAAAATAGGTTTTTTAAATTAATTTAAAAAAAAAAAGTGAATGGTTTCTTAATTTAGGTTCGGGTATTTCCAGTGAATTAAGCCGTGGGTTATAATTTAAGAAGGGGATTTAACGGAATTACGTAAGTTCAAACATGTGAGGGCAAATTAGTAATTTAGCTTAAAAATTAAGGTAAATAAAATAAAAAATATAAATAAATAAAATATTTTTTTTATATAGAATTAGAATGGCTTCGCGAGGAAGCCATTCTGCTTCTTCTTCAGCCTGAGCCCCCCGACGAAAGAGGGAGCGCGAGCGCCATCCCTCCGACGGCGACCACGCGATTCCGGTCCCCATTCCGACGAGCAAGCTCCGGCGAACTGAACCCTTACCTTTTCCTCTCCGATTTCGTGCACCAATTAGACGAAAACAGGTTAGTTTCTTCTCCCTGTTTCCTCTTTGTTGATCGGCGGGAGTGGTCTGAACAGTGAGGCTTGATTGGCCGATGGATTTATTGTTGTTTTGTGACGAGAATAGGGGAATTAGAGGTGTGTGATGTGATTCTCGGTGGGGCTGGGATACCCCTATTCCAGGGAGGAAGCCGAGGGTGCTGTGGTTTGGGTTTTTACTTGGGAAACTTCGGTTTTTGTTAAATTATGCTTAATAGGGTAGAATGTGATAGATTAGTGAGGGATTTGGCGGGATTTGTTGAAAAACTGAAAATGGGAGATTTAGCTCCAGAGACCGGTTCTGTTTTTTTAGGTTTTGACTTAGCTACGGTTAATCGTTTTAAATTCTCTCCTGGTATGTTAAACTAGGTTTTATGGGGAGCGTTTAGCCGCTGAAATCGAGTCATTCCGATAAGCGTAACAAAAGTTACGCCAATTTGATGTTTAGATAAAATTCGGGTTCTGAGTGGGGAACCCTCAAAATGTACTATGTCAAGCTTAAATTAATCTGAATGAGGTTAATTGACCATGAAATTAGTGAAATTGAGTTGAAAGTTAACTTTTGGGCATTTTAGCGTAATGGACCGATTCTTTTTTTTGGGGTTTTGGACCGATTACGGCCACTCGTTTTAATTTCCTTTTTTAGTAGGTTAAACTAGGTTATTAGAGGAGTATGTGGTCGTCAGAATCGTTCGATTCCGATAACCGACGTGAAAGTTATACGAGTCCAAAGTTTCGAGATGTTTTTTAACCAAACTAAATTAGTGACCGATTAATTGAGTTTTGGTTTGGCTAGGCTAGAAATAGCAGTTTGAGAGTGAATTAGTGAACATAAGCCTGATTTTAATGAAGTTTGAAGTTGGACGTTAAACTTTGTTAGAGAATGGGGTTTAGAGTTTCATTCTGGATTTGTTAAATGTTGCTAGTTTTGGTTAGATAATTCTTTAGAATGTCCTTAGAATGCTTCTGAGTTATTTCCTTATATTTGTTAGGTTGTCGAGCGAGTAGGACGACGTGATTCAACACGTGCCGAGCAATCAGGTAAGTAGAGGACATTTGTGTTTTGCCTACGGGCCTACACCATGGAACGGTAGGGAATTGTTTGTTTGGTTGTTGGTTGCTTTATTTCGTTTTGTGTTGAGCATTGTGTGTGACATGCATCACTGTTTTTAAACTACGAAATACGAGTTTTGAGCATGTTTTGAGTCGTGAGTTTGAAACGTAAGATATGCAAATGTGTCTCGAGTAGAACTCGAGAGGTACGCTATTGTGTCTCGAGTAGAAGGATTTCTACTTGAGAGGTACGCTGATGTGTCTCGAGTAGAACTTGAGAGTGAATTAGTGAACATGTAACGCCCCGAGTTATCTGAACCTGGTTCGTCACACCATGCCCGTACATGACTAAAAATTTCAATCATATTTTTTTGAAAACTTGCAGCTGAACGTTTAAGTAAAAATCACGTTAAACTAAGCCTAATGTCACATGCTTGAATACTCGTTAGAATTTTGGGGTAATCGGCCAAAAGAAATATAAGGATTAAATCGTAAAACACTTCGTAAGTTTCACAAGTCACAACACCATCGCCCGCTTGAATCAAAGTCAACAAAAAGGGCCCCTGAAACAAGAAACTGGAAGACATCATCCGGTGGCAAAACACAAAAATGCACTTACTCTTCCGATGACTTCCAGCCAGATGATTTCCTTCATCCGATCGACTTTGTTCGACATCCACCGGTGACTAAACGGACCAAAATACTCCTCTTCACCTTCGATGAGTCAGCACGCATTTCTACCGATGAGTTTCCTGAAGACATCATTCCCATCGACTTAAACCTTACACCTTCCGGATGACGTCAGCACGCATCTTGCCGGATGAGTTTACTGAGACACTTCATCGGATAGACTTAAACCTACACCTTTCCGATGACGTCAGCACGCATCTACCGATGAGTTTACTGAGACATCATCCGATAGACTTAAACCTACACCTTCCGATGACGTCAGCACGCATCTGCCGATGAGTTTACTGAGACATCATCCGATAGACAGCACAACTATAATTCGACATCTACCGATAGACTTCCTCTACCGATAGTGGGCAAAACAATACCCTTCCGATGAAACAAGTACATAGCCGAGTACCTTTTTTGATGACAATTTCTTGCTATATCATCCGATGGCTTCCACTGAAGACATCTTCCGATGACGTCAGCACGCATCTGCCGATGAGTTTACTGAGACATCATCCGATAGACTTAAACCTACACCTTCCGATGACGTCAGCACGCATCTGCCGATGAGTTTACTGAGACATCATCCGATAGACTTAAACCTACACCTTCCGATGACGTCAGCACGCATCTGCCGATGAGTTTACTGAGACATCATCCGATAGACTTAAACCTACACCTTCCGATGACGTCAGCACGCATCTGCCGATGAGTTTACTGAGACATCATCCGATAGACTTAAACCTACACCTTCCGATGACGTCAGCACGCATCTGCCGATGAGTTTACTGAGACATCATCCGATAGACTTAAACCTACACCTTCCGATGACGTCAGCACGCATCTGCCGATGAGTTTACTGAGACATCATCCCATAGACTTAAACCTACACCTTCCGATGACGTCAGCACGCATCTGCCGATGAGTTTACTGAGACATCATCCGATAGACTTAAACCTACACCTTCCGATGACGTCAGCACGCATCTGCCGATGAGTTTACTGAGACATCATCCGATAGACTTAAACCTACACCTTCCGATGACGTCAGCACGCATCTGCCGATGAGTTTACTGAGACATCATCCGATAGACAGCACAACTATAATTCGACATCTACCGATAGACTTCCTCTACCGATAGTGGGCAAAACAATACCCTTCCGATGAAACAAGCTACATATGCCGATTACTGGATGACAAATTTCTTGCTATATCATCCGATGGCTTCCACTGAAGACATCTTCCGATAGGTGACAGAACACCAACACAACATCTGTCGATAGAGGACAGAACCACATTTCATCTACTCCTTGGTATACACACACAATCCTAACTACAGGAAGGAATCTTACTCCCTTCACTGAGACCATTCAAAAACATTTCAAACCATTACATTACTAAAAATCCAGTGAGTACCAACATTAATCCCGACAGAATACTATTAACTGAAAAATCTCGAAAAAGTATTCAGAACATTGAAATCACTACTGTTGAAATCACTACTGTTGAAATCACTACTGTTGAAATCACTACTGTTGAAATCACTACTGTTGAAATCACTACTGTTGAAATCACTACTGTTGAAATCACTACTGTTGAAATCACTACTGTTGAAATCACTACTGTTGAAATCACTACTGTTGAAATCACTACTGTTGAAATCACTACTGTTGAAATCACTACTGTTGAAATCACTACTGTTGAAATCACTACTGTTGAAATCACTACTGTTGAAATCACTACTGTTGAAATCACTACTGTTGAAATCACTACTGTTGAAATCACTACTGTTGAAATCACTACTGTTGAAATCACTACTGTTGAAATCACTACTGTTGAAATCACTACTGTTGAAATCACTACTGTTGAAATCACTACTGTTGAAATCACTACTGTTGAAATCACTACTGTTGAAATCACTACTGTTGAAATCACTACTGTTGAAATCACTACTGTTGAAATCACTACTGTTGAAATCACTACTGTTGAAATCACTACTGTTGAAATCACTACTGTTGAAATCACTACTGTTGAAATCACTACTGTTGAAATCACTACTGTTGAAATCACTACTGTTGAAATCACTACTGTTGAAATCACTACTGTTGAAATCACTACTGTTGAAATCACTACTGTTGAAATCACTACTGTTGAAATCACTACTGTTGAAATCACTACTGTTGAAATCACTACTGTTGAAATCACTACTGTTGAAATCACTACTGTTGAAATCACTACTGTTGAAATCACTACTGTTGAAATCACTACTGTTGAAATCACTACTGTTGAAATCACTACTGTTGAAATCACTACTGTTGAAATCACTACTGTTGAAATCACTACTGTTGAAATCACTACTGTTGAAATCACTACTGTTGAAATCACTACTGTTGAAATCACTACTGTTGAAATCACTACTGTTGAAATCACTACTGTTGAAATCACTACTGTTGAAATCACTACTGTTGAAATCACTACTGTTGAAATCACTACTGTTGAAATCACTACTGTTGAAATCACTACTGTTGAAATCACTACTGTTGAAATCACTACTGTTGAAATCACTACTGTTGAAATCACTACTGTTGAAATCACTACTGTTGAAATCACTACTGTTGAAATCACTACTGTTGAAATCACTACTGTTGAAATCACTACTGTTGAAATCACTACTGTTGAAATCACTACTGTTGAAATCACTACTGTTGAAATCACTACTGTTGAAATCACTACTGTTGAAATCACTACTGTTGAAATCACTACTGTTGAAATCACTACTGTTGAAATCACTACTGTTGAAATCACTACTGTTGAAATCACTACTGTTGAAATCACTACTGTTGAAATCACTACTGTTGAAATCACTACTGTTGAAATCACTACTGTTGAAATCACTACTGTTGAAATCACTACTGTTGAAATCACTACTGTTGAAATCACTACTGTTGAAATCACTACTGTTGAAATCACTACTGTTGAAATCACTACTGTTGAAATCACTACTGTTGAAATCACTACTGTTGAAATCACTACTGTTGAAATCACTACTGTTGAAATCACTACTGTTGAAATCACTACTGTTGAAATCACTACTGTTGAAATCACTACTGTTGAAATCACTACTGTTGAAATCACTACTGTTGAAATCACTACTGTTGAAATCACTACTGTTGAAATCACTACTGTTGAAATCACTACTGTTGAAATCACTACTGTTGAAATCACTACTGTTGAAATCACTACTGTTGAAATCACTACTGTTGAAATCACTACTGTTGAAATCACTACTGTTGAAATCACTACTGTTGAAATCACTACTGTTGAAATCACTACTGTTGAAATCACTACTGTTGAAATCACTACTGTTGAAATCACTACTGTTGAAATCACAGACAAACTAAGAGAGCTTACCTAGGTTAAGGAGATCGAGTAAGAAGGAAATTGCCCGAAGGTTTTCTGTTGAAGAGCTGAAGGCCAAGAGAGAAATGAGGGAATTAGTGGTGGCTACTGAGCACTAAACCCCAAATCACTAACCTTAAATACATAATCCATTTTTTTAAATTTCCAATTACTTTTCTGCCCTTGCCTTAACATTTATTAACCTAATCAATAACTTCCCCAACCCTTCTATAAAAGTACATCATTAATAATAATTTAAATTTTTGATTCAATGGAACCGGGTGCTACAGAACATAAGCCTGATTTTAATGAAGTTTGAAGTTGGACGTTAAACTTTGTTAGAGAATGGGGTTTAGAGTTTCAATTGTGGATTTGTTAAATGTTGCTAGTTTTGGTTGTTAGTTTTAGTTAGATAATTCTTTAGAATGTCCTTAGAATGCTTCTGAGTTATTTCCTTATATTTGTTAGGTTGTCGAGCGAGTAAGACGACGTGATTCAACACGTGCCGAGCAATCAGGTAAGTAGAGGACGTTTGTGTTTTGCCTTCGGGCCTACACCATGGAACGGTAGGGAATTGTTTGTTTTGTTGTTGGTTGCTTTATTTCATTTTGTGTTGAGCATTGTGTGTGACATGCATCACTGTTTTTAAACTACGAAATACGAGTTTTGAGCATGTTTTGAGTCGTGAGTTTGAAACGTAAGATATGCAAATGTGTCTCGAGTAGAACTCGAGAGGTACGCTATTGTGTCTCGAGTAGAAGGATTTCTACTCGAGAGGTACGCTGATGTGTCTCGAGTAGAACTCGAGAGGTACGCTATTGTGTCTCGAGTAGAAGGATTTCTACTCGAGAGGTACGCTGATGTGTCTCGAGTAGAACTCGAGAGGTACGCTGATGTGTCTCGAGTAGAACTCGAGAGGTACGCTGATGTGTCTCGAGTAGAAGGATTTCTACTCGAGAGGTACGCTATTGTGTCTCGAGTAGAAGGATTTCTACTCGAGAGGTACGCTATTGTGTCTCGAGTAGAAGGATTTCTACTCGAGAGGTACGCTGATGTGTCTCGAGTAGAAGGATTTCTACTCGAGAGGTACGCTGATGTGTCTCGAGTAGAAGGATTTCTACTCGAGAGGTACGCTATTGTGTCTCGAGTAGAAGGATTTCTACTCGAGAGGTACGCTATTGTGTCTCGAGTAGAAGGATTTCTACTCGAGAGGTACGCTATTGTGTCTCGAGTAGAACTCGAGAGGTACGCTGATGTGTCTCGAGTAGAAGGATTTCTACTCGAGAGGTACGCTGATGTGTCTCGAGTAGAACTCGAGAGGTACGCTGATGTGTCTCGAGTAGAACTCGAGAGGTACGCTGATGTGTCTCGAGTAGAAGGATTTCTACTCGAGAGGTACGCTATTGTGTCTCGAGTAGAACTCGAGAGGTACGCTATTGTGTCTCGAGTAGAACTCGAGAGGTACGCTATTGTGTCTCGAGTAGAACTCGAGAGGTACGCTGATGTGTCTCGAGTAGAACTCGAGAGGTACGCTGATGTGTCTCGAGTAGAACTCGAGAGGTACGCTATTGTGTCTCGAGTAGAACTCGAGAGGTACGCTATTGTGTCTCGAGTAGAAGGATTTCTACTCGAGAGGTACGCTGATGTGTCTCGAGTAGAAGGATTTCTACTCGAGAGGTACGCTGATGTGTCTCGAGTAGAAGGATTTCTACTCGAGAGGTACGCTGATGTGTCTCGAGTAGAAGGATTTCTACTCGAGAGGTACGCTATTGTGTCTCGAGTAGAACTCGAGAGGTACGCTGATGTGTCTCGAGTAGAACTCGAGAGGTACGCTGATGTGTCTCGAGTAGAACTCGAGAGGTACGCTGATGTGTCTCGAGTAGAAGGATTTCTACTCGAGAGGTACGCTGATGTGTCTCGAGTAGAACTCGAGAGGTACGCTATTGTGTCTCGAGTAGAAGGATTTCTACTCGAGAGGTACGCTATTGTGTCTCGAGTAGAACTCGAGAGGTACGCTATTGTGTCTCGAGTAGAACTCGAGAGGTACGCTATTGTGTCTCGAGTAGAACTCGAGAGGTACGCTATTGTGTCTCGAGTAGAACTCGAGAGGTACGCTATTGTGTCTCGAGTAGAACTCGAGAGGTACGCTGATGTGTCTCGAGTAGAACTCGAGAGGTACGCTATTGTGTCTCGAGTAGAAGGATTTCTACTCGAGAGGTACGCTGATGTGTCTCGAGTAGAACTCGAGAGGTACGCTATTGTGTCTCGAGTAGAACTCGAGAGGTACGCTATTGTGTCTCGAGTAGAAGGATTTCTACTCGAGAGGTACGCTATTGTGTCTCGAGTAGAAGGATTTCTACTCGAGAGGTACGCTATTGTGTCTCGAGTAGAAGGATTTCTACTCGAGAGGTACGCTATTGTGTCTCGAGTAGAACTCGAGAGGTACGCTATTGTGTCTCGAGTAGAACTCGAGAGGTACGCTGATGTGTCTCGAGTAGAACTCGAGAGGTACGCTGATGTGTCTCGAGTAGAAGGATTTCTACTCGAGAGGTACGCTGATGTGTCTCGAGTAGAAGGATTTCTACTCGAGAGGTACGCTATTGTGTCTCGAGTAGAAGGATTTCTACTCGAGAGGTACGCTGATGTGTCTCGAGTAGAACTCGAGAGGTACGCTGATGTGTCTCGAGTAGAAGGATTTCTACTCGAGAGGTACGCTATTGTGTCTCGAGTAGAAGGATTTCTACTCGAGAGGTACGCTATTGTGTCTCGAGTAGAACTCGAGAGGTACGCTATTGTGTCTCGAGTAGAAGGATTTCTACTCGAGAGGTACGCTATTGTGTCTCGAGTAGAACTCGAGAGGTACGCTATTGTGTCTCGAGTAGAAGGATTTCTACTCGAGAGGTACGCTGATGTGTCTCGAGTAGAAGGATTTCTACTCGAGAGGTACGCTGATGTGTCTCGAGTAGAAGGATTTCTACTCGAGAGGTACGCTATTGTGTCTCGAGTAGAACTCGAGAGGTACGCTATTGTGTCTCGAGTAGAACTCGAGAGGTACGCTATTGTGTCTCGAGTAGAACTCGAGAGGTACGCTATTGTGTCTCGAGTAGAAGGATTTCTACTCGAGAGGTACGCTGATGTGTCTCGAGTAGAACTCGAGAGGTACGCTGATGTGTCTCGAGTAGAAGGATTTCTACTCGAGAGGTACGCTGATGTGTCTCGAGTAGAAGGATTTCTACTCGAGAGGTACGCTGATGTGTCTCGAGTAGAAGGATTTCTACTCGAGAGGTACGCTGATGTGTCTCGAGTAGAAGGATTTCTACTCGAGAGGTACGCTGATGTGTCTCGAGTAGAAGGATTTCTACTCGAGAGGTACGCTGATGTGTCTCGAGTAGAACTCGAGAGGTACGCTGATGTGTCTCGAGTAGAACTCGAGAGGTACGCTGATGTGTCTCGAGTAGAACTCGAGAGGTACGCTGATGTGTCTCGAGTAGAACTCGAGAGGTACGCTGATGTGTCTCGAGTAGAAGGATTTCTACTCGAGAGGTACGCTGATGTGTCTCGAGTAGAACTCGAGAGGTACGCTGATGTGTCTCGAGTAGAACTCGAGAGGTACGCTGATGTGTCTCGAGTAGAACTCGAGAGGTACGCTGATGTGTCTCGAGTAGAACTCGAGAGGTACGCTGATGTGTCTCGAGTAGAACTCGAGAGGTACGCTGATGTGTCTCGAGTAGAAGGATTTCTACTCGAGAGGTACGCTGATGTGTCTCGAGTAGAACTCGAGAGGTACGCTGTTGTGTCTCAAGTGAAGAACTCGAGAGGTACGCTGATGTGTCTCGAGTAGAAGGATTTCTACTCGAGAGGTACGCTGATGTGTCTCGAGTAGAACTCGAGAGGTACGCTGATGTGTCTCGAGTAGAACTCGAGAGGTACGCTGATGTGTCTCGAGTAGAACTCGAGAGGTACGCTGATGTGTCTCGAGTAGAACTCGAGAGGTACGCTGATGTGTCTCGAGTAGAACTCGAGAGGTACGCTGATGTGTCTCGAGTAGAACTCGAGAGGTACGCTGATGTGTCTCGAGTAGAAGGATTTCTACTCGAGAGGTACGCTGATGTGTCTCGAGTAGAACTCGAGAGGTACGCTGATGTGTCTCGAGTAGAACTCGAGAGGTACGCTGATGTGTCTCGAGTAGAACTCGAGAGGTACGCTGATGTGTCTCGAGTAGAACTCGAGAGGTACGCTGATGTGTCTCGAGTAGAAGGATTTCTACTCGAGAGGTACGCTGATGTGTCTCGAGTAGAACTCGAGAGTAGCTATTTGTATTTTGTGTATATAGTCATAGTTAAGGGTGATTGTGTCGTCCTGTACTGTGGACTTTCTTCATTTAAGGATTTTAGTATTTAGTTTCACTCTTTACTGCTCTTTGGTGATTTCGTATGCTGGATAAGTTGATTAGGATGTATTGGATTGGTTGAAATTTATTCGTTGCAGGTACTTAGGCATTTTGGAGGCGCCATTTTCAGGCGTTACTTTGACCGAAATTCTCGGGGCGGAGGACGCCATGTGCTTAACAGTTAGGATTAAGGGAAATTAATGAGTCTAGGCAGCTAGGTATAATCTAAGAGAGCTTCGAGAGACTTAGTTTTAGATTCTGCTGTGTCCATTTTTTTTTACTAATATTTTGGAATCGAGATTTTAATCGAAAATTACATTAAATTATGTTTTAAACACGGGATTGGTTATCAAAGTAGCGCACCAAGCCAAGGTGGATTCGGGGGCGTTACAAGATGGTATCAGAGCAAAAGTGGTCGAGTCATTCAAAAGATTACCCGACAATACTGGCCGCCATTCAACGTGCTTCACCGACTGTAAGTATTTCTTTCCTCTTTTAGTCAGTTTTATCAAAGATTAGATTGTTTGAACCCTGTGCAGGATTAGAATTAAAATGTCGAGGAACCTAAGACGACAAGGACGACCCGGACGACCCCGGAATGAACCAGAACCACCTGAGGACTCGAATAAACAACTCAGGGATCTATTGAACGTTCAATCTCAGCTGCTCGGGATTTTTATAAGTCAAGGAGTACCAGGAGGTATGACTGTTGGGTCTGGCTCGGGAGCGGGCTCCAGCGGAGAGAGGTTCCAAAGGTTAAAGCCTCCGGCATTTGAAGGACGTTTGACGGATCCGACAGCTGCCGAGAGTTGGATATGTACGATGGAGGAGATGTTTAATGTCGCAGAGGTGGAAGAACAAAACATGGTTAAATGTGCTACCTTCCATTTGTCGAGTAGTGCTCAGAGCTGGTGGGGAACAGTGAAGGCCACAACAGATATTCAGAGCATGACTTGGGAGGAATTTAAGGAGCTATTTTATGATAAATATTACAACCGAACGGTTCAAGCTGCGAAGCGATCAGAGTTCATGGCTTTAAAGCAAACCGGATCTGTGGGAGATTATATTCAGCAGTTTGAATCATTGTCTAGATTTGCCAGCCACATGGTTAGTAGGGAAGAGGATAAGGTCTTTCAGTTTGTGCAGGGCTTGAAGCCAGAAATTGAAATGCTGGTGAAAACATTCGGAATTGAAGGAATACCCTTTAATCGAGTAGTGGCCAAAGCCTTAAAGGTGGAGGAAGCTGCTGGTAAACTTATTAAACCTGCAGAAGTTCTCGGTCAAAGGTTCACAGGAATTACAGGCCAGATGAACAGTGTTGGATTACCTTCTCAGTTTCAGGGAACAAAGAGGTCGGGAGGCGACTTAAGTGATCAGCAAGGAGGGAAGAAGCAGAGAAGGTATCCACAATGTCCCAAGTGTTTAAAGATTCGTCTAGGGGAATGTGGACAGTATGCTGGAAGATGCTACAATTGTTTTGAAATTGGACATATTTCCCGAGATTGTACAAAGCCAAAAGTCATTCGATGCTTCAGATGCAACAAGCCTGGTCATGTAGCTAAAGATTGTTCTGCATCAAAGAAAGGACTAGCTAAAGCGACCTAGAATCTTTACTATGATCGAGTCGGATGGTAAGAATTGACCAGCCGTGACTTCAGGTACGATATTTGTGATTCCATGTTTGTTGTTACATTGATAGACCGGGGTGTGTTGTATATTTTGGATGATAGCGGTTTTCGTGGTTTTCGTAAGTTAGTAATTAAAGTTAGCTTGATATTGATTGGTAAGGTACTGTTAGGACTTTTGTAAGTGTAGAAAAGAGATTTATGATTACTTATTGTGATAAATACTTGAACTGATAAGCAGCATCAAACTAGACCGGTGATTGAGGATGGAAGTTTAGAGATCTATTTAGAGTTAGAAAATTCAATGCATTTGTGATAGTAAAGAGTTAAAGCTTTATGTTAGATACTTAGATAGAAAACCGGTTGGTCCTTAAGGAAGGGGTACTGTCTTAGGAGATTATTCAATCAAGGGTGGTTGTAGAGGTGCGAAAAAATTTTTGAGTGGCATGGTTTTGGGTAGAATAGTTAGAACTCGAGTGGTAGAGGAAAAGAGAGTAGAAAAACTGAGTGAAATGAAATATTGTATAAATGTTGAAAAAAAAAAATTGTTAAGTATGGAGACTATGATTTGAGGAGAGATAGAAATTATAAAGTGACGGAATGAGAACTTGCATGAAGAACGTTCGAGTGTATTAAGGATAAGGACCATATGTAACAAAGTTTGAAACTGTTAATTTCGTAAATAGCTTAGACTAAGATTGAGGAGATTAGTTAACTCTAATGGAGGATTAAGATAAGAAGATTAGTCATTAAGGATTTAGGGTTTCATGTGAAGTTGAGGAATTTAGAAGATATTGAATAAGAACGATACGAATTAGAGTATTGAGCGAATAGTTGGGAAGGAGTTAGTTACATCTAAAGATGTATAGGGTCTGGTAGCAACTATGGTAGAAGTGGAACAAATTAAGCATAGTGAAGGTAATAGTACTTGAAAAATGAGGAATAGATTTAAATAGTAAAAAGTGTACAAGGATAGTGTGTGAATGATTAATGAAATGTCGTGATGATTCGAGATAAATTAGGAATGAAATGTTAGAGTAGTGGAGAATTTAGATTTGAGGATTTAGGAATAGATTTGAGGATTTAGGATAAGATTTTATTTTTGAGTTCTTGATGTTACAACATGGAGGTAGTTTTGGAGATTTTTTTGAGATTTGAGGTCATAATGTAAGTGTGTGATGAACATTGGATTAGACAATTAAGTGACTAAGTAAACTTAGCATGATGAGAAGTGGAGAGTTAGAACTAAGTTAGAGGGATTTAAGAGTCCTCGTGATAACTAAACCAGTTCATGTCAATAGGCGTAGGTGTATGAGTATTAGAGCTAGGGAGTGCTGAGTAAGGTGAAGTTAAAGATTTTGGAGATGTTGGAGATGTAGTACCAGATGAGTTTAGGATGGTAATGTAGTGGGGATTTACTGTGTCAATGCACAAAGTTAGGAGATGAGCTTAAAGTGAGTAAATTGAGAATTAACTAAGCTCAAATTTTGAGGACAAAATTTTTGTAAGGAGGGTGGATTGTAAGACCCAGGATTTTTTTAAAGGAAAAATTGGAGAGGAAATAAAAGAATATTAAAATAGGTTTTTTAAATTAATTTAAAAGAAAAGTGAATGGTTTCTTAATTTAGGTTCGGGTATTTCCAGTGAATTAAGCCGTGGGTTATAATTTAAGAACGGGATTTAACGGAATTACGTAAGTTCAAACATGTGAGGGAAAATTAGTAATTTAGCTTAAAAATTAAGTTAAATAAAATAAAAAAAATAAATAAATAAAATATTTTTTTTATATAGAAACAGAATGGCTTCGGAGGAAGCCATTCTGGTTCTTCTTCAGCCTGAGCCCCCCGACGAGAGAGGGAGCGCGAGCGCCATCCCTCCGACGGTGACCACGCGATTCCGGCCCCCATTCCGACGAGCAAGCTCCGGCGAACTGGACCCTTCCCTTTTCCTCTCCGATTTTGTGCACAAATTAGACAAAAAAAGGTTAGTTTCTTCTCCCTGTTTCCTCTTTGTTGATCGGCGGGAGTGGTCTGAACAGTGAGGCTTGATTGGCCGATGGATTTATTGTTGTTTTGTGACGGGAATAGGGGAATTAGAGGTGTGTGATGTGATTCTCGGTGGGGCTGGGATACCCCTGTTCCAGGGAGGAAGCCGAGGGTGCTGTGGTTTGGGTTTTGACTTGGGAAACTTCGGTTTTTGTTAAATTATGCTTAATAGGGTAGAATGTGATAGATTAGTTAGGGATTTGGCGGGATTTGTTGAAAAACTGAAAATGGGAGATTTAGCTCTAAAGACCGGTTCTGTTTTTTTAGGTTTTGACTTAGCTACGGTTAATCGTTTTAAATTCTCACCTGGTATGTTAAACTAGTTTTTATGGGGAGCGTTTAGCCGCTGAAATCGAGTCATTCCGATAAGCGTAACAAAAATTACGCAAATTCGATGTTTAGATAAAATTCGGGTTCTGAGTGGGGAACCCTCAAATTGTGCTATGTCAAGCTTAAATTAATCTGAATGAGGTTAATTGACCATGAAATTAGTGAAATTGAGTTGAAAGTTAACTTTTGGGCATTTTAGCGTGATGGACCGATTCTTTTTTTTGGGGTTTTGGACCTATTACGGTCACTCGTTTTAATTTTCTTTTTTAGTAGGTTAAACTAGGTTATTAGAGGAGTATGTGGTCGTCAGAATCGTTCGATTCCGATAACCGACGTGAAAGTTATACGAGTCCAAAGTTTCGAGATGTTTTTTTAACCAAACTAAATTAGTTACCCGATTAATTGAGTTTTAATTTGGCTAGGCTAGAAATAGCAGTTTGAGAGTGAATTAGTGAACATAAGCCTGATTTTAATGAAGTTTGAAGTTGGACGTTAAACTTTGTTAGAGAATGGGGTTTAGAGTTTCAATTCTGGATTTGTTAAATGTTGCTAGTTTTGGTTAGATAATTCTTTAGAATGTCCTTAGAATGCTTCTGAGTTATTTCCTTATATTTGTTAGGTTGTCGAGCGAGTAGGACGACGTGATTCAACACGTGCCGAGCAATAAGGTAAGTAGAGGACGTTTGTGTTTTGCCTTCGGGCCTACACCATGGAACGGTAGGGAAATGTTTGTTTGGTTGTTGGTTGCTTTATTTCGTTTTGTGTTGAGCATTGTGTGTGACATGCATCACTGTTTTTAAACTACGAAATACGAGTTTTGAGCATGTTTTGAGTCGTGAGTTTAAAACGTAAGATATGCAAATGTGTCTCGAGTAGAACTCGAGAGGTACACTATTGTGTCTCGAGTAGAAGGATTTTTACTCGAGAGGTACGCTGATGTGCCTCGAGTATTCTACTCGAGAGGTACGCTGATGTGTCTCGAGTAGAACTGGAGAGGTACGCTGTTATGTCTCGAGTAGAAGGATTTCTACTTGAGAGGTACGCTGAAGTGTCTCGAGTAGAACGATTTCTACGAGAGATGTATATTTACAACTAGTGATATGAGAATGGAATGAACACAATCGAGAGTTATAAACTGCATGTGTTAGGGTTGTGTGTGAGGATGGGTGTGTGGTGTGCATTATGTTTTTGTATGCATTATTCCCTACTTGCTAAGCATTAGGCTTACGTTTTATGTTCTATGGTGTAGGTGACGACGTCATTACAGGTGAGAGCTATGAGGAAAGCTAGGATTGGGACACAGTCAATGATGTACGCGGTATGCCGGTGCGGGCAATTGTCGGGGCGTCTCGACCATGGTCTTCGAAAAGAGTGGGTGGAACAGTATTTTTGGGGTCGTGTATAATTTACATTTATTTTGGTGGTTTGTAGAGTTGTCTTTTTGGTTGATGTTGTTTTTAGAGTTATTGCATAGCTATTTGTATTTGGTGTATATAGTCATAGTTAAAGGTGATGTGTCATCATGTACTGTGGACTTTCTTCATTTAAGGATGTTAGTATTTTAGTTTCCCTCTTTACTGCTATTTGATGATTTCGTATGCTGGATAAGTTGAGTAGGAGTATTCTAGATTGGTTGGGATTTATTCGTTTGCAGGTACTTAGCATTTTGGAGGCTCCATTTTCAGGCGTTACTTTGCCGAAATTTTCGGGGAGGATGCCGTGGTGCTTAACGGTTAGGATTAAGGGAAATTAATGAGTTTAGGCAGCTAGGTATAATCTAAGAGAGCTTCGAGAGACTTAGTTTTAGATTCTGCTGTGTCCGTTTTTTTTACTAATATTGTGGAATCGAGATTTTAAACGAAAATTACATTAAATTATGTTTTAAACACGGGATTGGTTAGCAAAGTAGCGCACCGAGCAAGGGTGGGTTCGGGGTCGTTATAGAGTGGGGGTTAAATTTATAAAAATTGATTTTTGATGTAAAAGTTTAAAAAGAGGAAAGTTGTGTTTTATAAATTTAGGTAAAATGAATGTTTGAAAGTCAAAATTGTATTTCTTTTTCCTCTCCTTCCACGATGTAACACCCGACTTTAATTAAAAATTTAAAATAACAGATAAATCTATTAAGTACAATCGATGAATGAAATTTTAGTATAATGTAGGTTAGGTTGAAGAATGAGTAAGTAAGGGCATAAGGGTAATTGGCAAATTTGAAAGTGGATAAGGTATTTATGGCAAAAAGTTTAGAGTAGCCGCCACCACTACTCATTTTCTTTCCCTTTCGGTCTTCAGCTCGAACGGCAGAAATCTCTAGGCGATTCTCCTGCCCGATTCTCCTTCAACCTAGGTAAGCCCTCCTTGTTTTCTTGCGATTTTAGTAGTTAGATAGCTGAGGGAGTACAATGTGAGGAGTTTCGAGGAATGTTGTGATTTAGAGTAGGTTCGGGCTGAGCGACTATTGAGAATACCCGAGTTGTGGGGTTTCAAATTTTGTTCCTCAAACTCCTGTATTGATTCTGTGAAGTTTAGTGAAAGTTTGATATATGTACTATTATGATTTTAGGTGAGCGAGCTTTTAAAGTAGCATTTAGCCGAGCGATTTCCAGGGATCCAGGTAAGTAGAGTTTGTTTGTGCCTTCGGGCCTACATCACAAAACAGTAGGATTTATGTATGTTTTGTATGTTTATTTTCCAGTTGTCATGCATCATGTTTTTGAAAGATTACGAAAATGAATTTACATGAAACGCATGGTAAGTGTGAGCAGGATGATCAGAACAACTGTTAAGGGGGATTAATCCGCCCCTTAACTGAGAACAGAGGATTGAGGTTTTGGGAAAAGTGATCCACTTCCCAATCCTACAGGGGGATCAGACCAGTTAACTGTTAAGGGAATTAATCCGCCCCTTAATTGAGATCAGAGGATGTATGCTTTGGGGAATGACTGATCTACTTTCCCATCGTACAGAGGGATCAACAGAGAACGAATTTGAATACAACTGAGATGAGAAAGTAGAGACCGCATGTTTAGGGAAATTATTGACTCATTGTTCCATTTCATTCATCGCTCTACTTGCTTAGCATTAGGCTAATAGATGAGTTTTGTGATGTAGGTGAAGAAGTTACTGAAGGTATGTTTACCGACCAACATGAGGAATAGGCTGGTTGGAGGAGCATTTTCAGGCATCGGTTTGGTCATCTGTTGAGGCGGTTTAATCCATGGCTGCAGGTGTTGAGTTGAGGGTAACTAGTTCAGTATAGATGTTTTTCTGAAAATTTTATGACAATAGTGGTTTCAAAGCTTTGAAAACATTTTTGAGAATCTTCTGATATTGGTATTCTGTTGGATTTTGAAAACATTGTTTTTACTGAATTTGGGAAGGGCAGTGATTTGGTTTGTTTCTGGATGTTTAGTTTTGTCGTTCTGCCTATCGGAAGGTGCCTTCAGTAAAGTCGTTGGATGAGAGAAAGAACATCCGGCTGACGTCATCGGCAGGTGCAAGTCGCAAAACCTGTAGTTTTGCTATCGGCAGATGTAGTGTATATTTTAATCTCATCGGAAGGAGTCGTAATGTCGTTGTCGGTAGATGTCGCGTGCTTGTCTATCGGCAGATGGAAATCTATCGGTAGATGAAGTTATGTTGACTCCATCGGCAGATGAAGTTATGTTGACTTCATCGGCAGATGTAGTTGTGTTGGCTTGTCGGTAGATGGTGGTGCGTTGTTTGTACACGTCATCGGTAGAAACCTCCTATTCCTATTTCTGCTTCTTCCGTTGACTTTGTCGTCGGCAGATGTATTCGACTTCGGCAACTTCACGGGCATTCCGCGTTTTTTTTTTTAAGCTTTACGTCTTTTGGCCAATTACTCTTAACACTTCCAACAGTCATTTTAAAATGTTTTCACAGGTTACTTAGCTTCATCGATGTTCAATTGATTTTCTGCTGCAAGTTTTAAAATATATATTTAGTTTTAGAAAAAGTCAAATTTTGGCTGTCGAGTGAAATTTTAAATTTAGCATCAAGACGTCATGGTTCGGTTCAGCGTTATGAGTAGCAAACTGGGTTCAGATAACTCAGGGGCGTTACAAGTTGGTATCAGAGCCATTTGGTTAAACCGTTCAAAGAATTACTCAACAGTGCCGATCGTTGCATGGAAGTACTCCAACAACTGTAAGTGTTTATGTTAGTTTTAGTTATTAGATATTTATGAGAATAGTTAACCTTTTACAGGGATATAGTAAAATGTCTAGACGACCGGGTAGACCGAGAGTACAGAGGGGGACACCAAACCCGGAGAGTACTGAGAATTCTGTGTGATCAGGCAGCTGACAGACTTGGTACGCCAGCAATCTGATATGATGCGCCAGCAGTCCGATCAGTTGGGACTGCTACTGAACCAAGAGGTACAAGGGAGTGCCAACTCGGGTTCCAGCAATGAACAGGCAGGAGAGAGGTTTAGGAGGTTGCGACCACCCACTTTTGATGGAAAGTCAGCTAATCCAATTGTGGCCGAGGAATGGTTGAAAAAGATAGAAAGCATGTTTAGGTGTGCAAATGTGGGAGAAGGAGAAAAGGTCATTTTGGCAACCTTCCACTTTGCCGGTGATGCTCAACTTTGGTGGGAAACGATGGAAACCACCAATGATGTGCTTACGATGATTTGGACGCAATTTAAGGAGATTTTCTATGAGAAGTATTTTAACAGTACTGTACAGACCACAAAGAAGTTGGAGTTCATGAACTTGAAACAGACAGGGACCGTAGCTGAATACAGCAGACAGTTTGAATCCCTATCAAGGTTTGCCGGACACCTCGCACGCAGAGATGAGGATAAAGTGTTCCAATTTGTGCATGGGCTGAAACTTGATATTTATAGAGGAGTCAAGTTCTCGGGTATAAAAGGATTGTCCTACAGTGAAGTAGTGTCCACGGCATTAGAAGTGGAAGAGGCAGAGATGAAGTGTGCTGGGTTTAGTGCGGCTCCACGAAAGTTCACCCAGCCACACCATCACAGGGGAACGAAGAGGCCCGGTGAGGGCCAAGGCAGTCAAGGGAAGAAGAAGAAGACACCAGATACTAGGAAGTTCCCTCAATGCCCAAAGTGTTTAAGATTTCACCCGGGAGAGTGTAGAATTAGCGCGGGGAAGTGTTTCAACTGTGAGGAGACCGGGCATCTGCTTAAGGATTGCCCAAAGCCCAGAGTCCTTCGCTGTTATAATTGTAATAAAGTTGGCCACTTGAGTAGGGATTGTCCAGCTCTGAAGAATGGCCCGGTGAATGTTAAGCCAAGGATATTCTCCATGGTAGAATTGGGTGATGAAGATCAGCCTGCTGTTGTGTCAGGTACCATACTAGTCAATTTTATGCCTGCTTTTACTTTAATAGATTCAGGTGCAACACATTCCTTCATAGCGTCTGCCTTTGCTGATAGATTAGACGTCGAGTCTTCACTTTCTGAGCATATGTTCAATGTTGCTTTACCTTCTGGCGAACGCATGCGCTCTAGTCATATGCTGCTTAATAGTGTAGTGACAGTAGAAGGTAAGAACCTACCTGCTGATCTCATTATTTTAGAGATCATGGGATTTGATGTAATCTTAGGAATGGATTGGTTGTTTAAGCACTATGCTACGATAGATTGTAGAACTGGCTTAGTTAGTTTTCAACCCCCTGGTGGTTTAAGACACACTTTCCAAGCCTCGAAGAAAGTTAAGAGGATGTCTGTTTTAGCCGCTTTTAGTGCTAGATCTTCCTTATGCAGTGAGTATTCATGCTTTCTGGCCAGTGTTTTGGACACAAAACTGGTAGGAGAACCGAGTCTCCAAAAGGTTCCAATAGCTCAAGATTTCCCTGAAGTTTTCCTTGGTGACCTGCCTGGTTTACCACCTGATAGAGAGATTGAATTTGTAGTAGATGTCTATCCTGGTGCTGAGCCAGTATCTAAGAATCCATACCGATTAGCACCAGCAGAACTCAAGGAGTTAAAGAAACAGTTAGAGGAACTGATGGAAAAAGGGTTCATACGACCGAGTTATTCGCCGTGGGGTGCACCAGTTCTCTTTGTTAAGAAAAAGGACGGATCAATGCGCATGTGCATTGACTACCGAGAATTAAATAAGTTAACCATCAAGAATAAGTACCTATTACCTAGGATCGATGATTTGTTTGACCAACTTCAAGGTGCACGAGTTTTCTCTAAGATTGACTTAAGATCGGGGTACTACCAATTGAAGGTTAAGTCTGAGGATATATCAAAGACTGCCTTTCGTACGAGATATGGACATTACGAATTTTTGGTTATGTCCTTTGGTTTGACAAATGCACCAGCAGCTTTCATGGATCTCATGAATAGAGTGTTTCACGAGTTTCTAGACAAGTTTGTCATTGTATTCATTGATGATATCTTGATTTATTCTAGAAATAAGGGTGAGCATGCAACGCATTTGAGTTTGGTGTTAGGAGTACTCAGACAGCACCAGCTTTATGCTAAGTTTTCCAAGTGTGAGTTTTGGTTGGACAGAGTTCACTTTCTTGGTCACGTGATCTCTGGGGATGGAATATCTGTCGATCCAGCCAAAGTTCGTGCGGTTAAGGAATGGCCTCAACCGAAGAATGCTTCTGATATTAGGAGTTTCCTCGGGTTAGCAGGGTATTACAGGAAGTTTATTGAAGGATTCTCGAAGGTTGCGACACCCCTCACTCGTTTAACTAGGAAAAACATAGAGTATGCTTGGACTGAGGAGTGTGAGTCCAGCTTCCAAACCTTAAAGCAGAAATTGACCAATGCACCTATACTAACCCTTCCTGTTGAAAATGGTAAGTTTAGTATTTATTGTGATGCTTCCAAAATTGGACTTGGCTGTGTTTTGATGCAAGATGGTAAGGTCATAGCTTATGCTTCTAGGCAACTAAAGGTGCATGAGAAGAATTATCCTACGCATGACTAAGAATTAGCTGCGGTGGTTTTTGCATTAAAGATTTGGAGGCACTACTTGTATGGACAGACTTGTGAAATATTTTCGGATCATAAAAGTCTGAAGTATATTTTCACGCAGAAGGAATTAAACATGAGACAACGTAGATGGTTGGAGTTTGTTAAAGACTACGATTTTGAGATTAAATACCACCCTGGTAAGGCCAATGTGGTGGCTGATGCATTAAGTAGAGTAATACCGTCAGCCTCAGCTTTGATTCTGGATATGCCGGTGGCCTTAGAGACTGAATTTCATAAGTTTAACCTAGAAACTGTGTCCAATGTAGCAGCTATGCTTTCTGCCATCTCCTTAAAACCTACCATTCTAGAAAAGATAAAAGAAACCCAGGACATTGATGAGGAGTGTAAAAAGTTCAAGTCGAGCATGGATTCTACTGACAATTTGGACTTCAATTATACTGATGATGGAATACTTAAGTTTAGGAATAGATATTTTGTGCCAGCCAATAAAGAGCTTCGTGACGAAATCCTTTCTAAAGCTCACTCTTCTAGATTTTCCGTTCATGCTGGTAGTACAAAGATGTACAGAGACCTTAAGCAGACTTATTGGTGGCCAGGAATGAAGCGGAGCGTTGCTGAACATGTAGGACTATGTTTGATCTGCCAGCGGGTTAAGGCTGAACATCAGAGACCTGCAGGAATGTTGCAGCCATTACCACTCCCTGAATGGAAATGGGAGCAGATAACCATGGACTTTGTTGTAGGATTACCCAGAACAGCAAAAGGACATGATGCAATCTGGACGATAATCGATCGATTAACCAAATCAGCCCATTTCTTACCCATCAAGATGACTTACTCTATGGATCAGCTAGCCGAATTGTATGTGCATGAGGTTGTGCGACTACATGGAGTTCCAGTTACTATAGTTTCGGACCGAGACTCTAGATTCACATCCAAATTTTGGAAGAGTTTACATAAAGCCATGGGCACACAGCTAAACTTCAGTACAGCCTTTCACCCTCAAACAGATGGACAATCGGAAAGAACCATTCAAACATTAGAGGATATGCTCCGGGCATGTGTTTTGGATTTTCAAGGTTCTTGGAGCAAGTATCTGTCTTTGGTGGAGTTTTCTTATAATAACAGTTTTCAAGCAACAATAGGAATGGCACCGTATGAAGCTTTGTATGGACGAAGATGTAGATCTCCTTTGTACTGGGACGAAGTTGGTGAAGCACAGTTGCTTGGTCCTGACATCGTGTAGCAGACTATTGAGAAGGTTGCCCTCATCCGTCAGAGGATCTTAACAGCTCAAAGCCGACAGAAGAGCTATGCTGACAGAAGACGCAGAGAATTAGAGTTCGAAGTAGGCGATGAAGTTTTTCTTAAGGTATCACCATTCAAAGGAGTTGTGAGATTTAGAAAGAGAGGCAAACTGAATCCTAGATTTGTTGGTCCTTTCTCAATTCTGAAAAGGATTGGGAAGGCAGCCTATCAGTTACAGCTACCAGCTTCTATGGAAGGAGTCCACAATGTGTTCCATGTCTCTATGTTGAAGAAGTGTGTGCGGGAGCCGTCCCAAGTTGTTGAACAACAAAGCATTGAAATTCAACCTACACTTACTTACGAGGAGAAGCCAGTAAAGATTCCGGATTATCCAGTAAAGGTACTACGCAACAAAGAAGTGCCGCTGGTGAAAGTCTTGTGGCACAATCAGAACACAGAGGAGGGAACATGGGAGCGCCAACAAGACATAATGGACCAACATCCAGAACTGTTCAGATACTGAATTTTGAGGACAAAATTCTTTTAAGGAGGGTAAATTGTAACACCCGACTTTAATTAAAAATTTAAAATAACAGATAAATCTATTAAGTACAATCGATGAATTAAATTTTAGTATAATGTAGGTTAGGTTGAAGAATGACTAAGTAAGGGCATAAGGGTAATTGGCAAATTTGAAAGTGGATAAGGTATTTATGGCAAAAAGTTTAGAGTAGCCGCCACCACTACTCATTTTCTTTCCCTTTCGGTCTTCAGCACGAACGACAGAAATCTCTAGGCGATTCTCCTGCCCGATTCTCCTTCAACCTAGGTAAGCCCTCCTTGTTTTCTTGCGATTTTAGTAGTTAGATAGCTGAGGGAGTACAATGTGAGGAGTTTCGAGGAATGTTGTGATTTAGAGTAGGTTCGGGCTGAGCGACTATTGAGAATACCCGAGTTGTGGGGTTTCAAATTTTGTTCCTCAAACTCCTGTATTGATTCTGTGAAGTTTAGTGAAAGTTTGATATATGTACTATTATGATTTTAGGTGAGCGAGCTTCTGAAGTAGCATTTAACCGAGCGATTTCCAGGGATCCAGGTAAGTAGAGTTTGTTTGTGCCTTCGGGCCTACATCACAAAACAGTAGGATTTATGTATGTTTTGTATGTTTATTTTCCAGTTGTCATGCATCATGTTTTTGAAAGATTACGAAAATGAATTTACATGAAACGCATGGTAAGTGTGAGCAGGATGATCAGAACAACTGTTAAGGGGGATTAATCCGCCCCTTAACTGAGAACAGAGGATTGAGGTTTTGGGAAAAGTGATCCACTTCCCAATCCTACAGGGGGATCAGACCAGTTAACTGTTAAGGGAATTAATCCGCCCCGTAATTGAGATCAGAGGATGTATGCTTTGGGGAATGACTGATCCACTTTCCCATCGTACAGAGGGATCAACAGAGAACGAATTTGAATACAACTGAGATGAGAAAGTAGAGACCGCATGTTTAGGGAAATTATTGCTTCATTGATCCATTTCATTCATCGCTCTACTTGCTTAGCATTAGGCTAATAGATGAGTTTTGTGATGTAGGTGAAGAAGTTACTGAAGGTATGTTTACCGACCAACATGAGGAATAGGCTGGTTGGAGGAGCATTTTCAGGCATCGGTTTGGTCATCTGTTGAGGCGGTTTAATCCATGGCTGCAGGTGTTGAGTTGAGGGTAACTAGTTCAGTATAGATGTTTTTCTGAAAATTTTATGACAATAGTGGTTTCAAAGCTTTGAAAACATTTTTGATAATCTTCTGATATTGGTATTCTATTGGATTTTGAAAACATTGTTTTTACTGAATTTGGGAAGGGCAGTGATTTGGTTTGTTTCTGGATGTTTAGTTTTGTCGTTCTGCCTATCGGAAGGTGCCTTCAGTAAAGTCGTTGGATGAGAGAGAGAACATCCGGCTGACGTCATCGGCAGGTGCAAGTCACAAAACCTGTAGTTTTGCTATCGGCAGATGTAGTGTATATTTTAATCTCATCGGAAGGAATCGTAATGTCGTTGTCGGTAGATGTCGCGTGCTTGTCTATCGGCAGATGGAAATCTATCGGTAGATGAAGTTATGTTGACTCCATCGGCAGATGAAGTTATGTTGACTTCATCGGCAGATGTAGTTGTGTTGGCTTGTCGGTAGATGGTGGTGCGTTGTTTGTACACGTCATCGGTAGAAACCTCCTATTCCTATTTCTGCTTCTTCCGTTGACTTTGTCGTCGGCAGATGTATTCGACTTCGGCAACTTCACGGGCATTCCTGCGTTTTTTTTTTTTTTTAAGCTTTACGTCTTTTGGCCAATTACTCTTAACACTTCCAACAGTCATTTTAAAATGTTTTCACAGGTTACTTAGCTTCATCGATGTTCAATTGATTTTCCGCTGCAAGTTTTAAAATATATATTTAGTTTTAGAAAAAGTCAAATTTTGGCTGTCGAGTGAAATTTTAAATTTAGCATCAAGACGTCATGGTTCGGTTCAGCGTTATGAGTAGCAAACCGGGTTCAGATAACTCGGGGCGTTACACACGAAAATTCCAGCAGCCATTGCTAGGGCTCCTCTCCATTTTTATCAAGTTTTTGCATGGTTTTAAGGTAAGGTTTAGTTGGGTTTTATAGGAAATACATTTAAGTGTTGATTTTTGAAGTTTTTGTGGTGTTTTGGTGAGATTTAGTGAGGGTTTGAAAACCCTAATGGTGTGCTCCGAAATTTTCATTCATTGGTGAGTTATCTTCCTATTTTTGATGGTTTAGATGTTAGATAAGTTTGTTTAGGTTGTTTTTAGGGTTAGATTAGAGTTTTGGTGGAAGTTAGTGAAAACCGGTTTTTAGAATCAATGTGCATCGATTCTGTTTTGAGGTTTCAGATTGGCCTAGTTATTTGGTTGTTGAATTTGAGTATTTCAATAGAAAGTAGACGTGTAGAGGTTTACGGAATAGGGTGGGACATCAAAATTTGTTGAAAAACGAAGAAGTTATGCCTTTTTGAAGTTTAGACACTAAAAATGGGGGAAATTCGGGTTTTAGGACTTTTGCTTTAAGGTTTGTTTGGTTTGTTGTTAGAATTGGAGTAGACATTTATTAGAAGTTCTTTGATGATTATTAAGTGATTTTTTTCCTTAATTATGCTAGGTTAACGAGTTGAGCTTTTGCCGTAACGGAAGTGAGTAAGTGCGGGCGGAGTATCAAGGTAAGTAGTGGTTGTTTGCGATTGTGCCTTCGGGCCTACACCATGGAACGGTAGGTAATTGTTTGTTTGTTTGTATGGTTGTTTTGTTTCGTTTTGTGTTCTGTGGTGTATGTAACGATCTTTATTCATGTGAGCTAGATGAGGGAGCCCAGGACTAGGCAGCAGTCGGTGGTGCATGGAGTATGCCGGTGCGGGCACTTGTCGGGGTGTCTCGGCCACGTTCTTCGGGTAGCTTAGTGGGGATTTTGGTATTTTGCATTGTAGATAGTTTTTCTATTTTGGGTGCTTATGGCTAGTGGTTGTTTTGTTGGATGATTGGTACGTAAATGATGATGTTTTAAGACTATAGATTTGTAGCACCCGGTTCTATTAAACCAATTTCTATTCCGCTATTTAGTAGTAATCATGTTGTGGAGAAAATTGAGAAAAGTATTAATTAGGTTAATGAGTGACTAAGTAAAAGCATAGTGGTAAATTGAGAACTTATAATGGATAACCTATTTAAGGAAAGATACCTTGTGATTAAATGCACTGTAGCCGCCACTCTTTCCCTACTCTCCTCTCTCGGTATTCAGCTCAAGCAGCAAAGTTCACTAGGCAATTCTTCCATCCGATTTTCTCCAAACTAGGTGAGTTCTATTTTGATTCATTGCTGCATTGGTAACTATCGATGATTTGGGGAGTGGATGAATGTGAGTTTCGAGAATGCTGTGAGCGAACTAGTTCGGGTTTTGTGGTAATCGGAGATGTATAACGAACTAAGCTCCTAAACTAGTTTCCTTAGGCTTCTGGATAGTGTAGAATGAGGTTTAGTAAAATCTAATCGATAATATGTCCATGGTTTTAGGTTGAGTAAGCTCCCAAAGTAGTTTGCAACACCGAGCATTTCTAGGAGAGCCAGGTAAGTGAAGTATGCATGTGCCTTCGGGCCTACATCACAAAACAGTAGGATTATGTATCGTGTGAATGGGTTTGTATGTCATACATCATGTTTTCTTTTGAAAAATTACGAAAATGAATTTCCATGTAAAGAATGGTAAGGCGTGAGCTGAATATGACAGACAAACTATTAAGGGAACTAATCCACCCCTTAACTTATGAAGGGATTTATAACATTGGGAGGATTGATCCCACTCACAAGCGAACTGAGGGATCAGATCAGCTATTAAGGGAATTCATCCGCCCCTTAATCGAGTAGAGGATGTATAACATTGGGAGGATTGATCCCACTCCCAAGGGAACCAAGGGATCAGATCAGTTTATGAATGAATGTGAATGCAACTGAGATTAGAAAGTAGAAATTGCATATTTAGGAATTTATGTTTCAGCATTTCATTTCATTACTGCTTTACTTACTTAGCATTAGGCTAATAGATGAGTTTTGTGATGTAGGTGTTGAGAATACTGCAGGTGACTTTTCTTAGTGCACAGATGAATAGATGAGGTTGGAGGAGTACATTCATGTTTTGGCCTGGTAAAATGATAAGGCGGATTAACTGGTGTCAGTGGATAGGAAAGTTTAGTGAACCATGATTCAGTTTGAGTGTAACACCCGACAACTTCAACCAGGTGACTTCCTAACTGTATTAACGGTCATGAATATTCAATCTTCACGGTTTAGAGTTTTATGTCAAGCTTAATTAATTACATGTGGATTTAAACTAGGTTGAGTGGTAAAGTTGTAATAATGGAGGATTGAGACCAGTATTTAAAGAAAAAGGAAAGGATGCAAACCTCATTTAAACCACTGTAGCCGTCATCTCTTACTCTCGGCGATTTCCCCTCCCGGGCCCTCACTCTCTATCAGCTGGAAATCCCTCCTTCGATGATCGGTTTCCTTGCTGCTTCTCGGCTACTTTGTGCTCGAGGTACGAGTTTGGCAATGTAGCTATCTTTTAGTCGTTAAGCTCTGTTTTCAGCTATGTGTTGAAGTTCTGGATTCTTCAATGGCCGAGTATTAGTAAGGGTATTTTAAAATCTGAAAGTGGTAATGTCATTCTGAATCGATTTTGGACATTAAACAACCAACCATAAGTTATCGCTAATCGAATCTGTCTGTTTTGGGTTTTGGATTTCAAACTGCACAGAGAACTATACTAAGGATTCGGGAGTGACTATAGCTATTAGATCCTAGGATGACTTGTTATTAGAACTAATAGGATTTTGTTTTAACTACTGCAATGTAAATGTTTTAGGTGAAGAAGTTTGAAGAGAAAGGAGCTCAAATTGCTAAGGAGACCAGGTAAGTGAATGTTTAGGTTTCTCGGTCTTTAGGACCCTACATCAAAGGATGCTAGGTAGAAATTCATACGATGATTAGTAGTTCCTTATGTTACTGACTAGCATTTAAGTTGATGATTAGTTCAATGGTAAGGTTTCATGTTGGATAGTGCTCTGTTCTGTAGCTTGATGATTTAAGAATTTCCATGTACATGCATCATGACTATTTTATGCATACGAAAATATTTTAAGAGCATGGTTTCTCATGAATAAAGTAAGATAACGAAGTAAATCTTATGCAACGTGAATTAAGTGAGGGTTGGGGGCGGTTTGACGTATGTCACTGTCCAAAAGGAAGGACCATGATTACGACCCGCAAGGGATTATGTACACTCTCACTGTCAACCCCCTTTACCGGCACAAATCCTCTCTTAATTCACACAACATGAATGAGGAATATGATTGATGAATACGAATGATGAATATGAATGATGAATACGAATGATGAATATGATTGTTGAACATGAATGATGAATAAGAATGGAGATTTTGTGTATAATTACAAATAAGAAAAGATTCATGAGCATTTGTTTCTCAAATGAGCATTCATGCATACTTGTTACTATTGCATTCCTTACTAAGTATTAGGCTTATAGTTTAAACCTTATGATGTAGGTGACGAGATTTCAGGTGAGGATCCCAAAGTCTATGATGATGTCTGAGCTTGGTTGCTGGAAGGTGATCAGGATGTAATTTCTGTGGCTGGATGGCAAATGAGACCCCTGGTTAATGTTTTTATGGTTTTAGTTATGATAATGAATATAATAGGTTAAGTAGGACAAGTCTATTTCTTTCTAACATTGAGTCCTCTTTTGAAGTTGTCTGTTGACCGCTGAATCTAGAAATAATTTTAAGGATAGTTGGATGGTCTGTTTGCTTAAGTCTTCCGCTATATGAATTCTGGATGAGTTACTAATTTTCATTTGTATGAATGTTATACCATTGAAGTTTGAAATCAGTGAAGGTTAAGTTACCGGAATGATGTAAGTGTTATTTCATCGTCCAGTGATCGGTAGATGTAGAGTGTTTAAGTCATCGGAAGATGTAAGTTAATTTTGTCATCTAGTGATCGGCAGATGAGGTGTATTTAAGTTACCGGATGATGTAAGTGTTATTTCATCGCCCAGTGACCGGTAGATGTAGAGTGTTTAAGCCATCGGAAGATGTCAGTTTAATTTTGTCGTCTTAGTGATCGGCAGATGAGGTGTATTTAAGTTACCGGATGATGTAAGTGTTATTTCATCGCCCAGTGACCGGTAGATGTAGAGTGTTTAAGCCATCGGAAGATGTAAGTTTAATTTTGTCGTCTAGTTACCGGATGATGTGAGGGTTATTTCATCGCCCAGTGACCGGTAGATGTAGAGTGTTTAAGCCATCGGAAGATGTAAGTTTAATTTTGTCGTCTAGTGATCGGCAGATGAGGTGTATTTAAGTTACCGGATGATGTAAGTGTTATTTCATCGCCCAGTGACCGGTAGATGTAGAGTGTTTAAGCCATCGGAAGATGTCTTCAGTAAAGTCATCGAATGATGTCTTCAGTAAAGTCATCGAATGATGTCTTCAGTAAAGTCATCGAATGATGTCTTCAGTAAAGTCATCGAATGATGTCTTCAGTAAAGTCATCGAATGATGTCTTCAGTAAAGCCATCGGAAGATGTAAGTTTAATTTTGTCGTCTAGTGATCGGCAGTAGTTACCATTGAGTATGTCGAGAGCGTCTATTGAAATGGTAGTTTTAATGTTTTGAAATACACTTTGAGACCTTTCTGATATTAATACTCTGTTGGCTTTAAAAGTAGTTTCTATCAAATTCTGGAGTAATATACGGATTTAAGTAGTTTTGAATGTTCTTTTGCAAATGCTCAAATTCTTTTGGTAGTCAGAGCTTTCCCTGTGTAGAGAGAAAATGCTCGAAGAGCTGCTATAAAGTTGTTGTTCTGTTGACTATCGGAAGATGTCTTCAGTAAAGCCATCGGATGAATTCATCAGTAAAGCCATCGGATGATGTCTTCAGTAAAGTCATCGGATGATGTCTTCAGTAAAGTCATCGAATGATGTCTTCAGTAGAAGCCATCGGAAGATATAAGTAGAAAATTTGTCGTTTGTAATCGGATGATGTCGAGTATTTTATTCATCGGATGATGAAGGTAAAAGTCTTTTGTCGTTTTGTAACCGGATGATGTTGAGTATTTTACCTACCGGAAGATGTGAGTAATTATAGTTGTCGTTTTGTCATCGGCTGAAGTTGGAAGAGTGATTCTTCTGGCTGACATCATCGGCTGAAGTTGGAAGAGTGATTTTTCCGACTGACTTCATCGGCTGAAGTTGGAAGAGTGATTCTTCCGGCTGACGTCATCAGTGGAAGTCCTCCGTTTTTTTTCTGCCCATTTTCGTTGACTCTGATCGACGGATGATGTGGTTGACTTTTATGATCTTCAAGCATTTCATACTTAAGCTTTCATCTCTTCTGGCCGAATTACTTCTTAATATTTTAACCGATTCTTTTAAGATTGTTTTATAGTTTGTTCAACTCTATTTTCGTTCAAAAAAAAAAAAAAATTCCGCTGTTGGTTTTAAAAAAAAAAATTTCGAGGCTTTAACGAATGTCAAAATTTTGATTTTTGAGTGAAGTTTTTTTTTTTAGAAATTAGTCAAATTTTCTTAATCCTGTTCTGTGTTTTGTGTAATGAACTGAGTTCAGAAAACTCAGGGCGTTACAAGATTTCAGGTTTTAGCTTATGAAATTTTAGTCGTTATTCTGCATGTTTTTTTATATATAACAAACAACGTCGAGTTCTTTTGTCCCTACGTTTTTGCTAACCGTTTTGATTCCATTTTCCAAGAGTTTTACGGGGCACAGAATCAGGGGAGTCAGGAATGGGTGGTAAAAATTTTGGGAAATTTGAACGTGTTTGGCTTGGAGAAAAATTGGGGAAAAGTGAAAAGGAGCGCTGGTGGCCGATTGCGTGCGCACGATGGCAGGCGGGATGCGCGAAGGGCGCTGCTGGGCGCACACGGCCAGCTCGCGCAGGGCGCTGCTGAGCGCGCGCGGCAAGCGCGCGCAGCGCCCAGCCCCGATCGATTGGCAGGCGGCACTGTTGGGGCACCTGGCGACCCGAGAGGTCACCGATCGATCGGCGCCTCGCGCGGGCAGGGGTCGCTGCTGCGCCCGCGATGCGCGCAGGGGTCGCTGCTGCGCCCGCGATGCGCGCAGCAGGCGCGCGCTGTGTGCTTGCGCGTCAATTAGACCGGACCAGACCGGATTTTTTTTATTTTTCTTGTTTTTCCAAATTGTTTTAACCTGACATTTTCTGCATATTTTAAACGTATTTTTGGCACGTTTTCCAACCGTTTTCAAAGGTTCGAAAAGCTCAAAAATTGAGTCATAATTTTATCAAAAATTATTTTAAATACGGGATTGTTATGCAAAGTAACGCACCGAGCCGGGGTGGGTTCGGGGGCGTTACAGTAATGATATTTTTTTGATAATTTTTTATTAAATCATCTCAAATAATTATTTTTTAAAATACATATCATTTTATATATTAAGAAAACAATTTTGATTAACTAAACAACTTAATATTATATTTTTACATTATAATAATAAATAATTATTATAATTTAATAATTAAATTTTTTTTTAGAAATATACATTACATTTGTACAAATTAAAAATATTCATGTGTGTTTGATTCGTTAAGGCTTGTCAAGACTCGTTTAATATTGGCTTGCGAGCCAGGTTAGCTTGAATTTTTTTTTTTGGTCTGACTTATTGGGCTCGTTCAACTTGTTAGGCTCAGTAATCTATGATTTTTTAGGGTCGACCCTCTTTTTTGTCATCTCTACCTCTCCACACAGTGACGTCGCTACGTGGTTTGGTAAATGATTTATTAATAATTTTTTTTATTTTTATCAATAATAATATTATTAATTTATTAAGTTTCTATTTATTTATTAATAACTTATTTATTTTATTAATAATATTATTATTAATCATTAATGCCACGATTTATATCTTAGTTCAGGGCGCACACGGCCAGCTCGCGCAGGGCGCTGCTGGGCGCACACGGCCAGCTCGCGCAGGGCGCTGCTGGGCGCACACGGCCAGCTCGCGCAGGGCGCTGCTGGGCGCACACGGCCAGCTCGCGCAGGGCGCTGCTGGGCGCACACGGCCAGCTCGCGCAGGGCGCTGCTGGGCGCACACGGCCAGCTCGCGCAGGGCGCTGCTGGGCGCACACGGCCAGCTCGCGCAGGGCGCTGCTGGGCGCACACGGCCAGCTCGCGCAGGGCGCTGCTGGGCGCACACGGCCAGCTCGCGCAGGGCGCTGCTGGGCGCACACGGCCAGCTCGCGCAGGGCGCTGCTGGGCGCACACGGCCAGCTCGCGCAGGGCGCTGCTGGGCGCACACGGCCAGCTCGCGCAGGGCGCTGCTGGGCGCACACGGCCAGCTCGCGCAGGGCGCTGCTGGGCGCACACGGCCAGCTCGCGCAGGGCGCTGCTGGGCGCACACGGCCAGCTCGCGCAGGGCGCTGCTGGGCGCACACGGCCAGCTCGCGCAGGGCGCTGCTGGGCGCACACGGCCAGCTCGCGCAGGGCGCTGCTGGGCGCACACGGCCAGCTCGCGCAGGGCGCTGCTGGGCGCACACGGCCAGCTCGCGCAGGGCGCTGCTGGGCGCACACGGCCAGCTCGCGCAGGGCGCTGCTGGGCGCACACGGCCAGCTCGCGCAGGGCGCTGCTGGGCGCACACGGCCAGCTCGCGCAGGGCGCTGCTGGGCGCACACGGCCAGCTCGCGCAGGGCGCTGCTGGGCGCACACGGCCAGCTCGCGCAGGGCGCTGCTGGGCGCACACGGCCAGCTCGCGCAGGGCGCTGCTGGGCGCACACGGCCAGCTCGCGCAGGGCGCTGCTGGGCGCACACGGCCAGCTCGCGCAGGGCGCTGCTGGGCGCACACGGCCAGCTCGCGCAGGGCGCTGCTGGGCGCACACGGCCAGCTCGCGCAGGGCGCTGCTGGGCGCACACGGCCAGCTCGCGCAGGGCGCTGCTGGGCGCACACGGCCAGCTCGCGCAGGGCGCTGCTGGGCGCACACGGCCAGCTCGCGCAGGGCGCTGCTGGGCGCACACGGCCAGCTCGCGCAGGGCGCTGCTGGGCGCACACGGCCAGCTCGCGCAGGGCGCTGCTGGGCGCACACGGCCAGCTCGCGCAGGGCGCTGCTGGGCGCACACGGCCAGCTCGCGCAGGGCGCTGCTGGGCGCACACGGCCAGCTCGCGCAGGGCGCTGCTGGGCGCACACGGCCAGCTCGCGCAGGGCGCTGCTGGGCGCACACGGCCAGCTCGCGCAGGGCGCTGCTGGGCGCACACGGCCAGCTCGCGCAGGGCGCTGCTGGGCGCACACGGCCAGCTCGCGCAGGGCGCTGCTGGGCGCACACGGCCAGCTCGCGCAGGGCGCTGCTGGGCGCACACGGCCAGCTCGCGCAGGGCGCTGCTGGGCGCACACGGCCAGCTCGCGCAGGGCGCTGCTGGGCGCACACGGCCAGCTCGCGCAGGGCGCTGCTGGGCGCACACGGCCAGCTCGCGCAGGGCGCTGCTGGGCGCACACGGCCAGCTCGCGCAGGGCGCTGCTGGGCGCACACGGCCAGCTCGCGCAGGGCGCTGCTGGGCGCACACGGCCAGCTCGCGCAGGGCGCTGCTGGGCGCACACGGCCAGCTCGCGCAGGGCGCTGCTGGGCGCACACGGCCAGCTCGCGCAGGGCGCTGCTGGGCGCACACGGCCAGCTCGCGCAGGGCGCTGCTGGGCGCACACGGCCAGCTCGCGCAGGGCGCTGCTGGGCGCACACGGCCAGCTCGCGCAGGGCGCTGCTGGGCGCACACGGCCAGCTCGCGCAGGGCGCTGCTGGGCGCACACGGCCAGCTCGCGCAGGGCGCTGCTGGGCGCACACGGCCAGCTCGCGCAGGGCGCTGCTGGGCGCACACGGCCAGCTCGCGCAGGGCGCTGCTGGGCGCACACGGCCAGCTCGCGCAGGGCGCTGCTGGGCGCACACGGCCAGCTCGCGCAGGGCGCTGCTGGGCGCACACGGCCAGCTCGCGCAGGGCGCTGCTGGGCGCACACGGCCAGCTCGCGCAGGGCGCTGCTGGGCGCACACGGCCAGCTCGCGCAGGGCGCTGCTGGGCGCACACGGCCAGCTCGCGCAGGGCGCTGCTGGGCGCACACGGCCAGCTCGCGCAGGGCGCTGCTGGGCGCACACGGCCAGCTCGCGCAGGGCGCTGCTGGGCGCACACGGCCAGCTCGCGCAGGGCGCTGCTGGGCGCACACGGCCAGCTCGCGCAGGGCGCTGCTGGGCGCACACTCTTCCAAAGCGTCGTCTCTGTGTTTTTGGTCAAATGATTTATATTTATTAATAATATTTTATTAATTTATTAATAATTATTTTATTTTTATAAATAATAATATTATTAATTTTTTATTATTCTATTATTTATTATTAACTTTTTTCTTTTATTAATAATTTATTTATTGATTAATAGTAATATTATTAATCATTAATGACAGGTTAAATAAAATATATATATATGAACTTAAGAGGATATAGAATGGTAATGATAAGAGTGTTTTGAGACATGCTCTAATATTAAATGAAGAGTCTATTTTATGGTTTGTCCCGTTTTCAAACTATGTATATATTTTCAATGAAAATGTTTAAAAAATTGAGCATGTATATTTAATATATTGTTCAGCTCATCTTTAAACTTTTAATTTTATATTTCAATCTATTGTTAACTAGAAGTAATAGAATAATTGTATGTGTTGCATTCTTGGGTGCAAAACCATAAACCAGGTCAGAGTACTTTGTGATTTTATCAATAGTTCAGTATTACCTTTGTATTTATTGTCTATGATATGGTATGCCTAGAGTCGGTGAGTAACTATATTTTCACTGAAAACAATATAACGTAGAGAATTACGTTATTTATCTATCATTATTGTTGACGTTTTATCACTTATTCTACTACATGATTTCTAATTTTTCTCTTTAAACTGTTCAATAATTGACATACTTGCATATTGTTAAATTAAATGTTAAACGTAAAATTTTATCTCTATTAAGTTTAGTCGACTCACCTTAAATAAACTCTCCTTTTCAAAAAATACTCAAAGTGAATTTCAATTGCCGCCGCATGAGTAGATTGAAGGTTATTTTCCTAGAAAATTTAATTTTTCCTTGAGATACTTATTTTATTTTTGAAAGATTTTCTACTCTAGAATTAATTCATTTATTTTATTTTATGCACTTTACACTTTATATTTCATACTATCAGGAAGTTACTATTGGACCTTTATTTTTGACACGACTTTTGGAAATTAAATTTAAGTCTTCCCATGTGATTTATTAAATTGAAGTATTGAGTTGGACAGTTCAGTTCTTTTTTGAGCCAAATCATTTCACATTTTATCTCGGGCATTTTTTGGCATGACAGAAGAAGTCATAAACTCATGAGACTTGATGAAAAGATTCATGAAAAGAAGGTATGCTCCAAAACATTTCAAGTCGTTTATATCTTTGCTTCCATCCATTTATAGTGAGCAGATTAAGTCAATCAAAAGATCAAATATTTATAACATAAAGGACAAGCAGTCATCAAGAAAGTTTTTTCCGAATGATGTCCATACTATGTGACGACCCGAATCCGGATCCCGATCAGCAGGACCCGAGAGCCAAGCCGTCACTCCGGGACAGTTAACAGAAAACAAGGACTACATTTTTTTTTCAAAACATTATACTTTTAAAACATTTACAGTAGGAGAGAGAGTTCTCTGGATTCGAAATCAAACGGGAAAAACAGTAAAAAGAGATTCTGGATAGCAGTTATAAATGGAAGCAGGAAACAAGAAGTATTGGCGGAAGACATAGGCAGAAGATGAAATCAGAAGATGTAAACAGTGGGTGACGTCATCGGAAGAGGAGATGACGTCAGACGGAAGATGCAGGCAGCAGATGGAATCGAAAGATGTAAACAGTGGGTGACGTCATCGGAAGAGGAGATGACGTCAGACGGAAGATGCAGGCAGCAGATGGAATCGAAAGATGTAAACAGTGGGTGACGTCATCGGAAGAGGAGATGACGTCAGACGGAAGATGCAGGCAGCAGATGGAATCGAAAGATGTAAACAGTGGGTGACGTCATCGGAAGAGGAGATGACGTCAGACGGAAGATGCAGGCAGCAGATGGAATCGAAAGATGTAAACAGTGGGTGACGTCATCGGAAGAGGAGATGACGTCAGACGGAAGATGCAGGCAGCAGATGGAATCGAAAGATGTAAACAGTGGGTGACGTCATCGGAAGAGGAGATGACGTCAGACGGAAGATGCAGGCAGCAGATGGAATCGAAAGATGTAAACAGTGGGTGACGTCATCGGAAGAGGAGATGACGTCAGACGGAAGATGCAGGCAGCAGATGGAATCGAAAGATGTAAACAGTGGGTGACGTCATCGGAAGAGGAGATGACGTCAGACGGAAGATGCAGGCAGCAGATGGAATCGAAAGATGTAAACAGTGGGTGACGTCATCGGAAGAGGAGATGACGTCAGACGGAAGATGCAGGCAGCAGATGGAATCGAAAGATGTAAACAGTGGGTGACGTCATCGGAAGAGGAGATGACGTCAGACGGAAGATGCAGGCAGCAGATGGAATCGAAAGATGTAAACAGTGGGTGACGTCATCGGAAGAGGAGATGACGTCAGACGGAAGATGCAGGCAGCAGATGGAATCGAAAGATGTAAACAGTGGGTGACGTCATCGGAAGAGGAGATGACGTCAGACGGAAGATGCAGGCAGCAGATGGAATCGAAAGATGTAAACAGTGGGTGACGTCATCGGAAGAGGAGATGACGTCAGACGGAAGATGCAGGCAGCAGATGGAATCGAAAGATGTAAACAGTGGGTGACGTCATCGGAAGAGGAGATGACGTCAGACGGAAGATGCAGGCAGCAGATGGAATCGAAAGATGTAAACAGTGGGTGACGTCATCGGAAGAGGAGATGTTTAAAACAAACAAGAACGACAGCTGATGTTTAAAACAAAACAGCAGAATCTCAATAAAGTTTCACAGACTTGTACATCACTTTAAGAAAACTTAAACCTCGGGACAGAAATATGTCTGACTGCAGCAGCCACCCCCGAGAGCTCGAGCCACCAGCCACCTAGTCATCAGAATGAGGCACAAAGTCCTCATTTTTGGGTTCAGTACCTACATCAGAGAGTTCATCTATAAGCCTAAAGCTCAGTAAGAACATATAAAATGCTGTGATGCATATGCTATGCATGCAGTTTTCAGAAATTCAGTGACAGTACAGTACATTACGTTTCAGTGGCAGTGGGGTATAAGTGGGGCTTATAGGGGAACTGGCGAACAGTGGGTGCACTATCAGGCACAAATAGTAATACAGTACATTACATAAACAGATCTAGAGGCCAGTCCCGTCTCGCACTTAACCAGTACATTTCAGTCAGATTTTATCTTGTTTAATTTCAAACAGTGTGGTGAAAACGGTTTTGCATGAACTTTTGGAAAAAACGTGTATGCATGATCGAGTACAGTTCTTTAACTTAAACAGCAAAGAACAACAATTAAGACAACATAAACATAACAAGGGAAACACAGAACATAACTCTAATCCTTCTACCCGGAAACAACTCGACAGAACAGAAATACCTAGTACCTCCGTGATGTAAGGCCTTAAGGGCCAACCTACAGATATGAACTTACCTAATATCCGCAATGCAATTGGCTGGAAAGTCTCGGGAATGCACAAATCTGTAACAAGCACATAGAGAAATAAACAATGTTGCAAATGCTAACTAATAAGTTAGAAGAATCAACAGCAACACGTTTCAAATCTTTAGAAAACACACCAACGTGTTTTCATCCAAAGACAGTGAGTTTTCTCTAAATACCATAACTGTAACACCCGAGTTTTTCGGGTTTCCGCTCCAAGGGTATTTTTGTAAATAAGAAATTTAGGTCCGTTAGTGAGTAAGAAGTGTTATTATGATTCTAGTAATTTAAGGGGATTTTTAGAAGATTAAGTAAATTTTAGAAAGTCCAAAGGTATAGTATAGAGCCAAGTTCCGTTTTTAACCCTATAGCGTTTTAATGTGTAAAAATAGTAAATTAGGTCCGATTTGCAAACGGAGAGTTTTGTTAGAACCCTAAGAATAAGTTGGAATATTGGGAGAAATAAGGAAATTTCAGAAAAAACCAAACCGATAGAGGAATAGTGAACGAATTAAAGGAATTGAACTAAGGGAAAATGGTAATTTTGGAAGTCAAAATTTTATAAAACATAAACTCCTCCTTTTTCCTTTCATTTTCACTCCTCTCCAACGTGAGCTCTCGCGATTTTCTCCCCTCCTTCACCTTTCCTCCAACGATCGATCCGTTCCTTGATTTTCGGCGATTTTCTCTTCGATTTTCTTCTCCAAATCAACGCTTTAGGTACGTTCTACGCTTTGGCATAGTTTAATTGATGTTTTAGGGTTGGTTTTGATTTAGGGTTTTGTGAGAAATTTCTGGATTTCGTTAGAAATCGATAGGATTACTAGATTATTGTCCATTGATGTTACTTCGTTGTTATTTAGGAAGATTGAGTGGATTAATGGTGTTTGGGTGAATGTTAGAGTTGATTTTTGGTTGTTGAAGGTTGTAAATCTTCATTTATGGAGTTTGGAAGTTTGTGAGCACCACATGCTCGACGAAATGCCCGAATGAAGTGAATAAGAGTTTTAGGAAAAATTGTCCTAGCTCGGGGTTTCGTTTAGTCTTGATTTTTATAACATAGGATCGATACTGATAATGTGTTATGAATATGCCTTAGGTAACCCAAGTTCTCAAAGGACCGTGCTCGGCATAGCTAGGACTCCAGGTAAGTGGTGTTAGGTTTCCGGCTCTTAAAGCCCTACATTATATCGATGTTAGGAATTAATGTCTTAATGATGTTTTCACGATTTTGGGGCTCTAGGAGTCGGGTAGCCTAGGGTGCTTCCTATTTTCGATCGGATAGGTTCGTTTATGTATGTTAAGAAATGATGATGATTGTTTTGGAGCACTTTTCATGCATCGTGTTTTCTCATTTAAGATTTAATGAAATGTTCTTGCATGCACGTTTTCAAGTAATGTAAGTAATGACGAAGGGTGAGTAGGGCACAGGGCACGTGAATGGCAACTCAGGGCCACGAAAATATGTAAATGGCAACTCAGGGCACGAAAATATGTAAATGGCGAAAATATGTAATGGCAACTCAGGGCACGAAAATATGTAATGGCAACTCAGGGCACGAAAATATGTAAATGGCAACTCAGGGCACGAAAATATGTAATGGCAACTCAGGGCACGAAAATATGTAATGGCAACTCAGGGCACGAAAATATGTAATGGCAACTCAGGGCACGAAAATATGTAAATGGCAACTCAGGGCACGAAAATATGTAATGGCAACTCAGGGCACGAAAATATGTAATGGCAACTCAGGGCACGAAAATATGTAATGGCAACTCAGGGCACGAAAATATGTAATGGCAACTCAGGGCACGAAAATATGTAATGGCAACTCAGGGCACGAAAATATGTAAATGGCAACTCAGGGCACGAAAATATGTAATGGCAACTCAGGGCACGAAAATATGTAAATGGCAACTCAGGGCACGAAAATATGTAATGGCAACTCAGGGCACGAAAATATGTAATGGCAACTCAGGGCACGAAAATATGTAAATGGCAACTCAGGGCACGAAAATATGTAATGGCAACTCAGGGCACGAAAATATGTAAATGGCAACTCAGGGCACGAAAATATGTAATGGCAACTCAGGGCACGAAAATATGTAATGGCAACTCAGGGCACGAAAATATGTAATGGCAACTCAGGGCACGAAAATATGTAATGGCAACTCAGGGCACGAAAATATGTAATGGCAACTCAGGGCACGAAAATATGTAAATGGCAACTCAGGGCACGAAAATATGTAATGGCAACTCAGGGCACGAAAATATGTAATGGCAACTCAGGGCACGAAAATATGTAATGGCAACTCAGGGCACGAAAATATGTAATGGCAACTCAGGGCACGAAAATATGTAATGGCAACTCAGGGCACGAAAATATGTAATGGCAACTCAGGGCACGAAAATATGTAATGGCAACTCAGGGCACGAAAATATGTAATGGCAACTCAGGGCACGAAAATATGTAATGGCAACTCAGGGCACGAAAATATGTAATGGCAACTCAGGGCACGAAAATATGTAATGGCAACTCAGGGCACGAAAATATGTAATGGCAACTCAGGGCACGAAAATATGTAAATGGCAACTCAGGGCACGAAAATATGTAAATGGCAACTCAGGGCACGAAAATATGTAATGGCAACTCAGGGCACGAAAATATGTAATGGCAACTCAGGGCACGAAAATATGTAAATGGCAACTCAGGGCACGAAAATATGTAATGGCAACTCAGGGCACGAAAATATGTAATGGCAACTCAGGGCACGAAAATATGTAATGGCAACTCAGGGCACGAAAATATGTAAATGGCAACTCAGGGCACGAAAATATGTAATGGCAACTCAGGGCACGAAAATATGTAATGGCAACTCAGGGCACGAAAATATGTAAATGGCAACTCAGGGCACGAAAATATGTAATGGCAACTCAGGGCACGAAAATATGTAATGGCAACTCAGGGCACGAAAATATGTAAATGGCAACTCAGGGCACGAAAAAATGAATAGTTTGAAAGACCATGCATTATGTATACTCATGTTTTTAGTGCACCTCCTACTAAGCATTAGGCTTAATGTGTTTATCGTATGATGTAGGTGACGAAAACGAAGGTTGAGGAACTTCCTCCTGATGATCAGACATAGGTGGTTGATGGGCGGAGCTCGTGGCGTCGGGATGTGTTTTGGCTAGGCATGATGACCCGTGGGTTTACTCCGAGCATTTTGTGGTAAATAGGGTGATTGGATCGATTTTGGATGATGATTTTAGGACGTATAGATAGGTTCAATATTTGGTAATTGTATAGTGGAGGTAGGCTTGGAGTAGATATGTTTAGAATGATTGGAGAAACGTTATTGTCTTGGGAATATTTTATAGAATTTCTGCTTTTATGTTTAGCGTTGATGTTATGAATTAGATTGGATGATATTTGATGATTGTAGGTATTTTAGGTTGTATGGATTAGCTCGGTTTTAGAGCGATCCACGCGGTTTATTTTTATGAAGTTTAACGCGTTTTTAAACGAGTTATGAGTTGGTTTTGAGTGATCGGTGGAGTGGGGATTTAGTGAGAGTAGTAGCGTTGGTACGTTGATGTGTTGTTATGTTATGTAATTGAATGAAGTGGTGATGGTGTGGGATGAAATTGATGAATGGGGTGAGTGTGGTGTGCAAGGGTGATGGAGTGTCGAAGGAAAGAAACGAAGGAAGAAAAGAAAAGGAATTAGAAGGTTTTGGGATCGAACGCCTAAAGTCTTGCGTTCGGTCGCAGGCAAAAAAAAGGAAACAGAAGGTTTTGGGATCGAACGCCTAAGGTCTTGCGTTCGGTCGCAGGCAAAAAAAAAAGGAAACAGAAGGTTTTGGGATCGAACGCCTAAGGTCTTGCGTTCGGTCGCAGGCAAAAAAAGGAAACAGAAGGTTTTGGGATCGAACGCCTAAGGTCTTGCGTTCGGTCGCAGGCAAAAAAAAAGGAAACAGAAGGTTTTGGGATCGAACGCCTAAGGTCTTGCGTTGGATCGCAGGAAAAAAAAAAGAAACAGAAGGTTTTGGGATCGAACGCCTAAGGTCTTGCGTTTGATCGCAGAACGTGAAAATATAAAAAAAAAAAAAAAAAAAAAAAAAAAAAAAAAAAAAATTCTACATGAACTATTCGAGGGATCAAAGTTAGGATTACGTCATGGCTTGGCCGTGGCGGCCCTGATCGGGTTGGGGTCGTCACAGTTTTGGTATCAGAGAGATTGAGTTTTAAAAGCGATTCTGAGGATTGCCTGCCAAAACACACCGCCGCACGGGAACTTTCCATCGACTGTAAGTGTTTAAGTTTAAGTATGATTCCTAGATATTTATATTGTTGTATTGTCTAATGTGCTTAGAAAAGAGAAAATGCCGAGAGCACCCAGACAAGATGATGAGATCCCTAATAGCCAATTAATGGAAATAGTGCGTCAACAGTCCGAACAAATAGGAATCTTAAAAACAGGGATGGAAACGGTGGTGGACAGGGTAGCAATTCCCGTGAACTAAGTGGGGAGAGGTTCAGACGGTTAAGGCCCCCAACTTTTGACGGACAGTCCTCGGATTCTACTAGTGCTGAAGAGTGGATCCGCAAAATTGAAAGTATGTTCGCTTATGCGAAAATAGAGGAAGCGGACAAGGTAACATGTGCTGTGTTCAACCTAGAGAAGGATGCCGTGTTCTGGTGGGATACAGTGAGGGCTACTACTGATGTGGGAGTTATGACGTGGCAGAGGTTTAAAACAGTGTTCTATGACAAGTACTTCAACCGTGCCCTCCGGGCCAACAAGAAGGCAGAGTTTTCTCAGCTACGCCAGACAGGATCCGTGGCCAAGTACGTACGCAGGTTTGAGTCATTGTCCAGATACGCGGGTATGATGGTCAGTGATGAGGAAGATAAAATATACCAGTTTGTTCAAGGTTTGAAATTGGAGATTTTGAAGGGGGTGAAGACGGCAGAGTTGAAGATATGCCGTATCATCGAGTTGTAGCTAAGGCCCTTGAGCTTGATGACATTGAAATGAAACTGCAACGACAAAGAGAAGTGCCGAGGAGGTTTATTAGAGAAGTGCAGCCACAGCAGAACCGAGGTTGGCAGCCACAACCACAACCACAACGTGGTGTCAAACGGGCGAATGAGACGCCTAGAGCTCAAGACAAGGGCAAACGCCCGCAAGGGGCACCACTGGCTCCTTTGTGCTCTATCTGTCAGAAATATCATCCGGCGATTGTAAGTTATATACGGGCCGATGCTTTAGGTGTGATAAGGTGGGACATAAGGCCGTAGATTGTCCTGGATCGGCCAAGAGACCCCCGGGTGGTCCTCCTAGGATATTTGCTCTTATTGAAGATGAAGAAGCTGCTCAGCCTTCTGTTGTTTCAGGTATTGTTCTGGTTTGTGGACATTCAGCTCACGTTTTAATTGACACGGGGGCAACCCACTCATTTATAGCACAGTATCATGTATCTAAGTGGAAACTACATTCCGCGCCAGTGTCCAAGAATCCATATAGAATGGCACCGGTTGAACTGAAGGAGTTGTACGTCCAGCTGAAAGAGCTAACGGACAAAGGTTTTGTACGGCCGAGCGTTTCTCCTTGGGGCGCTCCGGTCTTGTTCGTAAAGAAGAAAGATGGTTCCTTGAGAATGTGCGTGGATTACCGAGAGCTGAACAAATTAACCATCAGAAATAAGTATCCACTACCGAGGATTGACGACCTGTTTGATCAGTTGCATGGGGCCAGTGTGTTCTCGAAGATTGATTTACGGTCAGGGTACCACCAATTGAAGATTAAGGCCGAGGATATACCAAAAACCGCTTTTAGAACGCGTTATGGGCACTATGAATTTAGAGTTATGTCCTTCGGTTTGACGAATGCCCCGGCAGCTTTTATGGACCTAATGAACAGAGTGTTTCGGGAGTTCTTGGATAAGTTTGTGATAGTGTTCATAGATGACATTCTGATCTATTCCCGAAATGACGAAGAACACGCGGAGCACTTAAGGGCAGTTTTGGATACCTTGAAACGGCACCAATTGTATGCTAAATTTTCCAAGTGCGGATTTTGGCTGAATCAGGTGAACTTCTTAGGCCATGTGATTTCGAAGGAAGGAGTTTCAGTAGATCCGGCTAAGGTTCAAGCTGTGAAGGAATGGCCTCAGCTGAGGAATGCGAGTGAAGTACGAAGTTTTATTGGCTAGGCTGGGTATTATCGGAAGTTTATTGAAGGGTTTTCAATTATAGCCAAACCCCTGACAAATTTAACTAAGAAGGAAGAGAAATACGTGTGGTCTAAGGCATGTGAGGAAAGTTTTCAGACCTTGAAGCAAAAGTTAACCACAGCGCCATTGTTGATTCTGCCCGTGGAGAATGGAACATTCAGTATCTATTGCGACGCATCCAAAGTAGGATTGGGGTGCATACTAATGCAAGACGGAAGAGTAATTGCCTACGCCTCAAGGCAATTGAAGACTTACGAACAAAACTATCCGACACATGACTTGGAATTGGCAGCGGTGGTATTTGCGTTGAAAATATGGAGACACTATCTTTATGGCCAAAAGTGTGAAGTGTTTTCAGACCATAAGAGTTTAAAGTATCTCTTTACGCAGAAAGATTTAAACATGAGGCAAAGGAGATGGTTGGAGTTTGTGAAGGATTACGACTTTGAAATCAAGTACCATCCTGGAAAGGCAAATACAGTGGCAGACGCATTGAGTAGGATGCCTAAGACCAATGAGTCAGTCGTTTGCGGTATGCCAGCTTCATTGAGAAAGGAGATTCAGAGGCATGAACTCGAAGTAGTTTCAGAGCTTTCGGCCCTACTTGCTGACTTGACAATACGGCCTACTTTGTTGGACAAAATTAAGGAGGCTCAGCAGATGAATTCAGAAGAAAAAGAAGCTATTGTGGCCAAGTTGACCGATGCACCTTCCGAATTCAGTTACTCGGAGGATGGCATTTTGAAATTTTGGGACCGTTGGTATGTTCCAAAGGATGAAGAGTTGAGGAAGTTGATTTTGGCAGAGGCACACTCATCATCGTTCTCAGTGCATCCGGGTAACACCAAGATGTACCGAGATCTGAAGGTGCTTTATTGGTGGCCGAATATGAAGCGCGATGTGGCCAGTTATGTACAGTCCTGCCTTGTTTGCCAACAAGTTAAGGTAGAACATCAGAGGCCAGGTGGAATGTTACAACCTCTATCGATTCCCGAGTGGAAGTGGGATCATATTGCAATGGACTTCGTAGTTGGTTTACCGAGGACAATAAAAGGACATGACAGTATATGGGTCGTAGTGGATAGATTGACAAAGACGGCTCATTTCCTTCCGGTAAAGATGACTTACACGATGAATCAGTTTGCAGAATTGTATGTCCAGGAGATTACAAGATTGCACGGGGTTCCTGTGTCGATTGTTTCAGGACCGAGATCCCAGATTTGCTTCGAGGTTTTGGAAGGGTTTACAAAGCGCTATGGGCACCCACAGACTGATGGACAGTCTGAAAGGACGATTCAGATACTTGAAGATATGCTGAGAGCGTGCGTGCTAGAGTTTCAAGCATCTTGGAGCCGGTATTTACCATTGGTTGAATTTGCGTACAATAACAGTTATCAGTCCACGATTGGTATGGCCCCGTACGAAGCACTGTATGGCAGAAAGTGTAGGTCGCCACTATATTGGGATGAAGTGGGTGAAGCTAAATTGATTGGACCGGAACTTTTACAACAGCTATCTGAGAAGGTTGCTCTGATCAGACGAAGAATGGAAACTGCGCAGAGTCGCCAAAAGAGCTATGCAGATCGAAGGAGACGAGAATTAGAGTTTGTAGTTGGTGATGAAGTATTTTTAAAGGTTTCACCGTTCAAGGGCGTGGTTCGCTTTGGTAAGAGGGGGAAGTTGAATCCACGGTTTGTTGGACCATTCCTGATTACAGAGAGGATTGGGGCTACAGCTTACAAGCTTCAATTGCCGTTGTTTATGGAGGGTGTTCATAATGTCTTCCACGTGTCGATGTTGAGGAAATGTGTACAAGATCCGACGCACGTGGTGGAACCAGTTAGTCTTGAGATACAGCCGACTTTAACTTACGAAGAGAAGCCAGTGCAAATTATGGAGTACGCTGTGAAAGTTTTACGCAATAGGTCAATCCCACTGGTTAAGGTGTTGTGGAGGAACCAAAACGTAGAGGAAGCGACGTGGGAGCGCCAACAGATATGATGGAGAGATATCCAGAGTTGTTCAGGTACGAAATTTTGGGGACAAAATTCTAAATAAGGAGGGTAGGATGTAACACCTGAGTTTTTCGGGTTTCCGCTCCAAGGGTATTTTCGTAAATAAGAAATTTAGGTCCGTTAGTGAGTAAGAAGTGTTATTATGATTCTAGTAATTTAAGGGGATTTTTAGAAGATTAAGTAAATTTTAGAAAGTCCAAAGGTATAGTATAGAGCCAAGTTCCGTTTTTAACCCTATAGCGTTTTAATGTGTAAAAATAGTAAATTAGGTCCGATTTGCAAACGGAGAGTTTTGTTAGAACCCTAAGAATAAGTTGGAATATTGGGAGAAATAAGGAAATTTCAGAAAAAAACCAAACCGATAGAGGAATATTGAACGAATTAAAGGAATTGAACTAAGGGCAAAATGGTAATTTTGGAAGTCAAAATTTTATAAAACATAAACTCCTCCTTTTTCCTTTCATTTTCACTCCTCTCCAACGTGAGCTCTCGCGATTTTCTCCCCTCCATCACCTTTCCTCCAACGATCGATCCGTTCCTTGATTTCCGGCGATTTTCTCTTCGATTTTCTTCTCCAAATCAACGCTTTAGGTACGTTCTACGCTTTGGCATAGTTTAGTTGATGTTTTAGGGTTGGTTTTGATTTAGGGTTTTGTGAGAAATTTCTGGATTTCGTTAGAAATCGATAGGATTACTAGATTATTGTCCATTGATGTTACTTTCATTGTTATTTAGGAAGATTGAGTGGATTAATGGTGTTTGGGTGAATGTTAGAGTTGATTTTTGGTTGTTGAAGGTTGTAAATCTTCATTTATGGAGTTTGGAAGTTTGTGAGCACCACGTGCTCGACGAAATGCCCGAATGAAGTGAATAAGAGTTTTAGGAAAAATTGTCCTAGCTCGGGGTTTCGTTTAGTCTTGATTTTTATAACATAGGATCGATACTAATAATGTGTTATGAATATGCCTTAGGTAACCCAAGTTCTCAAAGGACCGTGCTCGGCATAGCTAGGACTCCAGGTAAGTGGTGTTAGGTTTCCGGCTCTTAAAGCCCTACATATATCGATGTTAGGAATTAATGTCTTATGATGTTTTCACGATTTTGGGGCTCTAAGGAGTCGGGTAGCCTAGGGTGCTTCCTATTTCGATCGGATAGGTTCGTTTATGTATGTTAAGAAATGATTGATGATTGTTTGGAGCACTTTTTCATGCATCGTGTTTTCTCATTTAAGATTTAATGAAATGTTCTTGCATGCACGTTTTCAAGTAATGTTAAGTAATGACGAAGGGTGAGTAGGGCACAGGGCACGTGAATGGCAACTCAGGGCACGAAAATATGTAAATGGCAACTCAGGGCAAGTGTTTGGTCTACTGGGTAGACGGGTGTGCCTGTGCCTACTCGTGCCTAATGATATATATGTATATGTTATGTAAAGAAAATAAACGAAAAATGAATATGTTTTGAAAGACCATGCATTATGTATACTTATGTTTTAGTGCACCTCCTTACTAAGCATTAGGCTTAATGTGTTTATCGTATGATGTAGGTGACGAAAACGAAGGTGAGGAACTTCCTCCTGATGATCAGACATAGGTGGTCGATGGGCGGAGCTCGTGGCGTCGGGATGTGTTTTGGCTAGGCATGATGACCCGTGGGTTTACTCCGAGCATTTTGTGGTAAATAGGTGTGATTGGATCGATTTTGGATGATGATTTTAGGACGTATAGATAGGTTCAATATTTTGGTAATTGTATAGTGGAGGTAGGCTTGGAGTAGATTTTTTTTAGAATGATTGGAGAAACGTTATTGTCTTGGGAATATTTTATAGAATTTCTGCTTTTATGTTTAGCGTTGATGTTATGAATTAGATTGGATGATATTTGATGATTGTAGGTATTTTAGGTTGTATGGATTAGCTCGGTTTTTAGAGCGATCCACGCGGTTATTTTTATGAAGTTTAACCGCGTTTTAAACGAGTTATGAGTTGGTTTGAGTGATCGGTGGAGTGGGGATTTAGTGAGAGTAGTAGCGTTGGTACGTGATGTGTTGTTATGTTATGTAATTTAATGAAGTGGTGATGGTGTGAGATGAAATTGATGAATGGGGTGAGTGTGGTGTGCAAGGGTGATGGAGTGTCGAAGGAAAGAAACGAAGGAAGAAAAGAAAAGGAAACAGAAGGTTTTGGGATCGAACGCCTAAGGTCTTGCGTTCGGTTGCAGGCAAAAAAAAGGAAACAGAAGGTTTTGGGATCGAACGCCTAAGGTCTTGCGTTCGGTCGCATGGCAAAAAAAAAAGGAAACAGAAGTTTTGGGATCGAACGCCCTAAGGTCTTGCGTTCGGTCGAGGCAAAAAAAAGGAAACAGATGGTTTTGGGATCGAACGCCTAAGGTCTTGCGTTCGGTCGCAGGCAAAAAACAAGGAAACAGAAGGTTTTGGGATCGAACGCCTAAGGTCTTGCGTTCGATCGCAGAACGTGAAAAAAATATATATAAAAATAAAAAAAAATAATTCTACATGAACTATTCGAGGGATCAAAGTTAGGATTACGTCATGGCTTGGCCGTGGCGGCCCTGATCGGGTTGGGGTCGTCACAATAACCCTAAACTTCGGTAAACCCACATTAAACTTGTCCAAACTTGTTAGCATGAGTAGATGCTTACCTTTTTGCTGAAGGAAACAGAAGGTTTTGGGATCGAACGCCTAAGGTCTTGCGTTCGGTCGCAGGCAAAAAAAAAAAAAAAAAAAAAAGGAAACAGAAGGTTTTGGGATCGAACGCCTAAGGTCTTGCGTTCGGTCGCAGGCAAAAAAAGGAAACAGAAGGTTTTGGGATCGAACGCCTAAGGTCTTGCGTTCGGTCGCAGGCAAAAAAAGGAAACAGAAGGTTTTGGGATCGAACGCCTAAGGTCTTGCGTTCGGTCGCAGGCAAAAAAAGGAAACAGAAGGTTTTGGGATCGAACGCCTAAGGTCTTGCGTTCGGTCGCAGGCAAAAAAAGGAAACAGAAGGTTTTGGGATCGAACGCCTAAGGTCTTGCGTTCGGTCGCAGGCAAAAAAAGGAAACAGAAGGTTTTGGGATCGAACGCCTAAGGTCTTGCGTTCGGTCGCAGGCAAAAAAAGGAAACAGAAGGTTTTGGGATCGAACGCCTAAGGTCTTGCGTTCGGTCGCAGGCAAAAAAAGGAAACAGAAGGTTTTGGGATCGAACGCCTAAGGTCTTGCGTTCGGTCGCAGGCAAAAAAAGGAAACAGAAGGTTTTGGGATCGAACGCCTAAGGTCTTGCGTTCGGTCGCAGGCAAAAAAAGGAAACAGAAGGTTTTGGGATCGAACGCCTAAGGTCTTGCGTTCGGTCGCAGGCAAAAAAAGGAAACAGAAGGTTTTGGGATCGAACGCCTAAGGTCTTGCGTTCGGTCGCAGGCAAAAAAAGGAAACAGAAGGTTTTGGGATCGAACGCCTAAGGTCTTGCGTTCGGTCGCAGGCAAAAAAAAAAAAGGAAACAGAAGGTTTTGGGATCGAACGCCTAAGGTCTTGCGTTCGGTCGCAGGCAAAAAAAGGAAACAGAAGGTTTTGGGATCGAACGCCTAAGGTCTTGCGTTCGGTCGCAGGCAAAAAAAGGAAACAGAAGGTTTTGGGATCGAACGCCTAAGGTCTTGCGTTCGGTCGCAGGCAAAAAAAAAAAAAGGAAACAGAAGGTTTTGGGATCGAACGCCTAAGGTCTTGCGTTCGGTCGCAGGCAAAAAAAGGAAACAGAAGGTTTTGGGATCGAACGCCTAAGGTCTTGCGTTCGGTCGCAGGCAAAAAAAGGAAACAGAAGGTTTTGGGATCGAACGCCTAAGGTCTTGCGTTCGGTCGCAGGCAAAAAAAGGAAACAGAAGGTTTTGGGATCGAACGCCTAAGGTCTTGCGTTCGGTCGCAGGCAAAAAAAGGAAACAGAAGGTTTTGGGATCGAACGCCTAAGGTCTTGCGTTCGGTCGCAGGCAAAAAAAAAAAAGGCAGAATGGACAACTGTTTTACAGAAGGCGTGGACGACTGTTTTACAGAAGGCGTGGACGACTGTTTTAAAGGCAGAATGAACAACTGTTTTACAGAAGGCATGGACGACTGTTTTACAGAAGGCGTGGACGACTGTTTTAAAGGCAGAATGAACAACTGTTTTACAGAAGGCGTGGACGACTGTTTTACAGAAGGCGTGGACGACTGTTTTAAAGGCAGAATGAACAACTGTTTTACAGAAGGCGTGGACGACTGTTTTACAGAAGGCGTGGACGACTGTTTTACAGAAGGCGTGGACGACTGTTTTACAGAAGGCATGGACGACTGTTTTAAAGGCAGAATGGACAAATGTTTTTAAAGGCAGAATGGACGACTGTTTTACAGAAGGCATGGACGACTGTTTTACAGAAGGCATGGACGACTGTTTTAAAGGCAGAATGGACAACTGTTTTACAGAAGGCATGGACGACTGTTTTAAAGGCAGAATGGACAACTGTTTTACAGAAGGCATGGACGACTGTTTTAAAGGCAGAATGGACAACTGTTTTACAGAAGGCATGGACGACTGTTTTAAAGGCAGAATGGACGACTGTTTTAAAATAACAGGCAGAATGGACTCTTTCCTCTTTTTTTTTTACATGGAGACATAAAAACAGAAGGCAAAAAAACTTCAAACTTCAGAAACCGATTCAAAACATGATTTTGGACGTATTAGAAAACATGGCAGAAGTTTAAGAAACCAGACTGCAAGGATAACTCTAAAATCAGAGAAAATCCATGCACAACCTAAAAGAGAAAATCCCAAGCAATTTCAGAATATTTCGAAACATACATACATTCAACTGTCAAAACAGAGGTTTTAAAACATCAACACGAATTACATACATCGGTTTTAGGATTTCAAAAGCTATACAGGACTTGACATAACATTCAAAAATACATTCTCACAGGAATAACATTTGTCTGACTGCAGCAATCAATCCCCATGAGCTCGATCTGCCAACTTCATTTATTCATCAGCTTGAGGCACAAAGCCCTCATCTGGAGGATCCATACCTACAACAGGGAGTTCAACTATGAGCCTAGAGCTCAGTAAGAACATGAAATACAGTGATGCATATGTTGTGCATGAACATTTTTTCAAATACATGAACATTACATTACGTTTCACTGGACAGGAAGGTATAAGTGGAAAGAAGTGTTGGTGCAACAGGAGTACATGCCACAACATGACATAACAGGAGTACATGACAGGATGCCAGTCCTCGTCCACACTTAACCATACATTACTTTACATTTTAATTTTCATAACTTCAAATCTAGTGCTGAAAAATATTTACATGGTTTTCCAGAAAACGTGTATACATGAACAGATACAATGCTTAAACTTAACATATACGGCGATAATAAAGCAAACAGGAAACAGAACACAGTTTTCTCAATTAACCTCACCTACTACCCGAACCAAAACCTAGTATTTTTGTGCATTAGGGCCTTAAGGGCCAAACTTATACGTATGAACTTACCTGTTGTCCGAAATACAGTCAGCTTTGTTCGCGAAACTTCGGTGTTGCACGAACCTATGACATGCATGAAAAGAAAAATTAACAGAGCTGCAAATGCTAACTAATAACTTAGTAGAATATGCTTCAAACTCCATCCAAACCTTTAGAAAACAAACCAACGTGTTTTCATACAAAAACAGTGAGTTTTCTCCAAAATACCTTAACCCTAAACTTCAACAAAACTCACAAATAATAACTTAAACTCTTTAACTATCTTAATGAGTACCTTACGGAGGAAACAGAAGAAAACAGGAGAAACAAGTTTTGGAAATGGCCGCAGTCGCCTGGAAGAGAGGAAACAGAGAGTGTTTTTCGTAGAAGTGAGAGAAGAGAGGAAGAGGGAGAGAAAGGGAATTGCTTCTCAACAAGTTTGCCAAGTGTCAATCATTCATTGCTTTCCTCCTACCAACCTTAATTCCTTCCTAATTTGCCCCTCCATTGATTTCTAACTAAAACATTATTTAGTTAATCGATTCGGTCTCACGAATCACTCTCGTTCGATTAAATACGTCGACAATTTCATTAAAAATAGTCATTGCATTAATATCAGAGTAATTCTGCTTAATTATTCAGATAATAATTACATAGGCAAAATGTCGGGTGTTACATATTAAATGCTCCAATTGTTTTTGTTTTGGACATGACAATGTACTTCGCCTGAAGCAAGATATGATGTAACACCCGGTTCTATTAAATCAAATCTAATTTATTATTTATGAAGTACTTTTATAGAAGGGCTGGGAGGGGGAGTTATTGATTAGGTTAATAAATGATCAGGCGAGGGGATGATGGTAATTAGAATTTTACCTAGTGGATAATGTATTTAAGGAAAAGTCCAGTGAGGGGAGCCGCCACTAATTCTTTTTTTTTTTTTTTTTTTTTTTTTTTTTTTTTTTTTTTTTTTTTTTTTTTTTTTTTTTTTTTTTTTTTTTTTTTTTTTTTTTTTTTTTTTTTTTTTTTTTTTTTTTTTTTTTTTTTTTTTTTTTTTTTTTTTTTTTTTTTTTTTTTTTTTTTTTTTTTTTTTTTTTTTTTTTTTTTTTTTTTTTTTTTTTTTTTTTTTTTTTTTTTTTTTTTTTTTTTTTTTTTTTTTTTTTTTTTTTTTTTTTTTTTTTTTTTTTTTTTTTTTTTTTTTTTTTTTTTTTTTTTTTTTTTTTTTTTTTTTTTTTTTTTTTTTTTTTTTTTTTTTTTTTTTTTTTTTTTTTTTTTTTTTTTTTTTTTTTTTTTTTTTTTTTTTTTTTTTTTTTTTTTTTTTTTTTTTTTTTTTTTTTTTTTTTTTTTTTTTTTTTTTTTTTTTTTTTTTTTTTTTTTTTTTTTTTTTTTTTTTTTTTTTTTTTTTTTTTTTTTTTTTTTTTTTTTTTTTTTTTTTTTTTTTTTTTTTTTTTTTTTTTTTTTTTTTTTTTTTTTTTTTTTTTTTTTTTTTTTTTTTTTTTTTTTTTTTTTTTTTTTTTTTTTTTTTTTTTTTTTTTTTTTTTTTTTTTTTTTTTTTTTTTTTTTTTTTTTTTTTTTTTTTTTTTTTTTTTTTTTTTTTTTTTTTTTTTTTTTTTTTTTTTTTTTTTTTTTTTTTTTTTTTTTTTTTTTTTTTTTTTTTTTTTTTTTTTTTTTTTTTTTTTTTTTTTTTTTTTTTTTTTTTTTTTTTTTTTTTTTTTTTTTTTTTTTTTTTTTTTTTTTTTTTTTTTTTTTTTTTTTTTTTTTTTTTTTTTTTTTTTTTTTTTTTTTTTTTTTTTTTTTTTTTTTTTTTTTTTTTTTTTTTTTTTTTTTTTTTTTTTTTTTTTTTTTTTTTTTTTTTTTTTTTTTTTTTTTTTTTTTTTTTTTTTTTTTTTTTTTTTTTTTTTTTTTTTTTTTTTTTTTTTTTTTTTTTTTTTTTTTTTTTTTTTTTTTTTTTTTTTTTTTTTTTTTTTTTTTTTTTTTTTTTTTTTTTTTTTTTTTTTTTTTTTTTTTTTTTTTTTTTTTTTTTTTTTTTTTTTTTTTTTTTTTTTTTTTTTTTTTTTTTTTTTTTTTTTTTTTTTTTTTTTTTTTTTTTTTTTTTTTTTTTTTTTTTTTTTTTTTTTTTTTTTTTTTTTTTTTTTTTTTTTTTTTTTTTTTTTTTTTTTTTTTTTTTTTTTTTTTTTTTTTTTTTTTTTTTTTTTTTTTTTTTTTTTTTTTTTTTTTTTTTTTTTTTTTTTTTTTTTTTTTTTTTTTTTTTTTTTTTTTTTTTTTTTTTTTTTTTTTTTTTTTTTTTTTTTTTTTTTTTTTTGTGCCTTCGGGCCTACATCACAAAACATTAGGGTTTGTAAGCTGGAGTGTTTTGGTATGTCATGCATCATTTTTTTTAAAGTATACGAAAATGTAATTTTAATGCATGTTGGCATAGTGAGGATTGAACATATTGAAACAGCCATGTGAAACAGATTTGCTGTTAAGGGAATTTATCCGCCCCTTAATGAGCCAGTGGATGCATATACTTTGGGAGAGTTGATCCAGCTCCCAATTTCACAGGGGGATCTGAACATGTGAATCAGATATGCTGTTAAGGGAATTTATCCGCCCCTTAATGAGCCAGTGGATGCATATACTTTGGGAGAGTTGATCCAGCTCCCAATTTCACAGGGGGATCTGAACAGAAACGAAACATGAACAACTGAGTTGAGAAAGTAGAAATTGCATGTTTAGGAATTTATATTTCAGTGAGTCTTTTCATTACTGCTTTACTTACTTAGCATTAGGCTAATAGATGAGTTTTGTGATGTAGGTGTTGAGGACACTGCAGGTGAATTTCCTGAGTGCACAGATGATTGATGTGGTTGGAGGAGTACATCCATGTCTCGGCTTGGTAAACTGATGAGGCGGGCTAACTGGTGTCAGCAGATGTTGAGGTTTAGTTGATAATGATCTAGTCTGAGTAGGTCGAGTTTTCATGACAGTAGAGATTTTAGCATTTCGAATACATTTTGAATATTATTGATTCTAGTAACCTGTTGAGTTTTAAGTGTTGGTTTTACTGGATTTGATAAATGAAATGGTTTGAATCGTTTTTGAAAAGTCTTGGAGAGGCAAGAAAATTTCTTTCTGTAGTTAGAGTTGTGTCTGTCTTCTATCGGAAGGTGATTTTAATAAAGCTATCGGATGATGTCGAGTGTTTTAGTCGTCCGGTGATGTCGAGCTTTTGCTCGTCAGATGATAAGGGTTAAGTCATTCGGATGAGGAGATCATCCGGCTGACGTCACCGGTAGATATAGAGAAAAGTCGTTCGGATGAGGAGATCATCCGGCTGACGTCACCGGTGGATGTCCCTGTTAGACTGACCGGATGACAAAATTTATATTTTGTCGTTTAGTGACCGGTGGATGTCCCTGTTAGACTGACCGGATGACCAAATTTATATTTTGTCGTTTAGTGACCGGTGGATGTCCCTGTTAGACTGACCGGATGACAAAATTTATATTTTGTCGTTTAGTGACCGGTGGATGTCCCTGTTAGACTGACCGGATGACAAAATTTATATTTTGTCGTTTAGTGACCGGTGGATGTCCCTGTTAGACTGACCGGATGACCAAATTTATGTTTTGTCGTTTAGTGACCGGTGGATGTCCCTGTTAGACTGACCGGATGACCAAATTTATGTTTTGTCGTTTAGTGACCGGTGGATGTCCCTGTTAGACTGACCGGATGACCAAATTTATGTTTTGTCGTTTAGTGACCGGTGGATGTCCCTGTTAGACTGACCGGATGACCAAATTTATGTTTTGTCGTTTAGTGACCGGTGGATGTCCCTGTTAGACTGACCGGATGACCAAATTTATGTTTTGTCGTTTAGTGACCGGTGGATGTCCCTGTTAGACTGACCGGATGACCAAATTTATGTTTTGTCGTTTAGTGACCGGTGGATGTCCCTGTTAGACTGACCGGATGACCAAATTTATGTTTTGTCGTTTAGTGACCGGTGGATGTCCCTGTTAGACTGACCGGATGACCAAATTTATGTTTTGTCGTTTAGTGACCGGTGGATGTCCCTGTTAGACTGACCGGATGACCAAATTTATGTTTTGTCGTTTAGTGACCGGTGGATGTCCCTGTTAGACTGACCGGATGACCAAATTTATGTTTTGTCGTTTAGTGACCGGTGGATGTCCCTGTTAGACTGACCGGATGACCAAATTTATGTTTTGTCGTTTAGTGACCGGTGGATGTCCCTGTTAGACTGACCGGATGACCAAATTTATGTTTTGTCGTTTAGTGACCGGTGGATGTCCCTGTTAGACTGACCGGATGACCAAATTTATGTTTTGTCGTTTAGTGACCGGTGGATGTCCCTGTTAGACTGACCGGATGACCAAATTTATGTTTTGTCGTTTAGTGACCGGTGGATGTCCCTGTTAGACTGACCGGATGACCAAATTTATGTTTTGTCGTTTAGTGACCGGTGGATGTCCCTGTTAGACTGACCGGATGACCAAATTTATGTTTTGTCGTTTAGTGACCGGTGGATGTCCCTGTTAGACTGACCGGATGACCAAATTTATGTTTTGTCGTTTAGTGACCGGTGGATGTCCCTGTTAGACTGACCGGATGACCAAATTTATGTTTTGTCGTTTAGTGACCGGTGGATGTCCCTGTTAGACTGACCGGATGACCAAATTTATGTTTTGTCGTTTAGTGACCGGTGGATGTCCCTGTTAGACTGACCGGATGACCAAATTTATGTTTTGTCGTTTAGTGACCGGTGGATGTCCCTGTTAGACTGACCGGATGACCAAATTTATGTTTTGTCGTTTAGTGACCGGTGGATGTCCCTGTTAGACTGACCGGATGACCAAATTTATGTTTTGTCGTTTAGTGACCGGTGGATGTCCCTGTTAGACTGACCGGATGACCAAATTTATGTTTTGTCGTTTAGTGACCGGTGGATGTCCCTGTTAGACTGACCGGATGACCAAATTTATGTTTTGTCGTTTAGTGACCGGTGGATGTCCCTGTTAGACTGACCGGATGACCAAATTTATGTTTTGTCGTTTAGTGACCGGTGGATGTCCCTGTTAGACTGACCGGATGACCAAATTTATGTTTTGTCGTTTAGTGACCGGTGGATGTCCCTGTTAGACTGACCGGATGACCAAATTTATGTTTTGTCGTTTAGTGACCGGTGGATGTCCCTGTTAGACTGACCGGATGACCAAATTTATGTTTTGTCGTTTAGTGACCGGTGGATGTCCCTGTTAGACTGACCGGATGACCAAATTTATATTTTGTCGTTTAGTGACCGGTGGATGTCCCTGTTAGACTGACCGGATGACCAAATTTATGTTTTGTCGTTTAGTGACCGGTGGATGTCCCTGTTAGACTGACCGGATGACCAAATTTATGTTTTGTCGTTTAGTGACCGGTGGATGTCCCTGTTAGACTGACCGGATGACCAAATTTATGTTTTGTCGTTTAGTGACCGGTGGATGTCCCTGTTAGACTGACCGGATGACCAAATTTATGTTTTGTCGTTTAGTGACCGGTGGATGTCCCTGTTAGACTGACCGGATGACCAAATTTATGTTTTGTCGTTTAGTGACCGGTGGATGTCCCTGTTAGACTGACCGGATGACCAAATTTATGTTTTGGTGTGCCAACATAGGAGAAGAAGACAAGGTCACGCTGGCAACCTTTCATCTAGCTGGTGAAGCTCAACTCTGGTGGGAAACAATAGAGACCACCACAGATGTTTTGTCAATGCCTTGGTCACAATTCAAGGATATTTTCTATGGGAAATATTTCAACAGCACTGTCCAAACCGCAAAGAAGTTGGAATTTCTGAATTTGAAGCAGACAGGGTCGGTGGCAGAGTATAGTAGGCAATTTGAGTCCTTGTCCAGGTTTGCTGGACATTTTGCTCATAAGGACGAGGATAAGGTGTTCAAATTCGTGCATGGACTGAAGCCGGAGATTTATCGAGGAGTCAAATTCTGTGGCATTAAAGGTTTAACGTTCAGTGAAGTTGTGTCCACTGCTCTGGAAGTGGAAGAAGCTGAAGGGAAGTGTGCTAAACCAAAGGAGGTCCCACAAAGGTTTAACCAGCCACACCAGCAAAGGGGAACGAAGAGGCCAAGTGAAGGCCAAAATAGCCAAGGATCAGGGGGAAAGGTGCAGAACGTCAGGAAATTTCCCCAATGTCCTAAGTGTCTGAAGTACCACCCGGGAGAATGCAGACTGGGCTTGGGAAAGTGTTTCAACTGTGAGGAGGTTGGACACACGTTCAAGGAGTGCTCGAAGCCTAGAATCACCAGGTGCTATAATTGTAACAAAGTCGGCCATATTAGCAGAGACTGTCCAGTTCCTAAGAATGGCCCTGCTATGATCAAACCAAGAATATTCTCCATGACGGAGTCGGGTGAAGAACAGCCTGCTGTAGTGTCAGGTACTATACTGATCAACTCTGTGCCTGCTTTTACTTTGATAGATTCTGGTGCAACGCATTCATTTATAGCATCTGCATTTGCTGTTAAGTTAGATGTGCCGTTTACCCCTTCCCTGCATGTGTTTAATGTTGCATTGCCTTCTGGTGACCGCATGCACTCTAACCAAGTGATGCTTGACAGCGATGTGCTAGTAGGAAGCGTGAGTCTGCCTGCTGATCTCATTATTATGGATATAATGGGATTTGACGTAATCCTAGGAATGGATTGGTTGTTAAGTATTATGCCACATAGATTGTAGGACCGGAACTGTTAGTTTTCAACCCTGGAGGCTTAAACCATACCTTTCAAGCTATGAAGAAGAGTAAGGGAATGACTGTAATGACTTCTGTCAACTGTAGACCCTCCCCATGCAGAGAATATTTTGTGCTTTCTGGCCAGTGTTTTAGACACACAACTAGTAAAAAATCGAACCCCAAGGATGTTTTAGTTGTCCAAGATTTTCCAGATGTGTTTCTAGATGACCTTCCTGGCTTGCCGCCAGATAGGAAAATCGAATTTGTTGTAGATATTTACCCTGGAGCCGAGCCTGTGTCTAAAAAGCCTATAGGTTTAGCTCCAAGAGCTCAAGGAATTAAAGAAACAATTGGAGGATCTATTGGAGAAAATGGTTCATACGCCCAAGCTTTTCACCGTTGGGTGCACCTGTCCTTTTTGTCAAAAGAAAGATGGATCAATGCGTATGTGCATCGATTATAGAGAATTGAATAAGTTAACTGTCAAAAAACAAATACCCTTGCCGAGAATCGATGACTATATGACCAACTTAGGGGTGCAAGAGTTTTCTCTAAGATTGACCTTAGGTCGGTTATTACCAACTGAAGGTAAAATCTGAAGATATCCCAAGACTTGACTCCTGTCGCACAAGGTATGGACATTATGAGTTTTGGTTATGTCTTTTGGTTTGACAAATGCACCAGCAGCCTTCATGGATCTCATGAATAGGGTGTTTCGCGAGTATTTGGACAAGTTTGTCATAGTATTCATAGACGACATTCTGATCTACTCTAGAACTAAGGATAGCATGCAAGGAACTTGAGTTTGGTGTTAGGAGTACTTAGACAGCACCAGCTTTATGCTAAGTTTTCCAAGTGTGAATTTTGGTTGGACAGAATTCACTTTCTTGGTCATGTGATCTCTGGAGACGGGATATCAGTGACCCAGCCAAGGTTCAAGATGTTAAGGAATGGCCCCAACCGAAGAATGCTTCGGATATCAGGAGTTTTCTTGGACTAGCAGGGTATTATAGGAAATTCATCGAGGGATTTTCAAAGATTGCAACACCCCTTACTAGGTTAACCAGGAAAAATGTGAAGTACATATGGACTGATGATGTGAACATAGTTTCATAACCTTGAAACAGAACTGACCAATGCTCCAATTCTGACCCTTCCTGTCGATAATGGTAAGTTTAGCATTTACTATGATGCTTCCAAGATTGGTCTTGGATGTGTGTTAATGTAAGATGGTAAAGTAATAGCTTATGCCTCTAGACAGTTGAAAACTCATGAGAAGAATTACCCTACGCATGATTTGGAATTAGCTGCTGTAGTCTTTGCACTAAAGATTTGGAGGCATTACTTGTATGGACAATCTTGTGAGATATTTTCAGATCACAAGAGCCTGAATACATTTTCACACCAAAGGAACTGAATATGAGGCAACGTAGGTGGTTAGAGTTTGTCAAAGACTATGATTTTGAGATTAAGTACCACCCTGGCAAGGCGAATGTAGTGGCAGATGCTTTGAGTAGAGTGACTCCTTTAGTTTCTGCTTTGACTCTAGTCATACGATAGCTTTAGAGACAGAATTCCAAAGATTTAACCTGGAAGCTGTGTCAAGTGTGTCAGCCATGCTTACGGCCACGTCTTTGAGACCAACTATTTTGGAGAAATAAAGGGGGTTCAAATGAATGACACTGAGTGTAATAGTATAAGTTGTGCATAGGTTCTACTGATAAGTCGGATTTCAACTGCTCAGCTGATGGAATTCTCAAGTTTCGAAATAGATGGTTTGTTCCGGCTGATACTGAGCTTAGGAAGGAGATCCTATCTGAGGCACATTCCTCCAGATTCTCAGTTCACCCTGGAAGTACAAAGATGTACAGAAACCTTAAGCAACATTATTGGTGGCCAGGTATGAAAAGAAGCGTGGCGGAGTATGTAGAGTCATGTCTGGTCTGCCAGCAAGTCAAAGCTGAACATCAGAGGCCTGCTGGAACATTGCAACCGTTACCAGTTCCCGAATGGAAATGGGAGCAAATACTATGGATTTTGTTACAGGATTGCCTAGAACAGCAAGGGGACATGATGCAATTTGGGTGATTGTAGACCGCCTAACCAAATCAGCTCATTTCTTACCAATAAAGATAACCTACTCGATGGATCAATTGGCTGAGTTGTACGTGCACGAAGTTGTTAGACTGCATGGAGTTCCAAGCACCATAGTTTCAGACCGAGACTCTAGATTTACATCTAAATTTTGGAAGAGTTTGCACAAGGCCATGGGAACACAGCTTAGTTTTAGCACAGCTTTCCATCCTCAAATGATGGACAATCGAAAGGACTATTCAAACGTTGGAGGATATGCTCCGTGCATGTGTACTAGAATTTCAAGGTTCTTGGAGTAAGTATTATCATTGGTTGAGTTCTCTTACAACAACAGTTTTCAGGCAACAATAGGCATGGCTCCATACGAAGCGTTATATGGGCGAAAATGCAGATCTCCTTTGTACTGGGATGAAGTTGGCGAAGCACAATTGCTTGGTCCTGACATTGTGCAGCAGACTGTGGAGAAGGTTGCCCTCATCCGACAAAGAATCTTGACAGCTCAGAGTCGGCAGAAGAGCTACGCAGACAAAAGACGAAGGGAATTAGAATTCGATGTTGGTGATGAAGTTTTCCTCAAGGTATCACCATTAAGGGAGTTGTGAGATTTGGGAAGAGAGGCAAGTTGAACCCCAGATTTATTGGACCATTCGCTATTCTGAAGAGGGGTTGGGAGAGCAGCCTACCAGTTGCAACTACCAACTTCTATGGAAGGGATACATGATGTATTCCACGTTTCAATGTTGAAAAGTGCATAAGGGATCCAAACCAAGTCATGGAACAGAAAGACTTGAGATTCACCCTACCCTTGCCTATGAAGAGAGACCAGTAAAGATCTTAGATTATGCAGTGAAGGTGTTGCGCAACAAAGAAGTTCCACTGGTAAAAGTTTTATGGCATAACCGGAATATTGAGGAGACACTTGGGAGCGCCAGCAGGACATGATGGACCAATATCCCAGAAACTATGCAGGTACTGAATTTTGAGGACAAAATTCTTTTAAGGAGGGTAGATTGTAACACCCGGTTCTATTAAATCAAATCTAATTTATTATTATGAAGTACTTTTTATAGAAGGGCTGGGAGGGGGAGTTATTGATTAGGTTAATAAATGATCAGGCGAGGGTATGATGGTAATTAGCATTTTACCTAGTGGATAATGTATTTAAGGAAAAGTCCAGTAAGGGGAGCCGCCACTAATTCCTTTTTCCCTCTTTCGGTGTTCAGCTCGAGCAGTGGAACTCTCTAGGCGATTCTCTCGCCCGATTCCCCTACAACCTAGGTAAGTCTTGTTTTCCTGCATTTTAGTGATAAGTTTACTGAGAGAACACAATGTGGAAGTGTTGAGGTTGCTGTGATTGAGGGTGGGTTCGGGTTCTTGATGGTAAAGAGGAATGCATGAGGGCCTGAGCTTCCAAACTACTTTCCTTAGACTCTTGGGTAGTTTAGAATGAAGTTTAACTAATACACTGTCTACGGTTTTAGGTTGAGCAATACCCGAAGTGGTTAGCAACCCAGTTAATCCCAGAGAAATCCAGGTAAGTAAAGTTTGCTTGTGCCTTCGGGCCTACATCACAAAACATTAGGGTTTGTAAGCTGGAGTGTTTTGGTATGTCATGCATCATTTTTTTTAAAGTATACGAAAATGTAATTTTAATGCATGTTGGCATAGTGAGGATTGAACATATTGAAACAGCCATGTGAAACAGATTTGCTGTTAAGGGAATTTATCCGCCCCTTAATGAGCCAGTGGATGCATATACTTTGGGAGAGTTGATCCAACTTCCAATTTCACAGGGGGATCTGAACATGTGAATCAGATATGCTGTTAAGGGAATTTATCCGCCCCTTAATGAGCCAGTGGATGCATATACTTTGGGAGAGTTGATCCAACTTCCAATTTCACAGGGGGATCTGAACATGTGAATCAGATATGCTGTTAAGGGAATTTATCCGCCCCTTAATGAGCCAGTGGATGCATATACTTTGGGAGAGTTGATCCAACTTCCAATTTCACAGGGGGATCTGAACATGTGAATCAGATATGCTGTTAAGGGAATTTATCCGCCCCTTAATGAGCCAGTGGATGCATATACTTTGGGAGAGTTGATCCAACTTCCAATTTCACAGGGGGATCTGAACATGTGAATCAGATATGCTGTTAAGGGAATTTATCCGCCCCTTAATGAGCCAGTGGATGCATATACTTTGGGAGAGTTGATCCAGCTCCCAATTTCACAGGGGGATCTGAACATGTGAATCAGATATGCTGTTAAGGGAATTTATCCGCCCCTTAATGAGCCAGTGGATGCATATACTTTGGGAGAGTTGATCCAACTTCCAATTTCACAGGGGGATCTGAACATGTGAATCAGATATGCTGTTAAGGGAATTTATCCGCCCCTTAATGAGCCAGTGGATGCATATACTTTGGGAGAGTTGATCCAACTTCCAATTTCACAGGGGGATCTGAACAGAAACGAAACATGAACAACTGAGTTGAGAAAGTAGAAATTGCATGTTTAGGAATTTATATTTCAGTGAGTCTTTTCATTACTGCTTTACTTACTTAGCATTAGGCTAATAGATGAGTTTTGTGATGTAGGTGTTGAGGACACTGCAGGTGAATTTCCTGAGTGCACAGATGATTGATGTGGTTGGAGGAGTACATCCATGTCTCGGCTTGGTAAACTGATGAGGCGGGCTAACTGGTGTCAGCAGATGTTGAGGTTTAGTTGATAATGATCTAGTCTGAGTAGGTCGAGTTTTCATGACAGTAGAGATTTTAGCATTTCGAATACATTTTGAATATTATTGATTCTAGTAACCTGTTGAGTTTTAAGTGTTGGTTTTACTGGATTTGATAAATGAAATGGTTTGAATCGTTTTTGAAAAGTCTTGGAGAGGCAAGAGAATTTCTTTCTGTAGTTAGAGTTGTGTCTGTCTTCTATCGGAAGGTGATTTTAATAAAGCTATCGGATGATGTCGAGTGTTTTAGTCGTCCGGTGATGTCGAGCTTTTGCTCGTCAGATGATAAGGGTTAAGTCATTCGGATGAGGAGATCATCCGGCTGACGTCACCGGTGGATGTCCCTGTTAGACTGACCGGATGACCAAATTTATGTTTTGTCGTTTAGTGACCGGTGGATGTCCCTGTTAGACTGACCGGATGACAAAATTTATATTTTGTCGTTTAGTGACCGGTGGATGTCCCTGTTAGACTGACCGGATGACAAAATTTATATTTTGTCGTTTAGTGACCGGTGGATGTCCCTGTTAGACTGACCGGATGACAAAATTTATATTTTGTCGTTTAGTGACCGGTGGATGTCCCTGTTAGACTGACCGGATGACCAAATTTATGTTTTGTCGTTTAGTGACCGGTGGATGTCCCTGTTAGACTGACCGGATGACCAAATTTATGTTTTGTCGTTTAGTGACCGGTGGATGTCCCTGTTAGACTGACCGGATGACCAAATTTATGTTTTGTCGTTTAGTGACCGGTGGATGTCCCTGTTAGACTGACCGGATGACCAAATTTATGTTTTGTCGTTTAGTGACCGGTGGATGTCCCTGTTAGACTGACCGGATGACCAAATTTATGTTTTGTCGTTTAGTGACCGGTGGATGTCCCTGTTAGACTGACCGGATGACCAAATTTATATTTTGTCGTTTAGTGACCGGTGGATGTCCCTGTTAGACTGACCGGATGACCAAATTTATGTTTTGTCGTTTAGTGACCGGTGGATGTCCCTGTTAGACTGACCGGATGACCAAATTTATGTTTTGTCGTTTAGTGACCGGTGGATGTCCCTGTTAGACTGACCGGATGACCAAATTTATGTTTTGTCGTTTAGTGACCGGTGGATGTCCCTGTTAGACTGACCGGATGACCAAATTTATGTTTTGTCGTTTAGTGACCGGTGGATGTCCCTGTTAGACTGACCGGATGACCAAATTTATGTTTTGTCGTTTAGTGACCGGTGGATGTCCCTGTTAGACTGACCGGATGACCAAATTTATGTTTTGTCGTTTAGTGACCGGTGGATGTCCCTGTTAGACTGACCGGATGACCAAATTTATGTTTTGTCGTTTAGTGACCGGTGGATGTCCCTGTTAGACTGACCGGATGACCAAATTTATGTTTTGTCGTTTAGTGACCGGTGGATGTCCCTGTTAGACTGACCGGATGACCAAATTTATGTTTTGTCGTTTAGTGACCGGTGGATGTCCCTGTTAGACTGACCGGATGACCAAATTTATGTTTTGTCGTTTAGTGACCGGTGGATGTCCCTGTTAGACTGACCGGATGACCAAATTTATGTTTTGTCGTTTAGTGACCGGTGGATGTCCCTGTTAGACTGACCGGATGACCAAATTTATGTTTTGTCGTTTAGTGACCGGTGGATGTCCCTGTTAGACTGACCGGATGACCAAATTTATGTTTTGTCGTTTAGTGACCGGTGGATGTCCCTGTTAGACTGACCGGATGACCAAATTTATGTTTTGTCGTTTAGTGACCGGTGGATGTCCCTGTTAGACTGACCGGATGACCAAATTTATGTTTTGTCGTTTAGTGACCGGTGGATGTCCCTGTTAGACTGACCGGATGACCAAATTTATGTTTTGTCGTTTAGTGACCGGTGGATGTCCCTGTTAGACTGACCGGATGACCAAATTTATGTTTTGTCGTTTAGTGACCGGTGGATGTCCCTGTTAGACTGACCGGATGACCAAATTTATGTTTTGTCGTTTAGTGACCGGTGGATGTCCCTGTTAGACTGACCGGATGACCAAATTTATGTTTTGTCGTTTAGTGACCGGTGGATGTCCCTGTTAGACTGACCGGATGACCAAATTTATGTTTTGTCGTTTAGTGACCGGTGGATGTCCCTGTTAGACTGACCGGATGACCAAATTTATGTTTTGTCGTTTAGTGACCGGTGGATGTCCCTGTTAGACTGACCGGATGACCAAATTTATGTTTTGTCGTTTAGTGACCGGTGGATGTCCCTGTTAGACTGACCGGATGACCAAATTTATGTTTTGTCGTTTAGTGACCGGTGGATGTCCCTGTTAGACTGACCGGATGACCAAATTTATGTTTTGTCGTTTAGTGACCGGTGGATGTCCCTGTTAGACTGACCGGATGACCAAATTTATGTTTTGTCGTTTAGTGACCGGTGGATGTCCCTGTTAGACTGACCGGATGACCAAATTTATGTTTTGTCGTTTAGTGACCGGTGGATGTCCCTGTTAGACTGACCGGATGACCAAATTTATGTTTTGTCGTTTAGTGACCGGTGGATGTCCCTGTTAGACTGACCGGATGACCAAATTTATGTTTTGTCGTTTAGTGACCGGTGGATGTCCCTGTTAGACTGACCGGATGACCAAATTTATGTTTTGTCGTTTAGTGACCGGTGGATGTCCCTGTTAGACTGACCGGATGACCAAATTTATGTTTTGTCGTTTAGTGACCGGTGGATGTCCCTGTTAGACTGACCGGATGACCAAATTTATGTTTTGTCGTTTAGTGACCGGTGGATGTCCCTGTTAGACTGACCGGATGACCAAATTTATGTTTTGTCGTTTAGTGACCGGTGGATGTCCCTGTTAGACTGACCGGATGACCAAATTTATGTTTTGTCGTTTAGTGAAGTTGTGTCCACTGCTCTGGAAGTGGAAGAAGCTGAAGGGAAGTGTGCTAAACCAAAGGAGGTCCCACAAAGGTTTAACCAGCCACACCAGCAAAGGGGAACGAAGAGGCCAAGTGAAGGCCAAAATAGCCAAGGATCAGGGGGAAAGGTGCAGAACGTCAGGAAATTTCCCCAATGTCCTAAGTGTCTGAAGTACCACCCGGGAGAATGCAGACTGGGCTTGGGAAAGTGTTTCAACTGTGAGGAGGTTGGACACACGTTCAAGGAGTGCTCGAAGCCTAGAATCACCAGGTGCTATAATTGTAACAAAGTCGGCCATATTAGCAGAGACTGTCCAGTTCCTAAGAATGGCCCTGCTATGATCAAACCAAGAATATTCTCCATGACGGAGTCGGGTGAAGAACAGCCTGCTGTAGTGTCAGGTACTATACTGATCAACTCTGTGCCTGCTTTTACTTTGATAGATTCTGGTGCAACGCATTCATTTATAGCATCTGCATTTGCTGTTAAGTTAGATGTGCCGTTTACCCCTTCCCTGCATGTGTTTAATGTTGCATTGCCTTCTGGTGAACGCATGCACTCTAACCAAGTGATGCTTGACAGCGATGTGCTAGTAGGAAGCGTGAGTCTGCCTGCTGATCTCATTATTATGGATATAATGGGATTTGACGTAATCCTAGGAATGGATTGGTTGTTTAAGCATTATGCCACAATAGATTGTAGGACCGGAACTGTTAGTTTTCAACCCCCTGGAGGCTTAAACCATACCTTTCAAGCTCTGAAGAAGAGTAAGGGAATGACTGTAATGACTTCTGTCAACTGTAGACCCTCCCCATGCAGAGAATATTTGTGCTTTCTGGCCAGTGTTTTAGACACACAACTAGTAGAAAAATCGAACCCCAAGGATGTTTTAGTTGTCCAAGATTTTCCAGATGTGTTTCTAGATGACCTTCCTGGCTTGCCGCCAGATAGGGAAATCGAATTTGTTGTAGATATTACCTGGAGCCGAGCCTGTGTCTAAAATCCATATAGGTTAGCTCCAACTGAGCTTAAGGAATTAAAGAAACAATTGGAGGATCTATTGGAGAAAGGGTTCATACGCCAAGCTTTTCACCGTGGGGTGCACCTGTCCTTTTTGTCAAAAAGAAAGATGGATCATGCGTATGTGCATCGATTATAGAGAATTGAATAGTTAACTGTCAAAAACAAATACCCTTTGCCGGAGAATCGTATGACTTATTTGACCAGCTTAGGGGTGCAAGAGTTTCTCTAAGATTGACCTTAGGTCCGGTTATTACCAGCTGAAGGTAAATCTGGAAGATATCCCAAGACTGCCTTTCGCACAAGGTATGGACATTATGAGTTTTTGGTTATGTCTTTTGGTTTGACAAATGCACCAGCAGCCTTCATGGATCTCATGAATAGGGTGGTTCGCCGAGTATTTGGACAAGTTTGTCATAGTATTCATAGACGACATTCTGATCTACTCTAGAACTAAGGATGAGCATGCAAGGCACTTGAGTTTGGTGTTAGGAGTACTTAGCCACACCAGCTTTATGCTAAGTTTTCCAAGTGTGAATTTTGGTTGGACAGAGTTCCTTTCTTGGTCATGTGACTCTGGAGACGGGATATCAGTGACCCAGCCAAGTTCAAGCTGTTAAGGAATGGCCCCCAACCGAAGAATGCTTCGGATATCAGGAGTTTTTCTTGGACTAGCAGGGTATTATAGGAAATTCATCGAGGGATTTTCAAAGATGCCACACCCCTTACTAGGTTAACCAGGAAAAATGTGAAGTACATATGGACTGATGAATGTGGAACATAGTTTCATAACCTTGAAACGAAACTTGACCAATGCTCCAATTCTGACCCTTCCTGTCGATAATGGTAAGTTTAGCATTTACTGCTGATGCTTCCAAGATGGTCTGGATGTGTGTTAATGCAAGATGGTAAAGTAATAGCTTATGCCTCTAGACAGTTGAAAACTCATGCGAAGAATTACCCTACGCATGATTTGGAATTAGCTGCTGTAGTCTTTGCACTAAAGATTTGGAGGCATTACTTGTATGGACAATCTTGTGAGATATTTTCAGATCACAAGAGCCTGAAATACATTTTCACACAAAGGAACTGAATATGAGGCAACGTAGGTGGTTAGAGTTTGTCAAAGACTATGATTTTGAGATTAAGTACCACCTGGCAAGGCGAATGTAGTGGCAGATGCTTTGAGTAGAGTGACTCCTTTAGTTTCTACTTGACTCTAGTCATACCGATAGCTTTAGAGACAGAATTCCAAAGATTTAACCTGGAAGCTGTGTCAAGTGTGTCAGCCATGCTTACGGCCACGTCTTTGAGACCAACTATTTTGGAGAAAATAAAGGAGGTTCAAATGAATGACACTGAGTGTAATAAGTATAAGTTGTGCATAGGTTCTACTGATAAGTCGGATTTCAACTGCTCAGCTGATGGAATTCTCAAGTTTCGAAATAGATGTTTGTTCCGGCTGATACTGAGCTTAGGAAGGAGATCCTATCTGAGGCACATTCCTCCAGATTCTCAGTTCACCCTGGAAGTACAAAGATGTACAGAAACCTTAAGCAACATTATTGGTGGCCAAGGTATGAAAAGAAGCGTGGCGAGTATGTAGAGTCATGTCTGGTCTGCCAGCAAGTCAAAGCTGAACATCAGAGGCCTGCTGGAACATTGCAACCGTTACCAGTTCCCGAATGGAAATGGGAGCAAATAACTATGGATTTTGTTACAGGATGCCTAGAACAGCAAGGGGACATGATGCAATTTGGGTGATTGTAGACCGCCTAACCAAATCAGCTCATTTCTTACCAATAAAGATAACCTACTCGATGGATCAATTGGCTGAGTTGTATGTGCACGAAGTTGTAGACTGCATGGAGTTCCAAGCACCATAGTTTCAGACCGAGACTCTAGATTTACATCTAAATTTTGGAAGAGTTTGCACAAGGCCATGGGAACACAGCTTAGTTTTAGCACAGCTTTCCATCCTCAACTGATGGACAATCGAAAGGACTATTCAAACGTTGGAGGATATGCTCCGTGCATGTGTACTAGAATTTCAAGGTTCTTGAGTAAGTATTTATCATTGGTTGAGTTCTCTTACAACACAGTTTTCAGGCAACAATAGGCATGGCTCCATACGAAGCGTTATATGGGCAGAAAATGCAGATCTCCTTTGTACTGGGATGAAGTTGGCGAAGCACAATTGCTTGGTCCTGACATTGTGCAGCAGACTGTGGAGAAGGTTGCCCTCATCCGACAAGAATCTTGACAGCTCAGAGTCGGCAGAAGAGCTATGCAGACAAAAGACGAAGGGAATTAGAATTCGATGTTGGTGATGAAGTTTTCCTCAAGGTATCACCATTTAAGGGAGTTGTGAGATTTGGGAAGAGAGGCAAGTTGAACCCAGATTTATTGGACCATTCGCTATTCTGAAGAGGGTTGGGAGAGCAGCCTACCAGTTGCAACTACCAACTTCTATGGAAGGGATACATGATGTATTCCACGTTTCAATGTTGAAAAAGTGCATAAGGGATCCAAACCAAGTCATGGAACAGAAAGACTTTGAGATTCACCCTACCCTTGCCTATGAAGAGAGACCAGTAAAGATCTTAGATTATGCAGTGAAGGTGTTGCGCAACAAAGAAGTTCCACTGGTAAAAGTTTTATGGCATAACCGGAATATTGAGGAGACAACTTGGGAGCGCCAGCAGGACATGATGGACCAATATCCAGAACTATTCAGGTACTGAATTTTGAGGACAAAATTCTTTTAAGGAGGGTAGATTGTAACACCCGGTTCTATTAAATCAAATCTAATTTATTATTTATGAAGTACTTTTATAGAAGGGCTGGGAGGGGGAGTTATTGATTAGGTTAATAAATGATCAGGCGAGGGTATGATGGTAATTAGCATTTTACCTAGTGGATAATGTATTTAAGGAAAAGTCCAGTAAGGGGAGCCGCCACTAATTCCTTTTTCCCTCTTTCGGTGTTCAGCTCGAGCAGTGGAACTCTCTAGGCGATTCTCTCGCCCGATTCCCCTACAACCTAGGTAAGTCTTGTTTTCCTGCATTTTAGTGATAAGTTTACTGAGAGAACACAATGTGGAAGTGTTGAGGTTGCTGTGATTGAGGGTGGGTTCGGGTTCTTGATGGTAAAGAGGAATGCATGAGGGCCTGAGCTTCCAAACTACTTTCCTTAGACTCTTGGGTAGTTTAGAATGAAGTTTAACTAATACACTGTCTACGGTTTTAGGTTGAGCAATACCCGAAGTGGTTAGCAACCCAGTTAATCCCAGAGAAATCCAGGTAAGTAAAGTTTGCTTGTGCCTTCGGGCCTACATCACAAACATTAGGGTTTGTAAGCTGGAGTGTTTTGGTATGTCATGCATCATTTTTTTAAAGTATACGAAAATGTAATTTTAATGCATGTTGCATAGTGAGGATTGAACATATTGAAACAGCCATGTGAAACAGATTTGCTGTTAAGGGAATTTATCCGCCCCTTAATGAGCCAGTGGATGTATATACTTTGGAAGAGTTGATCCACTTCCAATTTCACAGGGGGATCTGAACATGTGAATCAGATATGCTGTTAAGGGAATTTATCCGCCCCTTAATGAGCCAGTGGATGCATATACTTTGGGAGAGTTGATCCAGCTCCCATTTCACAGGGGGATCTGAACAGAAACGAAACATGAACAACTGAGTTGAGAAAGTAGAAATTGCATGTTTAGGAATTTATATTTCAGTGAGTCTTTCATTACTGCTTTACTTACTTAGCATTAGGCTAATAGATGAGTTTTGTGATGTAGGTGTTGAGGACACTGCAGGTGAATTTCCTGAGTGCACAGATGATTGATGTGGTTGGAGGAGTACATCCATGTCTCGGCTTGGTAAACTGATGAGGCGGGCTAACTGGTGTCAGCAGATGTTGAGGTTTAGTTGATAATGATCTAGTCTGAGTAGGTCGAGTTTTCATGACAGTAGAGATTTTAGCGTTTCGAATACATTTTGAATATTATTGATTCTAGTAACCTGTTGAGTTTTAAGTGTTGGTTTTACTGGATTTGATAAATGAAATGGTTTGAATCGTTTTTGAAAAGTCTTGGAGAGGCAAGAAAATTTCTTTCTGTAGTTAGAGTTGTGTCTGTCTTCTATCGGAAGGTGATTTTAATAAAGCTATCGGATGATGTCGAGTGTTTTAGTCGTCCGGTGATGTCGAGCTTTTGCTCGTCAGATGATAAGGGTTAAGTCATTCGGATGAGGAGATCATCCGGCTGACGTCACTGGTGGATGTCCCTGTTAGACTGACCGGATGACCAAATTTATGTTTTGTCGTTTAGTGACCGGTGGATGTCCCTGTTAGACTGACCGGATGACCAAATTTATATTTTGTCGTTTAGTGACCGGTGGATGTCCCTGTTAGACTGACCGGATGACCAGATTTATATTTTGTCGTTTAGTGACCGGTGGATGTCCCTGTTAGACTGACCGGATGACCAAATTTATGTTTTGTCGTTTAGTGACCGGTGGATGTCCCTGTTAGACTGACCGGATGACCAAATTTATGTTTTGTCGTTTAGTGACCGGTGGATGTCCCTGTTAGACTGACCGGATGACCAAATTTATGTTTTGTCGTTTAGTGACCGGTGGATGTCCCTGTTAGACTGACCGGATGACCAAATTTATGTTTTGTCGTTTAGTGACCGGTGGATGTCCCTGTTAGACTGACCGGATGACCAAATTTATGTTTTGTCGTTTAGTGACCGGTGGATGTCCCTGTTAGACTGACCGGATGACCAAATTTATGTTTTGTCGTTTAGTGACCGGTGGATGTCCCTGTTAGACTGACCGGATGACCAAATTTATGTTTTGTCGTTTAGTGACCGGTGGATGTCCCTGTTAGACTGACCGGATGACCAAATTTATGTTTTGTCGTTTAGTGACCGGTGGATGTCCCTGTTAGACTGACCGGATGACCAAATTTATGTTTTGTCGTTTAGTGACCGGTGGATGTCCCTGTTAGACTGACCGGATGACCAAATTTATGTTTTGTCGTTTAGTGACCGGTGGATGTCCCTGTTAGACTGACCGGATGACCAAATTTATGTTTTGTCGTTTAGTGACCGGTGGATGTCCCTGTTAGACTGACCGGATGACCAAATTTATGTTTTGTCGTTTAGTGACCGGTGGATGTCCCTGTTAGACTGACCGGATGACCAAATTTATGTTTTGTCGTTTAGTGACCGGTGGATGTCCCTGTTAGACTGACCGGATGACCAAATTTATGTTTTGTCGTTTAGTGACCGGTGGATGTCCCTGTTAGACTGACCGGATGACCAAATTTATGTTTTGTCGTTTAGTGACCGGTGGATGTCCCTGTTAGACTGACCGGATGACCAAATTTATGTTTTGTCGTTTAGTGACCGGTGGATGTCCCTGTTAGACTGACCGGATGACCAAATTTATGTTTTGTCGTTTAGTGACCGGTGGATGTCCCTGTTAGACTGACCGGATGACCAAATTTATGTTTTGTCGTTTAGTGACCGGTGGATGTCCCTGTTAGACTGACCGGATGACCAAATTTATGTTTTGTCGTTTAGTGACCGGTGGATGTCCCTGTTAGACTGACCGGATGACCAAATTTATGTTTTGTCGTTTAGTGACCGGTGGATGTCCCTGTTAGACTGACCGGATGACCAAATTTATGTTTTGTCGTTTAGTGACCGGTGGATGTCCCTGTTAGACTGACCGGATGACCAAATTTATGTTTTGTCGTTTAGTGACCGGTGGATGTCCCTGTTAGACTGACCGGATGACCAAATTTATGTTTTGTCGTTTAGTGACCGGTGGATGTCCCTGTTAGACTGACCGGATGACCAAATTTATGTTTTGTCGTTTAGTGACCGGTGGATGTCCCTGTTAGACTGACCGGATGACCAAATTTATGTTTTGTCGTTTAGTGACCGGTGGATGTCCCTGTTAGACTGACCGGATGACCAAATTTCAAATTTGACTGTCGAGCGAAGTTTTTTTTTTTTTAAAAAAAAAAGAGATTTCTTAGTCATGATCGAGCTTTATGTAGCGAACCGGGTTCAGAAAAAAAAAAAAAAAAAAAAAAAAAAAAAAAAAAAAAAAAAAAAAAAAAAAAAAAAAAAAAAAAAAAAAAAAAAAAAAAAAAAAAAAAAAAAAAAAAAAAAAAAAAAAAAAAAAAAAAAAAAAAAAAAAAAAAAAAAAAAAAAAAAAAAAAAAAAAAAAAAAAAAAAAAAAAAAAAAAAAAAAAAAAAAAAAAAAAAAAAAAAAAAAAAAAAAAAAAAAAAAAAAAAAAAAAAAAAAAAAAAAAAAAAAAAAAAAAAAAAAAAAAAAAAAAAAAAAAAAAAAAAAAAAAAAAAAAAAAAAAAAAAAAAAAAAAAAAAAAAAAAAAAAAAAAAAAAAAAAAAAAAAAAAAAAAAAAAAAAAAAAAAAAAAAAAAAAAAAAAAAAAAAAAAAAAAAAAAAAAAAAAAAAAAAAAAAAAAAAAAAAAAAAAAAAAAAAAAAAAAAAAAAAAAAAAAAAAAAAAAAAAAAAAAAAAAAAAAAAAAAAAAAAAAAAAAAAAAAAAAAAAAAAAAAAAAAAAAAAAAAAAAAAAAAAAAAAAAAAAAAAAAAAAAAAAAAAAAAAAAAAAAAAAAAAAAAAAAAAAAAAAAAAAAAAAAAAAAAAAAAAAAAAAAAAAAAAAAAAAAAAAAAAAAAAAAAAAAAAAAAAAAAAAAAAAAAAAAAAAAAAAAAAAAAAAAAAAAAAAAAAAAAAAAAAAAAAAAAAAAAAAAAAAAAAAAAAAAAAAAAAAAAAAAAAAAAAAAAAAAAAAAAAAAAAAAAAAAAAAAAAAAAAAAAAAAAAAAAAAAAAAAAAAAAAAAAAAAAAAAAAAAAAAAAAAAAAAAAAAAAAAAAAAAAAAAAAAAAAAAAAAAAAAAAAAAAAAAAAAAAAAAAAAAAAAAAAAAAAAAAAAAAAAAAAAAAAAAAAAAAAAAAAAAAAAAAAAAAAAAAAAAAAAAAAAAAAAAAAAAAAAAAAAAAAAAAAAAAAAAAAAAAAAAAAAAAAAAAAAAAAAAAAAAAAAAAAAAAAAAAAAAAAAAAAAAAAAAAAAAAAAAAAAAAAAAAAAAAAAAAAAAAAAAAAAAAAAAAAAAAAAAAAAAAAAAAAAAAAAAAAAAAAAAAAAAAAAAAAAAAAAAAAAAAAAAAAAAAAAAAAAAAAAAAAAAAAAAAAAAAAAAAAAAAAAAAAAAAAAAAAAAAAAAAAAAAAAAAAAAAAAAAAAAAAAAAAAAAAAAAAAAAAAAAAAAAAAAAAAAAAAAAAAAAAAAAAAAAAAAAAAAAAAAAAAAAAAAAAAAAAAAAAAAAAAAAAAAAAAAAAAAAAAAAAAAAAAAAAAAAAAAAAAAAAAAAAAAAAAAAAAAAAAAAAAAAAAAAAAAAAAAAAAAAAAAAAAAAAAAAAAAAAAAAAAAAAAAAAAAAAAAAAAAAAAAAAAAAAAAAAAAAAAAAAAAAAAAAAAAAAAAAAAAAAAAAAAAAAAAAAAAAAAAAAAAAAAAAAAAAAAAAAAAAAAAAAAAAAAAAAAAAAAAAAAAAAAAAAAAAAAAAAAAAAAAAAAAAAAAAAAAAAAAAAAAAAAAAAAAAAAAAAAAAAAAAAAAAAAAAAAAAAAAAAAAAAAAAAAAAAAAAAAAAAAAAAAAAAAAAAAAAAAAAAAAAAAAAAAAAAAAAAAAAAAAAAAAAAAAAAAAAAAAAAAAAAAAAAAAAAAAAAAAAAAAAAAAAAAAAAAAAAAAAAAAAAAAAAAAAAAAAAAAAAAAAAAAAAAAAAAAAAAAAAAAAAAAAAAAAAAAAAAAAAAAAAAAAAAAAAAAAAAAAAAAAAAAAAAAAAAAAAAAAAAAAAAAAAAAAAAAAAAAAAAAAAAAAAAAAAAAAAAAAAAAAAAAAAAAAAAAAAAAAAAAAAAAAAAAAAAAAAAAAAAAAAAAAAAAAAAAAGACCATAGTCAAATGTACCTTTGATATACCTTACAATTCGTCAAAACCGCTTCTAAGTGAGACTTCTTTGGATTTTGCATGTGCCGACTAACAACACCAACTGCAAAAGAAATGTCAGCTCAAGTCAAGTTAGGTAAATTATACTATCCCACGAGCTGTCGATACATCGTCGTATCCGCCAAATCTTTTCTTTCATGTGCACACATCTTGGCATTGGCATCAATTGGTGTTGAAATTAGCTTGCACTCTTGCATACAAAACTTTTGTAACAAATCTATGGAGTATTTCTGTTGACATAGAAATAAACCATCACTTGTTCGATTGATTTCTAATCCGAGAAAAATGTTGAAGCTCTCCAAGCTCTTTCATCTGGAAGCAGAACAGACAAATTTTCCTTGTTCGATGATCTCTTCTTCGTCGTCTCCTGTGATGAATCAAATCATCCACGTAAATCAACACCACTACCTAGTTTTCCTTCTCGATTTTACACAAACAAGACTAGAATCTGCATAGTGCTCACTCGTAACCACTTTTTGGTCAAAATTCGCAGATCTTGTCGTACCATGCTCTTGCGCTTGCTTCAATCCGTAGAGCGGCATTCTCAACATTGCATACATAATCGGGAACGGGAGTTCTGGCTCTCAGTAACCCCCTTAGTTTGGACCATGGACTATGTCTCAGCGGATTCAACTCTCCATGCAAGAAAGTGCATTTTGTGTCACATCAGCTGCCATAGTTCCAGTCTTTGGCTTGGTTGCAAGAGCTAAGAAGGAGGACTTGCACAGTTGTCATCTTTGCCACTAAACTAAACGTCTCATCATAGTCAATTCCGTACTGCTGAGAGAAGCCACGAGCTACCAACTGAGCCTTGTATCGCTCGATTGATCCATCTGGATGAGTCTTGATTTTGTAGACCTATTTGCATGAAATTGGTTTGACTTCTCTTGGCTTTGGCACAAGCTTCCATGTTTGATTATGGTCCAATGCTAGAATCTCTTCCTCCATAGCTTTGACCCATTCAACTCTTTAAAAGGCTTCTTCAAATGTCTCCGGCTCTTTGGAACTCTCCACTCTTGCTACAGCTACATTGGCATACCTCGGATTCGGCATCCGAACTCTTGTTGACCTTCTAAGTTGTGATTGTGGACTTGTTGCTCCTTGACTTGATTCTCCTTCTTCAACTGGTCTCTAATAAATACCAGTTTGTCATGGATTATCAGTCGTTGTGTTCTCATTATCATCTTCCAAATCTTCATGTGCAACTGGATCTTGTCGCACCTTTACAACTTGCTCCCCTATTAGTCGTAATTGATCTTCAAGAATTTTGGAATCTGGTAATTCCTCTTCGTTAGAAGACCACCACGAAGATGCTTCATCAAACATCACATTTCAGGATACAAAGCATCTACCACTCTTTGGATTATAACATTTCTACCCTTTTCTTTGATTGTCATATCCAATGAAAATACAACGAATCGCCTTCTTATCAAATTTTCTATGCAAATGATTTGGCACAAATACGTAACACATACAGCCGAAAACGCATAAGTGCAACTAAAAGGTTTTGCATTCCACGGTCTCTCGAAGGGTGAAACAAATCCAAGCCTTGGTTGGGGAAGTCGGTTGATAACATAGGCTGCAGTCTTTATGCACTCAGCCCAAAATCTTCCTTGGACATTCCTTCCATGTAGCATACTCCGACAAATCTCTGTCAAATGTCGGTTCTTCCTTTCAGCTACGCCATTTTGTTGTGGCATATTTGGACAACTCATTTGATGACGGATTCGACACTGTCATAAGTATCGAGAAAACTTGTTTGACATATATTCTCCTCCATTATCCATGCGCAAGCATTAGATTTTCCTTCCACGTCGCCTTCCACGACTTCTTTGAACTCCTGTGATTTGAGAGCGGTTCGGAGTTTCTTTCATGAAGAAAACCCAAACATGTCTAGAGAGTCATCAATGAATGTAACATATATCGTATCTCGCTGATAGATGGTTGTTTGACTCGCCCAAAGACATCAGAGTGTACCAACTCCAGTGGCATTTTTGCCTTAAACTTTGATTCTTCATACAATAATTGATGAGCTTTACCGTATTGACAACCCGCACACACTGTGTCTTCTCTAACTTCTAGTTGAGGAAGACCTCGGAGCATTGATTTCTTCATCATCACTTTCAACTTGTGAGAACCAACGTGCCCTAACCTTGCGTGCCACAGATCCGCCGTCTCATTCTTTCGAGTCTTATCTACATAAGTCGTCTCTGCTGTCATTACATAGATAGACTCCAGCTTCTGTCCTTCCATCGTTGGTGTACCCGAGATCTTCACATCTTCGTACACCTTGACATCTTGGGAACCGAACAAGACATAACGGCCAAATGATGTCAACTGTGCCACCGATAGCAGGTTTTTCTTCATGTCGGGTACATAAAACACCTCTTGAAGTGGTACCTCATTAGCAGCGTAACGAGACACAATGGTTGTTTTACCAATATGAGATATTGGTAACCTGGAGTTATTGGCCGTATACCAGCCAAACTTACGACTCCCTTTATACTCCACCATCTCTTGCAGTTTCTCTTCACCCACAGTCATATGATTCGAACACTAGAGTTCAACGATCCAATCTTAGTCATAGTCATTCGCCCTGGTACTGTCCCTAGCGAGCGCCGATTCATCTTCTTCCACAGCCAGAGATGCGATGGCATCCCAATCATCATCACTTGAATTTTCTGTTTTTGAAGTCGCTGTGTTTCCTTCGGCATTTCTTTTCTTGGACCAACAATCTTTTGCCATGTGGCCCTTCTTCCCACAGTTGTGGCAGTTACCATCAAACCTCTTGTTTTGCCTGGACAAATTACTTCGATTTTTGTTCTTCTGAGCTCCCCCTGATCGAGGGTTCCCATGATGATATGTCTTGTCATTATTCTTCCATGATTCTTTGCCACCATTCGGTTTAGACCACTCTTTGTTCTTCTTGACAAAGAGTGCTTCTTCCTCACTCTTCCGTGAGCGTTCACCGATCTCTTTGGCCATCACTTCTTGGTCAGATAGTATATTTTCAAAATCCACTAATGACGGTTGAGTAGGCCACCCTTGTATGCCAGTAACAAAGCCTTCGTACCTTGGATTCAAACCATGACTGATGATTCTTCTCATTCTTGGTTCCTTGATTGTGGCTTTAGGATCCAGCTCAGAAATTTTCCGACACAAGGTCTTTACCTTGTGAAAGTACTGATTGATCGTCATATCACGCTGCTTGATAGATAACAACTCATTTTCGAGGAGTTGTAATCTCATGTCATTTTTCCGTGACAATAGTGCTTTGAAAGTGTCCCAAGCTGATTTCGGCGTTTCAGCTTGCCTAATGTGCTCCCGCATTTCCTCATCTATTGTGCTCTTTATCGCGAACATGGTCTTTCCTACCATAATCCTCCACTTCCGGGCGGTATTTTCATATGTTGGAACAATGGTTTCATTACCAATAATGATGTCCCACAGATCCTGACCTTCCAAGTATGACTCCATGCACGTTGCCCATGTGTTATAATTTCTGTTGGAGAGTTTCTTGATACACCCCATAACCTGAAGGTCACTCATTGTTTTGGCAGAACTCCGACACTACCAAACAAATTTTTGACTCGAAACTTTTAGAATCGCTCACTACTCACAACACAAAAACACTCCCTAAATAATCTCTAAAGATTTTTATGATGTGGAAGATCAGTTAAAAACCGCAACCACAGAGCATACTAAATTTAAAGAAATTAGTCGGGCTCTGATACCACTATGTTGAACACAATAAAGAAAAACACACATAAGAAAATACTACACAGGCCTTTCTTGCACTCACTTTCTCTAACAATTGTTTGGATTTTGTAAATGGGATGATTGAAACTCTTTCCTCAAGCCTCTATTTATAGAGGTTAGGAAGACACAAGAAGAAACAAAGTTTTCTTCTTCTAGCCACAAAAGAAATAGTGAGCCGTCAAAGGAATAGTGAATGCAGCCGTCAAAGAAATAGTGTATACAGCCGTCAAAGGAATAGTGAATGGAGACTTTAAAGTCTCTGTTCACACTTAAGAAATCTCCACCCATTCACACTTGAGAAATCTTTACAAATAATCACATCTCGTGGATAGATAGTTGTTGGTTAGACGAAAATGAATGTCAACACAACCCTTACTGGAAGAGAAGCAAATTGAAGAAGAATTAACACTTCCTCGTGAAGGACCACTACTCATGATTGAATCAGACTCTATGGCGTCTTGAATGGATGAGGATGCTTATCTGAATGAAAATAATTTAAAAGTCGAGCAAATAGAGAATGGAGACAAATTATTAACAGCGATTATTGAGATAAAAAATACACATGAAGAGGTGTTTTATGATCAAGAGCAACCCCCTCTCATGGTAATTCAAAGGTCTCTAAATCTCCAAACTCGAGAGTAGAAATCGCAAAATGAGTCATTAGTTTTGAAAAGGTTTCAAAAAGAGATCAAAGAACTTGAGAGTCAAGAAAAAGTTGGTAGAAGGGATACAAGGTGGGAGGAGCTCATTGAAGGATGTCCTTATATCCTAAACGGCAAGATTGGAAAAACACCAAATTAGTCGATGCTATCTCAAATATGTATGTGCAACTAAACAAAATGATTGTTTGACTTTTGAGAATGGGATGGATTAGAGATCTCTATGATATTGGTACTGTTTTGGAATTTCAAAAAGGAAATTTTGGTATTATGGGTGAGGATGCCAACTTTACAAATGGTAGATTGTCATTTGTGGTTAACAATTTAAGGTTGCCTAGTTTTGAAGTTAAAGAGTTTGTTGAACCAAAACTTTCATCATGTTGAACTTACTAGCTATTTGAGAACAGCAAACTCTTGTGCCAAGATGGCTAAGCCTCTAAGTTTCAACAAATGAAACTTGCTTTTAGTGCACTTGATGAAGGAGTATTTTAACAAGCATGAGCAATCCAATCTTATGCAACAAAACAACGTTTTTGCGGACAACGAGTTTTTGCTATCTTACTTGCTTGAGATAGATGCACTTGCGTGGTGTTTGTTTTTGCACAAGTTTTTTATGCCGTTGTCTGGGGTAATTTTATTAACCTTTTATATTTGTGAAACATGTAGAAAAAAAATGGTTTCTTCTTTATTTCCTTTTTCATATACCTCAAGGTGAAACAATCATGGCGTACAATAATTATCAATCGGTATATATTTGGAGTTCATTATCAATCAGTATATATATTATACTCAAATGCATTTGTAAAACTAGACATGACTAACGAGCGATCCGAGCCGAGCCGAGCCGAGCCGAGCCGAGCCGAGCCGAGCCGAGCCGAGCCGAGCCGAGCCGAGCCGAGCCGAGCCGAGCCGAGCCGAGCCGAGCCGAGCCGAGCCGAGCCGAGCCGAGCCGAGCCGAGCCGAGCCGAGCCGAGCCGAGCCGAGCCGAGCCGAGCCGAGCCGAGCCGAGCCGAGCCGAGCCGAGCCGAGCCGAGCCGAGCCGAGCCGAGCCGAGCCGAGCCGAGCCGAGCCGAGCCGAGCCGAGCCGAGCCGAGCCGAGCCGAGCCGAGCCGAGCCGAGCCGAGCCGAGCCGAGCCGAGCCGAGCCGAGCCGAGCCGAGCCGAGCCGAGCCGAGCCGAGCCGAGCCGAGCCGAGCCGAGCCGAGCCGAGCCGAGCCGAGCCGAGCCGAGCCGAGCCGAGCCGAGCCGAGCCGAGCCGAGCCGAGCCGAGCCGAGCCGAGCCGAGCCGAGCCGAGCCGAGCCGAGCCGAGCCGAGCCGAGCCGAGCCGAGCCGAGCCGAGCCGAGCCGAGCCGAGCCGAGCCGAGCCGAGCCGAGCCGAGCCGAGCCGAGCCGAGCCGAGCCGAGCCGAGCCGAGCCGAGCCGAGCCGAGCCGAGCCGAGCCGAGCCGAGCCGAGCCGAGCCGAGCCGAGCCGAGCCGAGCCGAGCCGAGCCGAGCCGAGCCGAGCCGAGCCGAGCCGAGCCGAGCCGAGCCGAGCCGAGCCGAGCCGAGCCGAGCCGAGCCGAGCCGAGCCGAGCCGAGCCGAGCCGAGCCGAGCCGAGCCGAGCCGAGCCGAGCCGAGCCGAGCCGAGCCGAGCCGAGCCGAGCCGAGCCGAGCCGAGCCGAGCCGAGCCGAGCCGAGCCGAGCCGAGCCGAGCCGAGCCGAGCCGAGCCGAGCCGAGCCGAGCCGAGCCGAGCCGAGCCGAGCCGAGCCGAGCCGAGCCGAGCCGAGCCGAGCCGAGCCGAGCCGAGCCGAGCCGAGCCGAGCCGAGCCGAGCCGAGCCGAGCCGAGCCGAGCCGAGCCGAGCCGAGCCGAGCCGAGCCGAGCCGAGCCGAGCCGAGCCGAGCCGAGCCGAGCCGAGCCGAGCCGAGCCGAGCCGAGCCGAGCCGAGCCGAGCCGAGCCGAGCCGAGCCGAGCCGAGCCGAGCCGAGCCGAGCCGAGCCGAGCCGAGCCGAGCCGAGCCGAGCCGAGCCGAGCCGAGCCGAGCCGAGCCGAGCCGAGCCGAGCCGAGCCGAGCCGAGCCGAGCCGAGCCGAGCCGAGCCGAGCCGAGCCGAGCCGAGCCGAGCCGAGCCGAGCCGAGCCGAGCCGAGCCGAGCCGAGCCGAGCCGAGCCGAGCCGAGCCGAGCCGAGCCGAGCCGAGCCGAGCCGAGCCGAGCCGAGCCGAGCCGAGCCGAGCCGAGCCGAGCCGAGCCGAGCCGAGCCGAGCCGAGCCGAGCCGAGCCGAGCCGAGCCGAGCCGAGCCGAGCCGAGCCGAGCCGAGCCGAGCCGAGCCGAGCCGAGCCGAGCCGAGCCGAGCCGAGCCGAGCCGAGCCGAGCCGAGCCGAGCCGAGCCGAGCCGAGCCGAGCCGAGCCGAGCCGAGCCGAGCCGAGCCGAGCCGAGCCGAGCCGAGCCGAGCCGAGCCGAGCCGAGCCGAGCCGAGCCGAGCCGAGCCGAGCCGAGCCGAGCCGAGCCGAGCCGAGCCGAGCCGAGCCGAGCCGAGCCGAGCCGAGCCGAGCCGAATCAAAAACCAATGACGACTCTTTGTGGACTGATCTATCATCCATGGCTATGGCATGCCATTTCACGGCAACAAATTAGAAGCTGCAATCTGGTTCGAAATTTTAAGACTCTTCTCTTCTTTTGGTGTGCAGCTAGTGAAGACAGAGACCCGAGCAGAGAGAAAGAGAGATAGGTGGGCGACCGACCTCCGATGTGACGACCCGAATCCGGATCCCGATCAGCAGGACCTGAGAGCCAAGCCATCACTCGGGACGGTTAACGGAAAATAGGGACTATTTTTTTTTTAACATTATACTTTTTAATCATTGACAGAGAGAAAGTTCTCAGGAGTTGAAGATAAAATAAGAAGCAGTTGAAACCCAAAGGGCAGAGTAAATGACAAAATAAAAGGGTGAAACAGAAAATAGAAATGAACTGTAAATATAAAGGTAGAGTAAAACAGGAAAATGTAGGCGGAAGGCATTCTCTGTATTTAAAAGTAAAACGAGAACAACAGTAAACAGAATTAAAATTGAAAGGGTAGAACAAATAACAGAGAAACACAGAGGGAAATGGCTCTCTGAGATTGAAATGAAATGGGATACAATTGAAATCAGGAGGCAGAGAACAGGAAGACTGGAAGCAAGGAGAAATGAAACCGTACAATCGGTGGATATAATAAGACAAAACAGGTGACGTCATTCGGAAGACGTAGCTGACGTCAGACGGAAGGTGTTATGACATCATCGGAAGATGCAGGCAGCAAATGAAAATCGGAAGATGAGATGAGTCAGACGGAAGGTGTTATGACATCATCGGAAGATGCAGGCAGCAAATGAAATCGGTAGAAGAAAACCTAAGGTAGAAACACTGTTTGGCGGTGGGTATGAATGAGACAAAACACAAACAGTGCCTATCGGTAGATGTGGTTTTCTTAAAACATAACGGGCAGCGGTGCACGTGAATTTTTACACGTAGCGGTGGATGTAAATTTTAAAAACGGGCAGCGGGCAGCGGCAGACATGATACCTAAAGTAAAACACATTTGTCAGTAGATGGGCCGTAGATATAGGCAAAATTCTATCAGTGGATGTAATCGGAAGACATAGTTTTAAAAGCAGAATTTGACAACTTTTAACAGGAAGACATACTAACAGAAAACCTTAAAACAGAAGGCATAAAGGTTTCAAACCTTCAAAACCCGATTTCAAAACAAAGTTTTGAATCATGCTCTACAAGTGACAGGGGGTTCAAGAAAACAAACTGCATGGATGGCTCTAAAACTCGAGACCATCCATGCACAACCCTAAAAGACAGATTTCCAAAACAGTTCCAGAATATTTCAGAATGTACAGACAACTGTCAAATACAGAGATTTAAAACTTAAATAGCAGGGACTATACATTATGCAATATCTAACAGAATCCCAAAGGAGTTTTAAAACAAAACACCAGAATTTCAGTAAAATTTACAGACATAACTTCACTTTAAAACTTAAACCTCTTAAAAGAAACATGTCTGGCTGCAGCAACCAATCCCACACAAGCTCGAGCCACCGATCACTTATACATCAGACTGAGGCATTAACTCCTCATCTACGGGTTCAGTACCTACATCAGAGAGTTCTTCTATGAGCTTAAAGCTCAGTAAGAACATATAGAATGCAGTGATGCATATGCTATGCATGCGGTTTTCAGAAATTCAGTGACAGTACAGTACATTATGTTTCAGTGGCAGAGGGGTATAAGTGGGGCTTATAGGGGAACTGGCAAGTGCACGACAGGCACAAACAGAGATACAGAACAGAACAGAAATAGATCTGAGGGCCAGTCCCCGTCCCACACTTAACTGGTACATTTCAGTCAGATTTTATCTTGCTTAACTTCAAATCCGTGTACAGAAAACAGTTTTGCATGAACTTTCAGAAAATCGTGTATGCATGGACATTTACAGTGCTTACAGTTAATACAACAGAGAACAAGAAGATAAAACAACAGGAACCTAAACAGAAACCACAGAACTTAACTCTAACCCTTTTTACCCGAAACCAGCCAACAGAATGTAAAACCTAGTACCTCCGAGATGTAGGGCCTTAAGGGCCAACCTACGGATATGAACTTACCTGTTTGCTGCAGAGTTGAAAATCTTGAACGTCTCGGTGTTGCACGAACCTATAACATGCAACATTACTTACTTGTCGTCCTTAGCAACCGAGGTACCTGAATCCTATTCTGTTACCATGCTCGACCTATAACAGGATAATTTCACATCAATTTCTATAACTCATATTCGCCATATAATTCCTAACCCTTATCCAAAATCAATACATTTCATCAACTACAACGTTGAACATCAAAACTCCACAATTACATTTCATGGCAATAAACCTCAATTCAGTATCACACACATGTATAATTATTGATTCCAATCTCGGCAAATTCAATTTCAATAAGTCCAAGTACTTCCAAATACAATTTCTCAATCAAGTTCAACCTAAATATCTCAATGCACTAGTTTAAACGAATGCTAACACTATTCCAAATTTTCCAAACTCAACCATTTACCAACTCCCTTACTTGAACCATATCTGCATTTACACATATTAAACATCATGAAAAAGGAAAAATTTCAGCAATCAAGATCCAACAGTTTTGTGCCTCCTTGTTCAACAAACGAAACTTCTCCTCTTCCTAACCAAAGTTCAACATTCAATGAAAACCCAGATTTTAACATTTCTCCAACTCTAACCAATAGCCATAAACTCACCATAAAACCATCAGTATGCTTACACATCATGATTAAGCATCCAAGAAAAGAGAAATACAGCAACCAAATCTCAATCACAACCAGAATTCAAATGTCGACATTCAGACACAAAATAACAAGGGATTTAACGTTTATTTCTGAATTTTCGTGCATCGCACTCTCCAGTCACCAAGCGTCTAACAAATCCATCGAACCTAACAATAACCAACACCCTTAACCCTAAACATAGGAACTATCAAGGGAAAGCACTTTTCTTACCTTATACACCAAAGAGGAGGGGGTGGGAGGGGGGGGGGGGGGGGGGGGGGGGGGGGGGGGGGGGGGGGGGGGGGGGGGGGGGGGGGGGGGGGGGGGGGGGGGGGGGGGGGGGGGGGGGGGGGGGGGGGGGGGGGGGGGGGGGGGGGGGGGGGGGGGGGGGGGGGGGGGGGGGGGGGGGGGGGGGGGGGGGGGGGGGGGGGGGGGGGGGGGGGGGGGGGGGGGGGGGGGGGGGGGGGGGGGGGGGGGGGGGGGGGGGGGGGGGGGGGGGGGGGGGGGGGGGGGGGGGGGGGGGGGGGGGGGGGGGGGGGGGGGGGGGGGGGGGGGGGGGGGGGGGGGGGGGGGGGGGGGGGGGGGGGGGGGGGGGGGGGGGGGGGGGGGGGGGGGGGGGGGGGGGGGGGGGGGGGGGGGGGGGGGGGGGGGGGGGGGGGGGGGGGGGGGGGGGGGGGGGGGGGGGGGGGGGGGGGGGGGGGGGGGGGGGGGGGGGGGGGGGGGGGGGGGGGGGGGGGGGGGGGGGGGGGGGGGGGGGGGGGGGGGGGGGGGGGGGGGGGGGGGGGGGGGGGGGGGGGGGGGGGGGGGGGGGGGGGGGGGGGGGGGGGGGGGGGGGGGGGGGGGGGGGGGGGGGGGGGGGGGGGGGGGGGGGGGGGGGGGGGGGGGGGGGGGGGGGGGGGGGGGGGGGGGGGGGGGGGGGGGGGGGGGGGGGGGGGGGGGGGGGGGGGGGGGGGGGGGGGGGGGGGGGGGGGGGGGGGGGGGGGGGGGGGGGGGGGGGGGGGGGGGGGGGGGGGGGGGGGGGGGGGGGGGGGGGGGGGGGGGGGGGGGGGGGGGGGGGGGGGGGGGGGGGGGGGGGGGGGGGGGGGGGGGGGGGGGGGGGGGGGGGGGGGGGGGGGGGGGGGGGGGGGGGGGGGGGGGGGGGGGGGGGGGGGGGGGGGGGGGGGGGGGGGGGGGGGGGGGGGGGGGGGGGGGGGGGGGGGGGGGGGGGGGGGGGGGGGGGGGGGGGGGGGGGGGGGGGGGGGGGGGGGGGGGGGGGGGGGGGGGGGGGGGGGGGGGGGGGGGGGGGGGGGGGGGGGGGGGGGGGGGGGGGGGGGGGGGGGGGGGGGGGGGGGGGGGGGGGGGGGGGGGGGGGGGGGGGGGGGGGGGGGGGGGGGGGGGGGGGGGGGGGGGGGGGGGGGGGGGGGGGGGGGGGGGGGGGGGGGGGGGGGGGGGGGGGGGGGGGGGGGGGGGGGGGGGGGGGGGGGGGGGGGGGGGGGGGGGGGGGGGGGGGGGGGGGGGGGGGGGGGGGGGGGGGGGGGGGGGGGGGGGGGGGGGGGGGGGGGGGGGGGGGGGGGGGGGGGGGGGGGGGGGGGGGGGGGGGGGGGGGGGGGGGGGGGGGGGGGGGGGGGGGGGGGGGGGGGGGGGGGGGGGGGGGGGGGGGGGGGGGGGGGGGGGGGGGGGGGGGGGGGGGGGGGGGGGGGGGGGGGGGGGGGGGGGGGGGGGGGGGGGGGGGGGGGGGGGGGGGGGGGGGGGGGGGGGGGGGGGGGGGGGGGGGGGGGGGGGGGGGGGGGGGGGGGGGGGGGGGGGGGGGGGGGGGGGGGGGGGGGGGGGGGGGGGGGGGGGGGGGGGGGGGGGGGGGGGGGGGGGGGGGGGGGGGGGGGGGGGGGGGGGGGGGGGGGGGGGGGGGGGGGGGGGGGGGGGGGGGGGGGGGGGGGGGGGGGGGGGGGGGGGGGGGGGGGGGGGGGGGGGGGGGGGGGGGGGGGGGGGGGGGGGGGGGGGGGGGGGGGGGGGGGGGGGGGGGGGGGGGGGGGGGGGGGGGGGGGGGGGGGGGGGGGGGGGGGGGGGGGGGGGGGGGGGGGGGGGGGGGGGGGGGGGGGGGGGGGGGGGGGGGGGGGGGGGGGGGGGGGGGGGGGGGGGGGGGGGGGGGGGGGGGGGGGGGGGGGGGGGGGGGGGGGGGGGGGGGGGGGGGGGGGGGGGGGGGGGGGGGGGGGGGGGGGGGGACTCGCCCTCTACTGTAGCGAGCCGAGCAAGCGGGCTGGCTCGCTAGCCCGCCTGTTAGTCACCTCTATGTAAAACTGATTTATCAATTTCTTTCTAAACTATGAATATTTATGAAAAATGCAGTGCAGTGCTTGAGTTTACATTTAAAAATGTTTTCTTTCAATATCAAAACACCTCCACGAGCCAGAGATCTTCAAATCACCAAATCCTTATATAGCAGTTTAAAAACATGTTCAACAAGCCATGTGTTGGGCAAGTAAGTTTCCAGCATTTTGTTAGTAAAATAGTCCCACTAAAAAATGAAAGTTACTCAAGGACTCTTCTGACACACCAACATAAAAAAGTAACGAACCTTAGATCCGTTCGCTTCTCATGAGCCAAGAAGAAGTTGAAAAGTGACTGCGATCCAAGATCAGCCCACATCACCCCAAACTACCGGTGAGTAACTTAGCAACGGTACAACACGTTAATCAAAGAGTGGGTTGCAAACCAATCAACCACTGCACCACTAACATAACGTCCATTGGTGTCTGGCAATAGGGGTATTCAAACCGAATAAGAATCGGTAAACCAAACTGGAACTGACCAGTTTGGTCTGATTCGGGTCGGTTTTAATTTTTTTTAAACATAATTTTGGTTCCAAATTTTAGAACTGATAAAATGGTTTCAGTTTTCGGTTTGACAGATTCAAAACCCATGTAAACTGAACTGATAAAATTTTAGATTTAAAAAGAAAAAGCTGAAAAACCTGATTCGTTGAGTTGTAATCCCTGATTTCCTAATTTTTCTTTACTCCCCTCTATTAATACAACACTCAATGGAAGATGCAGAATCTTCATTCTTCACCGTCTTCACATTTCGTCTTGCGAGACGAGTTGCATCTGCCGTCAGACTTGCATCTTGTGGCCAACCAAAATCCTCTAGAGATAATCAGTCAGGGGTAGAAACTCAGAACCCATCTTTCTTCCTTGAACGAATTTGGAAAAAGGAAGAAAGATTCATCTTGCGGAGACTTTTCAATTTTTTGACAATCTTTGTAACTACCCTTTTTGTTGTAAGTATTTGTTGAATAACTAGATTGCTGACTCATTCACTGAACAAATCTTCTACATAGGTCCTCCCTTTTTACTGTTCATCAAAAAAATCAAAAATTTCTGGTGAGAATTGGAATCCTATGAATAGTCCAGGAAGATTTTGAGTTTCAACAATCACAAGTAATCTGAATTTTAAATTTCAATGATAGTGAATGCAAATATTTTTTAGACATCAAATTTGGAAGTCTAGATTTTTGAACGCGTATGAAGGTTTTAATTTTTGTTCTTATTTATGGATTTGGGATACATCACTCTTAGTGGGGATAGCATACACGACAAAGCATTGTGTATTAAATATTTCCACTAAACTTTAATTTTGGTTAATCTCACAAAACTGAAGCAAGGATAGAAAATAATTTGAAACATACTTATTATTTGTAGTGAAAAGCAAGAAAGAGAGCAGAAGAAAAAAACTACAATTTTCTTTAACAGAGCCGACATTTGATCAAGGTGTGTTTTCTATTTTTATTTCTATTTCTTTTGTTATTTTACTATCTTTTACATAATTTGTTTGAATTTTGTATTTTGCAGAGCTTATAACAACTAGTGGAGGAAATGGACAAGTTGAAACTCTTTCATGAATAGAACCTTGTATGTTTTTTTATATTTTTTTTACTAATTACTATCATTAATATATTTTTGTTTTTGAACTTTATATATTGTAGAGCTTATATCAACTAGTGAAGGCAATGGACAACTCGGAACTCATTGACGAATTTGACTTGTTACAATTAATATTTTATTGCTTAATTATATTTTGATTAATTTTGAGTTTGATATTGAACTTTATAGCTTTCTTTTCTTACTTAATATTTTAATTTGATTTTATACTTTAGATTTTGATTGTTTAGTTTATAGATATTTATATTTTTTTTAGTTGAAATAAAAATATTTTTTATTATTTTCTAAACAGAGCCCCTTTAGACCAACAAGTAAGTTTTTTTGCATTATTTATTATTAAATACTAAATATAACAGTGCAACTAATGTTATTTGTTTTGTTCTTTGTTAGGTAGAGTAGCGCAGCAAAGTGCAATTTGGAATTGAAATAAAAGTATTATATGAGTTAAAATATATATATTATTTATATTATGAGTAGAATCGGAATCGAACCAAAATTTTCGGTTCCGTTCAGGTTCTTTTCTAGTCATTAAAAATACTAGTATAGGTTCAAAAATAATAGAATCGATTTAAAGCGGTTTGGTTCAATGTTAAAACTGAACCCAACCAACTTATGAACACCTCTAGTCAGCAAGCAAGCTACAGTGCAATACCACCCAGCGTATCATATAAAAACATCCTGACCAGGTAACCCAAAGATCACATAATTACCGACCTATATACATTTCACAACGAATAAACAAGCAACTTTCACTCATTAGAAGATGCATATCATCCGACTCTAGTTGCTTAACAAGATACAACCCAAAACAACCAAAAACTTATATCAACTGACTCAATCAACTCCAACACAAGCATCTGAATAGACTCCAGTTATTTTGGGTTCTCGGCAGCAGCAACCCAAGACAACTGGAGTTCGATACCAGAATGGTTCTTCCAACCAATTAAAAGCAGTCCATCGGGCGTGCATATACATCAATTCAAAATAAAATATCCTGCACCTAAAATTTATACATGTAAAACATAAGTACATATACGTAAAAAAAAGAACATGTAGGCGATAAGGCTCCGTTACGATTTGCATAGGTGTCAAAATAATTTTTGAAAACTATAAAATGTAATGCAGTACAATATATAAACCGCTACATTAATGATGACCATGACCTTACCAAAAATTCGAGCACGCTTGCTAGATCTGCTAGATCAGGCACTGGAAACAAGTTATTGAATTTCAAGATGATGAAAACAAGGACACAATCGGAATCAGATACAACCCAAAACAACCAAAAACTTATATCAACTGACTCAATCAACTCCAACACAAGCATCTGAATAGACTCCAGTTATTTTGGGTTCTCGGCAGCAGCAACCCAAGACAACTGGAGTTCGATACCAGAATGGTTCTTCCAACCAATTAAAAGCAGTCCATCGGGCGTGCATATACATCAATTCAAAATAAAATATCCTGCACCTAAAATTTATACATGTAAAACATAAGTACATATACGTAAAAACTAACATGTAGGCGATAAGGCTCCGTTACGATTTGCATAGGTGTCAAAATAATTTTTGAAAACTATAAAATGTAATGCAGTACAATATATAAACCGCTACATTAATGATGACCATGACCTTACCAAAAATTCGAGCACGCTTGCTAGATCTGCTAGATCAGGCACTGGAAACAAGTTATTGAATTTCAAGATGATGAAAACAAGGACACAATCGGAACATATACCAACCCAACATCAATCACGAGAATTAATAAACCAGGCCAAATCACGGTTTTCATAGGTGTCAATCTACCAAAATAAGTTTTGAAAACTATGCAATGCAATGCAGTATAGTATAGAAACCTCTACCTCAATGACGGCGAAGACCTTATCGACAATTCGAACACGCTAGCAAGATGAGGCAGTGAAAACGAGACATCAGATTCCAAGACGCCAAAACCAAAGGATACAGTCAAAATTTATAGCACAGAAGTCCGTGGACATTTGCACTAATAGACAGAAGCAGTGGACACAGAAGTCCATGGACATTTGCACTAAAAGACAGAAGCAGTGGACACAGAAGTCCGTGGACATTTGCACTAAAAGACAGAAGCAGTGGACACAGAAGTCCGTGGACATTTGCACTAAAAGACAGAAGCAGTGGACACAGAAGTCCGTGGACATTTGCACTAAAAGACAGAAGCAGTGGACACAGAAGTCCGTGGACATTTGCACTAAAAGACAGAAGCAGTGGACACAGAAGTCCGTGGACATTTGCACTAAAAGACAGAAGCAGTGGACACAGAAGTCCGTGGACATTTGCACTAAAAGACAGAAGCAGTGGACACAGAAGTCCGTGGACATTTGCACTAAAAGACAGAAGCAGTGGACACAGAAGTCCGTGGACATTTGCACTAAAAGACAGAAGCAGTGGACACAGAAGTCCGTGGACATTTGCACTAAAAGACAGAAGCAGTGGACACAGAAGTCCGTGGACATTTGCACTAAAAGACAGAAGCAGTGGACACAGAAGTCCGTGGACATTTGCACTAAAAGACAGAAGCAGTGGACACAGAAGTCCGTGGACATTTGCACTAAAAGACAGAAGCAGTGGACACAGAAGTCCGTGGACATTTGCACTAAAAGACAGAAGCAGTGGACACAGAAGTCCGTGGACATTTGCACTAAAAGACAGAAGCAGTGGACACAGAAGTCCGTGGACATTTGCACTAAAAGACAGAAGCAGTGGACACAGAAGTCCGTGGACATTTGCACTAAAAGACAGAAGCAGTGGACACAGAAGTCCGTGGACATTTGCACTAAAAGACAGAAGCAGTGGACACAGAAGTCCGTGGACATTTGCACTAAAAGACAGAAGCAGTGGACACAGAAGTCCGTGGACATTTGCACTAAAAGACAGAAGCAGTGGACACAGAAGTCCGTGGACATTTGCACTAAAAGACAGAAGCAGTGGACACAGAAGTCCGTGGACATTTGCACTAAAAGACAGAAGCAGTGGACACAGAAGTCCGTGGACATTTGCACTAAAAGACAGAAGCAGTGGACACAGAAGTCCGTGGACATTTGCACTAAAAGACAGAAGCAGTGGACACAGAAGTCCGTGGACATTTGCACTAAAAGACAGAAGCAGTGGACACAGAAGTCCGTGGACATTTGCACTAAAAGACAGAAGCAGTGGACACAGAAGTCCGTGGACATTTGCACTAAAAGACAGAAGCAGTGGACACAGAAGTCCGTGGACATTTGCACTAAAAGACAGAAGCAGTGGACACAGAAGTCCGTGGACATTTGCACTAAAAGACAGAAGCAGTGGACACAGAAGTCCGTGGACATTTGCACTAAAAGACAGAAGCAGTGGACACAGAAGTCCGTGGACATTTGCACTAAAAGACAGAAGCAGTGGACACAGAAGTCCGTGGACATTTGCACTAAAAGACAGAAGCAGTGGACACAGAAGTCCGTGGACATTTGCACTAAAAGACAGAAGCAGTGGACACAGAAGTCCGTGGACATTTGCACTAAAAGACAGAAGCAGTGGACACAGAAGTCCGTGGACATTTGCACTAAAAGACAGAAGCAGTGGACACAGAAGTCCGTGGACATTTGCACTAAAAGACAGAAGCAGTGGACACAGAAGTCCGTGGACATTTGCACTAAAAGACAGAAGCAGTGGACACAGAAGTCCGTGGACATTTGCACTAAAAGACAGAAGCAGTGGACACAGAAGTCCGTGGACATTTGCACTAAAAGACAGAAGCAGTGGACACAGAAGTCCGTGGACATTTGCACTAAAAGACAGAAGCAGTGGACACAGAAGTCCGTGGACATTTGCACTAAAAGACAGAAGCAGTGGACACAGAAGTCCGTGGACATTTGCACTAAAAGACAGAAGCAGTGGACACAGAAGTCCGTGGACATTTGCACTAAAAGACAGAAGCAGTGGACACAGAAGTCCGTGGACATTTGCACTAAAAGACAGAAGCAGTGGACACAGAAGTCCGTGGACATTTGCACTAAAAGACAGAAGCAGTGGACACAGAAGTCCGTGGACATTTGCACTAAAAGACAGAAGCAGTGGACACAGAAGTCCGTGGACATTTGCACTAAAAGACAGAAGCAGTGGACACAGAAGTCCGTGGACATTTGCACTAAAAGACAGAAGCAGTGGACACAGAAGTCCGTGGACATTTGCACTAAAAGACAGAAGCAGTGGACACAGAAGTCCGTGGACATTTGCACTAAAAGACAGAAGCAGTGGACACAGAAGTCCGTGGACATGCTATGCATGAATATTTTCACATACATGAACATTACATTACATTTCACTTGACAGGGAGGTATAAGTGGGCTTATAGAGGAATTGGCGCATATACATACTTGACATAACAAGACATGACACTAGTTAGTAATTTTGTAGGGTCCTAGGGGAAGCAAAGGAAAAAAAAAAAAAAAAAAAAAAAAAAAAAAAAAAAAAAAAAAAAAAAAAAAAAAAAAAAAAAAAAAAAAAAAAAAAAAAAAAAAAAAAAAAAAAAAAAAAAAAAAAAAAAAAAAAAAAAAAAAAAAAAAAAAAAAAAAAAAAAAAAAAAAAAAAAAAAAAAAAAAAAAAAAAAAAAAAAAAAAAAAAAAAAAAAAAAAAAAAAAAAAAAAAAAAAAAAAAAAAAAAAAAAAAAAAAAAAAAAAAAAAAAAAAAAAAAAAAAAAAAAAAAAAAAAAAAAAAAAAAAAAAAAAAAAAAAAAAAAAAAAAAAAAAAAAAAAAAAAAAAAAAAAAAAAAAAAAAAAAAAAAAAAAAAAAAAAAAAAAAAAAAAAAAAAAAAAAAAAAAAAAAAAAAAAAAAAAAAAAAAAAAAAAAAAAAAAAAAAAAAAAAAAAAAAAAAAAAAAAAAAAAAAAAAAAAAAAAAAAAAAAAAAAAAAAAAAAAAAAAAAAAAAAAAAAAAAAAAAAAAAAAAAAAAAAAAAAAAAAAAAAAAAAAAAAAAAAAAAAAAAAAAAAAAAAAAAAAAAAAAAAAAAAAAAAAAAAAAAAAAAAAAAAAAAAAAAAAAAAAAAAAAAAAAAAAAAAAAAAAAAAAAAAAAAAAAAAAAAAAAAAAAAAAAAAAAAAAAAAAAAAAAAAAAAAAAAAAAAAAAAAAAAAAAAAAAAAAAAAAAAAAAAAAAAAAAAAAAAAAAAAAAAAAAAAAAAAAAAAAAAAAAAAAAAAAAAAAAAAAAAAAAAAAAAAAAAAAAAAAAAAAAAAAAAAAAAAAAAAAAAAAAAAAAAAAAAAAAAAAAAAAAAAAAAAAAAAAAAAAAAAAAAAAAAAAAAAAAAAAAAAAAAAAAAAAAAAAAAAAAAAAAAAAAAAAAAAAAAAAAAAAAAAAAAAAAAAAAAAAAAAAAAAAAAAAAAAAAAAAAAAAAAAAAAAAAAAAAAAAAAAAAAAAAAAAAAAAAAAAAAAAAAAAAAAAAAAAAAAAAAAAAAAAAAAAAAAAAAAAAAAAAAAAAAAAAAAAAAAAAAAAAAAAAAAAAAAAAAAAAAAAAAAAAAAAAAAAAAAAAAAAAAAAAAAAAAAAAAAAAAAAAAAAAAAAAAAAAAAAAAAAAAAAAAAAAAAAAAAAAAAAAAAAAAAAAAAAAAAAAAAAAAAAAAAAAAAAAAAAAAAAAAAAAAAAAAAAAAAAAAAAAAAAAAAAAAAAAAAAAAAAAAAAAAAAAAAAAAAAAAAAAAAAAAAAAAAAAAAAAAAAAAAAAAAAAAAAAAAAAAAAAAAAAAAAAAAAAAAAAAAAAAAAAAAAAAAAAAAAAAAAAAAAAAAAAAAAAAAAAAAAAAAAAAAAAAAAAAAAAAAAAAAAAAAAAAAAAAAAAAAAAAAAAAAAAAAAAAAAAAAAAAAAAAAAAAAAAAAAAAAAAAAAAAAAAAAAAAAAAAAAAAAAAAAAAAAAAAAAAAAAAAAAAAAAAAAAAAAAAAAAAAAAAATAACGTTTAACTTGTCCATATTTACTAACTAGCTTAGAAGATTACCTTTTGTGGAGAAAAATGGAGAAAACTGGAAAAAGGTTGAGGTTAAAATCGTCGTTGGTCGCCTGGAAGAGAGAAAACATAGAAGAGATGGAAGGAAACAGAGAAGTGAAGTGTGAAAGTGGAAAGCTTAACGTGGAAGAGATTTGGACAAGTGGCATGCCCACATTGGCTCACTCCCACCAACCTTAATCTACTTCCTAAATTGCCCCTCTTTGGTTTCCAACTAAATTGTCATTTAGTTCTTTGTTTCGGTTACTCCTTGGTTTGGTCTCCCCCACTAAACATTCCACAATTCCAATAAAATATTCACTACATTAATAGCGAAATAATCCCGACCAATAATTCAAGGGATAATTCCATGGCCAAAATGTCGGGTGTTACAGATTCATATAGATCTAACTCTGATACCAAATGATGAGAATAGTGATATTAAAGGAATTAGAGTCAAAATTTTAAGAATAAAATTTGAGACTTTGAAAATAAGAAATGAAACTTTACGAGCAAAGTTCAAAACTTTGAGAACAATAATCAAAATTTAAGGAATGAAATTCGAACTTTAAAAATGTTAATCGAAATTTTAAAAATGAAACTCGAAACTTTAAGATCAATAGTCGAAATTTCAAGAGTGAAATTCGAGGCTTTAAGAAAAAGAATGAAAATTTGAAGAATAAAATTCGAAACTTTGAGTGTGAAAATTGAAATTTCAAGAATTAAATTTGAAACTTTAGTCAAAATTAATTTTTTTTTTTAATATGAATAATTTCAAAAGACGAATTCAGGGGAAGAAGAGCTTGACAGAAAATAAAGATAGCGCTTGAATCTATGAGTCTTTGCTCTGATACAAAATTAGGAGAACCAGGAGTATATCAAACTTGAGACCGGTTCTTACCAACAAGTTTGATCTGAGTCAAGCTCATTATTTGATAATTTTGGTTCTGTCGGCAAGATTCGATTGGGGTCAAGTTCCCTATACTTGATTCAAAAGCGTTCTTGAGTTTCTATTATATGTTGTTGTTAGGTCTTAGATTCTCGAAATCCAAGGTTCGCATCACGTACTTTTCACTTCGTCGCTTTTAATCACCTTGGCACACACAAGACCTGCAAAACTGCATATAAAAAAATTGGGATAAAGTATAAACGTTGAATTTTGAGATTCCATTCAATTTAAATTTTGAGCCGTTTTTTTTAACAAAATGAATATCAAACTTTAAGGTTTGTTCAACTTAAACCCTCAACTTCTTTTTTGGACAAAGTACCATGAACAAATTGGACCCTCTTTTCATAATCGAACCGAAACAATATTATATATAATTTTAGTTTTAATTTTAAAAATCACAAAAATCAAACCAAACCTACCAAAAAAAGAGCCTAAACTGACTAAAACAAACCCAAAATCGTGTCCAAATCGAAATATATAAAATCGAAGCGGAACCAAATGTAGCAAAACCAAATCAATTCAGTTCGGATTTCGCTTCCGAAGCAAGATCTAGTTTGTTCACCTTACAAAATTTGATATTCGTTTTATTCTTAAAAAATGTAACTCCCCCGACCCCACCCTGGCTCGGTGCACTACTTTGCTAACAAGTCCCGCATTAAAACAACATTTAAAAATAATTTTCGTAAATTTTTTGACTCGTTTTCGGGTTTTTCAAACCCTCGAGTTTTGTTAGAAAGTGTGCCCAAAATACAGTTAAAATGCGTCAGAAAATGTCGGGTTAAAACCAGTTCGAAATAGGACAATTTGAAAAAAATTAAAATTTAATGTTTTTTTTTTTATGAAACAGTGGCGATCAATCGCAACAATGTGGCGATTGATCGCCACCCTCGCTGGTGCTACAGTACCAGAGAGGCTGGCTGGCGATCGCCCCTGCACTCCCAGCCGACCCTCACCCCTTTTTCTTCAATTTTCTCCAAGCTAAACACTTCAAAAAATTCCGAAATTTTTACCGTACACTCCCAACACCTAAATCTTCAAGTCTCGTAAAAATCTCGGAAAACCGACTTAAAACGGATAAATAAAAAAATAACAAACGTAACCCGACATTATTTCATTTAAAATCAAAACGGACAGCATAACGCCTAAAATCCGATAAACCAAATCTTGAAAATTTAATACCAAAAACATACTAGTTCCCTCCCCAAACACTTACGACCATTATTCAACAATCAAATAACACCAATATTTGAAAACCTTCCAAACTAATTACGAAGCCGTTGTACAACAAAACCTTATCACATTTACAAAAACACGTTCACATTTTGTTCTAACTTACTTCCAAAACACAAAACATTACAAACACTAAGACAAACTATTTATCCCATAGTTTTCACCTCCCACATTACCTCCTACATTGCCCGAGGTATACAGTGGTCAAAACGTCCCAACAATAGTCTACACCGGTGGACTCCGTACTCCTCCGACTGCGGCCTAATCCTCGGCGGTCTCGTCTACCTCACCTGTATAAAACTCGTCACCTACACCATAGAACACAAAAAGGTAAGCCTAATGCTTAGCAAGTAGGGAAATAATGCACAATAACACACTAAATGTTCGACTCAACCCTAACATGTAGTTTCTACACACTCTGTTGTTTTCTTTTCATTTCAATTGCATTTATCTTTCACTTCAAGTGAACCAAGTAGGCACACGCCCCCACACAGTCCAGGACGGCCACACCTTGATTCACGGAGCGAGACCGGAGGCACACGTCCTAACACAGTCCGGGACGGCCAACGCGAATCTCCCCCAATCGATCGTAGAATCCTCATTGTGCCTTCAAGCACGAACAGGTCGAGGCATTCATACTCACGACAGATTACGTACATTAGCAGCATCTCGAATAAAATCCCTCGCGGGGTGCTCAACGAGCCACTAGCCCGACGAAGCTATTCTACTCCGAGACTACGTTGCAATCAATTCTTATCTTTTCGTTTCATTCTCACCACTCAAGCATGCAAAACACGTGGTTTCGTAGTTTAGAAAACAATGATGCATGACATAAAGCAAAACAAGCAAAACAATCAAACAAACAACCATTCCCTACCGTTCTATGGTGTAGGCCCTAAGGCAACAAACACACATCCGCTACTTTCCTGGTTGCTCCAAAGATGGTTCGTCACTTCGTCTCACCGAACGACGCGCTCGCTTACCTAACCATTAAGGAAAAATTACTTAGTAACCAACTAAAGGATTCTAAAAATTCAACTAACTCTACTTTTTAACCTAAAACTAACCAATACTCAAACAATCTCACACTTAAACATATAAACCCGATTTTTACCCAAAATTGACCGTCAAACTTCAAAAGGTCATAACTTTCTCGTTTTTCAACGGATTTTGACGTGCCACCCCAATTCGGAAACCTCTACACGTCTACTATCCATTGAAACACTTGAATTAACCAAACAAATCATTTGGCCAAGCTGAAATCCAGAAAACAGAACGGGCCCCCTTTGAGTTAAAAACCGGTTTTTCTCAAATTCAACTCAAATCTTAAATCTCACTCCATAAATCACCTAAACTAAGTCATCCGACAACTAAATCATCAAAATTGAAAAGAAATCTAACATTTAAAGTCAAAAATTTGGAATCCATCATTTAGGGTTTCCATACCCTACACAACCTTCACCAAAACTACCATAAAACCCCTAAAAACAACCTCTTAACATATAAAACTTAAAACCCTAACAAAACTAACCTTAAATCCCTTGAACTCACTTGATGAAATGAAGGAGATGGAGCTTCAATGGCTGCCAAGAAGAATCGTGGAGAGCAAGGGAGGAAGATGATTAACTTTACCAAAAATTCACCTTTTTAACTAATCTAATTTTGCCTTTTTATTTTTCTCCACCATGCTTTTCAAAATTATAAAACTAACCCACTCTTGATCCTTGAATTCCAACGTGATTGGCTTCTTTTAATCCCCACTTTTCATTCATTTAATTAAATTTATTTCCTTACAAAAATTTCCCATTGGCTAGTTGACTTTTCAAAATGGTTTGGTTTGAATTGTCAAACCATTTCTCTTCTTTTTCTTGCATGACTTAATTCCAATTCAAATCCTTTATCCTTTAACAATAAACCCTCCTATCCGCTTAATCTAAGACATACGTGCGTTACCAGAAATTTTCGAGTGTTACAATCCACCCTCCTTACAAAAATTTTGTCCTCAAAATTTGCATACCTGAAGAGCTCAGGATAGCGCTCCATCATGTCTTGTTGTCGCTCCCACATCGCTTCCTCTACGCTGTGGTTGCGCCACAGCACCTTCACCAGTGGAATGTCTTTATTGCGCAATTTCTTCACTGCATAATCTAAGATGTCCACTGGCTTCTCCTCATAGGACAATGTAGGCTGCACTTCTATCTCCTCCTGTACTACGACATGCGATGGATCTCTTAGGCATTTCCGTAGCATCGATACGTGGAAAACATTGTGCACACCCTCCATTGCAGCAGGCAACTCCAACTGGTACGCTGTTTTCCCCACTCTTTTCACAATCGGGAATGGACCAACATATCTCGGAGTCAACTTCCCTCGCTTCCCAAACTTCATCACACCCTTAAACGGTGATATCTTCAAGAACACCTCATCGCCTACCTCAAACTCCAGCTCTCGTCTCCTACCGTCTGCATAACTCTTTTGGCGACTCTGAGCTGTCAGAATGCATTGCCGAATGAACTGAATTTTATCTGTAGTTTGCTGCACAATCTCCGGACCAATCAAACTAGATTCTCCGACCTCATCCCAATAAAGAGGCGATCTGCACTTCCGTCCGTATAGAGCCTCGTATGGAGCCATTCCAATAGTATCCTGATGACTATTGTTATACGAAAACTCCACCAAAGGTACATACCTACTCCAGGAGCCCTGAAACTCCAACACACACGCTCGGAGCATATCCTCAAGAATCTGAATAGTACGCTCAGATTGTCCATCCGTTTGAGGATGAAAAGCAGTGCTGAAATTCAACTGAGTCCCCATCGCCTTATGCAGACTCTTCCAAAATTTTGAAGTGAACCTCGGGTCCCTGTCTGATACAATCAAAGTCGGCACACCATGTAATCTCAAGATCTCCTGAACGTAAAGTTCAGTAAACTGATCCATACTGTACGTCATTTTCACCGGTAGAAAATAGGCTGACTTTGTTAAACGATCTACGATCAACTATATACCATCGAATCCCTTCGTCGTCCTAGGCAATCCAACAACGAAGTCCATTGAAATCTGGTCCCACTTCCACTCAGGAACCGGTAATGGCTGTAACTTTCCAGCAGGTCTCTGATGCTCTGCCTTCACCTGCTGACAGATCAAACATGCTTCTACAAGTTCAGCCACTGACTTCTTCATACCGGGCCACCAGTAGTGCTGCTTGAGGTCTCTGTACATCTTCGTACTGCCTGGATGAACAGAAAATGTTGAAGAATGAGCTTCAACTAAAATCTCCTTCCGAAGCTGTTCGTTGCTCGGAACATACCACCGATTACGAAACTTCAGAATACCATCATCCGAGTAACTGAACTCCGTCCGATGGTCAGACACCATACTCAGCTTAAATTTATTGCACTCCAAATCTCCCTGCTGAGCTTCTCTAATTTTCTCTAAAATGGTAGGTTTCAGAGAAAGATCTGATAACACGGCAGTCACGTCTGAAATCAACTCTAAATCGAATCTCTGCAACTCCATACACAACTCCCTGGACATCTCCACATTCAAAGCTGAAACTAAAGTCGATACACGACTTAAGGCATCTGTAACTACATTGGCTTTTCCTGGGTGGTATTTAATTTCCAAATCATAATCCTTTACAAACTCTAACCACCGCCTCTGCCTCATATTCAACTCCTTCTGTGTGAAGATATACTTCAGACTTTTGTGATCTGAATATACCTCACATTGCTGACCATATAAATAATGCCGCCAGATTTTCAAAGCAAACACCACAACAGCTAACTCCAAGTCATGGGTTGGATAATTCTTCTCATACGACTTTAGCTGCCTGGAAGCATATGCTATTACCTTATCATTCTGCATAAGCACACAACCCAGACCTATCCGAGAGGCATCACAATAAATACAGAACTTCTCCTCAGCTACAGGCAACGTCAAAACTGGAGCTGTTGTTAAATTCTGCTTCAACGTCTGAAAACTTAGCTCACACTCTTCAGACCATTCATACTTCACATCCTTTCGTGTCAAACGAGTCATAGGTGCTGCAATTTTAGAAAACCCTTCAATAAATCTTCGGTAATAGCCAGCCAACCCCAGAAAACTCCGAATCTCGCTAACATTCTTCGGTTGAGGCCATTCGTTAATCGATTGAATCTTAGCCGGATCCACAGATAATCCGCCACTGGAAATTACGTGACCAAGAAAATGCACCTTAGTCAACCAAAAGTCGCACTTCGAAAACTTGGCATATAACTGATGCCGTCTCAAAGTTTCCAGAACTATCCTCATATGCTCCTTATGCTCCTCTTCATCACAGGAATAAACCAAAATGTCATCGATAAACACAATCACAAATTTATCGAGATACTCTCTGAACACTCAATTCATCAAGTCCATAAATGCAGCTGGAGCATTCGTCAAACCAAACGACATAACCAGGAACTCATAATGTCCATACCAAGTCCTGAAAGCCGTCTTCGGGATATCCTGCGATTTAACTTTCAACTGGTAATACCCCGATCTAAGATCAATTTTAGAAAATATCCTAGCTCCATGCAACTGATTGAACAAGTCATCTATCCTTGGCAACGGATACTTGTTTTTCACAGTTAGCTTGTTCAGCTCCCGATAGTCAACACACATTCGCAGCGACCCGTCCTTCTTCTTCACAAACAACACAGGCGCTCCCCAAGGTGAAAAACTAGGGAGAATAAAGCCCTTGTCAACCAATTCCTCTAACTGCTTCTTCAATTCTTTTAACTCGGGAGGAGCCAACCTGTAAGGATTCTTCGACAAAGGTTCAGCTCCAGGATACGTGTCAATGGCAAACTCGATTTCCCGGTCCGGAGGTAGACCAGGCAAATCATCTAGGAACACCTCAGGAAACTCTCGGACAACTAAAACATCCTGAGGTTTAACTTCTACTAAAGATTGAGAATCAACTATCGTTGCAAGAAAACATACAAACTCACCAGTAAGAAATCCCCGAGTATCGAGTGAAGCCATAACTGAAAGCTTCTATACCTGCCTCAAAGATTGTAGTGTCAAATTCTCACCATTCGGAGGATGAAAATTAACTGTCCCGGTTCTGCAATCAATGGTGGCATGGTGACGGAACAACCAATCCATACCGAGTATAACATCATACCCGGTAATCCTCATAACTATCAAATCAGCAGGCAGCTGCTTCTTTCCAACCGATATCGAACTATTCAATACCATCTGGTCCGAGTGCAGACACTCGCCAGAAGGTAGCTTCACATCATAAAGACATTCAGCCGGACTCACATCCATATTCACTTTTACCACAAATGCAGTTGCCACAAAGAAATGAGAAGCACCTGAGTCTATCAAAATAAATGCAGTCACAGAATTAACAAACACAGTACCTGAGATAACAGCAGCTCGATCCTCTCCCTCAAGCTCTATCATAGCGAAGATTCTGGGCATTGCTTTGAATGGTTCTTTCTTCGCTACAGGGCAATCCTTAACCATGTGACCAGGTTTATTGCAATTAAAACATCGAAGAACTTTCGGCTTCGGGCAGTCTCGAAACATATGGCCAGACTCAAAGCAATTGTAACATTTGCCATCGTACTGTCCACATTACCTGGGTGAGACTTTAAACATTTCGGGCACTGCGGAAATATTTTCTTCTGTTGTGGTTGTTGCTGAGGCTTCTTACCACCCCTTTGATCTTTCAGATTTCCTCCCGGTCGCTTAGTACTCTGAAACTGCGAAGATGATCCGCTTCTGCTAAATTGCGCATTAATATCCTTGAACATCCGCTTTGGTGCTTCAGCAGATTTAAGAATCTTACCAGCCGATACTTCCACTTCCAGAGCTTTAGCCACCACACGATTAAACGGTATGCCATCAATCCCAAATGTCTTCACTAACATCTCAACCTCTGGCTTTAAACCCTGCACAAACTGAAAGATTTTGTCTTCCTCTCTACTTACCATATGGCTGGCAAACTTAGACAATGCCTCAAACTGCTGAATATAGTCTCCAACGGATCCAGTCTACTTCAAGGCCATGAACTCTAATCGCTTTCCAGATTGAACTATTCGGTTGTAGAACTTCTCATAAAATAGCTCCTTGAATTCTTCCCAATTCATACTCGGAATATTTGTCGTAGCTTTTACTGACCCCCACCAGCTTTTGGCACTATTTGACAGGTCGAACGTCGCACATTTCACCTTGTTCTCTTCTTCCACATCCGCCACAGAAAACATCTCTTCAATTGTACAAATCCAACTTTCAGCCGCTATCGGATCGGTCAAGCTTCCTTCAAAGGCCGGGGGCGTTAACCTTCGAAATCTCTCTCCACTAGAGCCAGCTCCAGAGCTGGACCCCGCTCCAAGGTTCCCCGATAGTCCTTGAGTCATAAAAATACTGAGCAGCTGAGATTGCATGTTCAATAGATCTCTGAGTTGTTTATTCGGGTCCTCAGGTTGTTCGGGTTCATTCCGGGGTCGTCCGGGTCGTCTTGGTTGTCCTGGGTTTCTAGGCATTTTTTATTCCTGAAAAGGTTAGATGTCTAAGCTTAGAAAAGAAACTAACTAAAGTTAAAGAAATACTTACAGTTGATGAAGCACGTTGCACGGCGGCCGGCATTGTCGGGTAATTCTCTGAACGTCTCGACCACTTTTGCTCTGATACCATCTTGTAACGCCACCGAACCCACCCTAGCTCGGTGCACTACTTTGCTAACCAGTCCCGCGTTAAAACGACATTTAAAAATAATTTTCATAAATTTTTCGACTCATTTTCGGGTTTTTCAAACCCTCGAGTTTTGTTAGAAAGTGTGCCCAAAATACAGTTAAAATGCGTCAGAAAATGTCGGGTTAAAACCATTTTGAAATAAGACAATTTGAAAAAAATTAAAATTTAATGTTTTTTTTTATAAAACAGTGGCGATCAATCGCCACCCTCTCTGGTGCTACAGTACCAGAGAGGCTGGCTGGCGATCGCCCCTGCACTCCCAGCCGACCCTCACCCCTTTTTCTTCAATTTTCTCCAAGCTAAACACTTCAAAAAATTCCGAAATTTTTACCGTACACTCCCAACACCTAAATCTTCAAGTCTTTTAAAAATCTCGGAAAACCGACTTAAAACGGATAAATAAAAAAATAACAAACGTAACCCAACATTATTTCATTTAAAATCAAAACGGACAGCATAACGCCTAAAATCCGATAAACCAAATCCTGAAAATTTAATACCAAAAACATACTAGTTCCCTCCCCAAACACTTACGACCATTATTCAACAATCAAATAACACCCATATTTGAAAACCTTCCAAACTAATTACGAAGCCGTTGTACAACAAAACCTTATCACATTTACAAAAACACGTTCACATTTTGTTCTAACTTACTTCCAAAACACAAAACATTACAAACACTAAGACAAACTATTTATCCCATAGTTTTCACCTCCCACATTACCTCCTACATTGCCCGAGGTATACAGTGGTCAAAACGTCCCAACAATAGCCTGCACTGGCGGACTCCGTACTCCTCCGATTGCGGCCTAATCCTCGGCTGTCTCGTCTACCTCACCTGTATAAAACTCGTCACCTACACCATAGAACACAAAAAGGTAAGCCTAACGCTTAGCAAGTAGGGAAATAATGCACAATAACACACTAAATGTTCGACTCAACCCTAACATGCAGTTTCTACACACTCTGTTGTTTTCTTTTCATTTCAATTGCATTTATCTTTCACTTCAAGGTGAACCAAGTAGGCACACGCCCTCACACAGTCCAGGACGGCCACACCTTGATTCACGGAGCGAGACCGGAGGCACACGTCCTAACACAGTCCGGGACGGCCAACGCGAATCTCCCCCAATCGATCGTAGAATCCTCATTGTGCCTTCAAGCACGAACAGGTCGAGGCATTCATACTCACGACACAGTACGTACATTAGCAGCATCTCGAATAAAATCCCTCGCGGGGTGCTCAACGAGCCACTAGCCCGACGAAGTTATTCTACTCCGAGACTACGTTGCAATCAATTCTTATCTTTTCGTTTCATTCTCACCACTCAAGCATGCAAAACACGTGGTTTCGTAGTTTAGAAAACAATGATGCATGAAACACGATGCATGACATAAAGCAAAACAAGCAAAACAATCAAACAAACAACCATTCCCTACCGTTCTATGGTGTAGGTCTTAAGGCAACAAACACACATCTGCTACTTACCTGGTTGCTCCAAAGATGGTTCGTCACTTCGTCTCACCGAACGACACGCTCGCTTACCTAACCATTAAGGAAAAATTACTTAGTAACCAACTAAAGGATTCTAAAAATTCAACTAACCTTACTTTTTAACCTAAAACTAACCAATACTCAAACAATCTCACACTTAAACATATAAACCTGATTTTTACCCAAAATTGACTGTCAAACTTCAAACGGTCATAACTTTCTCGTTTTTCAACGGATTTCGACGTGCCACCCCAATTCGGAAACCTCTACACGTCTACTATCCATTGAAACACTTGAATTAACCAAATAAATCACTTGGCCAAGCTGAAATCCAGAAAACAGAACTGGCCCCCTTTGAGTTAAAAACCGGTTTTTCTCAAACTCAACTCAAATCTTAAATCTCACTCCATAAATCACCTAAACTAAGTCATCCGCCAACTAAATCATCAAAATTGAAAAGAAATCTAACATTTAAAGTCAAAAATTCGGAATCCATCATTTAGGGTTTCCATACCCTACACAACCTTCACCAAAACTACCATAAAACCCCTAAAAACAACCTCTTAACATATAAAACTTAAAACCCTAACAAAACTAACCTTAAATCCATTGAACTCACTTGATGAAATGAAGGAGATGGAGCTTCAATGGCTGCCAAGAAGAATCGTGGAGAGCAAGGGAGGAAGATGATTAACTTTACCAAAAATTCACCTTTTTAACTAATCTAATTTTGCCTTTTTATTTTTCTCCACCATGCTTTTCAAAATTATAAAACTAACCCACTCTTTGATCCTTGAATTCCAACGTGATTGGCTTCTTTTAATCCCAACTTTTCATTCATTTAATTCAATTTATTTCCTTACAAAAATTTCCCATTGGCTAGTTGACTTTTCAAAATGGATTGGTTTGAATTGTCAAACCATTTCTCTTCTTTTTCTTGCATGACTTAATTCCAATTCAAATCCTTTTATCCTTTAACAATAAACCCTCCTATCCGCTTAATCTAAGACATACGTGCGTTACCAGAAATTTTCGGGTGTTACAAAAAAAATCAAAATTGAAGTTGAACGGAATTCAAAATAAATAGTAATTCAAATCAAGTTTTTCTTAAAAATAAACGTCTTTTCTCATCTCCATCATTTTTCTCTATAACGCAATCCAAATTCAAACAGCCCCTAGCTTTACAAGCACTCTCGACACCACATGCAACACTCCAACAAGTATCCAATGAATCGCATAAATTCAATTATATGGCTGGCTGATTATGGGTAAAACAACAATTTGTTCGTAATTGATTATTTATTCAAAAAAAAAAAACATTAAGCAAGATGATCAAGGCGTTCCTCGTCCGAAGAACTTGCTGAGAACTGGTCCTGCTATTCGTGATATCTGAGATCGATTCCGTCTCAGACAAATCTTTGAGGACCTTACACATATTTGCAGAGACCTATTCTCTATTTTCAAGCGCTCTACCTCTATTTGAAGCCCTTTTATGGCGTCTCTTTTCTTGTCATTTCTCCTTGCCAGCTCCACCTGCAGCTGCATATTCTCCTGCATCAGCTCTGCCACTCGAATCTTCATTGGACTGCTCACCCGACAATCTACGCCTGCATTTTGATTTTCATTTTCTCCATGGATTTGTTCTAGTTTTCTCTTTGGGGAGGATGCTAAATCATCTGCCAGCCTGGTAATGTTCCCATCAAACTCAGCAATATTGAAAAATGTACCAGAGTGGGAATCCTTGGAAATGGTAGCGCAGGCAAGCTTTTTATCGCCGGAGGAAGAAGATGAAGAAGAGGAGGAAGAAGGAGGAGAAGAAGAAGACCCCAGGCCATGGGTGTAAAGTAGTTTAGACCTCAGAAGATCATGTTCATGGGCTAAGCAGCAGTAACGTTTGTTCAACTCTTTAAGCATTTGAATGACTTGTAATGTCTTCTCGCCATCCGATGTTGCTGCAGAGACATCCCCATCCCCTTCCAATATCCTCAGCATGGCCTTCCTACTCTCCTCCGCTTCTGACATTAGTCAATCCATCGACAAATAATTAGAACTTAATGGAGATTAAGTGACTATTTTTACATAAATCTTCTGAGTTTTTTTTATTTTTTTTGTTATTATTGATTGTTCAGGTGAGAGTGATTGGAGAGAGATATGCGGACCTGAAAGAGCAGTAAGAAGCCATTGAGAGTGTTGCTGATGAGAAGTAGTGACAGATGGTGATGAACTAACGCCTGCGTTCTGGAATTCCATGAGGGAAAAGAAAGCTTCTATGGAAAGAAAAGAACCACGCGAAGAATATGGAAAGCCTTCTTCTCCCAATGAACTAGCTTTTTTTTCGTAAGATTTCTTCGAAAATTCAAATACATGTTCTTTAATGCGGGCAAGTAATGTTGCCAGAAATTACTCTTGATTGTACGCATGATTTGCTCTAACCGTCTGTATTTTCAAATTAAACAAAAAGATCACTCGCAAATTTGCAGATCTTCTTCATGTTTTGGGCTGAACTTTTGTGGGCTTGAGTACATCTTTCCTCAAATTAACCATTCTTTTTCTCGTCACTTTTTAGGCATCTTCATTCTCCACTCTGTACCTTCATCTATTGTACATCTGAAACAGGTTGAGGAAAGCACATATATTACGAAGTTCCTTGCTCTATCTTCCAGAAAAGTATTGTGATTCTTATCCTTGACAAGCAAATGTAAACAAATAATAAAACAATAATTTTTTTATGAATTTAATTTTTTGGTTTTGCCATTGGTTTGTTTTAATGATTAAAGAGCATGATAAAACCTATTCAATTGTAGAAGAATCAAAAGAACAATTTCATTCATACCAAATCCAAACACAATCGAGTTATTTGAAGGAGGCTCGAACCCCTATTTCTACTCCTAAACCCTAACCAACCCACCACCCCGCCCCCCCCCCCCCCCCCCCCCCCCCCCCCCCCCCCCCCCCACCCCACCAATATTCTCTTGATGATTGTCACTCCACCATCCTGTCCTTTCGGGAGTAAACTTTCCAAAGTGAAGGTGTATCAATACCACCACCTCCCAAAGAACCACCTCGTCCTCAAGGTGGAAATCGAAAAATTGTAGAGCGATGGAGTGATACAGCTCCCATGAGTAGTCAGAGTCTAGTAACCCCTTCCAACGGATAAGGACCTCACGTTGGAAGGTGGGATCCCTAGGTTTAGCTCGCACGCCTAAAAATGCAGCCGGTTGTAACATAAAGGAAAGGTCGTCTTGAAGTAGGGAAGGGAATTTCTCCTCACAGAGAGTAGGACTCAATGCGGGGCAAAGTTGTGAGATATGAAAAACCAGATGAATAAAAGAAGATAAGGGTACCTCCAGTTCATAGGCAACCTTGCCAATACGTCGGGTAACTTTGAAAGGACCAAAGTACCAAGGAGACAGCTTGGCATTGGATTGTTTGGACAAAGTGCAGCTTGTAAGGGTGGAGCTAAATATACATGAAATCATTAGGTTCGAAATGTACCTCTCAACGATGACCATCAACTATTGATTTCATGCGTTGTTGTGTGCGATGAAATTGCATTTTCAAGTCACGGGGGACGAGATCTCTATCCAACATTAATATTTGGTAAGATTTAATTTCGTATTCTAAGACAAGTTTATGTTTTACATTAATATTATAATGATTATTGTTGTGCAAAATAATTCGCAAGTGTACGAATCGCAACAAGTAATACAGTGATAACTAGATTGTCGAACCCACGAGGACTTGTAATTAAAAATCAAAATAATTAATATTAATTCTAAATTGAACACACGTTTTATGGTTTCAAAGATTAAAATTAAAATAAACAATTAAAATAAATAAAATAAACTAATGTAAAATAGCAAAACAGATAAAATGGAATTAAATCAAATTGATAAAAAGCCTAGGTACTACGATTTCACCAAGACAACAGTTATTTCAGTCATTCGCAATTATATTCATAAATATTCTTCCTATGTTGATGATCGATTTCACTAAATTCTAATACAATCTCTCTCGAGCATTGCATAGGTTATCTGATTAATGGGTTATCACTTCTTAGTCTCAAATCCTGCATTAATCAAATACAAATAAATTAAGAAATCCAATGACCACATCAATATCGTAACTATCTCTAGCCTACGTATATTTATGACATTAATTTTAGTTCTCGGGTATTTATCACCTCTAAGACTCAAAACACCCCAAAAATCAAGCAAAGATTGGCCAAAAATTTACAGGCTTTAAGAACAGAAATTAAATGTGCCAACAATATTGGAAGAAATATCTATAAATTATAATTAAACGAAGAACAGAAAATAACTTTTGTCTGGCGACATCGTAGCCCTAGAATAAAAAGTTAGTTCATGATAGAAAAGAAAGAAACACAAATTATAATGATGTTCACTGTGTTCATGAATAAATATTAAAGAAGAAATAAAGAAATAAAGAAAACTATGCTTGAAAATTCTCCACGCCGAAGAAAACTTCTTTTCTCTGCCTTCTGCTCTCTCGAAATCGCCCAATGCCTCTTGCTTGCCAAAAATCCCCCCAAAATACCTCTTCTCTTTCTCTCATTAGGTTTATTTTCTCTCTTCATCCCTTCAACGGTTGAGATTTTATTTTTCTTTAGATTAACGGTGCAGATTCGAATATGTCAAATTTCTAAATTTGTAGCCGATCGATCGAGGGTAATGAGCGATCGATCGCCTCTTGTTTCCAAGCCGATCAGTCGCCTGTAATCTGGCGATCAATCGCCACATTCTCTGGGTTAATTCTCTTCTTTTCAACCGATAGATCGCAGGAATGAGTGATCAATCGGCAACTTCTCTGCTTCGTTCTTCAATTCTGCTAAAAAATTCTTCTCTTCTGCCGATCGATCGCCTGGAATGAGCGATCGTTCAGCACCTTCTCTGTTGTCTTCTGTCTTGATTTTGTATTCTTTTCAGGCGATCGATCGCCTAATGAGCGCCTATCGATCGCCTCCTAAATCTTACATAGCATTTTCGAAAAAAAACTTAGGAACTTAGTGTCTCTATCCGACATGATAGATTTAGGAACTCCATGCAACGACCTCTTATCCCAGCAAGATATTGTCCGCTCTGGGGATTGGGTCGTAGCTCAATATCCTTCCCTCACGGCTTTGTTTGGCAAGAACTTCCCGGAAGGTCACCCAACCTGGGATTGCTCTCGCCGAAGAAATTTTAACTTCGGAGTTCTTATGGGATCCGTTGCCAATTGTGGTCCAAAACGCGTCTTGCTATCTTGGGAGGGTCTCTTACATATATTTCATTTCCATGTACTTTCCCAAGCGATGTGAGATTGTGACGACCCCCTTTTTTACGACCCAGGATTCACTTATACTTGAGTCCGAGATTCGCCTACACTCGGCTTAGGTCCCAAGGTTTGCCCTGCAACCCGAGGTTTGCCCCGCAGTCGTACCCATACGTGCACATTTGGGTCATCACAATCACCCCCCCTCGGGGGCCCAACGTCCTCGTTGGCCACATTTCCGGTTGGGTACAGTCTCTGATACCATTTGTAACGACTCATTTTCCCAGCAAGATATTGTCCGCTCTGGGGATTGGGCCGCAGCCCAATATCCTCCCCTCACTGCTTTGTTTGGCGAGAACTTCCCAGAAGGTCACCCAACCTGGAATTGCTCTCGCCGAAGCACTTTTAACTTCGGAGTTCTTATGGGATCCGTTGCCAATCGTGCTCCAAAACGCGTCTTACTATGTTGGGAGGGTCTCTTTACATGTGTTTCATTTCCACATACTTCCCCAAGCGATATGAGATTGTGACGACCCTCTTTTCACGACTCGGGATTCGCCTATACTAGAGTCCGGGATTCGCCTACACTCGGCTTAGGTCCCGAGGTATGCCCCGCAACCGGAGGTTTGCCCTGCAGTCGTACTCATACGTACACATTCCATTCGGGTCATCACACATGCAAACGGACCACTTCCTTGAAAAACAATTCTGCTATGAGGATTGAGTCATCCGTCTTTGAGCAAGCTATGAAATGTGCCATCTTTGAGAATTGGTGTACAACCACCATGATTGATTCCTTAGCTCATGCGGTACGAGGAAGTACCAAAATAAAATTCATGCTAATTTCCACCCAAAAATGACCCGGCACGGGCAATGGCAAATAGAGCCCTTGAGGAAGAACTCGGCTATTGGCTTTCTTACAAATAATACACTTATCTAATACTCGATCCAAATCTCATAGTAGATGAGGCCAATAGAAATGCTCCTTGATAATTTCTAACGTCTTCTTCTCCCCAAAATGGCTAGATAACCCACACTCTGAGTTTCCTTGATTAGGGATTCCTGAATGCCTTCACTAGGAACACACAATTTACCTATCTTAAAGAGGTAGTCATCCACTAGGTGGTAGTCACCTTCGGCCTTGTCTTGACACTTCACATACTAAGGTCTGAAGTTGTGGTCTTCAACATAACTACTTTTAATCCAATCGAAACCAAAAAACTTGGTTCTTAGCTCGGTCAAAAGAACTGTAACACCGGGTTCTATCAAACCAATTTTATATTCTTTTTTTAATTAATGGCACACTTTTTGGCAATAATGAAAGTAGGGTTAATGGATGACTAGGCAAGGGCATTAGGGTAATTGGAAATTTAAAAAGTGGATAACGTATTTAAGGAAAGAGATTTTGGATTTAATGGACTGTAGCCGCCACTCTTTCCCTACTCTCCCCTCTCAATATTCAGCTCAAGCAGCAGAGCTCTCTAGGCGATTCTTCCATCTGATTTTCTCCAAACTAGGTGAGTTCTATTTCGATTCCTTGCTGCATTGGTAACTATCGATGATTTGGGGAGTGGATAAATGTGAGTTTCGAGAATGCTGTGAGCGAACTAGTTCGGGTTTTGTGGTAATCAGAGATGTACAACGAACTAAGCTCCTAAACTAGTTTCCTTAGCTTCTGGATAGTGTAGAATGAGGTTTAGTAAAATCTAATCGATAATCTGTCCATTGTTTTAGGTTGAGTAAGCTCTCAAAGTTGTTTGCAACACCGAGCATTTCCAGGAGAGCCAGGTAAGTGAAGTGTGCTTGTGCCCTCGGGCCTACATCACAAAACAGTAGGTTTTCTGCATGTTGAATGTTTTCAGTTTGGTCATGCATCATGTTTTGAAAGAATACGAAAATGAATTTACATAGAATGTATGGTAAGACATGAACAGAACGTATTATGATAGCTGTTAAGGGAATTAATCCGCCCCTTAATTGATGAAGTGGATTTATAACATTGGGAGAGTTGATCCCACTCCCAAGGGAACCTGGGGATCATGATAGCTGTTAAGGGAATTAATCCACCCCTTAATTGATGAAGTGGATTTATAATATTGGGAGAGTTGATCCCACTCCCAAGGGAACCTGGGGATCATGATAGCTGTTAAGGGAATTAATCCGCCCCTTAATTGATGAAGAGGATTTATGACTTTGGGAGAGTTGATCTCTCTCCCAATTGAATATTAAGATCAGAATACGATGAATGTGAATGCAACTGAGCTGAGAAAGTAGAAACTGCATTATTAAGATTTATATTTCAGCATTTCATTTCATGATTGCTTCACTTATTTAGCATTAGGCTAATAGATGAGTTTTGTGATGTAGGTGAAGAAAAGACAGCAAGTGTGTTCTCTGAGTTTGTTGAGAGCTAGGCAGGTTGGACGGGTGCATTCATGCATTGAACTGGCAGCTGACGGGGCGGTTTAACTGATGTCAGTAGTTGTGAAGGTTTAGTTGACAATGTTTCAATTTAAGTACGTTGAGTTTTTATGACAGTAGTAGTTTTAATGTTTTTGGAATACATCTTGAGACTTTTCTGTTAATGATACTCTGTCAGTCTAATAGTGGTTTTACCATATTTCGGAGTATTACGCTGATTTAAATAGTTTTGAATGGTTTTTAGTAAAATGTTCATGTTCTACTGGTAGTAGGAGTTTTCTTGTTAGAATGGAATTGTTGCTACGCTGTTTTTGTTGAGTATTTTTAATCTGTCGGTAGATGATGTCTATCGGCAGACGTAGAGTTGTTATTCTGTTGTCTAGCGGAAGAAGTCTTTAGTAAAAGCCATCGGATGATGTCTTCAAATAAAGTCATCGGATGATATCTTCAGTAAAAGTCATCGGATGATGTCTTCAGTAAAAGTCATCGGATGATGTCTTCAGTAAAAGTCATCGAAAGATGTCTTCAGTAGAAGTTTTGTCGTTTAGTGATCGGTGGATGTCGTGTATTAAACCTATCGGATGATGTAGTAGAAGTTTTTCGTTTTGTGATCGGTATATGTAGTTTGTTCTATAGGAAGAGGTGAGTAAGGGTCTTTTGTCATTTTGTGATCGGTATATGTAGCTTGTTCTATCGGAAGACGTGAGTAAAAGTTTTTTCGTCTTGTAGTCGGCAGAGGCTGGATAAACGAATCATCCGGCTGACATCATCGGTAGACGCGAGTATCAAAACTTGTCGTTTTGCAGTCGGCAGAAGTTGGATGAATGATTCATCCGGCTGACGTCATCGGTGGAAGCCTTCGGTTTTGTTTCTGCCCCTTTTTGTTGACTTTGTTCAGCGGATGATACGTTTGACTTTTATGAACTTTAAGTATTTCACACTTAAATCTTCGTCTCTCCCGGACGAATTATTTCTTAATATTTTAACAGATTTTTTTTAAACATTGTTTTATAGCTTTGCTTAACTTTATTCTGCTCAAAGGAATTTCCGCTGCAAGTTTTAACGTTTTGAGGTTTTAGAAAAATGTCAAATTTTGACTTTCGAGAGAAGTTTTAAATTGGTCCAAAATTTCTTAGTTATGTCCGGGTTATGAGTAACGAACTGGGTTTATAAAACTCGAGGCATTACAAGAACGAACCATCTAGATAAAGTGTCAGCCATCACATTAGTCTCTCCCTTCTTATATTTAATGATGTAAGGGTATCGTTCAAGGAACTCTACCCAATTGGCCTGTCTCCTATTCAACTTGCCATGGCTCTTTATGTGCTTGAGTGCTTGATGATCGGTATGGATGATGAATTCCTTGGAAAAGAGATAATGTTGCCACACTTGTAGAGCTCGGATAACGGCAAAGAACTCTTTGTCATACGTCGAATAGTTTAGTGTGGCTCCTTTGAGCTTCTCATTAAAGTATGCAAGTGGCTTTCCCCCTTGCATGAGCAATGCTCTGATCCCCAACCCAGATAAGTCACATTCGATCTCAAAAATTTTGTTGAAATTGGAGAGCATAGGAACGGGTGCATGACATAATTTCTCCTTATTGACTCAAAGCTTTGTTGGCAAGCTTGAGTCCACTGAAACTCATTTCCTTTCTTGGTACAATCAGTAATGTGGGTCAAGATGGAACTAAAATTCTTGATGAATCTTCTATAGAATGATGTCAACCCATGGAAACTCCTCACCTCCGATATCCCCTTTGGAATTGGTCAATTCTTGATGGCCTCAATCTTTGACTCATCGACTTCCATGCCATCTTTTATAATGATAAAACCAAGAAAATACACTCTCTTTTGAGCAAAAGAACACTTCTTTTCCAAAAAAATTAGCGCTTCTAAGAGTTTCAAATAGGATTCCAAGATGCAATATGTGGGATTCAAGGTTCAAACTATACACCAAAATGTCGTCGAAGTAGACCACTATAAACTTGCCGAAAAACTCCTTGAGGACATAGTACATGAGTCTCATAAAAGTTCTAGGAGCATTGGAAAGGCTGAAAAGCATTACTAACCATTCGAAAAGCTTATACTTGGTCTTGAAAGCCGTTTTCCATTCATTTCCTTCCTTCACTCGTATTTAGTAATAGCAACTTTTCAAATCTACTTTAGAAAAATAGGAAGCTCCACTAAGCTCATTTAGCATATCTTCGAGCCTCGAAATAAGAAATCAGTACTTGATGGTAATTTAGTTGCTGGCTCGACTGTAACTTCCCCTAATTTCACCTTTTAACTATTCCTAAATATCCCGTAAAATTTGAATTTTTATTTCAATCCATTAATCTGACTCGTTTAAAGGCAATTAAGTTCATTCAGCGGAAGACATATTGCTTGGGGAAACTTCGTAATAATACTAAACTTAATTAAAGTGCTAAAACAGTAAATCATCTACCCAAATCATCCATAAAATATATACATAAGACTTTCATTAAATCTCTAACTTTTTCCATACCAAACGTTTTAAAACTGTTCACAATACTCCTAACTTAATCCTATACATCTGTATATCCCCAAAACATATGTGCCTCATATCAAAATACTATAAATCCATTATCCAGTTACCAAGCACCCTAAAATGAGTTATCTATACATTTTTCTAGCTAATCACCCATCAGCCCATAATATACCCAAACCTCAAAATACTTAACCATTTGCTCCCACGGGTCAAAATTCACACCGACTACACAGCGCACTTCCACGAGAATCCTTCTTCAACCTGCTCGTTCGTCTTATGGAGGAACATCTTCCTCACCTGCTTCAAGATTACCTACACCATAGAGACATTCTATAAGCTAAAGGCTCAGTAAATCTACGTAAATGAATATGCATGTTGTGCATATGTCGTTCATAAAATCATGCGTTCATTTTCATTCTTTAGTTACATAGCAGGGGATGTCACCGAGGATTGACTCTCACCAGATGAAGAGGTCACATCTCGCGGGTAGATAGTCATTTCCATCTACCGGGGGAAAAATAGGCTCCTCTTCTCAGGACAACCATGTCTGAACCCCACCCCGTACGTGACTAGGATTACATACATTCATATCTTTTCATTAGTCGTTTCTTTTCATGAAAACGTATAGGGAAGTTCATTTTTTGTGCTAGCTCGAAAAACATGATGCATGGACATGTAAGATGCATGGACATGTAAGATGCATTAAACGTAAAGAAAACATAAAACAGTACATAAAACCTAGGAAAACGTTCTAGCGTCCTAAACTACCCATCCAACCTACACTAAAACAATAAAACCACTAAATATCCTCAGTTTACAATTTCTCTGATGGTGTAGGCCAGATCGGCCACACGAGTCACGAAGTCTTACTTGTCGTCCTTAACGAGCCGAGCACCGTCTGAAAGCCGTGTCCACCTAAGGCATTTTACAATTGTTGGCATTTAGAACCGATCCTAAATAAATGAACTCCAAAACTACACGAAGCCTCTAGCTAAAGGAATTTCTCTAGAACTTATATCTATGTCCTTCGGGCAATTTATCGAGCACGTTGTGCTCGCCAATTCTCTAACAAGCCTTCAATAGAATTTAAATCGTTTAACCTCCAAGTTTAACCTAACCTTCTATTTTCAGCCTAATCTAACAACAACCATCATAAATTCATCATTAATAACCATCAATTTCATAAAACTAGCTATTTCTAACCTAAACGATATATTTCTCCAAAAACCTAACTCAAGCCCAAACTAATTTCGACCTTAAAATCGAAAACTAAAACCTTAGAATGCTTAGAATCTTACCTAGAGTTTGATTCGTTAAAGAAACGGAGAAGAAATCGGATCGTCAGAGAAAGGATCGATGGCCGATTGAAGAAACCGTGAAGGAGAGGAACCAAAATCACCTAGATGGAGAGAAAACCTTCACTGGAGGGTTTTTACGTGAAATGGCTAAGGAATGGAAGAGTTTTGGTGATTTATTATATAAAATAATATTTTTCATAATTACAAGTTTTCCACTCATCACGATATCCACCTAATTTGTCGTTTCACCTATCGATTTGGATTTCTCCGAAATTTCTTACTTCACTAATTATTTTGATTTATTACTAGGGTTCTAACAAAACTTTCCGTTCACAAAACAGACTAAATTCATAATATTTACAAAAATGTCATTATACGACAAAATCTAAAAACCCGTAAAACCGGGCGTTACATCGACTATCCACACACATTCTCATTGAGTCATCCTTCTTTGGTACTAGAAGAGTAGGTACGGCACACGGGCTCATTGGTTCCCAGATGTAACCCTTCTCTAGCAACTTTTCCACTTGACTTTGCAACTTCTTAATTTCCTCCAGGTTCATTATATACGCGGGGGCGGTTTGAAAGCACAACCCCCAATTGTAGATCAATTTGATGCTCAATACCCCGAAGGGGTGGCAGTCCTTATGGTAGCTCTTCCGAAAACACATCTTCAAATTGATTCAAGAGAACTCTAACTTCCATGGGAAGTTCTCCTAGCTCTTCCATCCTTTCCCGAAACAATATAAGAATGAGAGGTTCTCCCTCTAAGAGAGACTTCTTCAATTCCTTCTTGGACATGAAAAGATTAGACTTATCTTTTCCTTTTCTCCTCACTTCTTCATCTTTGGCCACTTGTTTTGGTTTGAATAGGGTTAGCTTAATTAAGTTTCTCTTAAATTTCAAAGAGTAGAAATTGGAGTACCCATCATAAGTGACTCTCTTATCAAATTGCCACGGTCTTTTCAACAAAAGGTGGCTAGCACTCATAGGCACCACATCATAAAATACCTTATCTTTGTAACTACCAATGAAAAATTCTATCCAGGCTTGTTTGGAAACTTTGACGTCATCTCGATCATTCAACCACCTTAACTTGTAGGGGTTTGAATGTGTAGTGGTCTCCAATCCAAGCTTGTCCACTAATTCAAGAGGAGGCACATTGGTGTAACTCCCTCAATCGATGATGAGAGAGAAAACCTTCTACTTGTTCAAACACCGGCTATGAAAGATATTCTCTCATTGACAATCTCCATCACTGGCCTTGGTTATGAGGGCTCTTCGAATAACCATCAATAGTGGTCTTTCTTGTGCATGAAAAACCTCCTCTTGACTTTTAAGGTTCTCACTAGAACCTTCCTCTTGTTCATCCTCACTTACTATTTCACCGGTGCTCTCTTTAATAACCATTACTCTTCTATTGGGACATTGACAAGCAATGTGTCATAATCCAAGACATATAAAACATTTGATCTCCCTTGCTTTTGGCCGATTTGTATCTTCCACTATCTTTTTATCTTCTACCCTTTTGGAGGCCAATTCTGGATAAAAGGCTTCTTGTTCTCCACCTTAGTTGGTGGCTTGAAAGAGCTCTCGGTTTTAGGAAGAAACTGATTGTTAATTCCCTGCCTCTTGACTTGTTTTTTAACTTTCAAAGCAAGTTGTACTACTGGATCCATGGTATCAATGGTTTGTAGTTCCACAATGTCACTAATCTCTCTATGCAAATCCCTTATGAATGTTGCAATTGCTTGCTCTTCGGGCTCCTCAATTCCACTCATAATCTTGAGCTTCAAATTCGATTAAATAATCGTTAACCGATTGTGAACCTTGCTTCAAACTTTGCAATTATAGGAACAATTCTTATTTGTAGTTGCTTGGTGATAACTCTAAATTTAGAGTTATTTTATACTATTTTTATATAATTTAACTTGTATTATTTGAGTGAATTTTAGAAGAAATTAAGGGAATTTACTATAATTGCTACATAATCAGTGTCGTGATTAAATTTAAATATATTTCATACATATTTTCTATTAAAAGTAGATTTTCAACTGTAATTCAAATTTTATATTTTGAATGCAGAGTTATTTTTGTGAAAATGCAAAAATGGGATATTGGTGTTTTAATAGAAAATCAATGAAGATTACCAAAATCTGGAAGAAAAAGAAAATAAAGCAATTGTTACCATAAATAAAGGACATAAATCAAGGAGCAGTTTGGACAACTGGGAGTTTGGAAGAAAAATAGAAAACGTGAAACGAGGCCAGTGAACAGAGAAAAGCACGGTCAACTATGGACGACAGAGAAAATGAACTACAAATGTGGACGACTGTGAGAAATGGACGATGAAAAAAGGGGCAAAAATTAGAAGATAAAAAGTGCTAAAAGAAAAAGAAGCGTGGACGATGAGAAGCATAGACGACTGGAAAGCGCTAAAAGACAAAGAATCGTGGATGACTGGAAAGCGCTAAAAGACAAAGAAGTGTGGACGATAGAAAGCGTGGACGATGCTGAAGTGACATTATAAAAAGGGGAGTACTAAAAGATAAATAGAAATGGACGATAAAAGTGTGGACGATGGAGAGCACTAAAAGACAAAAAATCGTGGACGACAAAAACTCACGACTGAGAAGCGTTGACGACTGGCAGAATGGATTGCTGGCAGTGTGGACAATTGAGCAACATGGACTACTGAATAGAATGGATTGCTGGCAGTGTTGACGATTGAAGAAAGAGAAAATAAAAAAGATTCTGTCATAATAATGAGCCATTAATCAAGGGAATTCTGGAGGAGAGAGAATGAAAAAAAAGGGATTTAATTCCCTCAAGAGGAGAGGGTATTTATACACATCTTTGACACTGTTACAGAGAGAGCTCGGAGTCGGCGACAGAGACATCTACAAATTCTTCTTCTTTTTCTTCTTCTTCTTCTTCTTATTTTTATTTTTGTTATGATTTTAGGCTAGTTTCTTTTCTCCTGGTTAGGAGAGAAAGTACTTTTTACATGTTTTTATTTTGATCTATGAATGCTTAGTATTTTTTACTAAACAATTGCTCATGGTTTTTATTGCATAAAAAATTGTGTTGATAGACAGATTTAAATTAACATGTTCCTATTGTATCGATAGGTAAATAGGAATTTAAGATGCATGAGTAATTAAATAAATTAAAATTGTTGCATAGTAGCTAACATTAATTTATTTGGTGTTAAGAATGTGTTTACAAGAAAATTCAGATTAAGTTTTTGTCTTTTCAAAAACAATCAAAAAGAAAATTCTGAAATGAATTTATCTAGACAATTCGACGTAATCCTAGAAATATAAGAATTATTGCTGTTCTATGACGAATACTGTAGCATTGCTAATGCATTTTTGCCTGGAACAATCTTTCGTGATATTCCTTGTCTAATTCAATTTATATCGACAGATAGTTTGATGTTTCATGTTTATATTATATCGACGGATAAATATAAATGTTAAGATGCATGAATGAATAATTGGATTAATATGTTGCAAAGTAGTTAACGTTAATTCAATTGGCATTAAGAATATGGTTTATAAAAATTCAATGTTAGTTACCTTCTTTCAAAGTCGAGAGAAATTCTAAAATTGAATTTACATAGGCAATTCAAAATAAACCTATAAATATTATTATTCTTGCTGTTCAAGATCAATGCTGTAGCATCGTGTAGCATCAGAGTAAAATACATGTAGTGAGGAAATCAACCCTAACCAAGGATTTTAATTTTATTTCCTTTCTTAAATCATCTCAATTTTAATTTTTATTGATTCTGAATAATTTTATTTTATCATTCCTCGCCACTTGTCTATTTTCATTTTTATAGAATTTTAGAGCAAAAATTACTTTGATTAAGAATGTGACGACCCCCGACCAGACCCGATCGGGATCCGGGATCGGAGCCATCACTCCGAGACAGTTAACAGAAAACGGGGACTATTTTTTTTTTTTAAACTTTATACTTTTAAAACATTTACAGAGGGGGAGACAGTTCTCTGGATTCGAAATCAAACGGGAAAAACAGTTAACTGAATCGAGTTCTTTGAAGTTGATAGCAAAACAGATTTCAATAATGGATAGCAGAAGAGAAGAAGTGGCAAAGAAGATAAATAAACAGAAGTAAATAACAGAGAAGACGGGGAGGAACAGGGAACAGAAAAGGGCAAGGAAATAATGAAATCGGGTGTGTGATGACGTCATCGAAAGATGTAATGACATCATCGGCATATACAGATAGTAAACGAAATTGGCAGAAGGTGATGACGTCAGCCGGAAGATGGATGACGTCAGCCGAAGATACAGGCAATAACGGGATCGGCAGAAGGTGATGACTGTAACGACCCCTGCCAGAAGCCGTCACGTGTTCATATTCTTTCATTAATCGTTTGCTTGACTTTTACTATTATTACATTCACTTACTATCTCTCAACAGACTTTCACATTTAACATATATTTTTTTTTTAAACTGGTAATAGAAACGCAGAACCATTAAGGAAGACGAACCCTCTCGTGCCCGACTTCCCACGCCTCGTCGGCTCAACCTTCACAGAGTCGAGCGACTAGACTCGGTCATTGGCTTCTTGACAATTTCGGAAAAGAGGAGGTGCCCTCAATTCTCTTAACTTAATGCCAGTCGGGTTTGCATGGGTTGCATGCTTGACAACCCTCAGAAATTAGGTCGTCCGGTCATCACGTGCATTACGCGTGACTCGCTTAACATCGCCATAAAAGGAGACATCTTCCGGTGGGTCGCTAATCGACAAAACACATTTACATCTTCCGGTCGCTAACGACAAAACACATTTTACATCTTCCGGTCGCTAAGCGACAAAACACATTTTACATCTTCCGGTCGCTAAGCGACAAAACACATTTACATCTTCCGGTCGCTAAGCGACAACACACATTTTACATCTTCCGGTGACGTCATCCGGAAGACTAAACCATCATACAACTATCCTTCGGCATCTGCCGATGACGTCAGCCGGAAGACTAAACCAACAAACAACTACCCTTCGGCATCTGCCGATGACGTCAGCCGGAAGACTAAACCATCAAACAATTAACTCTCGGCATCTGCCGATGACGTCAACCGGAAGATTGCCTCATCCAGCTTCCGTCTTACGGTAGAGAACACTAAATCATCAAATGACTCCTCCCAACAGAAAGAAAACACAACTCATTCAAAATGCATATAGCGGAAGACTTAAACAACAGATCATTTATAAATCTATATAATCATTCCCTGACTCAATGATCCACTAGACAGTTTCAAAGCTCAACATTTTAAAATAATCTCATCCTACTTAAGCTACCATGTCCTTTAACATACTGTAACATAAGAGTCTTAACCAGGGGTCATAAGTCGCCTCTCCAGTCCCACACTGTCACCTTGAGCATCCTCTTTGAACATAACATCCTCACCTGAACCTTCTTCACCTACACCATAAGGTTTAACTATAAGCCTAATGCTTAGTAAGGAATGCATGCTGACAGATATACATGAGTACACAATTTAAAGAGACATAATTCATAAACTATTCTTCATTCATGTTCATCTTTATCATTTACATAACATGTATTAAGGCAGGGAACGAGGGAGGAAGACAGGGTACATAGTCATTTGCCTATCGCGGCAGTCATACATAATCAATTGCCTATCGCGGCAATCATGATACATCACTCGGCCTCCCCCAGTGGGAGAATTCGCGAGCCATACATATCATTAACTCGGCCTCCACCAGTGGGAGAATTCGCGAGCCATACATATCATTATCTCGGCCTCCACCAGTGGGAGAATTCGCGAGCCATACATATCATTAACTCGGTCTCCACCAGTGGGAGAATTCGCGAGCCATACATATCATTAACTCGGTCTCCACCAGTGGGAGAATTCGCGAGCCATACATATCATTAACTCGGTCTCCACCAGTGGGAGAATTCGCGAGCCATACATATCATTAACTCGGTCTCCACCAGTGGGAGAATTCGCGAGCCATACATATCATTAACTCGGTCTCCACCAGTGGGAGAATTCGCGAGCCATACATATCATTAACTCGGTCTCCACCAGTGGGAGAATTCGCGAGCCATACATATCATTAACTCGGTCTCCACCAGTGGGAGAATTCGCGAGCCATACATATCATTAACTCGGTCTCCACCAGTGGGAGAATTCGCGAGCCATACATATCATTAACTCGGTCTCCACCAGTGGGAGAATTCGCGAGCCATACATATCATTAACTCGGTCTCCACCAGTGGGAGAATTCGCGAGCCATACATATCATTAACTCGGTCTCCACCAGTGGGAGAATTCGCGAGCCATACATATCATTAACTCGGTCTCCACCAGTGGGAGAATTCGCGAGCCATACATATCATTATCTCGGCCTCCACCAGTGGGAGAATTCGCGAGCCATACATATCATTAACTCGGTCTCCACCAGTGGGAGAATTCGCGAGCCATACATATCATTAACTCGGTCTCCACCAGTGGGAGAATTCGCGAGCCATACATATCATTAACTCGGTCTCCACCAGTGGGAGAATTCGCGAGCCATACATATCATTAACTCGGTCTCCACCAGTGGGAGAATTCGCGAGCCATACATATCATTAACTCGGTCTCCACCAGTGGGAGAATTCGCGAGCCATACATATCATTAACTCGGTCTCCACCAGTGGGAGAATTCGCGAGCCATACATATCATTAACTCGGTCTCCACCAGTGGGAGAATTCGCGAGCCATACATATCATTAACTCGGTCTCCACCAGTGGGAGAATTCGCGAGCCATACATATCATTAACTCGGTCTCCACCAGTGGGAGAATTCGCGAGCCATACATATCATTATCTCGGCCTCCACCAGTGGGAGAATTCGCGAGCCATACATATCATTATCTCGGCCTCCACCAGTGGGAGAATTCGCGAGCCATACATATCATTAACTCGGTCTCCACCAGTGGGAGAATTCGCGAGCCATACATATCATTAACTCGGTCTCCACCAGTGGGAGAATTCGCGAGCCATACATATCATTAACTCGGTCTCCACCAGTGGGAGAATTCGCGAGCCATACATATCATTATCTCGGCCTCCACCAGTGGGAGAATTCGCGAGCCATACATATCATTAACTCATGTTCTCAACTTAATCATAAACGTGGACATAATACATAGACATGAGGTTCATAGAGAAAAGTCTTACCATAATGGCAAGTAAAACATCCTGTAACTTACATTTACTTACACAAATACTTCATATCATGGAAAATAGATAGTTGTAGTCAACAGACAAACATCACAGTGATTTCCTAATACCCTTGCAGTGTAGGGCCCTAGTGGCCGGAAATCTTAATACATTCACTTACCTGGATTCCTTAGCAATCCGAACTTCCTATCTTTAACTTCTTCACCTAAAACATGTACATTACAGTAGTTAAAACAAAGTCCTAGTAGTCCTAATCATAAACCACCCTAGGATCTAATAGCTAAAGTCATTCCGATTCCTCTGTTTGACACACTGCAGTCTGAAATCCGAAACTAGGTGGACAGGTTTTACCATTGATTAAATCCTAGTTGGTTACTTAAAATGTTCAGAATCTATTCGGGATGACATTTCTACTCTCAGATTTTAAAAAAAGTCTCAAACTACTCGGCCACTGCTAAAAATCCGAACTCAGTGCCGAGCTGAAAACAGAGCTCTATTTACTAATGAATGACTACATTGTCCATTTCGTACCTCGGGTGTGGATTTGCAGAGAAGAGCAAGCTCGAAACCAGCCGTCGGTAAAGGGAAGTTCTGGTCGCCGAGAGCAAGAACTTGGGAGAGAAGAAATCGCCGAGAGGGAATGTCGGCTACAGTGGTAATAAAATGAGATTTAAGGTTTCCATTTCCTATTTATACCTAATCCATCAATTCTAATTACTAAACTACCACCCAACCTAGTTTTACTCAACTTGTAATAAATTTGTCTTAGCATTAAATTTAAATCATAACGGTTAAATAAGAGGGTGACAATGAAAATGGTCAGAAAATCACCTGGCCGAAATGTCGGGTGTTACAATGACGTCAGCCCGAAGATGGATGACGTCAGCCGGAAGATACAGGCAATAACGGGATCGACAGAAGGTTATGACGTCAGCCGGAAGATGGATGACGTAAGCTGGAAGATACAGGCAATAACGGGATCGGCAGAAGGTGATGACGTCAGCCGGAAGATGGATGACGTCAGCCGAAAGATACAGGCAACAACGGGTTCGGCAGAAGGTGATGACGTCAGCCGGAAGATGGATGACATCAGCCGGAAGATACAGGCAATAACGGGATCGGAATGGGTGATGACGTCAGCCGGAAGATGTGATGACGTCAGCCGGAAGATGGATGACGTCAGCCGGAAGATGGATGACGTCAGCCGGAAGATGGATGACGTCAGCCGGAAGATGGATGACGTCAGCCGGAAGATGGATGACGTCAGCCGGAAGATGGATGACGTCAGCCGGAAGATGGATGACGTCAGCCGGAAGATGGATGACGTCAGCCGGAAGATGGATGACGTCAGCCGGAAGATGGATGACGTCAGCCGGAAGATGGATGACGTCAGCCGGAAGATGGATGACGTCAGCCGGAAGATGGATGACGTCAGCCGGAAGATGGATGACGTCAGCCGGAAGATGGATGACGTCAGCCGGAAGATGGATGACGTCAGCCGGAAGATGGATGACGTCAGCCGGAAGATGGATGACGTCAGCCGGAAGATGGATGACGTCAGCCGGAAGATGGATGACGTCAGCCGGAAGATGGATGACGTCAGCCGGAAGATGGATGACGTCAGCCGGAAGATGGATGACGTCAGCCGGAAGATGGATGACGTCAGCCGGAAGATGGATGACGTCAGCCGGAAGATGGATGACGTCAGCCGGAAGATGGATGACGTCAGCCGGAAGATGGATGACGTCAGCCGGAAGATGGATGACGTCAGCCGGAAGATGGATGACGTCAGCCGGAAGATGGATGACGTCAGCCGGAAGATGGATGACGTCAGCCGGAAGATGGATGACGTCAGCCGGAAGATGGATGACGTCAGCCGGAAGATGGATGACGTCAGCCGGAAGATGGATGACGTCAGCCGGAAGATGGATGACGTCAGCCGGAAGATGGATGACGTCAGCCGGAAGATGGATGACGTCAGCCGGAAGATGGATGACGTCAGCCGGAAGATGGATGACGTCAGCCGGAAGATGGATGACGTCAGCCGGAAGATGGATGACGTCAGCCGGAAGATGGATGACGTCAGCCGGAAGATGGATGACGTCAGCCGGAAGATGGATGACGTCAGCCGGAAGATGGATGACGTCAGCCGGAAGATGGATGACGTCAGCCGGAAGATGGATGACGTCAGCCGGAAGATGGATGACGTCAGCCGGAAGATGGATGACGTCAGCCGGAAGATGGATGACGTCAGCCGGAAGATGGATGACGTCAGCCGGAAGATGGATGACGTCAGCCGGAAGATGGATGACGTCAGCCGGAAGATGGATGACGTCAGCCGGAAGATGGATGACGTCAGCCGGAAGATGGATGACGTCAGCCGGAAGATGGATGACGTCAGCCGGAAGATGGATGACGTCAGCCGGAAGATGGATGACGTCAGCCGGAAGATGGATGACGTCAGCCGGAAGATGGATGACGTCAGCCGGAAGATGGATGACGTCAGCCGGAAGATGGATGACGTCAGCCGGAAGATGGATGACGTCAGCCGGAAGATGGATGACGTCAGCCGGAAGATGGATGACGTCAGCCGGAAGATGGATGACGTCAGCCGGAAGATGGATGACGTCAGCCGGAAGATGGATGACGTCAGCCGGAAGATGGATGACGTCAGCCGGAAGATGGATGACGTCAGCCGGAAGATGGATGACGTCAGCCGGAAGATGGATGACGTCAGCCGGAAGATGGATGACGTCAGCCGGAAGATGGATGACGTCAGCCGGAAGATGGATGACGTCAGCCGGAAGATGGATGACGTCAGCCGGAAGATGGATGACGTCAGCCGGAAGATGGATGACGTCAGCCGGAAGATGGATGACGTCAGCCGGAAGATGGATGACGTCAGCCGGAAGATGGATGACGTCAGCCGGAAGATGGATGACGTCAGCCGGAAGATGGATGACGTCAGCCGGAAGATGGATGACGTCAGCCGGAAGATGGATGACGTCAGCCGGAAGATGGATGACGTCAGCCGGAAGATGGATGACGTCAGCCGGAAGATGGATGACGTCAGCCGGAAGATGGATGACTGAAGTTTAGACGTAGTTTTAAAGGCAAAATTACAACTTTTGACAGGAAAACATATAGACAGAGAGCTTAAAACAGACATAGAAGTCCCAGATTTCTCGGACCACATCAAAACATGGATCTGGAACACAGCAGAAAACATGACAGAAACTTAAGAAAGATCACACTACATGGATAGCTCTAAAACCAGAAACTATCCATGCACAGACTAACAGAAAATATTCCAAACAAATTTCATAATACTTCAAAACATAATTCAACTGTCAAATACAGAGGTTTTAAACATCAATACAGGTTCCATACATCGTTTTACAAACCACAAAGTAGTACAGAACTGGACCTACATTTCAAATGCTTTAAAACTTCAAAAGATGATACAATATTGGACATAACTTCAGAAAACACATTCTCACAAGATTAACTCTTGTCTGACTGCAGCAGCCAAATCCCGTGAGCTCGATCCTCCAACTACATCAGCTCGTCATTTTGAGGCACAAGGTCCTCATCTGGAGTATCCGTACCTACAACAGGGAGTTCATCTATGAGCCTAGAGCTCAGTAAGAACATACTAGAATGCAGTGTGCATATGCTATGCATGAACATTTTCAAATACATGAACATTACATTACATTTCACTGGACAGGAAGGTTTAAGTGGGAAGAGGAGCTGGCGCAACAGGACATAACAGGGGTACATGACAGGATGCCAGTCCTCGTCCACACTTAACCATACATTTCATATAGGTTTTATCTTACTTAACTTCAAACCGTGTGCAGAAAACATTTTCATGACTTTCAGAGAAAACGTGTATGCATGAACATTCATAGACAGGCGACAGAATAATAAGCAGAATATAAAACAGAACACACTTAACCTAAAACATAACCTATGGTTTAACTACCCAACAGAAATCCCGATAACATAAAAACCTAGTACCTCCTTATTGTAGGGCCTCAAAGGCCAAACCTATAAGTATGAACTTACATGTCGCTGCAGAGTTGATAGTCCTGAACGTCTCGGAAATGCTCGAACCTGTACATGCACGTTTAGAAAATAAACAAGCTGCAAATGCTAAAAAATAAGTTAGAAGAATTTGTTCCAAACTCATTCAAACCCTTAGAAAACAAATCGGTGTGTTTTCATCCAAAAACAGTGAGTTTTACCAAAGTATCACAATCCTTCACTCCAACCAAAACTCACTTTAAACTTGTCCAAACTTGTTAGCATTTAAAAGATGCTTACCCTAGTAGAAAAACAGAAAGGAGCCGAGGAGATCGAAGTAGCTTCGATGGCTGATTGTCGACGACTAGAAGAGAAAATGTCGAGAAGAGAATGGAGAGAGAGCAGAGAAGTGAAATGAAGAGGGTTTCACGTAGGAGGAAGAACTTAGCTTCTTTGACAAGTTGCCAGATGTCACTCAACCATTGGCAAACTCCCACCAACCTTAATTTCTCCCCAATTTACCCTTCCATTGATTTCTAACCAAATAGTTTTGTTTTGGTTGAACATAATTTGGTTTTCCAATTAAGTTATGACTTAAATTCTTCGATCCGTTCTCTCCAAAAATCTCCTCTTCTGTAAGGTATTATAAAACTTCAAATAAAATACGCATTTTATTAATGGCCAATAAATTCCATTTCAACAGTTTAAGGAATAATTACATGGCAATAATGCCGGGTGTTACAAAGAATATCCTCGTGGGATCGACTTTTACTTACTTTATTACTTCGTTAGCGACACGTGCACTTGCGTTAGGTGTAGAAAATCACTAACAAGTTTTTGGTGCAGTTGCCGGGGATATTTCTTAATTATTTTATTTTGCTATAATTTTTTATAATTACTTTTGTTTATTTTTTTTAGGTACGTTTTATGCTGGACGATTGAAGAAGCAAATATGGATAACCAGGAAGGAAGAAGAATCATGCTGAATCGAATAATCGATGACAGAGACAGACCTATTCAAGACTTCGCCATTCCCACGTTCGACGATCTAAATCTTGGTATTGTGAGACCAGAATTATATGTCACCCGATTCGAGCTTAAACCGGTCATGTTTCAGATGCTTCAAACCATTGGACAATTTAGTGGAATGGTAACAGACAATCCTCATCGTCATCTCAAAGCATTTGGACAAGTGAGCGACTCGTTTCATTTTCCTGGAGTTTTAGTTGAGGCATTAAGGGTAAAGCTTTTCTCGTACTCTTTAAGAGACCGAGCACGAGATTGGTTGGATAGCATCCCATCAAATACTATCACTACATGGGGAGAGTTAGCCATGAAATTTATTATGAAATACCATCCACCTAGCGAGGAATGCCAGAATGAGGAGTCAGCAGAGGAATGGAGAGTCACTTTATGAGGCCTGGGACAGGTTCAAGGAACTACTCAGGCAATGCCCTAACCATGGAATACCACACTAAATTCAGTTGGAAACGTTTTACAATGGATTAAATGGGCAGACAAGATCGATTATAGATGCTGCAGCAAACGGGACACTTCTCTCTAAATCCTTTAATGAAGCTTATGATTTGCTTGAGAGGATGGCAGTGAACAGTTATCAATGGTCTTCAGAAAAATTTAACCCTACGAGGCAGACAGCTGAAATTTACGTTCTGGATGAGGTGTCGGCTTTGAATGCAAAGATTGCTACGCTGGAAAATGCAATCAAGGAGATGAACAGACCACCTAAGTCGTCAGCAAGAGAAGTTTCTTGCGTCTTTTATTGAGAAAACCACGATGAAAATTCCTATCCTACTAATCCAGAATCTACAAATTATGATGGATACAATATGAACAACAATCCATATTTGCAGACGTACAATCCTGACTGGAAATAACATCTAGAGTTTCAATGGCATCGCAACAGCAGAATGCTACAGCATCAAATAGACCTGCTGAAAATTACACTCAAGGCTTCTCACAGCTAACTCATACTTCAACGCATCAAGAACAATCAGACAACTTTGCCAGAGAATATGCTATTGAGACAAATGTGATCTTGCAAAACTTGGTTGCATCAATGAAGAATATTGAGACACAAATGGGGCAGCTGACTCAATCTTTAAGCACACGAACAGCAGGACAAATACCAACCAATACAGAAGTGCCATAAAGATCAGAAAATGAATATTACGAGGCCACAGTATTGAGGAATGGAAGCGAACTAGAAATTCCAGAAAAGCAACAGAAAACAAAAAATTTAAACAAACAAGAAGAGTTGGTGGAACAAGATGATGTGGAGGAAAAAGAAAAAGATAATCCAGAAACTAGCGTTGTAGAAACTGATGTTGCAGCAATGCCACCATAGCAACGAAGTGAATTGAAAACTCAGAGTCCACCACCACCATTCCCTGGGAGAAAGGAGGAGAATCTTGGCTATGGCGAAGACGTGAATGAGCAGCAGATTAATTTTAATGTATTGAAAGCTATGAAGTGCCTGTACGATGAAGAAGATTGCTTCAACATATCTGAAAAGATGAAAATGGAAGACACGAAGCAATTTCCTAGGAGCCACAAGAAACAGTTTGAAGTATTTGTTCGAACGAAGGATAACCTAGAAGCTTTCAATCCATCTGTTGAAGACACACCTACTATAGAGCTTAAGCACCTGCCATCTCACCTCAAACATCAAGTGACCATAGCATATCATCCACAAAACATAGTAACGTGAAACATGGAAAGTCAGGCTGAGGACTTAAAACATCAAGCGCTTATTGGGAGGCAACCTAATTTTTGATATCCTTTTGTGTTGGTTTTTGTTTATTTTATTTTATTTTATTATTTTTTTAGTTTTTGCTTTCAATAATGTTGATGCTGCAATGTTTACTGTAGCATTCAGGTCTGCACAATCAGGGGAAGAAGAAGAACCACGCCACCATCCAAATGCTGCAAGCAGAGCTGCAGCATCAGCCGAGAACACAATGTACCAGCAACAAATCATGGAGGGATTAAAGCTTTTTGATGAAAGACTAGCCAAGCCAACCTTCCCTCACTTTTCCACAATGCTTCTCCACGACTCAAACTCTGAATCAGAACCCGCAGCATAATCATCTAGGGAAGTACTTACCCCCTAGTTTTGTTTTATTTTGTTTAAATTTTAAACTATATTTTGTTCGACAGTGGGGACACTGTCGAGTTTGAGTTTGGGGGTGAGGAAATGGGTAGAAAAATCGACTGAAAATTGATTGTTAGCTGTGATAAATATCAAATGAATATACAATTTTCAAGTGTTTTCTAATTGAGTAAGTTATTGAATAATGTCATTGTCACATATTATTAGAAATTAATTAAGACTTATTCCCATTAGCTTATTTTTACTAACACACAAACTCCCTTTAATTGCTTAGGAATATCATCTTTACTAGACCTTACAATTATAGGTAGATGACAACAATTCAATGTTTGATAAAGGAAATTAGCAATAAAAGAATTAAAAAAAAAAAAGAGATTATTAACATAATAAGTTTGGGGGTTATACCGAAAAAAAATAAAAAAATAAAAAATAAAAAAATATAATTTTTTAATCTACTTTCGATTTCAAGTGAGCCTTTTGGATACTCGATGGGTAGAAATAAATTAGAGGAACTTTAAGAGGAACTCCATTGCATAATTATTGACTATACTCCTCTATTATTGTATATGAGTATATATATCTTTAAGTGACACTACTGAGTAACCGGAAGCCTTCATAACCAATGTTGTCAATCGCATAAAAAGGTAGTGTGACTTATAGAGAAAGTCAATACAAAAATTCTATATCCCCCTTACTTGTTTGTGTATTATCATTGAAAAAAAAAACTTTGAAAGCTAATTAACTTAGGAAAAACATTGAGGAAGTGATATTCTATGATATTCATTGTGATATTTAGTTTTGATTTTTGAACTTAGCAATTCAAGAGGAGTTTGAGCACACACACAGTTTGAAAAATTAGTTTATTGGGAAATAAATATATATTGATTGCTTTTATTTGTGATAGTGAAATTTTTCAATAATTTACAAGTTACGAAATATTTTGAAAATTACGTAGCATTCTTTAATGTTACTTTGGAGTTTGGAATCCCTTGGTTTTTATTTTATTTGCATCACTCGAGGACGAGTAATGGTTTAAGTTTGGGGGTATTTAATAACTCTAAATTTAGAGTTATTTTATACTATTTTTATGTAATTTAACTTGTATAATTTGAGTGAATTTTAGAAGAAATTAAGGGAATTTACTATAATTGCTACATGATCAGTGCCGTGATTAAATTTAAATATATTTCATACATATTTTCTATTAAAAGCAGATTTTCAACATTGATTCGAATTTTATATTTTGAATACAGAGTTATTAGCGGGAAAATGCAAAAATGGGATATCGGTGTTTTAATAGAAAATCAATGAAGATTACCAAAATCTGAAAGAAAAAGAAAATAAAGCAATTGTTACCATAAATAAAGGACATAAATCAGGGAGCAGTTTGGACAAATGGGAGTTTGGACGAAAAACAAAAAACGTGAAACGAGGCCAGTCAACAGAGAAAAGCACGGTCAACTGTGGACGACAGAGAAAATGAACTATAAGTGTGGACGACTATGAGAAATGGACGATGAAAAAAGGGGCAGAAATTAAAAGATAAAAAGCGCTAAAAGACAAAGAAGCGTGGACAATGAGAAGCATGGACGACTGGAAAGCACTAAAAGACAAAGAAGCGTGGATGACTGAGAAGCATGTATGATTGAAAAGCGCTAAAAGACAAAGAAACGTGGACGATAGAAAGCATGGACGATGCTGTAGTGACATTATAAAAAGGGGAGTACTAAAAGATAAAAACAAATGGACGATAAAAGCGTGGACGATGGAGAGCACTAAAAGACAAAAACTCATGGACGACAAAAACTCACGACTGAGAACCGTGGATGACTGGCAGAATGGATTGCTGGTAGTGTGGACGATTGAGCTACGCGGACTACTGAACAGAATGGATTGCTGGTAGTGTGGACGATTGAAGTAAGAGAAAATCAAAAAGATTCTGTCATAATAATGAGTCATTAATCAAGGGAATTCTGGAGGAGAGAGAACGAAAAAAAAAAAGAATTTAATTCCCTCAAGAAGAGAGCGTATTTATACACATCTTTGACACTGTTATAGAGAGAGCTCGGAGTCGGCAACAGAGACATCTACAAATTCTTCTTCTTTTTTTTCTTCTTCTTCTTATTTTTATTTTTATTATTTTTATTTTATTATGATTTAGGCTAGTTTCTTTTCTCTTGGTTAAGAGAGAAAGTACTCCTTACATGTTTTTACTTTGATCTATGAATACTTAGTATTTTTTACTAAAGAATTGCTCATGGTTTTTATTGCATAAAAAAATTGTATCGATAGGTAAATAGGATATTAAGATGTATGAGTAATTAAATAAATTAAAATTGTTGCAAAGTAGCTAACATTAATTTATTTGGCGTTAAGAATGTGTTTATAAGAAAATTCAGATTAAGTTTTTGTCTTTTCAAAAAAAAATCAAAAAGAAAATTCTGAAATGAATTTATCTAGACAATTCGACGTAATCCTAGAAATATAAGAATTCTTGCTGTTCTATGCGAATACTGTAGAATTGCTAATGCGTTTTTGCCTGGAACAATCTTTCGTGATATTTTTTGTCTAATTCAATTCATATCGACAGATAGTTTGATGTTTCATGTTTATATTATATCGACGGATAAATATAAATGTTGAGATATATGAATGAATAATTGGATTAATATGTTGCAAAGTAGTTAACGTTAATTCAATTGGCATTAAGAATATGGTTTATAAAAATTCAATATTAGTTACCTTCTTTCAAAGTCGAGAGAAATTCTAAAATTGAATTTACATAGGCAATTCAAAATAAACCTATAAATATTATTATTCTTGCTGTTCAAGATCAATGTTGTAGCATCGTGTAGCATCAGAGTAAAATGCATGTAGTGAAGAAATCAACCCTAACCAAGGATTTTAATTTTATTTCCTTTCTTAAATCATCTCAATTTTAATTTTTATTGATTCTGAATAATTTTATTTTATCATTCCTCTCCACTTATCTATTTTCAATATTTCTATTTTCATTTTTATAGAATTTTATAGCAAAAATTACTTTGATTAAGAATATCCTCGTGGGATCGACTTTTACTTACTTTATTACTTCGTTAGCGACAAGTGCACTTGCGTTAGGGTGTAGAAAATCACTAACACTTGGCACGAATCTCTTCCTCATCAAAGATTTCATAACCTTCCAAATCACAATTGGATCATCTACTTTATGCCTTCTTTGGGCTCTCAAGTTGTCCCACTATAAACTAGCATATCCCGTCAACTCTAGAGATACTAGTTGTAGCTTTATTTTATCGGAATAGTTGTAGTATTCAAACACTTTTTCCACTTTGACCACCCAATCCAAGAACACATCTCTATTGCATGAACCATTAAAGGGAGGAATAGATATTGTTACATGACTCAAATCCTTGTTAGCTTCAAGTCTAGCATGTTGATTATCATCATCCTCATCCTCAGATTCCTCTACAACAACTTCACTAAAATTATTTCTCCTCCTTGGACTATAAGGTCTCCTTCTAAGAACAGGGCTTTGAGGACCCCTCACATGTTCATTCCTCATTTTCATTAACCATTGGCTAATATTATCAAACTTATGGTTCAGCTTATCAATTTGTCTTTGGTGGCTAATTTCACCAATACTCAGGTTAGAAGACATGGCTGGTTAGTTACTAGTGTCTCAGTTTTTGTTAAGGGTAACATCTCTTCTTGTCATCATTTACTCCCAACAAAACCACTTCAAAACACAGCAAAATAATCAAGAACGCAGCAAGGCTCTGATACCAAATGACATGCTTCAAGTTGGTGAGTAAATGGAAGCACTAAAATTAACAAACTCAACAAATGTTCAGTTCTTGCTCTAAATATTCCTTTCAAATGTTGTTTCTCCTCCCACCAAAATACAGCACACAACCTCTTAAGTGTTCATCAGCTAATAGATGTCACACAACTAAATTAAATGGTGCTAAGTTTAAGGAAAATAAGGATAGAAAACATTATTCCTTCTACAAGCTTGAGAGTGGGCGAGGCATGTTCCCATGTGGGTAATTGAACTTGCTCCTTCTTGTCTTAAATGCCAAGCTTCATCCTTAATTTCTTATGAAAAGATTCTCATCTCTTTAGTCTAGCTCGGGGTGATCGAGGGTGGGTTCTTTCCTTTAACTTAGTGTAACACCTGGTTTCAATATAAATCAAAATAAGTTATTAAACGGAGGTATATAATCTTAAGGTTTAAAAATTGAGTGAAATGTTGATTAGGTTATTAAGTGACTAGGCAGGGGCAAGATGGTAATTACGAATTTATATTGTGGATAACGTATTTAAGGGAAGTGTTAATGAGGTAGCCGCCACTGTTTCATTTCATTTCCTCTTCCACTCTCAGCTCCTCAGCTTAGCAGAGCGCGATAGGAGACCCTCTTCGATCCCTCCAGCGATTTCCTCAGAACTAGGTGAGTTTTGCTTCTATTTCTTGCTACATTGTAACTGTCGAGGGTTGATAAATGAAGTTTTGAGATTGCGGTATGTGAGTGCTAGTTTCGGTTTATGAGTTGAATCGGGAATGCACTACGATTAGGGCTTCCAAACTAATTTCCTTAGCTTTCTGGGTAGCTAGAAAGAAGTTTGACGAAAGTTTAAATTAATGTTCGATTTATGGAACTAGGTTTGAGCAAACTCCCGAGGGAGAGGTTTCAACAAGCTTCCCAGGAGACCAGGTAAGTGAAGTTTGCTTGTGCCTTCGGGCCTACATCACAAAACGTTAGGGTTATGATTACTTGTGTGAATTTGTATTCTATGCATCATGTTTTTAAAACATACGAAAATGAATTTGAATGCATGATTGGCATGGTAAGGATTGAATTGAACATATTGAAACAATCATGAGAATCAGTTTCACTGTTAAGGGAATTAATCCACCCCTTAATGAGACAGGGATGTATGTACTTTGGGAGAGTTGATCCAACTCCCAATTTCACAGGGGGATCTGAACAGGAGAATCAGTTTCACTGTTAAGGGAATTAATCCACCTCTTAATGAGACAGGGATGTATGTACTTTGGGAGAGTTGATCCAACTCCCAATTTCACAGGGGGATCTGAACAGAAACGAAGCATGAGCAACTGAGTTGAGAAAGTAGAAATTGCATATTAGGAATTTATATTTCGTTGTTTCATTTCTTGTTGGCTTTACTTACTTAGCATTAGGCTAATAGATGAGTTTTGTGATGTAGGTGTTGAGGACACTGCAGGTGAGTTTCCTGAGTGCACAGAAGATTGATGTGGTTGGAGGAGTACATCCACGTCTCGGCTTGGTAAACTGATGAGGCGGGTTAACTGGTGTCAGCAGTTGTTGAGGTTTAGTAGATAACGATTGGTCTGAGTATGTTGAGTTTTCATGACAGTAGAAATTTTACCATTTTGAATACGTTTTGAGATCTACTGATACTAGTAATCTGTTGAGTTTTAAACGTTGATTTTTACTGGATTTGACTAATGCTATGGTTGAGTTGTTTCTGAATGGTTTTCGAGAAGCAAGAAAATTCCTTTCTGTAGATAGTGTTGTGTTTTATGTCATCCGGTGATGTCGAGTGTTTTGGCTCGTAGGATGATATAGGTGTTATGTTTTGTCGTTTAGTGACCGGATGACAAATCTTATGTTTTGTCGTTTAGTGACCGGAAGACAAATCTTATGTTTTGTCGTTTAGTGACCGGAAGACAAATTTTACATTTTGTCGTTTAGTGACCGGATGACAAATTTTACGTTTTGTCGTTTAGTGACCGGAAGACAAATCTTACGTTTTATCGTTTAGTGACCGGAAGACAAATCTTATGTTTTGTCGTTTAGTGACTGGATGACAAATCTTACATTTTGTCGTTTAGTGACCGGATGACAAATCTTATGTTTTGTCGTTTAGTGACCGGTGGGGGTCTTCAAATAGCTTTCCCCTTTTTGTTGACTTTGTTCAGCGGACGATGAATTTGACTTTTGCAACCTTTAAAGTGTTTTCACGAGTTAAACCTTTGCTTCTTAACCGATTGTTTCTTAACGTTTTCCCACGCTTATTTCGACATGGCTTTGTTTAATTTTATTTTTGTTTAAACGATTTCCGCTGCAAGTTTTCATGTTTTATCAAATGTCCAAATTTTGAATTTTGAACGAAGTTTTAATTTGGTCCAAGTTTTCATAGAAAGTTTCGGACTTATGAGTAACAAACCGGGTTCAGTAAACTCGGGGTGTTACACTTAGAGTGGCCGAAGGATGCTCCTTCTTCTAGATTAGCATGATCATATGATTATTTCTATATTGACAAGTTGAATGGCTCCTCCATGCCTCTAGTGTTTGGCTTTAGCTCCATTTGGCCTCCAACAACATCACCTACAAAATAGACACTTGAATAGTGGTTAGAAAATTCATTGGCTCATATCTTAGAATCAGTTTCCGTGGCACATCATACTCTCCGGGTTGAAAAGGATTTGTCTTCAAATCCAAGGCTTCCCTTAATTTAAAAACATTCTTCATTCCTTGTGAATTAATCCACTTCCTCCAAGATAGATTCATTTCCATGACGAAATAAAAGGAATCCTCAACCTCGGGCCAACTTGAAATGTAGTCATGTTGCACCGTGAATAACCTCTCATCTTGATCCCTTAGGCTTGGAGGGTTTTGAATCATCAAGAGGACGTGATGATCCTTTTTATAAGTGGCATTTTCCCTATCAGTCACCAACAATTGTAACTCCTCAGAATTTAAGGACTCTCTCTCTTGAGAAATAGCTACTTGGTCATCTTTGGGAGGGGCTATTTCTATAATATGAGAGAATTTATCCAAGTCATCCAAACCACAAAAGGGATCAAAATAAAAATTTGGTGGTGGCGGTTCTACAAGTCATACTTCCAACAACTCACCACAACTTTCTTTCTTTTGTTCAAGAGAGTCAATAACTACTCTCTCCTCCTTAGCACGAGTGGACTCTCTATACACTTTGGACAACATTTCAACACTCCTTTTACAATCAAGAACAAGTTCAAGACCTTTAATCCATAGCTCTTCTTCATACGTTGATGCATAATCATCATACATGATATTGCTCGATTTATAATCATATTCATAAGGGTCTTGATAAAATTTGGGGCAATTTTTTCTAACTATTTTCAACAATAAATCATCACAAAAACATAGTACAATAAACAAGGAAAGAACATAGCTCTGATACCAAATGGCATGTCTCAAGTTGGTGATTAAATGGAAGCACTAAAATTAACAAACTCAACAAATGCTTATTTCTCGGATATAGAGGTTCTAGTCCGAAAATAGTCCAACTTACAGAGTGTATAACTTTCAAGACTCTTAACCACATTAGCTGAAATTTTAGATAGGACTTATTGGGGATGTAAAAAACTATCCTCAAAATTTTAGCGATTAAATCATTGTGAATGGAAAGTTATGGCTTAATGTCTGAAGGCCGCTGGAGCTCAATTTACTGCTCTTGCCGAGAACATAATGTCAAATTTGGAGAGACATAATTCTCTCGTGTGATAATGAAATGATGTGATTCTTGCAGCAGATTGAATTTGTAGATGTGAGGATGGTTGTGCGTAAAAATAAGAGAATGAGTCGAAGGGATGGAAAAGATATGGTTGAAGTCGTGCTGCTGGTCTAAGCAGATGATAAATGACACCTTGCGAGATTTGGCTTCTTCTTTTACGAAGAGAACTCCAACAAGCTTTGGATGAAAGTTTTATACAACCTTACTCTGGTTTTTCCAAGCCTAAAAAGTAATGGAAAAATGATGCATCAAGAAGAAATCAATTTGGCTCACAACAAAGTGAAAATTGAACACACACTCACTCTACTTTCCCAGATTTGACTCACCGGTTGAAATGAGGAACACCAAGCAAAAGCTTCTGGTTTTCATTCAACAAAAACTGTTGCTGAAGGGGCGTTAAGGATTGTTTAAATACCTCCTCTCTTTAGCAAATTAGGGTTACAAAACGTGGCCAAAGGTGAGATAAAGATGCAGCCCAAAATAAGGTACATTTGGTTAGCCACATGAGTAAGTACAAGAGTTGTTTTGCCAATTTTGACAATGCTCTTTCTCTCTCTAAATGTCTCTTTCAAATGTGGTCCCTCCTCCCAAATGCATCTCACTCTCCCTCTAAAAGTATTCAGTCATGCATACTATTGAAATATATAATAAACTAAGTTTTTCTTAAAAGAAAAAATAAACTAGCCTCGGTTACAACATTTGTCAAAAGGACGACAAATTCCTCTTTCAACAATCGGTGTGGCTGAGAGTTTGCTCCCAAGTTGGCACATGAAAAAGTTTCTCCAAGTCTAAGGTGCTTGGTTCCCACTTCAAGTCTTCAAAATAGTTGCTCCTGTAAAAAAAAAAAAAAAAAAAAAAAAAAAACAAACAAACATGTTAGAAAGAGGATCGACCGAGGACATGGTCTTGGCTCGGGATTGTGTCAATGGTTCCCTTGGCATATAACTCATGCATCATGAAAAAAAATTTATGTTAAGAAAGATTTAAAGAGAACAAAGAAAGAAAGAAAGAAAGATGAAAAGATGAGAGAAGAACTAAATAAACATAACTTTTGTTGTGAGACGGGATTACGAGCTGGTTGTTTCATAAGACGAGATCATGAGGTGCCTTCTCGCTTCCCTAGACTGAATTACCTCCAACAAATGAACTATATATGGAAACTAAAGAAAGAATAAAAGACCTAATGAGAAAGAACTGCAATAAGACTGTTTTAACGAAAATTACATCTGCATATATGTTCATGATAATTTATACATTTCTTCCTGAGCGTTAGGCTCATAGTTTAAATTTCGTGATGTGTGTGAGAAATTTTATAATGTACATTGTGAAAGAAACTAATGAAAGATGTAATTGAAGAGATACTCTCATGGCAAAGTTACATAGTGTTAATGCAAATAGCGATTCAAATGCTACAAAGAGAAAAACTTATATTTTATATATATTTAAGTTAAAAGAGATTTTATATCACTTATTATTTCGTTATGTTTATGGATGAATTTATTAAGTATTATTTTCAAATGACCATTTGAGATCGATGATTTTATTTTAATGAACAATAATGGATTTTAAGACTTTTGTTGTATGTTTTCAATAAAGTGATTTCAAAATTTTAAATGAACTCTTTTAAAGAAAAATTAGAGCAGAAATGGTGTGCTACGGGGCATTAAAGCATTGGCTGCTGTGCCTTTCTCAAAAGGAATGAGTAAGGGTTGATCGCAACTATAAAAAATCAGAAAATGCGTAGTTTGAGTGGATGAGTGAAAGGTGGTATTGTACCAATACTCTGCCCAAGAAAGTCACTTGGCCCATTGACTAGGCTCTGCCAACACAAAACAGTGAAGATAGGTTTTGAGGCAACAGTTGTCCACTTCTGTTTGACCTTGGTCTAAGGGTGATAAACATTGTTGTGTTTGAGCGAGGTCCCTTGCAATTTAAATAGTTCTACCCAAAAATGTCTTGTGAAAATTTTATCTCAATCTGAAACAGTGGACCGTAGCTGGACAACCATATTGGAGGAGATTTCAGCTTCCTTGGGGGCTGTGAAAGGGTGGGTGAGTGGCAAAAAATTAGCATATTTGCTTAAGCAGTCCACCACGACAAGAATCAAGTTTCATCCATTAGAGGACCGCAACCTCAATGAAGTCCATGGAGAGATCTTCCCAAAGTTGATTTGAAATTGGTAGAGGCTAAATGAGTTCTGAGGGTGACAAGGTGTCGTACTTATGACGCTGGCGTAAAGAGCATTCCACCACATATAAGGCCATATCACATTTGATTCCTTGCCAAAAAAATTAGACATGACTCATTTAAGAGTTTTCAATACCCCTCAAGTGTCCGCCCACACTGGTGTCATGACATTCTTGGAGAATTTATTGATCCGAGCTAAGTTGCGAGGAAGGACCAGCCGATCTCGGTATAAAAAATGTTTTTGAATATATGTGTATCCCGGTTTTGAAAGTGGGTCGTTCTGAAGTTGAGAGAAAACTTGTTGTAGTGCAGGATCACTACTAACAACCGCGTCAATTTCTTCTAATCTAAAGTTCTAGTGGATCGAGAATGCCATCAAAGTGGAGTGTGGAGGTTTACGAGACAGTGCAACAGCTGCTGAGTTGATAGCTTCGTGATGGTAGTGAACCTCAAAATCAAATTTGAATAATTTGGTAAGCCACTTTGTGTTAGGATTAGACGCCCTAATCCACCGGTAACGAACGATTAGGAATACGAAAAAGAAATAACACACAGATTTATACTGGTTCACTCTCGTTGCGAGAGCTACGTCCACTGGCCGCTGACAGATTTCACTAAGATCGAAACAAACGAGTTACAACAGTTTGCCTCACACTCTCAGACACTCTGATAATCTGTGATACACTCGATAACCTAAACACGTCTTTATATAATAGACGATTTAGGGTTACAGAATAACAGGGTACTTAATTACCAAAATACCCTCAAACCTAAATTAAGCTCCATAACTCAACAATCTCCCACTTGGAGACTAATCTCATCATCTCTCCATCGGCAGTGGCTTCACTTCAACGTCTCATCCAAGAAGTCCAACTGAAGTTGCGCACAACTTCAGCTTATCACTCGTCACAGCTTTCGTCAACATGTCAGCTGGATTCCAACTCCCTGGGATCTTCTCAAGCACTAATACTCCATCTTCTAAAGCAGATCTGATGAAATGATAACGCACCTGCATATGCTTTTTCTTGCCATGATAAATTGGATTCTTTGCCAAATGGATGACACTTTGGCTGTCACAATGCAATACACTCCCTGTAATACCCGGCTTGTACGGAATATTAATATTATAATATACGATGGCATTTTTGTAAATATGTCAAATCAAGTCAGTTTTGAGAGCGGAGAGCTTTATTACGATCCTAACGATTAATAGGAATTTACGGGATTTTTCGGAGTAATAAAGCTATATTTCGAGTAATTAAGTTTCTCGTAATATAATAGACGTTTCAGTAAAAATAGTAAATGGAGTCCGATTTGCAAACGAACAGTTTTAATAAATCCTAAATAATAAGTTGGACCTATTGGTGAAATAAGAAAATTTGGAGAAACTAAATCGTTAGCCAATTAACGAAACGAACGACGAAACTAATAGAAAATCAAAGGAAGGGCAAAACGGTAATTTGCCAAATCAATATTATTAAAAATCAAATTTCATTTTCTTTTCCTCACTTCTTCCCTGCCCGCGAGAAAACCAGAGAGCTCTGCGATTCTCCTTCTCGGCCGATTCCAATCCGACCTCCGTTTCTCCTCTGATCGACTCGTTTCTTCCGTGCTTTCTCCATCCTCTCGCAATCCTAGGTAAGATTCTATGCTTTTGGAGCATTATATTTTAGTTTTCACGAAGTTTAACGTTTAGGATTTCGTATAGATTTTCGTTAAAACGTGATTTAGGGTTCGTAATCGATAGGTTAGCCGTAGTTTTGAATATAATGAACGTATTAAACGTTATTGGATAAAGTTAATCGATTTAGGACGAATGTTAGAGATTTGACAATTTTTGAGTTTTGGGGAAAAACTCGTCAATGTTGATTTTGAGGTGTTGAACGTTATTTTATGGATGAAAATGCCTCATGGAGCTAAGTTAGAATTTTAAGAGGATTTCCTTAGTTAAGGTTTCTTCAAATTTAGATGTTTAATAGTTTAAACTCGTTTTAACGATAATTTGGTGAAATTGCCTAGGTGAACGCTCGTGGACGGAGCTTGGATTGCAGCGTGCACGAGGTAAGTTCTCGTGAATTGTTTTGACCGATTGATCTACACCGTACGTCGAGGTCGTTTCGAGGAATTTGGCGACGTGTTTGTTTATTTGTTTTGGATGGGTAGTTAGGATTAGTTATTTTGTAGATTATGTTGTTATCGTCCTGATGGTATATATGTGCTTGTTTACGTTTATATTGAACTATTCATGCATCACGTGTTTTAAAAGAACATAGAAAATGAATTTCTGCACAATGTTTAAAGAAAATGGCGATGTAGCCTGGAGAGGAGCACGACCTATTATGAAGATCGATTATGGGTTTGTCACAATACCACATCTATTATGTACTCATGTGGCCTGGAGAGGGGCTTGACCTATTGTGAAGATCGATTACGGGTTTGTCACAATACCACATTTATTATGTACTCATACAGTTATAGGTCATGCGAGATGGAGCTCTGGCACGGCTGTACGTGTTGTAAGCGTGTACCCCCCCCCCCCCCCCCGTCTAGCTGGAAAGAGTAGTCCGACCGCTGGATGTGCTCTCTCCGGTTAGGAGGCTGAGATCTCGGTGACACCCACAGAGTAAAGATAAAGAAAACGCTGCATGATTTCTGAATTCATATGCACAGCATGCATTTCCATTTATGAGAGCTTGCTGAGATTTTTATCTCATAGGTCTCTGTATGGTGTAGGTGATTTCGACACAGGTGAGGACGAGATCCCTCCACCTGAGGAGTGATGCGGTTGACGGAGGATGATCGCGGGAGTGCGTTGGAGCAGTCGAGGCTCATTTTGACCCGTGGGACTCATGGTTAGATGTTTTGAGAGTTTTTGTGATATTTTGGGCTAATGGTGGATTATACAGATTTATTGTATAAGTAGATACATTTTAGGTTGTTGGATCTGGATAGATTTATGTATTGATGTTTTGAAATGTTTTGGAAATCGAATTTATAACCTTTTGTTGATTTCAAAACAGGAGGATTTGTTTAGGTTTTAAACATATCCACACGTTTTATTTTCATGAAAATAGGCTATGTTTTAAACGTGTTTCGAGTCATGGTTTGAATGAGAGTTGAAATGTATATGTTGGTACGATATGTTGAGCGAAATTGTTATAGGCGAGGTTTAAGTGTTAGAAGTTGAAGAAATTTAAAGGTGAGAAGTATTGAGATTGTGTAATGATAGTGTTGTTATGTTGAAGTATTAAGGGTGGTGTGCAAGGAAGTCGATGGAAGAAAGAAAGGAAGAAGAAAAATGGTAGGCGTTCGAACGCCTAAGGAGTGGTGTTCGAGCGCAAAACTCTCTGGAATTCCAGAGAGGTTTGTGACTGGTCGCGAAATGAGGGCCGAACGGTCGGTTTGCAGGACGGGTTACACGTTCTGAAATCAGAACGTGAACCGACCGAGCGCCAAACATTTGGCACCCGATCGGTTCAGCAGGGGCCGCCCGGTCGGCTGTTGAGTAGCCGATCGAGCGCCCCTTTGTTTCTTTGGTTTTTGACGCTTCTGCCCTCCTGTTCTATGGCCGATTGTTTAATATGTTTTTAATTTAATTGTTTTAATTGTTTTAATTTCAATTGTTTTAGTATTTGTTTTAAACGATTTACTAAACGAATTCCGGTTCCGATTTCGATTTTGATTCCGACTTTGGTTCAAATTCCGCCTAGAGTCATTTAAAGTTATAAAAATATATATATATATAGTACAGGAAATTGGGTACAGTGTTAGGGTCGTTACACTCCCGTCATAGTTTTGGCCTAACTCACGTAAGAAAGGTTTTAACCACATCATCTCCTTTGCAGTTTCTGTCACTGCAATATACTCGGCTTCACAGCTAGAAAGAGCGACGACATCTTGAAGTCTCGAAACCCAACTGATTGCGGTACCACCCAAAGTGTAGACATACCCATTCCTGCTCTTACTACTGTTAATATCACCACCATTATCAGCATAACATATCCATCTAGACCCAAGTCTGATTTTTGAAAACATAAAGCAAACTTTGAACTTCCCTTCAAGTATCGCAAAATCCATTTTACGGCTTCCCAATGTTTTCTTCCTGGATTACTCATAAACCTGCTGACAACTCCCACTGCATGTACAATATCTGGTCGTGTGCAAACCATCGCGTACATAAGACTACCAACAGCAGAGGCATATGGAACAGTAGCCATGTAGTCCTTTTCTTCATCGGTCGAGGGTGACTGATCTTTGAATAGTTTGAAATGACTAGCCAACGGTGTAGTGACGGGTTTAGCATCGTGCATCTTGAACCTGCTAAAAACCTTCTTTACATATTCTTCTTGTGAGAGTTTGAGAACATCTTTATCCTTGAATATCCTCATCCCAAGGATTTGTTTTGCTGCACCCAAATCCTTCATTGCAAACTCTGTAGATAACTTCCTCTTCAGCCTGTCAATCTCATGCAAGCTTGCTCCAGCAATCAACATATCATCAACGTAAAGGAGCAGAATAATATAGGAATTATCAAACCTTTTGATGTAGCAGCAGTGATCGGCTTCACATCTCACAAAGCTATTATTCTTCATGAAGCTATCTGTAACGCCCAAATTTAAAAATCCCCAATTTGAAACCCTAATTTTAGAAACCCTAGAATTTTCCCAAAATTGATTTGAAATTGAGCGCCAAATCATAATTTGAAAATTTAAATATTAATTGAAAACTTTAATTGCGCGGAAGCTTTGTAATAAATTTTGTCAAAATTTTGAAACCATTGCATGATTAACACAATTTATGAAACTTTAAATAATAATAAAGTTCAACATAATAATTCAAGTCTTAAACTGAAATAGAACATTAATATCATTTAAAATTTAAGCATACTAATTTAGATCTTTTTCTTCGAATTCAACAATATTTTCTTCATCTGTATGCTCGCTTGCCACTTGAGGGTTCTCAATAGCAAGTTATTTCTTCCTCAGACAAAAATTCACCTGCATCACAAGTTAAAAACTATGAGAAATCTCAGTAAGTGGAAATACGTGCAAGTTGCAAAACTTTTACTTTTACTTTTACCGAATCCTGTTAACAGTTACAGACTGGTTGAAGTCAACCTTCTTTTAAGACTCAGCCATCTCTGGCTTCGCCCTCTTTTACTTTTACTTTTACTTTTAAGACTTAGCCATTTCTTGCTTCGTCAACTTTTACTTTTAACGATCAAGCTCTTGCTATCACGTATTTGCCGTCAATTCCATCATTTTCATACACATGCAAATGTCCTACCCATTTTATCTTTTAAACAATTCTATGTCAATATTCTAACATGTGTGCTCAACCATCGAAAACGTGTAATAAAATAAAACAGTAATAAAGAAAATAATATCTATCTTGTGATGTAGGGCCGTAGCCAAAATATTGTAAACGTTATATTTACACTTACCTGGATTCCGAGCGGTTAGGGTTTATAGGGATTTTCCAATATCCAATATTTCAATAATATCATGTTTAATTAAAATCTTGGTATTAATTTCTATTTAATTAAATCAAAGTTGACAGAGTTTGGGTAGAATTTTCTTACGTGTAATCGTGGGTTGAACCGGGTCGATTTTGACAACCTCCAGGAATTTTTTTTTACCTAAATAAAATTCTTAATATTATTTTTCCACTTTAATCCATAAATTTCACAACAACTTAGGTAGAAATTCCTTACCAGTTAAATCTTCGATCGGTCCGATTTGATTCGGGTGGAAATTTGGTTCAAGTCCGGTTCGGATGAACAGTGCCGATTCGGTTCGGTTCAATTTGGGCTGAATCAGTTTGGTTTGGTTCGAGTGAACTGGTTCAGTTTTAAAATAAAACTGAACCCACCTCTTCCTGTTCTTCTTCTTCGCAAGGGCAGAGAGCAAAGAGAGAGCTTGTCACGACCCTTACCCGTGATATCGTTTTTTTTTTTTTTTTTTTTTTAACTTTCACTTTAACTGTACTTGAGCGGAAATCTTATCAAAATCGAAATCGGAACTGAAATTGAAGTTTGTTTAGTAACTCTTTTAAAACAATCCATAAAACCATTAAAACTTAAAATAAATAAAACCTTTAAAACAATTAAATAATAAATAAAATTTAAATCTTTTTTTTTTTTGTTTTATGTATGGCGATCAGTAGCCACAAAAGTGGCTACTAATCGCCCCATGGGCGATTACAACAGGCGAGTAATCGCCTGTTGTTAGTCGCCAGTGGCGACTCATCGCCACATTTGTGGCGACTCAGTCGCCACATTTGTGGCGATTAGTCGCCACGCCCTCTGGATTTCTCCAGAGAGCATCGCCTCCTTTTTGCCCAAGAAGCGATTACTCGCCTCTCAGAGGCGAACACTCGCCAGACTCTCTGGATTTCTCCAGAAAGCCAAGCCTCTTCTTTTCCCCTTTTCTCTTTTCTACACCCTTACACGCCCTGCACTTTACACACATAATCCAAAACTCACAACACTAATAATCAACACTCAACCCTCAACACTTATCAACCCCTTCTCTTCTTTCATTTTCTCTTCACACAATTATCTTACATACATCCTTAAAACATACTTCAAACATAACATTTATTCAAACCCCCAAGCACAACACAATTTATCACGTACTTCTCACACTAACACTTCCACACTAAATCATAACCAACACAAATCACTTTAACATACAAATGAACTTCAAATAAACGAACTGCGTGGTTCCGTTTAAACGTTTAACAATACTACCTGTTTTAAAAACAATCAAAAACGTTTCAAAACACTATACAATCATCAAACATCCTAAAACATATCTAAACGTACTAAAAATCCATCAAATTCATCATTATCCCTACAATACCCAAAAACTCTCAAAACTCCTAACCGTGAGTCAACCCGCCCTGCCAAAACACGCTCCGCCGCCACGAGCTCCGCCACCGACCATCTATACTTGGTCATCGTAAAGAGGTTCCTCACCTTCGTTCTCGTCACCTACATCATACAATAAATCCATTAAGCCTAATGCTTAGTAAGGAGCGTACTAAACATAACTTTACATATATGCATGACATTTATAAAACATTTTCGTTTCATTTCTTTTAAACCGTTTTCTTGCCCCGTAGTACATTCATGACTTGCCCCGTAGTACATTCATGACTTGCCCCGTAGTACATTCGTGTGACTTGCCCCGTAGTACATTCGTGACTTGCCCCGTAGTAACATTCATCATTCATCATTCATCATTCATCATTCATCATTCATTATCGTTCTTTAATTCAACATTTTCATAAAACATGCTCATAAATAGTTCGTATGCACTTTAGTAAAACATGATACATGAGGTATAACATACGTAAGGAAAAACCTATCAAACGAGCACTACTTAAATTAGGGGTGAGCAAAAACCGGTCCGGTCCGGTTTTAAGAAAGATTGGAACCGAAATAATAAAATTCGGTTTTTTATTTTTAAGACCGGGACTGGTTTTATTTTTTTAAGGACCGGACCAGAACTGGATCCGAATTTCGGTTCCGGTTCTAGTCCGGTTCCGGTTTTCCCTTTTTTTTTTTAAATTAAAAAAAAAAGATTAAAAAAAAGCCATAGATCTGGTTTAATCATAACAGAACAGATTATGCAACAAACATTCTTGATAAACAGCCTTCATATTTAAACCGAATAATTGAATAAAAAGTTAGTATTCATGCTGTGATAACTCAAGAAAAATGCTGCACAATAACATAACACAATTCTAAAACATCAGTGGACATCCTAAAAAGTTAAACAGACTTCCATAATGGATAGACATAGGCATGAGAAGCATTATCGGTCCAGCTAAAACAGAAAAGAGAACAAAATTAAACACAGCAGAATCATGCTTCTAAAGATGATACATATTTAAACTTGAAAACAGAAAATAAATTTACTCAAAACAGCAACATAGCAGAAGCAAAAACTTAAGCTAAACATGCTGCTAGACTTCATAATCCAACATTCTAATTCATTAAACAGCATATCATGATAAGCTTTTGGATAAAACAGAAAGAAGAATGGTAACAGACAAAATTTATCAACTCAATCAATCTCGTTAACTCAACATATTTCTTGATGATTATGCAGATGATAAATTTCAACAGCTCAGACAAAGAAAATTAGAACAGAAAAGGAGACGTGGTATTTTCTGGACATCAAAAATAGAAACTAAATAGAAGAAAACAGGAACAATCGTGATAGTAAAATACACTGGCAGTGTGCAAAAATCGGACCAAATTTAGCCCCAACAGCTTACGCAACAGCTTAAGATTGTAAAATTTAGCCCTAACAACTTACGTTAGGCTGCTTACCTTCGTTGGGAGTCGGCGACTTCGTCGAAATCAGAAGTCGGCGACTGCGAACTGTGAAGTGCGAGCAGAGAGTGGTTGGGCATCGGCGACTGCGAACGTGCAAGCAGAGAGAGACAGACAGTTGCTGCCGGCTCGGCTGGGCGCTGGGCGACGGGCGACGGGCGTAGGGTTTGCCCTTCGCCGTTCGACTCTCCAGCGAGCGACGATTCTGATTTCTGAAGATTGAAGTGAAGCGAGCCACAGCGCACAGCCAGAGCCAGGTATGTATTGTTTTACTTTTAATTCGGTTCGGTTTTTTTCGGGTTTGTCTTACTAAACCCGAAAACCGAACCGAATTATTCGGTTCACCTATAAAAAAACTGAATTTTGATTTTTTTTAATTGCAAAACCACCCAGAACCGGACCAAATTTTCGGTTCCAATCCGGTTTTGCGGTCCGGTCCGGTTCTTGCTCACCCCTAACTTAAATCACTAAAGTACTACCTATAACTACCCGTCCTTTCTACCAACCCCTATTTCCACCTTTTTCATCACATCAAACATCATCAACATTGTACGACGTAGGGCCTTAGTGGCCGGAAAGCCTAACGCTCACTTACCTGGCGTCCTAAATATGCCGAGCACCGTCCTTTGAGCTTGGGTTACCTAGAGCATTTAACAACACATCATTAATATCAACTTTCAAACATCGAATCTAAACAATCGACTTCTCGAGCTAGGACAAACTCTTCCAAAAACTCTAATTCATTTCTTCTAGGCATTTCATCGAGCACGTGGTGCTCACCAACTTCAAAGCTCCATTAATACTTTCCACAATCATTTTCAACAACCTAAACTTAACATTAAACCTCAACCAACATCATCAATCTACTCCAACAACCTCAATAATTACTAATACATCATTAATGAGTAATAAATAAACAACCCTAATGATTTTTAACAAAAACCCTTAGTTTCTCCACAAACCCTAACTAAAAATAGCTTCAAAAACGAACAATATCTTGACTAAAACGTAGAGCTTACCCTAAGAGTCGATTTGGGGAAGAAACTAGAGGAGAAACTCGCCGGAAACAAAGGAGTCGCCGGCATTGAGGATTGGCGATGGAGAAGGAGCAAATCGCGGGGGAGAGGGAGAGTATTCGTGAGGGAGAAGGAAAGTGAGGGAAGAGAGAGAAAAAACTCTTTTTAACTAAAATCTTTGATTTTCTAAATTACTATTTTACCCTCACATAACTTCTTAACTTAAATCACTATTTGTCTATCGGTTTAACTTCTCCAAATTTCTTATTTCTCCAATTATTTCTATTTATTCTTAGGGCTCTAACGAAACTCCCCGTTGGCCAATTGGACTTAATTTATATATTTCTACGAATTATTACTCTATAATGCTTGAATACTTAATATTCGAAACTTAAAGCTCGGAATCCTTAAAACGAAATTTTCGGGTGTTACAGAGCTTCTCTCTCTGCGATGTCGAACGGCGAAAAAAAAAGAGAGAGAGAGAGCTCGAGTGGCCGAGAGAAAAGGGAGGTCGGAGTTTGGCCAGTCGACGATGGAGGGCGTTAAGCTGAGAGAGAGGGTTTCACCGGAGGGGAGTTCGGTCGAGGGATGGATTTTCGCCAGAGAACGTTTGGCCGAAGGTCGGCGTTGTTCGCGGTGGTCGGAGATCCGGTGAGGTGAGAACTTCGGTTTTCTTCTGGTTTTCAGAATGAGAGACAGATGGATATTTGGTTTCGGTGTGAATTCCTCCTCACCGAGTTCCTCGTTTTAAAGGAAAAATATCCCAACATCTGATTAAATTTTTGGTCTAATCCATAGAGAAGTTGGGTGAGGTTTAAGTGTTGTGTTGATTTTCCTCCTACCCTCTTTAATTTGTGAAAAACGTCGGTGTGATATTTTTGTTTATTACAATCCACCGACGTTTTTCACAAATTAAAAAGGGTAGGAGGAAAATCGACACAACACTTAAACCTCACTCAACTTCTCTACGGATTAGACCAAAAATTTAATCAAATGTTGGGATATTTTTGTTTATTACACTATCGAACCTCTTGTACCATTGCCTTGGAGCCTGTTCCAAGCCATACAAGCTCTTCTGAAGCTTACACACAATCTCCTCTTTATCTTTCACCTCGAAACCTTGCGGTTGTCGCTTGTAGATCTCTTCATCTAGATCATCGTGAAGAAAAACATTTTTCACGTCCATCTGCTGAAGATGAAGGTCTTCTTTCACAACCAAAGCCAAGACAGTTCTAATCTTCGTCAACTTCACCACCAGTGAAAAAATCTCGGTGTAGTAAATACCTTCCTTTTGTTGGAAACCCTTGACAACCAACATAGCCTTGTACCGCTTGCTCCCATCATGTTCTTCTTTAATTCGATAAACCCACTTGTTGTGCAGTGCTTTCTTACCCTTCGGCAACTCAGTCAATTGCCAAGTTTGATTTGATTCAATGAGTCCATCTCATCTTTCATGGCTGCCTCCCACTTAATCGAATCATCAAACTGTGGTGCTTCCTCATAATATTCTGGTTCACCTGCGTCGGTCAGCAGGATGTAATTAAGAGACGGAGACCATCTATGGATTGGTTTGCTGATTCTGGATGATCGTCTCAGTTTTGCAATCGGCGTTTGCGGATTTACCTCTGAAGCCACATTCTCATCAACTTCTTCTTCAACAATACCCCAATTTTCTTCAGTAGTCGGACTATTATCAGTTGAAAAATTTTTGAAGTTGACCACAGTAGACTCTTTCAATCAGAACTCCCACTGTCAGAAGTCTTACCAACAGCATCCTTGTAAAGAATTTGTTCGTTGAAGATGACGTTCATGCTGCGAATGATCTTCCGATTTTGATTATCCCACAAACGATAACCAATCTCGGCGTCACTATAACCAATAAGAAAACACTTATTAGATTTCGAATCAAGTTTACTTCTATCAGAATCATCAATATGAACATATGATAAGCAACCAAAAACTTTCTGAAAAGAAAAGTTTACCTTTTTACCGCTCCAAACTTCTTCTGGAACTTTGAAATCTAGAGGTACAGATGGTCCTCTATTGATCAGGTAGGCTGCTGTGCTGACTGCATCTGCCCAAAAGGTTTTAGGCAGCCCGGCGTGCAATCTCATGCTCCTTGCACGTTCATTCAGCGTTCTGTTCATCCTTTCAGCTACTCCATTTTTTTAAGGCGTTCGAGGAATAGTCTTCTGCATTTTGATTCCATTCATAGCACAATACTCACTAAAATCTGCACTGATATACTCACCTCCGTTGTCGGACCTCAAACACTTCACTTTCAGATTCGTTTCATTCTCAACCAGGGCCTTCCACTTCTTGAAAACACTGAATACATCAGACCCAAACCTTTCTTGTTGAATCATCTATAAACGTCACATAGTAGTATGATCCACTAAGAGAAGAAACTGGTGCAGGTCCCCACACATCAGTGTGCACTAATTCTAGTTTTTTCTACTTCAGCTCCTTGCCAACCTTTAGAAAACTGACATGTTTCTGTTTCCCAAAAATGCAACTTTCACATAACTAATGCTCAACAGACTTCAGCTCTAGAATCTGACCATTCTTGACAAGAATTTTCATTCCTTTCTCACTCATGTGGCCCAATCTACAATGCCACAACTCTGTGTTCTTTGAGCTATCAACAACGGCAATTGTGTCTCTACATGTAGAAGTTATATATAAGGTTCCTGTTTTCTGACCTCGAGCGACGACTATCGCTCCTTTAGTTACCTTCCAAGTATTGGTCCCGAAACTGACATTATAACCTTCACTATCAAGCTGTCCAACTGAAATCAGATTTTGCATCAACCCTGGCACGTGTCTCACTTTACTGATCGTCCAAACAGAACTGTTTGTCATCTTCAGTTTAATGTCACCGATGCCTACAATATCCAGTGGCTCACCATCTGCAAGATAGACCTCCCCATGGTTTCCAGCCAAATAATTCTCCATTAATTTCTTGTGTACAGTGGTGTGAAACGACGCTCCTGAGTCCAAGACCCATGAGTTTATCGGGCTGTCAACTGAAAAAAGCAAAGCATCAGTTATGTCTGTCGTTACTGCATTTGTTCCATCATCTTTGTCATTTCCGTTCTTCTTCGGTGCTCTGCAATCCTTTTTCATGTGACCCTGCTTGCCACAATTCCAGCACTCAAATTTTTTTTTGGATTTAGATTGACCCCTTCCATTTCTCGATTTGGATCTGCTCCTGCCCCGATTGGAATTTCTGTTATTATTTCGCCCCCTATTTTCCACATTCAGATCTGAGCATTTCGATGTTTCTCCAGAATCAATTCTTCGAACTTCCTCGGCTAGAATACGATCTCTCACATCAGTAAATACAAATTTCGAGTTTCCAACTGAGTTGCTGACTGCTGCCCTCATAGGATCCCAGTTATTCGGAAGAGACGCCAATAAAATTAGGGCACGAACCTCATCCCCAAAATCAATTTCTACAGATAGCAATTGATTTACAACAGTATTAAATTCATTTAGATGTGCAACTACAGAAGTACCTTCACCCATTTTCAGTTTAAACAATTTTTTCATCAGATGCACCTTGTTGTTTGCAGAGGGTTTCTCGTACATATCAGATAGAGCTTTCATCAGATTCGTTGTAGTTTTCTCCTTCGCCATATTGCGAGCAATGCTTTTATTCAACGTCAATCTGACGACTCCCAAAACTTTTCTGTCAAGGTGATTCCATTCAACGTCTTCCATCTTTTCTGGTTTTGTACTTAATGGAAGTTGAAGATCTTTCCCGTATAAATAGTCCTCAATTTGCATTCTCCAGAATGCAAAATTTGTCCCATCGATTTTCCCAATACTGTGTCCTGTACTATCATCACCTGCCATTATTATCAATAATCAATACCCAAAAAACAGATATTCAAACCCAAAAGGATTTCAGAATTTTCAACCCAAAAATCTCAAAAATATCTCTGCCCCAAAAAATCAGAATCAATCTGAATAACCCAAAAAAACAAAAATTATGTCTCTGTTTGTCACTGAAGAAACAGGGAAAGCGATTAGATAGGCGAGGGCTGAACGGCAAGAGGGTCTCGGCGGTTGGTTTGTAGAATGGCGGTGATGGCGGGGTCTCTCTTCGCGCGGCGTTTGGCGGCGTCGATCTGTTGCTTCGGGGCGAGCAACACAGAACAGAAGGTTCTGTTCTTCGCGGACGGCGGCGGCATAGGCAAAGCAAGTCGGCGTGGTCTGCGCGGTCAGCGGTGGCAGAGCAGGTCGGCAGTGTCAACGACCTCTGTTCGTCGCTGCTCGAGCTTCAAGCAGGTTCTGCTTTGGGCAGTCTCCTTCGTTGTTCTTCGCGGCCAGAACAGAACAACACATTTTTTTTTCTTTTTTTTTATTTCCTCAATTTTGTTCCTCACGGCAGAGAACAAATCTTCTTTAACTATTTTCTTTTTCTTTTCCAAAATTGCAAATTTCACTCACCAAAATTACAAACCTGAAATCGATCGATACCCTTCGAAAAATCAAACCCTGATTTTCGAAAAACACTTCAACCTTAAGCTCTGATTTCAGTTGTTAGGATTAGACGTCCTAATCCACCTGTAACAAACGATTAGGAATACGAAAAAGAAATAACACACGGATTTATAGTGGTTCACTCTCGTTGCGAGAGCTACGTCCACTGGCCGTTGACAGATTTCACTAAGATCGAAACAAATGAGTTACAACAGTTTGCCTCACACTCTCAAACACTCTGATAATCTGTGATACACTCGATAACCTAAACACGTCTTTATATAATAGACGATTTAGGATTACAGAATAACAGGGTACTTAATTACTAAAATACCCTCAAACCTAAATTAGGCTCCATAACTCAACACTTTGGACAGTCAAGGTTCACTCTCTTTTGGCCTAACAAATACAGTAAGTTGCTTTGATCGGTGCAGACTATAAATCGCTATCCCAGCAAGTAGTGCCTCCATTTACGAATAGCAAACATTATAGCCATAAGTTCTCGTTTGTAGACAGACTTGGATTCAACCCGCAACCCTAGGTAGAGGGATCATCTCATAAAAATGTCCTGATGAGATATGATCTTGAGGTAGCTTCATAATAGATGATGAGCGATGAGGATGTCGAGGATTTTATTAGCCTTGAGAATGAATAACTTACATGAGGATGTGATGTATGCGCTCGAGAGTCCTTACTATATTAGATTATCAATGGCACCACAGATTAAAGAGGGAGATCAGAAAAAGAATATATTTCATACTCGTTGTTTAGTGGAATATAAGGTTTGTTTTTTTATTGTATATGGTGGAAGTTGTGTCAATGTGACTTCTTGGGAGATGGTCGACAAATTCAACTTTGGGTTGATAAAGCACTCTAGAGCGTACAAGCAAAACTGGTTTGATAAAAATGATATATCAAAGTAGGGCTAAATTGTAATTTCAGCTTCTAATTCAATTGATAGTGAGAAAATTATCTCATTTACAGTTCTAGATCACGAGAATAGAAAGAGGGAACTGGGAAAACAAAAACTCGTGAGAAAGGATGAAAAGAGGAGAAGAAAGAGAAAGAATTCGTGAAAGTCTCCAGCAACAAACTTGTTCTTCATCAAGAAAGAACCTCTTGACGTAACAATATTGTAACACCCCTAATACCGTACCCGTATTTCCCATATTATTATATATATATATATATATATATATATATATATATATATATATTTTTTTTTATCCTCACATTTTATAACTTTAAAACATAACGTTAAGCGGAATTGAAATCGAAACCGAAACCGAAACCGAAATCGAAATCGAAGTTGTTTGGTAAATCATTTGAAACGTAAACTAAAACAATTTAAATAAAACTTAAAACATTTAACTATTTAATAAAAATTAAAGCAGGGGCAGAATCGGAACTCACTGCTAAAAGGAGGCGGCGATCGGCCTCTGCAAACTGCAGAGATCAATCGCTGCATGCTTGCATGCAGCAAGCGATCGATCTCTACTTTTCAGCAGAGATCGATCGCTGCATACAAAGCAAGGGCGGCGATCGATCTCTGCGTTTCAGCAGAGATCGATCGCTGCACACTATGCAGCGATCCTCCCTTCCTTCATTCAATAACCCTCCCTTCCTTCATTCAATAACCCTCCCTTTAACACTTCATACTTCACAGCATCAAACACATCGATTTGTTCTCTGGAATCTGATTTCCAAGGAGCAAATCATCTTCTTCCTTTCTCTAGTAATCACCATAACTCACAACCTGCACTCAACCGATTATAACATAACCTAAACTCAATCGACTCGCGTCGGACTTTGCGAAGTCCAACTGCATGGATAGCTCTAAAAACCGAGCCTATCCGTAACAACCTAAAAGCATTTCAAAACATTTTCTATAACATTCGAATAAAAGACTTAACAAAACGTTTTAAATACGATTACCAAAACATTTGAAACGTCAAAAGTAAACCTATCAACTACCAGACCAAGCATCCTAATATATTCTATACAAATTAACATCAGCCCAAACATCACGAAAATCTCAAAATCTATGCATACTTCCCCCACGGGTCAAAACGCGCCTCGACTGCCCAGCGCACTCCCACGGGCCATCATCCATCAACTGCCTCAGACATCAGAAGGAGGAACGTCGTCCTCACCTGGATCTACGTCACCTATAACGTCACCTACACCATACAGACATCTATGAGATAATGAAATCTCAGTAAGCTACGTAAATGCATATGCATGCGTGCGTATGCCATTCAGAAATCATGTAGATTCAGATTCAGATACAGATTCATTACGTCGCAGACAGACAGATTGTCACCGAGATCGCAACCCACTAACCGGAGAGAGCCCATCCTGCGGTCGGACTACTCTTTCCAGCTAGAGGAGGGGGTACACGCTTGCTACACGCACAGTCGTGCCTGAGCCCCACCTCGCATGACCAGATACAGACAGATTACGTTCATTCATTACAGAGGTTCATTTTCTTTTCTTAAAACACGTGCGGAAATTCATTTTCATGACATTTGAAATACGTGATGCATGAACAGATATGAGCATAATATAAACATACAATAAACAAGCACATGTATACCATCAAGACTGAAATAGAACAACCTAAAACAATCATAAACCTATCTACCCAACCAAAGCAATTTTTAAACAAACAACGCTTCAGGGATCCTCGATACGACAACGAAGTATGGTGTAGACCAATTGGTCAGAGTAAGTCACGGAAACTTACCTTGAGCGCACAGATTCTCGAGCTTCGTCCAAGAGAGTCGTTCACCTAAGCAATTCGAAGCGTTTATCGTTAAAACGAATTTAAACTTCTAAACGTCCAAATTCAACGAAACCTTAACTAAGGAATTCCTTAAAACTTCTAACTCATCAAATCGAGATACTTAAACGACTATTTCATGCTCGATGATTCGAAATTACAATTAACGAACTTTTCCAAAAATTCCTAATTTTTAACCTTTTTACGATTTGATTTAACTTCTTCCAATAACGTCAAATACGTCCAATATATACTTAATCATGGCTAACCTATTAGTTTCGGATCCTAAATCTCGATTTTTATCAAAACCCTAACTAAAACCTAATTGTTTAAAACTCCAAAATCATCGGAATAAAAGTTCTAAGATCGAAAATACATACCTAGGATTGCGATAGGAGGAAGAATCACGAAGGACGGACGAGAAATCGGAAGTCGGAAATGGAAAGCTCGTCGGCGGCCGTGAGTTTTCGCGCGAGGGAGGGAGGAAGAAACAGAGAGTTCTTCTCTCTGGAAAGTGATTTTCGTTAGAAAATCACAAAGGCATTTTGCCTTTTAATAGATAATGAAAATTAAACCCTCAAATGACGATTTTGCCCTTTCTTAAGTTTTTATATTAGTTTTGTCATTCGTTTCGTTAATCGTCCAACGATTCGAATTCTCGAAAACTCCATATTTTGCCAATAGCTCTTGTTCATCACCAGGGCTTTATTAAAACTGTCCGTTCGCAATTTGGACCTTGTTTACTATTTTTACCGAAACGTTCCCCATATTACAAGAAATGTAATTACTCGGAATATAGCGTCTAAACTCCGAAAATTCTCATAATTTCCTTAAAATTCCTATTAATCGTTAGGATCATAATGAAGCTTTCTTTTCGTGAAACGGACCTGATTTGACATATTTACCAAAAGTATCATTATATAATAGAATAACAATAAAATATATTATATCTGAAATCCGTACAAGCCGGATATTACAAATATCATGGCAAAATTGACATTTGAAATAAGTTTCTTCTTACCCTCCAAAATTTAGGACATTACATGTAAATTAGGCATTGTGTCTTAAGTATTTGTTAGAATTTGGTGTGACCCAAATTCTAACTGGGCCGGGTCGGGCCCGTATATCAATATTAGGGTTTTACGTTTTCTCTATATATTGATACTTGAGTCACAAAACTCATTGTACCGAATTTGATAGTAGTGATTCTCTCCTTTGCCCGTGGTTTTTTCCCTTTCTAGGGTTTCCACATAAAATTCGGTGTCCATTATTTTCTCGTTTTTCTTTTCGGTATTTTCCGATCGTTCGTTACAGGTGGATTAGGACATCTAATCCTAACAACTGGTATGAGAGATTCGATGTTGAAGTGGTTTTTGAAAATCAGGGTTTGATTATTCGAACGGTATCGATCGATTTCAGGTTTGTAATTTCGGTAAGTGAAATTCCAATTTTGGAGAAAAAGAAATTAGAAATAAAAAAAGAAAAAAAAGGAAAGAACATTTTGTTTTTTCTTGTTCTGTTCTTCTTCATCGTGAAGAGAAACAGACAGCCGAACCGCTGCCATCGCCACCAAGAAAGAAGAACGCAGACCCGAGCCGCACCCACGTAAAACGCAAAGCAGAAACGCGTGCCCTAGCCGCCGTCGCTGCCACCGCCGACTGCGAGAAGCGCAGCGCGACCCGAAGAGTGACCAGAAAAAGCTGTCGTTCGTCGCACGCATAGAACAGACCACCGACGCAGATCGGAGCAGCTCCGACGCAGACCCTAGCAAATTCGTCGCCGCCGTTCTGCAAACTTTCCGCCGCCGATGAAGGAGAACAGGAGTAGAATCGGGTCAGAGCTGCCTTGTCTGATCCAGCCAAAAGCATATTGAAGATTGGATTGAGAATTTGAAAGTTTCTGGATTTGTTATGTTTGAACAGTTTTTTCAATTTTGACAGGGAAGTGTTGCTGCGAAGAGGAGAAGGGATTGCAATTTTGGAAATTAAAGTTGCAATTTTTGGGAGATTGGCCGAAGGAGAACAGAGAGGTTCTGTTCTGTTCTGCCCGAGCAGCGACTAACAGCAAATATTTGGGATATTTTTTGGGAATAAAATTATCCATTTTTGGGCAGACTTGGATTGATTATTGGGTTTAATAATTAATCAGGAAATTATCTGTTTGTTGGGCAATTTTTTATTAGTTTAGAATATTCTGCAAGTTTTATTCTGATTTTAAAATGGAGCAATTTTGGGAAAAATATTTGGGCAAGGTTATTGATTTAGATATTTTCGTGCTGGAAAAATTTATTTGGCAAATTTATTGATATTGTGGAGATTAATTATTGGAGCTGAATAATTAATCTAGAAATATCTGTTTTTGGGGTATTAATTATTGCTAACAATGGCAGGGGCCGATAGCACAGGTCACGGTATTGGAAAATTCGATGGGACAGATTTTGCGTTCTGGAGAATGCAAATTGAGGACTATTTATACGGTAAAGATCTTCAACTTCCATTGAGTACAAAACTAGAAAAGATGGAAGACGTTGAATGGAATCACCTTGACAGAAAAATTTTGAGAGTCTTCCGATTAACGCTAGCCAAAAGCATTGCTCACAATGTGGCGAAGGAGAAGACCACCGCGAGTCTGATGAAGACTCTATCTGATATATACGAGAAACCATCTGCGAATAATAAGGTATTTCTTATGAAGAAGCTTTTTAATCTGAAGATGATTGATGGTGCTTCTGTCGCAGCGCATCTGAATGAGTTCAATACTATTGTGAATCAATTGTTATCTGTAAAAATTGATTTTGAAGATGAGGTTCGTGCATTAATTTTATTAGCGTCTCTACCAAATAGTTGGGAGCCTATGAGAGCAGCAGTTAGTAACTCAGTTGGAAGTGCTAAACTGGTATTCACCGATGTGAGAGATCGTATTCTTGCTGAGGAGATTCGTAAGATCGATTCTGGTGAAACATCAACAGGCTCAGCTTTGAATGTTGAAAATAGGGGCAGGAGTCAAAGTAAAAGTCCAAGCAATATAAATCGAAATCAGAGGAAGTCCGAAAAACACGCCAACTTTGAATGTTATCATTGTGGCAAGAAAGGACACATAAAGAGGCTTTGTCACAAGTTTCTTCGGGAGAATCTGAATGCCAAAGGAAAGAAAAAGATGTTCGAAGAGGGTGACATAGACGAGGAGGCAGACACAGCCACCGAGGAGTCCTTTAGTGTGTACAACGAGGATGTTGTAAATTCTGATTGCCAAGATACGAGTTGGGTGATAGATAGTGGCGCTTCAATACATGCCACTTCGCGGAGAGATTTCTTTACGTCCTACACTCCGGGTGATTATGGAAGTGTGAGGATGGGAAATAATAGCGTTGCAAAAGCCATTGGTATGGGAGATGTGTGTTTGGAGACCAACATCGGCAACACCTTGGTTTTGAGAGGTGTGAAGCACATACCTAACATCCGCAAGAATTTGGTCTCGACTGGCAAGCTCGATGACGAAGGGTTTGGCAACACCTTTCGTGATGGAAATGGAAGCTTACCAGAGGTTCATTGATTGTGGCGAGAGGAGAAAAATGCTCCTCATTATATGTGATGCATGCGAAGATCGCGGATTCTACAGTCAATGTGGTGGGTAATAAGGCTGCAAAGTTTATGAATTCACATTCTAAGAGAAAGGTTAAGAAGACTAGGAAGAAGTCAGGTTCTCAGGTGAATTTCAAGTTGGGATCTGAGGGTACATCAGAGCCAGTGAGTCAGCTTATTACAGATGTTCAGTCATCAGTTTCAGTTTCACGTCAGAATGATATCGTCAAAGGTAAAACAATGCAGAAGGTTAAAACTCTGGGACAATATGATGAAACTGTGGGTTATGTATTGAATGTGTTTGAGGGTAAATATTCCTATGTGGAGTCTTCAACATATTCAGAGGCAGTTCGTTGCGACAACCCTGATAGTTCAGTGATACCACGGAGGAGGAGATACGATTTCTTCTCAGGTAAGTCTCTCAAGTTTAAGCGGGGCTTAAACTTGAACGGTATCGGATACTGAGTTGGCCCATCTGGGACCTTTGTGGTAGAGGAGGTTATTTTTAATGGAGTTTTGCATATTTGTTTCCTTGCACTGAAATTTCGTTGAAGGTAGAGATTGTCAGAGTTCAGTGTTCTGGATTCGCTTTGCTTTGGGCCGAGTAGCCCGTTGAATCTCTCAGGTGGAATTCGTGTCAAGGTGGAGTTTGTTAGAATTTGGTGTGACCCGAATTCTAGCTCGGCCGGGTCGGGCCCGTATATCAATATTAAGATTTTACGTTTTCTCTATATATTGATGCTTAAGTCGCAAAACTCATTGTACCGAATTTGATATTAGTGATTCTCTCCTCTACCCGTGGTTTTTTTTCCTTTTCTAAGGTTTCCATGTAAAATTCGGTGTCCATTATTTTCTCGTTTTTCTTTTCGGTGTTTTCTGATCGTTCGTTACAGGTGGATAGGGCGTCTAATCCTAACAATATTATCACTAAGAGTTTTGATATGTACTGACTTCTATGGATACATAACTATATAAATATTTAGGAACAATTAAAAATAGATTTAAAGCAAGATTGGAGGAGTTTCAGCAGTGAAACCCTTGGGAAGTTTTGAAATCGCAATGGTTGCTGTGGCGCCAGTTTGGTAGCATTGTTCATTTTTAAAAATGAAAATTTTCATGTGACACCCTAATGCTAGAAGGTCAGCAATGGCTCTGACTGCTGCTGAGTTTTTCCTGATTGTAAAATAAAATCGCCCATATTGTGCAAGGCCGTTGTGCTTGGTTTATTAAGTCGTGATGTTGGTCTTCTACATTGAGGGTTGCAACACCCTATACACTAAGCAGTGACACCAATGCACTTTAATCAAATGAACTTACTATAAGGTTTGTAAACATATAAATCTTTACGGGTGGCATTAAATTGAAATGCATTGGATGGCATGGTGTTATGCTCATATTATACATCATTGTACGCATGATGGAAGTTATACACTAGACCCAAGTTATGCGTGCTTTCTTGATGTGTGAGACACATTTAGTTTGAATTTAACAAAATGAAAGTAACTATATGTCTGTCAAAGGATGTAACTCCTTAAACTTTAAGCTACTATGGTTTAGGTAGTAGAAGTCCCAAAAACGTAATTGTGTGTGAGACTAGATGTCTGCGTGCTTGGACATATCTTAGCATTAATATTGGCATGTGAATAAGCACAGTGCATTTAGAAAATGACATGATGTGTGACACGTTGTATATCATCATTCAGTATCATTATGAAACTACATATTTTACATCTTTTACGAGTTCAAATTACTTTCAAACTCCCATTAACTTCAAGAATGTAGTTTGAGCTCATATGAACATGTTCGTGGAGGAACATCTATTTTTCACATAGAAGCTTCTACTAAATATTTCAAACATATGTATGTAAATTGTGAAGAAGAAAACATACACAAGTTAAAAGATGGGAATGGTTACATTCAAGAATGCTTAATTCCAGAAAAAATAAACACGCTCCTAAGTCTAGTAGTGGAAAGCTTCCTGACGAGTTTCTTCGCATCAGAAACCTCGACCTCTATGAGTTTCTCTATGCTCTTCGAATACCCAAAACATACGATCTTCCTCCGGCTGTTGTATTGCCGAAATTTCCCTCTTTGGAAATAGCAACTGGAGAACTAACTCGATGTCTTGGTTTTCCTGAACGAATTTCTTTCAGTTTCTCGGCACCAAAACCAATATGGAAAGTGCTCCGGTCGCCATTTCTCTCATATCATATGACTTGGTGTTCAGAAAGTTTACTAGTACAGGCATGATCCCGACGTCGCCCATGGCTTTCTTTGCCTCCTCGAATATTTCAAAGAGTCAAACAGAAACTTTCAGAACTAATTCTTGAATTGAGACCTCTCAATTTTTTACAAATAAAGAAGATAATTGAAAAATGCGCAAAGCAATGCATATCATGAATTTTTCAAGCTCCCATTGATGGTGGAGCAAAAAAACTTACGCTTTAAGAAGAATCTAGAAGAGAATCATGAGGAATTGTCAAAGTTGTAATGGTGAGGGTACAAATGTTGAGGAAGACGAGAATCTGAGTGGGCAAACAAACGGAGGATGGGGAAGATATCAAAAGATTATTGTGCACTCGTTGTTCCCAAATCTCTAAAAGTTTACTAACACTCAAATTCTGAGGTATTTTTTATCAAAATTTAAACAAAAGGTGTTCGTTGCAGAATCTCTATAATATTTGGCGTCTATTTTATATTTACCCATCAAATAAAAAGTAAGGATAGATTTACTGTTTTATTCTACTCTCTAAATATACTTGCTGACATAGCAAACAACTATAGTTGCAATTAATGTATAAGTTATTATTTGTACATTAATTGCATCAATTATTGTTTGCACCTTAATTGCACAAATCATTATTTGTCACGTCAGCAAGAATATTTAGATAGTATAATAAAAGAGTAAACATAGTATTATTCTTAAATTAATAATGTAACATCTCTATGTTACATGATTATCCAAAGACTAATATTACTCTCAGCATCTATCTCGTGGACGTAACAATCATTAATTATTACAATTAATATGATATATCACACATAATTTAATTGTATCAATTAATGATTGTCACTCCAAGAGGTAAGAATTAAAAGGTATAATTAGAATGTAATTATAACGTTACCCTTGTATAAATTGATTTAAAATAAAGAACTTAATTTGAGATACTGAGTTTAACGTGATTTAATGGTACTGTGTGATAATATAAAGTCAAGGATAAATGAAAATTCCTCTTAGTTGAACCCTACAAGTCACATGTTTGATCATATAGTCGGTGGTTCGAGGATCGGGATCTAACATCAGATATTTGTAGAATTAGATTGAAAGAAACAAATTGCTATATTGATTATGAGTTGTTGATTGAGATTCAACAAGATCATGGAGGAGTAAACAAACCACTTCGCCAGCTAGCTCGGTTAAATTTAAAGAAGTGCAAAATAGATACGTAGAAAATGAGTGCGAACGAGTGCTCAGCAATAACGCTTAGGCTATGAAACGACATGTCGTTCAGGTTAACAAAATTTCATTGTGACCTCTTATGGAACTACTACATTAGACAAACAAGTATATTAAAGAAGGAACAAACTTTATAGTATAAATTCTCAAATGTAAAACTATACACTTTCCCCAAAAATGCTTCAACGCCTCTGGAAATTGAAGACCTTGATGGAAACTGCAAAGATAAAAGCAAAGAGCACAGCAAATCCCACAACAACACCTGCAACCACGCCAAGAAAATCATGTCTAAATCCCAAATATTCTTCAATGTAGTTCTTCACAGAGTCTCCCGTATCATCGAGATTCGTCGTTATGTCTCCAAACTGGGACACGACCAGTCCATACAACGTCCAAGAAACGGGGCAGGCCCAGTAGTACCATCTCCACCATATAGGAATTTTCTGTCATTATTTATTATGGATGAAAAAACATTAGAAAGAAGCAAAATATAGGAATTTTGTAACTTTACAGATCAAATTAAGAGCTTACAGTTCTCGGAATCAAAAACCCGGAGAAGAGATTCCATAGTCCGTAAAATGCAGCCGAAACAACAGCAGCGATGTGATAGTTTGGCGTCACAGCCACAGCCATCATTCCGAAAAAGGTGAAGTATAATAACGTGAAGAACATGAAGAATATGTACCAGAAGAATTTGACGGCAGTCCATTCAAATCCAATCATTGCATAAACTATGACACCATAAACAATAGCTTGGACAAAGACATAGGGGATCTCAATCAAGACCTGTTGTAAAACATTCCAAGTAAATATGGAGTCGTATTGCTGCTGGTGAATGAAGAAGCATTTGAAAAACCTTTTACCTGAGCAAATGCATACGGCAGGGCCGAGTACATTCCGGCAGCCCTTTCTCGATAAAATACTGTCCTTTCAATAGCGACAACCGGCTGTACGGATGCACAATTTTGAACGCCGAGGAAGAGCACGGCAGCATACATGGAACCCATGGCGTTAGTGATGTCTTGTATTGTTTTCCTGCAAACATTCATAACAGAGAGGTTTAGAAATAGAGGGAGAGAAGGATGAAACCTCTCCCAGCTTAGTGAGATTTTACCTTCTAGAGCCAAGGTCCCAAAATATTGTCCCAAACATCAACGCGATGAAAGTTGTAAAGAGGAATCTGACAGCCGTGTAAGGCGGATTACGCCAGTAGGACAAATTCTGTTTCCACAAGTTTGCCATGCATTGCGTGAAGAATGATTGAGAGTATTGGGTTCGGAAATAGAGGTCTTTCGAATCGGGAGAGGGAGTGCTTAGCTCTTTGATCAACGCCTTGTTTCTCCTGCAACACGAGACAGTAGGAAGTGCATTTGAGTGAGGCATAAAGCATCGTAAAAACAGAAGTATGGTTTTGACATTAACTTTCGATATGATTAGGCTATTGGATACAACTGAAATACCTGTATAGTTCTGAATTTTTGTACAAGCTTGTAAAGTCAACCCCCAAAGCTGCCTCTTGTGCTGGTGTAGAAACTTCCAACATCCACGTTGCCGGGTTGTAGCCATTCTTAATTCTACTAATCCCCTCAATTTCCTTCATGAAAAGAAACAATCCATATCTTAGAAAGTTCAAAAATTGAAGTGTCAATTAGCGTGTTTGATTCCATATTGTCGCCATCTCACCTCAAAATACTTAATTAGATAATGAGAATGGTGACCAAGAGGACCGACATATAGTTCTTGTCCTCCGCGCTTCATCAAGAACAGCTGCCACAAAAAAACAAAAAAGACGAGTATTACTTTTTAAATCTGAATCGAAAAACAGGGGAAACGAAATTCACTTCTAATTCGATATTTGGTGACATATCTCACCTCATCGAATGCTTCAAAAATGTCGATACTCGGTTGATGGATGGTGCACACAACTGTTCGTCCAGTGTCCACGGTGTTTCGAACTGTTCTCATTACAATTGCTGCGGCTCTAGCATCAAGCCCTGAAGTGGGCTCGTCCATGAATATTATAGATGGGTTTGCTACCAATTCAACTGCAATTGTGAGCCTTTTTCGCTGCTCGGTGGAGAGACCATTTTGGCCAGGCAACCCGACAAGTGCTTGTCGTAATGGATTCAGTTCTACTAGCTCCATTACTTCCTCAACAAACATCTACAGATTATGTAAATATAATATTAGAGGTTAATAGATTGTGAGATATGAACTGAAGGTAATTTACTCTAGATACCAACCTCTCTTGTTTTGTGATCGACATCCGGGGCTAAACGGAGCCATGCGGAGTAAAGCAAGGATTCATAGACTGTAACGTGAGGGGAGTGGATGTCATTTTGTTCACAATAACCTGAAATCCGTGCAAATGTTTCTTGTTTCTTTGGATATCCAGAAATGGTGATGTTTCCGTCGATATAGCCACCGGTTTTCCTGCCGGCGAGCACGTCCATGAGTGTTGTCTTGCCGGCCCCGCTGACACCCATTAGAGCTGTCAAAACTCCGGGCCTGAAAGCACCACTCACACCTTTCAAAAGCACTAATTTATCTTCAGGGAAACCTTGGTTTTTCATTTCCTGAAAGTTAAAGTCACTCAATTAGAACTCAAATTAATGGATGTTTGTAGTCGTGCAGTCACGAATTGGATGTTTTCATTTACCTCAGGCATGTCGACGGAGTAGGTGATTTCATCGAAGGTGATTGTATGTTGCTGAAATGGAAGAATCATTCCTCTTTTTTTCTGGTGAGGTGGAGACTTAGAGGAAGAATTTGTGCGCTTTATGGCACTAGGATTATCACTTTGCATCTCTTCCGATCGAACTGCTTGTGGCTTTCCAAATGCTGTAAAATCATTCACAAGATTAGAACACGAATTTATCCGGAAAAAAAACCATCGGATTGACGAAGAAGAAGAAGAAGAAGAAGATACTTACGATTTAAAAACGTAAGAGCTAGAGTGAAACCAATGTTGAACACAAATACGAAACCAAGCAAAGCTCCAACTCCGATCCAATACCAATACGCTTGTTGAAAAAATCCACGGGACCTCAACACTTCAGCGCCCAACGTTTCGGTTGAATTGGTGAGAATCTTTTTAAGGAAATAAACTACAATCATTATACTTGAAAACAAAAAAAGAAAAGAAAAAATCCACAAAGTTTTCAATCAACTAGTTTGAGTGATTACATGGCTCCAACTTTTTGACGTAAACTCATTAGCTACGATACCATTTTGAGCATACATGAGAGGCGACAGCCAGTAACCCCATATCCACCATTTCTTGATGTTCTCTGCAAACAACATGGAAAAACAATTACTATATGTTTGAAGTCCTTGAGGAAGAATAAAAAGTTAGAACAGATAGTTCAATGATAAAATCTGCCGACTGCCATACCTCTTGATAGTACAACACCGCCCAAGGCAAAAAGCAAGAGAAGACAGAAGGAGCCAAACGTGTTGGCGACAATCATGTTCCTCCCCGTGGCAGCAATAAGCCGAAATAAAGCAGAAGACATCTGGCTTGTAAGTACGAGTATAAGGTATTGCCTAAACAACCTGCGAAAAGATTTCATTTTTATTGTCTCGGGAAGAATCAAGTTGAAAAAAGAAAAAAAAAATCTGCATAATTGATTGAAATAAGGCTTTTACCTTTCAACGTGCGGATCGAATCCAATAACATAGTAAGTAAGGAAAACCCAGACAGCTACTTCAACAAATGAAATGGGGATCTTGAGAATCCATGCAGGAAGAGAATACACCCATGAGGGGTAGAAGAGAAGGTCTCTTTGCTTGTAGAAAACAGGAAGCTTTGCAATCGTCATTGAAATCTCTGCCATTCCATTAAACATGATCATAACTACGGTGAAGAACAAAGCTCCGATGTATAATCCTCCGTTGACTACCGAATCCCGGTGCATCTCTGTTCGTAAGTAAATAGTCATTGCAAGAATCGCCATTATCGAAAGCTGAAATGAGGAAGAGAAGAAGCTAAATTCATCAAATGTTCATGAGATGAAGAATTGAAAACTAAGATAAAAAAAAAAAAAGGAAACCCACTTGACAAAGCTTGAAGATGTAGACAAATGAATTTCTTTTCATAAGCAAGTACTCTCTAGAGAAGGAAGCTTTGAGTAGCTCTTTCTTATCGACACCATACTTTTCGGTTGTCAATGCGGCTGGGTGGCTCTTGGTTTTGTCGAACGGAACGGAAAGCTCGTTTCCGAGCTTTCGACCGACATGGAATGATTGGAAAGCTTCGTAGAATTCCTTGGATGAGACAAATCGATAAGGCGAATCTCTCTGTTTCCAATACTGCTCTTGATCTTTCCTTGATGTCACCTGAAACATTTGACGAATTCATCAGTGAGACTTCACACTTTCTTGTTCATCTCGAAACGAGAAATATACGATGATTACCTCTTGGAGAAAATCAGCCACGCCCTTCCGCTCGGGACATTTGAAGCCCATCGATTCGAAAAACTCAAGAACATGCTCACGAGGACCCTGATAGACGATATGTCCATCGGAGAGGAGAATAATGTCGTCAAAAAGGTCGTAAGTCTCGGGGGCCGGCTGGAGAAGGGAGATGACAGCAGTTCCATTAAGAATGTGAACGAATTGCTTCATTGAATTCACGATCTGATAGGTCGTTGAGCTGTCCAAACCGGTCGATATTTCGTCCATATACAATGCCTTTGCTGGTCCAACAAGCATCTCCCCTGCAAATTTTGCAAATGAGAGTTTTATAAAATCTCCATTGACGAGGATAAAGTGAGCTTTGGCTCGAGATGATGTTTTCTCACCTGTTGTAACACGTTTTCTCTGTCCCCCAGAGATTCCTCTTAACATTTCATCTCCTACCATGGTATCTGCGCAGCCTTCCAATCCTAAAATCTGTGTAAAACCATGAAATTAATGTTGTTAAATGCATAAAATTATATTATGAAAACTCGATTTTCTTGTCATGGAACATGTCTCTGAAGATGATACCTTTAAGATATAATCTGTCATCACACTCTCCCCCTGTCCTTTCGTGGCAACTGCCTGAAACATAATAAGAGCGAAGATGATTCTCTAACCTTGAAAATTCAACAGAATTTTCCCAGAATTCTGTAACAAATAATCAGAAAAACATATTTATAGCTTTTGTCTTTGTTATACCTTCATGAACACGTCTATGTCATGATCTGGTTTTATATTTGCAGCAATCTCTCTCCTTGAAAGTTCTGCTAGCATGTCTGCATCATCGTCACAAAAAATTGGCAATCAAAATTTGCGATTCTAACAAATATATGCTTAGAAAATGAAAATAAGAACTCTCTCTCTCTCTCATATATGTGTGTGTGTTTCTCTCTCTCTCTCCTACCATAACGTGATCCGACGCCCTGGCATCTCGAAGAGAAAGCCAAGGTTTCTCTGACAGTCATTTCTCCGATATGAACATCATGTTGGCTAATATAAGCACCAGTCCTTTGGGCTACGAACTCTTCCATGCCATGTCCATTGTAAGTCACCTTTCCAGAAACCTAAGCACAAGTTTTGGCCTTGTTAATCTAAGATAACAAGTTCATAAACTTAAGAACATACAACCATAAAAGGAACAGCTGGGTTTATCCCATCATGGAAATGAAGTCAGAAAATGAATTTTTTGCTTACTTTAAGATCAGATCCAAGCTTTCCGGCCAGAGCTAACAGGAGAGTTGTCTTTCCAGAACTTGGAGGACCCAAAAGCAGTGTCATTCTGTCAAATAGTAAATAGAAGACTACTTAGAAAGGGTTCCAATTCTTGGAGAGAAAAGTGTAGAGAGAGAGAGAGAACTCCATATTCAGTTTACCTTCTAGGCTTGATAATTCCGCTGGCATCTTGAAGGATTGATAAGTGCTTCTTATTATTTTTGAGCAAATAAAACAATCCCAAGAAACTCTGTAGAAAAGAAAATATAATTACCAGTTAAGAAACAAAAAACAAAAAGGAAGAAAACAGGTAAAAGACTGATTAATTCATGTTACCTCCAAAATGTTTATACAGAAATTAATAAAGGTAGGCAAGGCTCTGCTTCCAACATGCATTTCTGCGTTTATATTCAAATGCTCGAATCGAACCTCGATGGACGGAAGCTCAATTCCAACTCTGCCAAACAGAAATCCCCAGAAAAAAAAAAAAAGACGTCAACAAAAATCGAGAGGGAAAATTCAAAATTCTTTCTCTGTTTTTATGAAAATGGCGGAAGGAGAAAGAGGAGATTCTTACCTATCGAGCCGATTTTTGAATTTCAACAAGAATCTTTCGTTATCATCTTCTGTAACTCTCACTAGCCTCTCGATCAAATTTTTCCTCTCGTGGAGCCCCAGATTTTGAATATCGACTTCATCGGCCGAACCTTCTAAGGTTTTCAGCAAACCCTTCTTCAACCGATTGTAAGTGGGAAGCTTCTCTAGAGCAGCCCATTTGAGAGCCTCCTCGTCGTCTTCATCTCTCGTAGATCTTGAAAAAACATCACCACTGTCCCTCCATCTTCTGGTCGAAGCTCGCAAACTGCTGCTCGCTCTGTATATATCAGTCCCCTCCATTGCAGGGCACCAAACCCAGAAGAATTTCCTTCAGAAGAACGAGAATTCAGCCTCCGGAAACTGGAAAGTGGCCTGGAAAAGTGAGTTCGATTCTGCAACAAACAGTGGAGCAGTGGAGAACTCAGAATTGATCTTCCCAAGTGGGGAAAGGGAGAAAGATGCAAACAAAGTAGAGAGACAAGCGATCATTTATAGTCGCTCATATGCGGTCAGGAAAGATGATAGGCGTCAAAGTTGCATGCCATTCCCTGGACAAGGTTGTCTTTTAACAAATTATTTATTTATTTACGTATAATTTTAATTTCATTTTAAATAATTTTTCTAAATTTCCACTATTATTTTTTCTTACATTTGCCATATACATATTTGAGTAATTATTGTTAAAAACCCTAAACCATAATATGGTGATGAACAAATCTTAAACTATATTTGTTAATAAAATAAATTTAAAGGTCTCAAAATACGATCAAGAATGGTCGATCTCTGTTTCACACGGTCAATCGCGCTTAGGTTTAACAGAATGGTTTACTTGTTAACATAAAATAGTTTAAGTTTTATTTTTTTTGCCGTAAATATATATAACTTTAATTTTATTTTTAAATAATTTTTCTATATGAATGCACGGATAAAGACAATAGTGCCCCTAAAAACTAACAACGTGGAAGAAAGGTTTGGAGTTCTAGAAGACCTCTAATTTAAGACACGTGATTAGAAGTTTCCATTTTCAAATACATTTTGAGACCTTCCAAAAATTAATATATCCACCAGCTTTTTATTATTATTAATGTAATACTTTTTCCATTATTAAAAAAGATAATTATTTAATTTAAAAATAAAAAATAAAATAAGTCATCAGTGACGTCTTAATCCCCGCTCTCTCTCCTCTCTCTCTCTCTCTTCTTTAGTGCTTTTTGAGAATATAGGAATCAATTAATTGAAGGGGGGTTCAGTGCGAATAATCATATTTTAAAAAGAACAATCCATTTTGGACTTTTATAATTATTTATCTATTTTAAAAGTAATTTATAAATTTATTTCATAAATAAATTATTTTAATAATTATTTGACGCATGAACAAGTATATTTAAATTATAGAATAAAAGAATAAATATAACATTATTTTTATTTTTTATAATGTTCTTTGAACCAAGAACGCACAATTTAAGAAATCAAGTTAACGATCGAGATTTGACAAAATTGCCTTGAAAATGGTAAAAACGAAGTTGTTGAGACAAATATGAGGAACATTCCTCTTCCCATGTGTTGCCGAGAAAGCCAGATAACCAATATTATATTATTGAAAATATTATTATTTATTTAATAAAACATGATTGTATCATCTTTACCTATGCTTCGTATTATGCTTGGGGAAGAAGGAAAAAGAGGAAAGGTCCTCCTAGTTTTATTTTATTAAATGTAATTAAATATATGGTCAAATTAATAGGAAGGCGTGTGTATTTTGACTTGAGGCAGAAACAATGAAGATAATTCAGAGTGGACACTCCACCTGTGTTTGTTTCCAGAGAAAATAGGGGTGTGTTTCACGGAAAAGTACGTGGTTGTGGGAGAAACGATGGACCCATGAAGCATGCTAACCACGACCAAACTCCATAAATTTGAATTTGACTTTCGAGTCGCATTTGATTGAGCCATCACTTGTGAAAATGGAGACAATCTCCACCAAACTCCTTAAATTATTTATATTTTTTTTTATTAGGAACTTTTTTTGAACATATATTCAAAAAAGACTCCCCTATTATATATATATACAATAATGATTGTCACTATTTTTTTCTCAAAATTATTAAAAAATAATATTACGTATATTTTTTTATTATATAAACAATTATTTTTATATAATAAAAAAATAAAAATAATTTTTTAGTGTGATAAATAATTATTAGTGTAATTAACATAATAAATTATAAACAATTATTTTAGAGCTTAATTTTTATTATATGAGAACGTGGATTATCTAAAACAAATAGGGTTGACATTACTTATTTATTTGTCTTCTAGAAAAAATTGTCTTCTAGAAAAAATATGCCTAGTTCAATTCCAATTAAAACAGTAAGTCCAAGTTCTTTTTCCTCTTCCTATTTTTACTTTGCCATGATTCTAATGTCGATCCTTTCTCTTTCTCTCTCTCTCTCTTTGATTCTTTCAAATGCATATTTACTAATATTCAACTTTAGATATTTCAAATAACGTGTTTGATAAACATGAAAACGTTTGTCGTATGAAGCATATATATTTTTAGATACTTTCTCGCATACGAAAATTGTTCATTGTACGACATCATTTTCTCATTCATAAACTTTGGTCTCGTAAACACACATTTCAACTAAAAAACACGATGAAATAAATTCATCAAATCGCTTCAAAATGAGAGTCAAAGTTTATTCGAAGTGATAGTCAAGCTTGCGTAAATTATGGCTTTTCCGTAATTGTTTTATCGTTGAGAAAGCTCGAAGAGTAAGATAGTAGTCACATGAACAAGATTAATCACTAGTACTAAAGGAAATCCAAAACATACGACATTAGAAGCCTTCATTGATTAAACTTTTCAACTACATTAAAATTAGGAAGCCATATCTACTACTCTAGTTTATAGGTTGCCGACTCTTAAATTCATCCTTTTTGTCAATTCACCATTAAGAGGATGGCCAAGGTGGTTGCTTTGTTTCATTCCAGTTGAATTTTTTTCATCTCCATCTCCATCTCCATCTCCATCTCCTTAACTTTTCCAAATCCTTATTATTTTAGTAGAAGCTTAGAGATATACTTATTCGAAGTCTCCTGGGTAAGTGAATAATTTATACGATGTGGCAATGAAGTGGTTTAATTAAATGACTATGATAGGGTGTATCTTCTCATTTAACCTCTTAATCATACAGCTTAATATATCATGATGTGACAATGAGAGGCTTTTAATTCAATGACAACTTATCTTAAGATGCCTCAATTTAACGAGTAATTGATTTCAAATGTGAAACTATAAACTATCAACTACGTATTCTCAAACACCTAAACTGAGTTGATACATAACAATTAGGGTTGCGACCTCTCTGGTTCAGTTAATTGCAACCAAATCAATCAACGGAGTTCCAATTATTTTGAAATTGAAACCCAATCGGTCTTGTTTTGACATTGAACCAAAATCAAGTCAAATTTTTGATTTTACTAGGTTCGGTTTTGGTGATTGATTTTTATTTTTTTATCTCGGTTTTGGTCGAATTTATTCAATTTTTTTGTAACTATTAAAATTAAAAAATATATAAATATTATAATATTAGTTCGGTTTGGTTAAAATCAGAGCAAAACCAAACAAAACTTAATTTGTTCATTGTGTAAAGTTCAAAATTCATTTTGTTTAAAAAAGATTCAAAATTTAAACATAACAAATCTCAAAATTCAAGATTCATTTTGTTAAGAAAAATTCAGGGTTTAAGTTAAACTGTCCCATAAAATTCCAATTTAATTTAGGGCTTTTTACATGGTATACCTCAAATTATGGGGTCATTAACAAAACAAATCTTGAATTATTTTTTTTTTACAAATCGTCAGCGAGCGATCGGAGGTCGAGATTATTTAGGGTTTTCTGCTAGAGTGGAAAGAAATAAACTCTTGTTCTTATTTATAGTCGCGCAGAACGGGAGCCCGTTTTCGAGAATGGGAGCCCATTTTTGAGAATGGGCTCTCGTTCTCAAAGTTTTTTTTTTTAAAATGGTCCTGTTCTCGACATTTTAAAAAAATAGGTTCTCGGAAACGGGAGCCCACTTTTTAAATTAAACAGGAGAACGGGCTCTCGCTGAGATTTGTTTTGTTAGGTTTTTTATAGTTTAAGATTTAGTTTGTTAACAAAAATAAACGTTTGTTTTGTTAATGACCTCACAGTTCGAGATTTACCATGTAATAAGCCCTTTAATTTATATTTTATCCTTGAAAAAATAGTTAGTATCTTGTAGTAATTCTCTTTTACATGAATTAAATATAGTCATTTGTAATAGTGTAACAATATGACCCATATTTTGTCGTAATCTTAATTTGACAATCCAACTGAAAAAAAAAAAAATAACTTTTGTACATCTTCTTGATCCTTGTACTTTTCTTGTCTGTTTGAATATTTTCCAATCATCCTAATTTGACTTCCATTCTAATTAATAATAAAAAAAAAAATGTCACTTCTATATCTCCCCATCTTCTTATCGAATACAATTTAATAATTAGATTATACATTATGACCTATTATAATCACAATCTTACTATTAAAATGATCAACTCTGATTTAAACTTATTCATTTTAGGGCATCTAATAAATTATGACATTATTTTGTATATACCATAAGCATAATTTTGATTTAATGATAGACCAAATCAGAAGCAGAGTTCATATACTTAATAAGTTCTATAGTTAGGATTAGGGCCGGAGCCGGTTTTGATTTGAACAAGGTAACCAAATCAAACCGAATGTTTAGGTTCGATTCGGTTTGGTATTAATATTTAAAAATTTTATTTTGGAAATGAACGGAAAATAGCAAAAAATTTTGGTTTGGTTTTCATTTCTAATTAAGAAAATTTGAGTAAAACCGACCGAACCGAACCGAAAGTAAGTTCAATATTATAAAAAATTAAAAGGTTTAAATGCATAAAAAATCTTGAAGTATCATAAAAGTTCGTAAAAAAACTTAAATTTTCGAAAGTGCAAAAAAAAGTTTGGCGGTTAACTGTAATACCCGGCTGGTACGGACTTGAATATATATTATTATTATATTATTGGATGACATTTTTGGAAATATGTCAAATCATGTCCGATTTACGAAAAGAAAGCGTCATTACGATTCTAACGATTAATAAGAATTTTAAGGAAGTTTTGGGAATTTTCGGAATAGTAACGCTATATTCCGAGAAATTACCACTATCGTAAATTAAATGACGTTTTAGTAAAAATAGTAAACGTGGTCCGTTTTGCGAACGGACAGTTTTAATAAAGCCATGATAAAGAATAAGAGCTATTGGCAGAATATGGAATTTTAGAGAATCCAAATCGTTGGACGATTTACGAAACGAAGGACAAAACAAATAGAATTTAGTAAGAAGGGCAAAATGGTAATTTGCAAAATCAAATTATAAATTAACACAAATAACTCTTTTCCTTACTTCTCTCCCTCTTTTTCTTCTTCTCTCTGGATCGCACGACAGAGAAGGAAAACTTCTCTCGGCCGCCGACGCCGATCAACGTTCCGACTCCGTCCGACCTCCGTTCTTCCTCCGTCCTTCACGTTTTCTTCCTCTCTCGCTACCCTCGGTATGTGCCTTTAATCTTATAGCTTTATTTCGACGTTTGTAGCGTTTCGGCAAACTAGTGTTTCGATAAAATGTCGAAATTAGGACTCGTAATTAATAGGTTAGCCGTGATTACGTATAAATTGAACGTATTGGACGTTATTGGACGAAGAGAAATTAATTTGCGAAAAAGTTATAAATTGTTATATTTTCGAGTTTTCGGAAATAACTCGTAATATGGATTTCCAGATTTCTCGAGCGTTGTGTCGTTGTTTAAAAGCTTCGATTTGTTGAATTAAGGATTTTATTAGTTTGGACATTTAATCGTTTAAATTGGGTTTAACGGCAAATATCGTGTTTTGTCTCAGACACGCGACTCCAGTGGACGAAGTTTGAGATCCAGCGCGCTCCAGGTAAGTTTTCGTGACTTACTTTGACCCAAAGGTCTACACCATACTCTGTCGTCATCTCGAGAATACTCGAGGAATCGTTTGTTTTACGTTATTCTGGTTGGGTAGTTAGGTTAGTTGTTTATAGGTTATGTTATATTGTCTGCTGATATGAACTGTTTGTTTACTTTCCGCTGATATGAACTGTTCATGCATCACGGTTTTCGAAAGTCATGAAAAGGAATTTCTGCACATGTTTTTAAGAAAAGGAACGTATATCTGAAATGAAATCTGTAACGAAATCTGAATGAATAAACGTAATCTGTCTGTTTCTGGTCATGCGAGATAGGGCTCAGGCACGGCTGTGCGTGTTGCAAGCGTGTACCCCCCCTCTCTAACCCACGGGGTAGTCCAACCGCCGGACGGGCCCCCTTGGGTTAGTGGGTCGAGGTCTCGGTGACAATCTGTCTGTCTGCGACGTAATGAATCTGTAATCTGTAATTCTGTATCTGTAATCTGAATCTGAGCATGATTTCTGAATGGCATACGCACGCATGCATCTGCATTTACGTAGCTTACTGAGATTTCAATATCTCATATGTGTCTGTATGGTGTAGGTGATCTGCTAGGTTACGTTGATCCAGGTGAGGACGAGGTTCCTCCTCCTGACGTAGGTGGCAGCTGATGGATGATGGCCGTGGGAGTGCGCTGAGTAGTCGAAGCGCTTTCTGACCCGTGGGGACGTCTGTGTACGTGTTTTGGGGAATTAATGTTAATTATGAATGTATAGACATTTTAGGTTGCTTGGGTTCTGGATAGGGGTTAGATAACGTTTTGGTAACTGTATGTAAAATGTTTTCTTTAAACTGTTTATTGGATGTTTTGAGAATGTTTTGAACGGTTTCAGGATAGTTACGGATAAGCTCGGTTTTCAGAGCTATCCACGCAGTTGGACTTCGCAAAGTCCGGTGCAAGTTTACAGTGTTTAAGTTATAAATAGGTAGAGTTTAAGTTATAATTGAAGTGTGAAAGGTGATAATAATATGAAGATTAGCTCTCTGGAAATCGGATTTCCAGAGAGTTTACATTGATGAGTTGAAGTGTTTTTGCTCTCTGGAAATTCCAGAGAGCAATAGCAAGAATAATCGCTGCATAGTGTGTGCAGCGATCGATCTCTACAGCAGAGCTGAGATCGATCGCTGGTTGCTGTTCTCTGGAGACCGTGTGACCAAAAAGGGAAGGGAAGGATCGCTGCACTGCAGTGTGCAGCGATCAGTCGCTGCAGCAATGCAGCGACTGATCGCTGCTTGCTGCAGCAACTGCAGCGACTGATCGCTGCTTGCTGCAGCAACTGCAGCGACTGATCGCTGCAGCAATGCAGCGATCAGTCGCTGCTTGCTGCAGCAACTGCAGCGCATGATCGCTGCAGCAATGCAGCGATCATTCGCTGTTACCTTGGGGGCAGAATCCCGATTCTGCCCTCCCTCTTTTCTGAACTATTTTTAAAGTTTTATAAATGTATTTAAGTTTTTAATTAAATTGTTTTATAGTTGTTTTAAAGTATTTTAAAGTCCGAATTCAATTCCGATTTCCGTTTCGATTTCAACTACAGTTTAATTTCCGCGTAAGGTTTTAATTAAAGTAGAGGAAAGAAATAAGTACAAAAAATGAAAATGAAAAATTTATATGGGTAAAATATGGGTACAGAATTAGGGGTGTTACAGTTATGGTATCAGAGCCCCCGGGTTTTAAAACCGATTCTGTAGACTGCTCGACTGCACAGCCACTACGCGGACATCCTCCATCAACTGTAAGTCTGTTTATAGCTTTGTTTGATTTTATTTCTTAGCGATTATTTGTTTTAAATTGTATAGGAGTTTTATACACTATGACTCGAGGAAGGGATCCTAGAGACGACGCGATGGATCGTCTTACAGACTTGATAGACCGCCAGTTCCAGCATATGGACCGGCAAGCGCAACAAATTTCGGACTTAGTGAACCGAGAGAACCAGCGAGAGAATCAGAGGACTCAGGAGTTGGTAGTCCCCAGTAATCAAGGTATGCGGAGGTTCCGAAGCCTGCGGCCTCCAGTATTTGATGGACGATCATCGGATCCAACTATTGCGGTGGAATGGATTCGAGTGATGGAGGATATGCTAGAATGCGCAGAGGTAAGGAATGAGAGTAAAGTGGCGTATGTCACTTTTCATTTGGTGTTAGATGCCCGTTTTTGGTGGGATCTGATTACAGCTACTACAGACGTGACGGTTATGACGTGGGATCGGTTTAAGATCATGTTCTTCGACAAGTACTTCAGCCGCACTGCGAGGGCGACTTGTGTTAGGACGAGGGAGCCAGCTATGGGCTTCTTTCGTGAGCTCCGTCCTCAGACCCAGAATCAAGGCTGGCAACTGAAGGGACAACAGCAAACACAGCCACGGGGAGCGAAGAGGCCCTATGACGGAGCAGGCGACCAAGAAAAGGGAAAGCAAGTCCAAGAATCTACTCAGAAGTCTATATGCCCGAAGTGCTCGAAACCTCATTTTGGTGCATGTAGATTGGGTACAGACAAGTGCTACAGATGCGGAGTGGTGGGCCACTATGCCCTGCATTGTCCGAGGACTGCTACTGACCAGAAGAAAGTTGCCTCAAGAATAATTGCTTTTATCGAGCCCGGTGACGTCAACGATGGGGCCCAGCCTTCTACAATTGCAGGTATTGTTTAATTACCTGTATGACAATATGCATATGATAGACAAATATTTAGATCTGAAATTAGTGGGGAAGAAAATAATAGATGGGTAGGAAGGATTACTAGGCGAACCTCGGAGATGAGATAATAGGATACGCATATAACAATAAACACCATATAGAAATATAGTTATACATTAGTAAGGTTAGATCGATTTAATCAACGGAGTGTGTTTAAGTAGACGAAAGAGTACCGTAGAACTCTTATATGGGGATTCGCGTAAAGTTAAGAGTATCCAGATTTGGATATGATTCAAGAGTTGAACTTAGAATGAATGTCGAGTAGAATGGTTGAGACTTGACTAGAAGGAGCGAATGAAAGTAGATTAATCGGCGAACTCAAAATAGTCTCGAGGAAGTTAGAGAAAAGTGGTGTAGGAAAAAAAAAAAAAAAAAAAAAAAAAAAAAAAAAAAAAAGTTTAAATTGCAACCTGGGCGTTGTTTGAAATCTTTGAATGATAGTCAACCCAAATGACGTTGGGAAGTGAAAGTTGTAGCGAGGATTTAAGATAAGGGACAATTTTAGTAGAGGTCAATTAATTAATTTGAGAGTTTAACGTTTTGGGTGACTGAACGCAAACCAACATGTGCTCGAGACGTTAAGTGTCGAGTACCCTGTTGGTGATCGCTTGTTTAAGGACTTAGGAAATTTTGTAAGACATGATGCGTAAGCAAGGACACGTGTAGGCCAGTTAAAAGTAAGGAATACGATTACAAAGTTAATATAGAAATTAAGTTGGTGTGCGTCCCGACTGGAAATAAGGTTGAAGAAACTATGTTTAAGTTTAGATTACAGCCTAAGAGTTGGAAGAGATTTTTAGATAATATTTGATCTAACGGACGTTAGGGGGGGTTTGAGCATAGAAGTGATCTAAAATAACGGTTAAGAGAAACTTCGATAGGAGAAGACTTTAAGGTTGTTTCATAATGAGGGCTTGAGTTAGGAAACTATATACACGCAATGCTAATTTGGGGCGAAATGAGCTAAGTTGAGGGTAGCCGATAAGGTTAACGGCTAGGGTTGCACCATAGGGTTTCAGAATCTATTAAATAGGGATCCAAGATAGACAAAGGAGTGCAACGTAAGTAGTGTGAGACTTTTAGTTAAGAATATAGAAATAGAATTCAAGGACCAAGTTTATAATGAAAGCGATATATTTGTGAGAAATTCTGGTGACGTAGTTTGAGGAGAAATAACAGTATGAATTTAGTTGCGAAATCGACCCTGAAATGGCTGGCGGGATTGGTAAGTTACCCAGGAAAGTATGTGACTTGGGAGAATTGGTAAGACTTAAGGTTTAAGTAAGGATAAATACAGTCCAATTGGGAATGGAGATTTTGAATTTAAGGCTAAGGTTGAAAGATATAGTCGAGGTTTTGGTTTAAAATCATAGAGGTTAACCATAGGGATGATGGGATCAGAGTTAACAAGGGAAGTTTGAACTTTGCTAGAGATAGGGTCCTAAGTAAGTACTGACTGTAACTCATAGTTTGACTCACATAGACCAAGTAGTGTTATAATTGTCTAGTTCCAAAACATAACAATGAGAGCTTAATTAGGAAACCCACACCGAAATGTTCTCCAAAGGTCAAAGGGTTACCCAAGAAGTTAGGTGACCAGGAAATTCTTCGGGCAATACAATTACGAGGAATCGTTACCCAAGCGAATATGGAAATTTGGGTCGATATAAGTTTCGACTACGGACGAATCCAACGAAGTTATGGAGAAGTTTAGACGAATCGATTGGAAATCTAAGAACTTAACTAAGCTCAGTACTTTAGTAAGGAAGTGTACGATCAGACCGAAGGTAGAAAATACAAGTTTAAGGCCTACATTGGAGGGTACAGTGGACAGTTTCGGTTAACCACGAGGAATGACCGTGAGTACAAGCGATAATCGACGTGTAGGACCGCGTGATATTAGACATTAACATCAAGGGCTATAAGCTAAGTCAAATTTTGTGGACAAAATTCTGAATAAGGGGGGTAGAATGTAATACCCGGCTGGTACGGACTTGAATATATATTATTATTATATTATTGGATGACATTTTTGGAAATATGTCAAATCATGTCCGATTTACGAAAAGAAAGCGTCATTACGATTCTAACGATTAATAAGAATTTTAAGGAAGTTTTGGGAATTTTCGGAATAGTAATGCTATATTCCGAGAAATTACCACTATCGTAAATTAAATGACGTTTTAGTAAAAATAGTAAACGTGGTCCGTTTTGCGAACGGACAGTTTTAATAAAGCCATGATAAAGAATAAGAGCTATTGGCAGAATATGGAATTTTAGAGAATCCAAATCGTTGGACGATTTACGAAACGAAGGACAAAACAAATAGAATTTAGTAAGAAGGGCAAAATGGTAATTTGCAAAATCAAATTATAAATTAACACAAATAACTCTTTTCCTTACTTCTCTCCCTCTTTTTCTTCTTCTCTCTGGATCGCACGACAGAGAAGGAAAACTTCTCTCGGCCGCCGACGCCGATCAACGTTCCGACTCCGTCCGACCTCCGTTCTTCCTCCGTCCTTCACGTTTTCTTCCTCTCTCGCTACCCTCGGTATGTGCCTTTAATCTTATAGCTTTATTTCGACGTTTGTAGCGTTTCGGCAAACTAGGGTTTCGATAAAATGTCGAAATTAGGACTCGTAATTAATAGGTTAGCCGTGATTACGTATAAATTGAACGTATTGGACGTTATTGGACGAAGAGAAATTAATTTGCGAAAAAGTTATAAATTGTTATATTTTCGAGTTTTCGAAAATAACTCGTAATATGGATTTCCAGATTTCTCGAGCGTTGTGTCGTTGTTTAAAAGCTTCGATTTGTTGAATTAAGGATTTTATTAGTTTGGACATTTAATCGTTTAAATTGGGTTTAACGGCAAATATCGTGTTTTGTCTCAGACACGCGACTCCAGTGGACGAAGTTTGAGATCCAGCGCGCTCCAGGTAAGTTTTCGTGACTTACTTTGACCCAAAGGTCTACACCATACTCTGTCGTCATCTCGAGAATACTCGAGGAATCGTTTGTTTTACGTTATTCTGGTTGGGTAGTTAGGTTAGTTGTTTATAGGTTATGTTATATTGTCTGCTGATATGAACTGTTTGTTTACTTTCCGCTGATATGAACTGTTCATGCATCACGGTTTTCGAAAGTCATGAAAAGGAATTTCTGCACATGTTTTTAAGAAAAGGAACGTATATCTGAAATGAAATCTGTAACGAAATCTGAATGAATAAACGTAATCTGTCTGTTTCTGGTCATGCGAGATGGGGCTCAGGCACGGCTGTGCGTGTTGCAAGCGTGTACCCCCCCTCTCTAACCCCACGGGGTAGTCCAACCGCCGGACGGGCCCCCTTGGGTTAGTGGGTCGAGGTCTCGGTGACAATCTGTCTGTCTGCGACGTAATGAATCTGTAATCTGTAATTCTGTATCTGTAATCTGAATCTGAGCATGATTTCTGAATGGCATACGCACGCATGCATCTGCATTTACGTAGCTTACTGAGATTTCAATATCTCATATGTGTCTGTATGGTGTAGGTGATCTGCTAGGTTACGTTGATCCAGGTGAGGACGAGGTTCCTCCTCCTGACGTAGGTGGCAGCTGATGGATGATGGCCGTGGGAGTGCGCTGAGTAGTCGAAGCGCTTTCTGACCCGTGGGGACGTCTGTGTACGTGTTTTGGGGAATTAATGTTAATTATGAATGTATAGACATTTTAGGTTGCTTGGGTTCTGGATAGGGGTTAGATAACGTTTTGGTAACTGTATGTAAAATGTTTTCTTTAAACTGTTTATTGGATGTTTTGAGAATGTTTTGAACGGTTTCAGGATAGTTACGGATAAGCTCGGTTTTCAGAGCTATCCACGCAGTTGGACTTCGCAAAGTCCGGTGCAAGTTTACAGTGTTTAAGTTATAAATAGGTAGAGTTTAAGTTATAATTGAAGTGTGAAAGGTGATAATAATATGAAGATTAGCTATCTGGAAATCGGATTTCCAGAGAGTTTACATTGATGAGTTGAAGTGTTTTTGCTCTCTGGAAATTCCAGAGAGCAATAGCAAGAATAATCGCTGCATAGTGTGTGCAGCGATCGATCTCTACAGCAGAGCTGAGATCGATCGCTGGTTGCTGTTCTCTGGAGACCGTGTGACCAAAAAGGGAAGGGAAGGATCGCTGCACTGCAGTGTGCAGCGATCAGTCGCTGCAGCAATGCAGCGACTGATCGCTGCTTGCTGCAGCAACTGCAGCGACTGATCGCTGCAGCAATGCAGCGATCAGTCGCTGCTTGCTGCAGCAACTGCAGCGCATGATCGCTGCAGCAATGCAGCGATCATTCGCTGTTACCTTGGGGGCAGAATCCCGATTCTGCCCTCCCTCTTTTCTGAACTATTTTTAAAGTTTTATAAATGTATTTAAGTTTTTAATTAAATTGTTTTATAGTTGTTTTAAAGTATTTTAAAGTCCGAATTCAATTCCGATTTCCGTTCCGATTTCAACTACAGTTTAATTTCCGCGTAAGGTTTTAATTAAAGTAGAGGAAAGAAATAAGTACAAAAAATGAAAATGAAAAATTTATATGGGTAAAATATGGGTACAGAATTAGGGGTGTTACATTAACCGCTGACCCCCGTGCTGGGTGCAGCGATTAACCGCATGCCTTACATGGTAAACCGCCTCATTTGAGACGATTAACCGCGTTTAGAATAACGCAGGGGGTGCAGACCCTCACACAATTAGCCGCCTTTGCAATTTTAAAATCCTTAGGCAGCTTCAGTCGGGCAAAACCTTCTGCGCAGCGCCTTTTCTCTTGTCGAAATCCACTCCCTCGTTGCTGAAATCGTCGGTTTCAATCGTTTGCAACCATAATCTTCCAAACTTGAGGAGTTGAAATCCCAAATTCGATGCCCAACTCGTCTAAAATTCGTGCGCCCCCAAATCGTCAGAAATCTAACCAGAAATCGTCAAAATCGACCCCAAAATCGTCAAAACCGACCCCAAAATCGTCAAAACCAAGCTGAAATCATCACAACCGACACATTTTTGCAGAGATTTTGCAAAAATCCAAGGTTGCATTTGAGAAAATCCCACAAATCCGAGCCTAAACCCCAAAAAACCTTCCTGAAAATCGTCCAAACTGACCTGAAAATGTCAAACCCGAACTTTTGTTGGTCGAAAGATTCCCTGGATGACAAACCAGGAGGAGAAGCCGCAGCCGTCGCCGATGGAATTTCAAAACTGGGCGTGTAAGGAGCAATTTGAGCGGGATACGTCAAACCGCTCGATTATTTATGGAAAGTCTGTCAACTTTAGCTGTTGGGAGTCATTTGAGATCAAAGAGATGTTTGATAACATCTCCTTGCAAATGGTGTACGACATGCAAGGAGATAGTTGTGATAGAGTGATTCGCCTATTTTATGCGAACTTGGTTAGTACAGGGAGGACGGGGTGCGTGGAGTCGTACCTATTCGGTACGGATATTGTCGTCTCTGTAAGCGTTATCAACAAATTAATCGGATTTAATGAAGAAGATGCAGAGAAATATTATCACTCTTCCTGAGAGTGTAATTTTGCCCGGACAACAGAGGGAATGAAGTTCATAAGGCAAATTCATTGCAATTCAAACATTGCAGGCTTCGTGAAGCGAAGATCGAAGTCCTTGAACGTCAAGGCTCGGGTTGTTCACAACCTGATCAGTCACACCTTTTTACCAAGGGATGGACACATAGATCTTGTTAGCTGGATGGATCTCTATATTATGCAGATGCTATACAGCGGCGCGACGTTCAACTCAGGATTCATGATTGTAAGTCACATGCATGAGGTCGGGCGAATAAAAAACAAGAGTATGTCGTTCGGTTCATTGGTTTGGAAGATCGTAGAGCGATCTCAGCTTCATGTGCCTAGAGGAGAGCATATCAGATCACACAAATCTGGCGATATATTTGACAAGATTCATCTTACTCTGATGAGTCTGGTCGAAGTCGACGGGTCTTGGATGCCCAAGGGAGATCCTGGAGCCTCTACATCTCGGGATGTTCTGATGGAAGACGCCACCGCCACTGCCACCGAGAACGCCGATGCCACTGCCATCGAGGATGCCACCGCCACCGAGGCTAGTAGGTGGGAGCATAAGTTTGACAGGATAGATAACTATCTTGTCGAGATAAGGCAGAGGTTGGACATGATGCACGACATGTGGGATCAGAGGTAGGACATCATGCAGGAGAGGTAGGATTTGATGAGATTGTCCCAAATACGGCTCGAAGACGCCTTCGAGCGTTGGCGTGCAGGCGGAGGCGGCGAGGGCGACGATGCCCCACCCTCACCCTTACCGTAGTTTAGTTTATGTTGTATATTTCTTTTAATGTACTCTTTATGTTGTATATTTAATTGAATTAAAGTAATTAACGTGTTTTTATATTTAGATGTACTTTACTTTTCATTTTATGTTTTGATATTTAGTATACGTACTGGATTATGGTTGTTGGGTCTATATTTGTGATTTGAATTTGCAGGAACTGTTTGAAGATAGCTATGGAGAAGTCATAAAACAAACGAAACTCTATTTATTTTTTCAATTTTTGTTTAAATAAACTGAAAAAAATAAATAATTCTAATTTGAATAACATTTAATAGATAATTATTCTTAACATAAACTAAAATAAAAAAAATTATTTTAAAAAAAATTACAATTTGAAATATCTTCGGGATGTAAAAGCTTAATGCGTGTAAGAAAGGTTTGGGTGCTCAAGATATTTAAAATTGTAATTAATTTTTTTTAAATAATTTGTTATATCGGCTTCATCGAATCAGAAGGACATCGCAAACCTTAATGCTTGCAAGATAGGTTTGAGTTGACCTGTACTCAAACCTGCCTTGCAAGCATTAATGTAACGCCCCCGAACCCACCCTGGCTAGGAGCGCTACTTTACTAACCAATCCCACGTTAAAACTGACTCTCAAACATAAAAGGAACTTACACAGCTGAATTTAAAACTAAACTCCTGAAACTCTCTTACTTCATACCTAGCTGCCTAGACACATCAATTCCCTTACCCCTAACCTTTCAGCACCACGGCGTCCTTCCCGAAAATTTCGGCAAAGTAACGCCTGAAAATGGCGCCCCTAAAATGCTAGGTACCTGCACACAAACCAATTCCCAACCAGAATATTCTTCTTCAACTATCCACTCAACAATCCTACATATAAAAACCTCCAAACAATAGTAAATAGGAAACTATAAAATACTAACATTCCTAACTAGCAAAACATCACCCTGACACATAGCTATCTCATAACTGTCAACCAAAAACATTATGCATTTCCAACAATTTCACAAACAGACATTTACAATACTATTAAAATACAAAGCCAACACTCCCGAAGACCATGGTCGAGGCGCCCCGACAACTGTCCGCACCGACATACAGCGTACATCAACGACTGCGTCCCAATCCCAGCTTTTCTCGTAACTCTAACCTGTACTCCAGTCGTCACCTACACCACAGAACACACATACACGTAAGCTTACGCTTAGCAAGTAGGGATAACAAATATAAACAAGCACAATGCACACACAACCTCACACAACCCTAACATAACAACACAACACCACTCGGCACTACAACGCAACACAACATTACCCAACACGACAACATAACACCACACTCCAAGGCAACTCAACAAACCGACTCAACACAACACAACAACACGACCACACAATGCTAGTTGCCCGCACCCGAAAGGATGCCTTAGTTGCCCGCACCGAAGTGCCTTAGTTGCCCGCACCGAAGTGCCTCACACTTTAACCAACTATCACACAACGTCTTACGTATACACAGTTAGGTGCCTCTTGCAGAACCTCCCGAAGCTTGCCATATTTCAGACACTACTTCGCGACGAGGAGCCACTACACAGCTTTTGTGGAAACCTCCCGAAGCTTACCATATTTCAGACACTACTTCGCGACGAGGAGCCACTACACAACTTTCGTGGAAACCTCCCGAAGCTTGCCATATTTCAGACACTACTTCGTGACGAGGAGCCACTACACAGCTTTTGTGGAAACCTCCCGAAGCTTGCCATATTTCAGACACTACTTCGCGACGAGGAGCCACTACACAGCTTTTGTGAAAACCTCCCGAAGCTGCCATATTTCAGACACTACTTCGCGACGAGGAGCCACTACACAGCTTTTGTGGAAACCTCCCGAAGCTTGCCATATTTCAGACACTACTTCGCGACGAGGAGCCACTACACAGCTTTTGTGGAAACCTCCGAAGCTTGCCATATTTCAGACACTACTTCGCGACGAGGAGCCACTACACAGCTTTTGTGGAAACCTCCCGAAGCTTGCCATATTTCAGACACTACTTCGCGACGAGGAGCCACTACACAGCTTTTGTGGAAACCTCCGAAGCTTGCCATATTTCAGACACTACTTCGCGACGAGGAGCCACTACACAGCTTTTGTGGAAACCTCCCGAAGCTTGCCATATTTCAGACACTACTTCGCGACGAGGAGCCACTACACAGCTTTTGTGGAAACCTCCGAAGCTTGCCATATTCAGACACTACTTCGCGACGAGGAGCCACTACACAGCTTTTGTGGAACCTCCCGAAGCTTGCCATATTTCAGACACTACTTCGCGACGAGGAGCCACTACACAGCTTTTGTGGAAACCTCCCGAAGCTTGCCATATTCAGACACTACTTCGCGACGAGGACCACTACACAGCTTTTGTGGAAACCTCCCGAAGCTTGCCATATTTCAGACACTACTTCGCGACGAGGAGCCACTACACAGCTTTTGTGGAAACCTCCCGAAGCTTGCCATATTTCAGACACTACTTCGCGACGAGGACCACTACACAGCTTTTGTGGAAACCTCCGAAGCTTGCCATATTTCAGACACTACTTCGCGACGAGGAGCCACTACACAGCTTTTGTGGAAACCTCCCGAAGCTTGCCATATTCAGACACTACTTCGCGACGAGGAGCCACTACACAGCTTTTGTGGAAACCTCCCGAAGCTTGCCATATTTCAGACACTACTTCGCGACGAGGAGCCACTACACAGCTTTTGTGGAAACCTCCCGAAGCTTGCCATATTTCAGACACTACTTCGCGACGAGGACCACTACACAGCTTTTGTGGAAACCTCCCGAAGCTTGCCATATTTCAGACACTACTTCGCGACGAGGAGCCACTACACAGCTTTTGTGGAAACCTCCCGAAGCTTGCCATATTTCAGACACTACTTCGCGACGAGGAGCCACTACACAGCTTTTGTGGAAACCTCCCGAAGCTTGCCATATTTCGACACTACTTCGCGACGAGGAGCCACTACACAGCTTTTGTGGAAACCTCCCGAAGCTTGCCATATTTCAGACACTACTTCGCGACGAGGAGCCACTACACAGCTTTTGTGGAAACCTCCCGAAGCTTGCCATATTTCAGACACTACTTCGCGACGAGGAGCCACTACACAGCTTTTGTGGAAACCTCCGAAGCTTGCCATATTTCAGACACTACTTCGCGACGAGGACCACTACACAGCTTTTGTGGAAACCTCCCGAAGCTTGCCATATTTCAGACACTACTTCGCGACGAGGACCACTACACAGCTTTTGTGGAAACCTCCCGAAGCTTGCCATATTTCAGACACTACTTCGCGACGAGGAGCCACTACACAGCTTTTGTGGAAACCTCCCGAAGCTTGCCATATTTCAGACACTACTTCGCGACGAGGAGCCACTACACAGCTTTTGTGGAAACCTCCCGAAGCTTGCCATATTTCAGACACTACTTCGCGACGAGGAGCCACTACACAGCTTTTGTGGAAACCTCCCGAAGCTTGCCATATTTCAGACACTACTTCGCGACGAGGAGCCACTACACAGCTTTTGTGGAAACCTCCCGAAGCTTGCCATATTTCAGACACTACTTCGCGACGAGGACCACTACACAGCTTTTGTGGAAACCTCCCGAAGCTTGCCATATTTCAGACACTACTTCGCGACGAGGAGCCACTACACAGCTTTTGTGGAAACCTCCCGAAGCTTGCCATATTTCAGACACTACTTCGCGACGAGGAGCCACTACACAGCTTTTGTGGAAACCTCCCGAAGCTTGCCATATTTCAGACACTACTTCGCGACGAGGACCACTACACAGCTTTTGTGGAAACCTCCCGAAGCTTGCCATATTTCAGACACTACTTCGCGACGAGGAGCCACTACACAGCTTTTGTGGAAACCTCCCGAAGCTTGCCATATTTCAGACACTACTTCGCGACGAGGAGCCACTACACAGCTTTTGTGGAAACCTCCCGAAGCTTGCCATATTCAGACACTACTTCGCGACGAGGAGCCACTACACAGCTTTTGTGGAAACCTCCCGAAGCTTGCCATATTTCAGACACTACTTCGCGACGAGGAGCCACTACACAGCTTTTGTGGAAACCTCCCGAAGCTTGCCATATTTCAGACACTACTTCGCGACGAGGAGCCACTACACAGCTTTTGTGGAAACCTCCCGAAGCTTGCCATATTTCAGACACTACTTCGCGACGAGGAGCCACTACACAGCTTTTGTGGAAACCTCCCGAAGCTTGCCATATTTCAGACACTACTTCGCGACGAGGAGCCACTACACAGCTTTTGTGGAAACCTCCCGAAGCTTGCCATATTTCAGACACTACTTCGCGACGAGGAGCCACTACACAGCTTTTGTGGAAACCTCCCGAAGCTTGCCATATTTCAGACACTACTTCGCGACGAGGAGCCACTACACAGCTTTTGTGGAAACCTCCCGAAGCTTGCCATATTTCAGACACTACTTCGCGACGAGGAGCCACTACACAGCTTTTGTGGAAACCTCCCGAAGCTTGCCATATTTCAGACACTACTTCGCGACGAGGAGCCACTACACAGCTTTTGTGGAAACCTCCCGAAGCTTGCCATATTCAGACACTACTTCGCGACGAGGAGCCACTACACAGCTTTTGTGGAAACCTCCCGAAGCTTGCCATATTTCAGACACTACTTCGCGACGAGGAGCCACTACACAGCTTTTGTGGAAACCTCCCGAAGCTTGCCATATTTCAGACACTACTTCGCGACGAGGAGCCACTACACAGCTTTTGTGGAAACCTCCCGAAGCTTGCCATATTTCAGACACTACTTCGCGACGAGGAGCCACTACACAGCTTTTGTGGAAACCTCCCGAAGCTTGCCATATTTCAGACACTACTTCGCGACGAGGAGCCACTACACAGCTTTTGTGGAAACCTCCCGAAGCTTGCCATATTTCAGACACTACTTCGCGACGAGGAGCCACTACACAGCTTTTGTGGAAACCTCCCCTTCGTTTTTTCAACGGATTTCGACGAAGCCACCCCAATTCGGAAACCTCTACACGTCTACTATCCATTGAAATGCTTAAATTAATCCAACAAACACTTTGGCCAACACGAAATGCACAAAGACAGAATCGGCCCTTGATGCACAATTTCGGTTTTTGTGTAGCCTTCACTATCCTTCAATCTAATCACCCCTAACCACCTAATCTAACATGTCTAAGGCTTAATTAAGCAAAATAGGAAGAAAACCCCCAATTGAAAACCAAAATTCGGAATCCTCCTTTTAGGGTTTTCAAACCCTCCCTAAAACCACCTAAAACACCCTAAAAACTCTTCCAAACTTCATCCCATCGCACATAAACCAAAACCATGTGAATTTACCTTGGATTGCCTTGAAAAAAATGAAGAAGAAAGGAAGAGTGGCGTCGGCAATGGAGGAAAGGGAGAAAGGGCGATGAAGGAGGAGAAAATGAATGAAAATAACCCATTTTTCTCTTTTTAATTCATGCATTTAATAACCAAGTGCAATTACCATTTAACCCCCCCTTTTCTATTGAGTTTTCAACGCCAAACCACCACCAATATCACCTTTTTATTCACTTTATCATCCATTTTATTCTCACCATTTTACTAAACTTTGATTGGTTGAAAGAATTTGACTTTTCAAAGGTTGAAATTTTCAAACAACCTTTTCAACCAATCATAAGAGTTTGAATTGTCAAACTCTCTCCCTCACTTTCTCTCTTTAAATCCAATGGCAAAACCATCATTAAAATACCATTATTTCATTCACACAATTTCTTTAAAATTTAATTGGTTCATTCCATTTGACTTTTCAACATTTCTTTTTGAAATTTCAACTCTTTGTTTTGACAATTCACTTCCTTCACTCTTTACTCATGCAATCCCAACGTGAAGCAACATTTAAGTCTTACTTTTCATTCACAAATTTAGTTAAAATTTGATTGGTTATGACTTTGACATTTCAACTCTTGACTTTTCTTCACCCTTCACTTTTATATTAACTTGTCAACATTCATTTCTTCTCCTTGCATTACTTTTAATTTCCTTTACTTATACGCGTTATAGGAAAATCTCGGGTGCTACAATTAAGCTTTGCGATGTCCTTCTGGTCCGACATTTTAGTATAGTTTATTTTTATTCTGTAGTTTAGCTTATTTGTATAAAATTAAATCACATGTTCAATGAATTAATTAATTAAACTACGTAATGTATTTATTTAATTAACCAATTTCAAACATTACATTTAATGATTTCTACCTCGGCCTAGCGTCGCAGATTTCTGTGTCCCCTCAAATTTATTGAAACCCATAAACGTGTCTTGTGCAGCAGCGTCTGAAGTGAATCTCCGGTGATGACAAGTGCAAATGTTATGTCCTTGCTGCCGACATATGCCACACATCATCTTCGAGTTCTTCTTACTAATTTTCAAACTCGACGGCTCGTCGACATCTCGCACTCTTGTTCTTTTCGGCCTACCATGTTAGCGATGTCTTTTGGGCGGCATGAGTACCATCATAGCTGGCCACATTTGTGGGTCGTTCATGGGTTGAATAAATTGTGAATACATCTGCATATAAGTCACCCGGTGATAGTAGGGATGCACGCGCCTTTCTAATTTCGGCTCTCATTTTATTAATGCAGGGAATGGAATAAAGACAAGGGATTCAGTAAGCTCCCATCTGGTGCACTAGCACACACCTATACTCATGTCGACCTTGTATTGTTCATAGCCGTTGTTGACCTCAAATCATGCATCTCCCGCTAACTGAGCACTCCAATTTCGATCAGAAATTTTTAGATCCTCAAGCTTTTTCTTTATCCGGGGACATAGAATGTCTGTTGATTGGATCATCTTCTCAAATTTTTTGGCAATGCGAGTCATCAAATTCTTTCGTATTGTCTCGAACATGGTGATAATCAGTTTGTCTCTGACCAGCAATACAACTGCATTGTATGACTTGGACAAATTATTCAAACCTATATTGCACTTAGGGATCGAAGAGAAGACATAACTACCTAATATCTAGGCTCTTCTCTTCGAAGCCATGTGTGGGCATCCGAGTTTAGCTGAAATAATTTTCTCATTTCTATTTCGAAATGATGATGGGTGGGGGCCTTGGTCGCTTTCTACATTACTTCTCTATACGCTTTGCCTCGAAAGAGGCTTTTGAAATTTGCATACATATGTCGTAAGCAGAAGCGGTGTTCGGCGAAAGGAAATTTGGTCTTAACAGCATTCCGCAACCCCTGATATTTGAAAGAAAAACCGAGTCAACATTAAACAATATAATTATCTAACAATTAGAAATGTATTATACCTTTTGTCGATCCGAAATAATTGTCCATCTCTCTCCCGATCCCATATTCAAGTCTTGCTTCAAAATTCGCAAAAACCACGTCCATGTGTCCTCGGTTTCTTTTTCAACGTTGGCAATAACAACAAGATATATTTCATCAGTTGCCATCAATACTGACGGCCGTGATTAATTGGCCTAGACACGAGCTCTTTAGATGGCAACCATCCAAACAGATGACAAGGCGTCCATGTTGCAGCAAACTTGCCTTGCAAGTAGCCATGCACATATACACTCTCTGACATATCATTAAAGTACTTCATGTATCGTAAGTATGTACTGCTAATGTGTTGTCCGGGTTTGATCTATATATTTCTGATGCGTACGATCAGACTAGCTTGTACTCTTTATCGCTATTGCCTTCGTTAAGTGTGCAAGCTATACTTTTTGCTCTTTTGGCAATACTATGCGCAATGTTGACAGTAAAATCCTTCCTGACTGTCTCGATGATAGAAGGGATAGCCTATATAGGTTGACTTTTAAATCTGTCAAGATAAGGAATTGCAAGATTTTTTGCACTAGCGTATCGATTCTCAATTACCCTCGCACAGTTGTGAGAATTGACCAAAGACTTTATTTGATAGGTCTCCTCACCTTACATCTTCAAAGCATGCAGTCGCCATGGACATCCGTATGCGCATATAGTCGTCAGTCGCTTCTTGTCACTTTGGACAAATGTGATGTCGAAACCCTCTTTCAAAGAATATTCTTCTATTTTCTCTTTAATTGGCTTTATATAACTATATGTTTTCCCCAAACAAAAATCCATTGTGTTTTCTTCACATACAGGTAAGTTTTCCACCTCATCAACGTCTGATCCGACTAGCGTTCGCAGCTCCTCGTCTAGAGTTATAGATGTCGAATACGCCTTTATTTCTTTATTATTGGTATGAGAATATCAATCCATATCGACATCAAAATTTGTTAGCTCATTTAAATCAAAAAATCTTCTTGGATCCATCGTCTTCAAAGGAAAATGAAGAATAAATAATAATTCAGAAATAATATATTAGTAAATAGTAACAAAATAATCAATGGTAAAATACACATATCAATAATTAATATAAGAAAATATATCCAAAAGAATTTAAAAATATTAATAAATAATTTAGAAATAATAAAATAGTAAATAATAGAAAATTAATATTTAATGGAATACACATCAATATTCATGGATAATACATTTTATTTGAGTACACCACTTATTCAGAATATACTCCCGAAAGAAATCATGAAACAAATCACTCAAGGTAATAGGAGAGTTGGAGAGGGGAGTGGTGGAGGTGAGAAATAAGAGGAGAAGGGGGCGTGCTTAAATAGGCGCTAAAACGGTCAACCGTATTCATATAACGGTCGACTGTTCTGGCCCTCTTCAGTAAACATTCACCCACAGTATACTCCGTGACCCGAATATTTCAAAGACTTCACGTGATAGGCAGTCGACCGCCTCAAAACAGGCGGGTAACTGCATTACACGGGGACCGTGTGAGGGTCTGCACCCCCCGCGTTGTTCTAAACGTGGTTAACCATCTCAAATGAGGCGGTTAACCGCATAACGCAGGGGTCATGCGGTTAACCGCATAACCCCGTGTTATGCAGTTAACCGTGTAAGTCATGCAGTTAACCGCTGCACCTAGCACGGGGGACAGCGGTTAACCGCCAAGCTTTTTTTTGCACTTGCGAAAGTTTAAGCTTTTTTACGAATTTTTCTGATACTTCAAGTTTTTTTATGCACTTAATCCAAAATAAAGAGAAGCACAACTTTTAAACATGACTAGCCCCTAAACTTAACCTAATTTCTCTCAGTTTCTTCTCCAGTCTCTAATCTCTTGTTATGACAGTGGAGATAATAGTGGAGAAATGTTATTTTGTATTATATTGGAAGATGAGTTTTTACAAAAACTAACAGATAAAAGAATAACAGAAAAGATTTACTCATATCACACCATCCTTCCTATTACATTGTTCGTATTTATAAGTTTGTCTCCTCCAATTGTCTTCCACATCAACAGGAGAAATCTCTTCCAAGTTAGCAAAAGCGTAGAGTGCTCTTAGGTCAGTGGCTTCCTTCTCCTCATATCGCGCTTACGACGTCGTCCCCAACTATATAAGCGAGGGTTGTAACAGGCATCCCCCCTCGGAGGAACCTTGACCCCAAGGTTGAAACTTTGGAAAGTCTACAGTGATGATAGAGGAGTTGATCCATGTCACGTCTTCAGTTGGTTGGTTTTATCAAAAATCAACCATTGAGTGACTGGAAAGTTTTCCCTTTTGACAGCACGAGTTTGAAGTAGCGCTTGTGGCTGCCGAGCCTTGTTACGAGTGTAGTCAAGAGGAAGTGTAGCTTTAGGGTATGTTGGAAGAACCCAACTACTTTTTAAGTAGAGAGACGAGAAAAACAGGGTGGATACGAGCGGAAGCTGGAAGATCCAGCCTGTAAGCTACTTGTTCGATACGATCCAGCACGCGAAATGGACCAAAAAACTTTTGAGAGAGTTTGTGGGAAACTCTGTTAGCCACCGTATGTACGTTATGCTATGCTTTCTCAACATGTCACGTGCATCATGTTTTCTCAAGGTTTAATTAAGAGAAACACATGGATAAAACATATTGAGATTTATATTGATATTTTGTCAATTCAATATCTGATTTCGTTTGAAATCAAAATACCCTAGGATGTTGAACAATAAATTTTCACAAACATCAACCAATAGAGAGAGTAACTTACATTGTTCCATGACCTTTTTAGGAAACTGATTTCTCTCTCTTAATATTTTAAGCCTTGATGATAGCCTTTTTTGATGATGAACTATCGTCTGTGTATTAGAGAAAGGACCAGAAACATCTTCCTTTTTATGCATAAAGATTAACCTCCATCAAATTAATCAATAAAAAATTACATTGACCAATAGAATTTCAGCACACAGGGCCACATCACGTTGCTTTCTCTCTTTGACATTTGGGTTTCCAAAATTGGAGCATTCACATGGAAACAGCTAAAAGCCAACATTTCTCCCACTTGGCCCGTGTGACATTATCAAAATGCACATAATATAAATCAAATGTTGTATTCTATTGATCAAACATAATATCTCCATCAAGTATGCAACTAATATGGATCATAGCGGTCGTATGTCATTTTATCGACACAGTTCATTCCATGTATCACACTATCAATTATATACTCAATATGATCTATAAGCAGGTATATCATAATGGTCCACATGAGTGTCTTTCTTAAAGACTAATTCTGTTCATATCATAACTTCATAATTTCATTTATGAATGCATTCAACATAATTAAACATGATTCATAAATGTATATCATAAACAATAATTAAACAAGCTCAAGAGTGTCAAGTACATAAATAACACAAGCATAAACATAAAGTTAACATTCGGTAATGCCCATTCGTTCGACATGTTCTGTAAATGTCTTTGGAGGCAATCCTTTTATTAAAGGATCCGCAATCATAAGGTTGGTGCTTATGTGTTCGATTGACACTTTTTGTTTCTGAACTTCCTCTTTAACGGCCAAGTATTTCAATTCTATGTGTTTAGCACCTTTGGAATACTTGTCGTTTTTAGAAAAGAAGACTATTGTAGAGTTGTCACAATAAATTTTCAGCGGCTTGGCGATACTGTCAACAATTCCAAGTCCTGAAATAAAGTTTCGCAGCCATAAACCCTGAATTGTAGCCTCAAAGTATGCCACAAACTCAGCCTCCATAGTGGTTGTAGCAGTGACAGACTACTTCGCACTCTTCCATGAGATTGCACCATCGGCTAAAAGGAACAAATAGCCAAAAGTGGATTTTCTGGTATCCACACATCCAGCATAATCAGAATCTGAATATCCAATTACTTCAAGATAATCAGAATGCTTATAGGTGAGCATGCGTTCTTTTGTTCCTTGTAAATACCTATGTATTTTCTTTGCAGCCTTTCAATGCTCTATGCGTGGATTACTTTGATACCTTCTCAGTATTTCAACAGCAAAACTAATGTCGGGTTTGGTACAAGTCTGTGCATACATCAAGTTTCCCACAATTGATGCATAAGTAATATCTTTCATTTGTTTGCGTTCCAATTTATTCTTTGGACATTGATTGAGATTAAATTTATCTCTTTTTTGAATTAGAACAACACTTGTAGAGCATTTTTCCATCTGAATCTCTCTAGAACTTTATTAATATAGCCTTTCTGAGACAATCCCAACAATCCTTGTAATCTATTTCAGAATATTTCAATTCCAATCACAAATGATGTCTCTCCCATATTTTTTATTTCAAAGTTCCTATCGAGATATTTCTTGGTTTCATACAATAAACCAAGATCATTAGTGTCCAACAAGATATCATCAACATACAGAATCAAAAAAATAAATTTACTATCATTGACCTTTAGATATATAGATCGATCAACGATATTTTTCTTAAATCCAAATGAGGTGATGGTATCGTTGAACTTAAAGATCCATTTACACCCAACTCTTTTACAACCTTCAGGAAATTTGACGAGTTCCCAAACTTCAATTTGTTCCTGTAACGACCCGAGGAGGATCGTCACGTGTCATGACTTTCCTTTAAACTTATCCGTACTTTTATACCTCTGTAATCATAGTATACTTTTTTTTTTCTCAGACTTATATCATATCTCATCTTAACTTAAATTCGCTGAATAACCGCGTTTAGCTTTCACTCCTGCCGATCGCTAAACGACAAACATCTAGTTGTTCTACCGGTCAGCACGTGCATCTCACATGATTCATTAAACATCTATCGGCAGGCACACATATTTGCATCTGCCGACAGTCACGTGCAACTCGTGTGACCAATTAAAACACCGTTCAATTATACAACGGAAGCCACCTACATCTGCCGATGAGAGAACAATAGACGATGCTCTCATCTGCCGATGGCAAATACTCTATATCTGCCGATGACGTGGCATCACATCTTCCGGTAACTTAACTCACTACTCATACCGATCGCCAGATAACAGACATTGTCGTCATCTGCCGATGGCTTAAGACAACTACATCTTCCGACAGATTAACTCACCATCTGCCGATGATACGTCCCATGTCTGCCGATGAGAGAACCATAAGCGAGGCTCTCATCTGCCGATGGCAAATACCCCTTATTTGCCGGTGACGTCAGCCGGAAGACAAATACTCTTCCTCTTCCGATGACGTTCTCCGGAAGTCAAACTTACCCGACTCCCATCACAACTCTCCTGCCGATGACGTCAGCCGGAAGACAAATACTTTTCCTCTTCCGATGACGTCCTCCGGAAGTCAAACTTACCCGACTCCCATCACAACCCTCCTGCCGATGACGTCAGCCGGAAGACAAATACTTTTCCTCCATCATCCCTCGGCATCAGACATCCCCCCTTTTTTTTAGACTTCTATCTTGATAAATGTAAACCTCATAACTTAAATCTTAATGGCCAAAACTCATCAGAATAAATCATGAACTCATTCAAACTCACACAGCGGAAGACTTAATTAAAATAGTTCATTTGATAACTATAGCTATATCTTCGGACTCTGAAATTAAGACAGGCAGTTTCTAAAATCCCAAATTGTTAAATAATCCGACCTACTTGACTTGGCTTCTTAACAACTTCATTAAAACTTATACGAGCTTTAACCAGAATTCCCCATTCGCCATCCAGCCACAGATTTCACACTGATCACCTCCAGCAACCTAGCTTAGACATTTTCATCAACTTTGAATTCCTCACCTGATATTTCTTCACCTACATCATAAGGTGTAACTGTAAGCCTAAGGCTTAGTAAGGAATGCAAACTATTATGAGTTCATGAATGCATAACTTGGAGAAAAACATGCTCATAAGTCTTTTCTTTTCATGTACTTATCTTAATCATCATTCATAATCGTATCTCGTATTCATTGTTCATAATCATCATTCGTAGACATGCTCATATTCATCATTCCTTTCATCATTCATATTCTTCATTACATTATGTGGTTTAAGGGAGGATTTGTGCCGGTAAAGGGGGTTCGACAGTGAGTTTGATCATGGTCCCTACTGCGGGTCGTATTCATATGTTCTACTGCGGACTGTGACATACGCCGAACCACCCCCAACCCTCACTTAACCACGTTGCATAAGTTTTATCTTCTTACCTTATTCATGAGAAAACATATTTCAAAACATTTTCATATGCTTGAGAAGTAAAACATGATGCATAACATAAATGCACTTAATCATCGAACTAAGACAGGGGAGTACATGAGAATAACAGAACCATATCCATCGACATTTCATCAAACATATAGCAGACAATGTTCACTAAATCTAACTTAATCCTTTGATGTAGGGCCCTATTGGCCGGAAACTTAATACATTCACTTACCTGGATTCCTTAGCAACTTGAATCACCTTCTCTTCAACTTCTTCACCTAACACATTTCACATTACAGTAGTTAAAATAAAGTCCTAAAAGTTCTAATCGAAAGTCATCCTAGAATCTAACAGCTAAGGTTCTCTGTGCAGTCTGAAATCCAAAACCGAAACAGCTAGATATAGCTATCGATTAAACGGGGTCGGTTATATAAAAGGTCCAGAATCGATTTAAAGGTGGCCACTCAACCTAGTTTTACTCAACTTGTAATGAATTTGCCTCAACGTTAAATTTAATCATAAAGGTTAAATAAAGGGTAACAATGAGAATGGTCAGAAAAATTCACCTGGCCGAAATGTCGGGTGTTACAGTTCCATTGATTTTAACTCATCTTTCATGGCATCTAACCATTTATCAGGATTTTCGCTTTCCATTGCTTGTGAAAATGAAATTGGATCATCATGTAATGCCTAAGTCAAATTCAGACTCATGAAGATAAACCACATAATCATTAGAAATAGCAGATCTTCTTTCTCTTACAGATCTTTGTAATGATATTTCTAGTGGTTCATCTTTTATAGGTTCATTTGTGACAATCTCATCATGTAGTGTTTGATCATTAATTTATTGTTCGTGTAAGTCATTGAAATGATTAACAACTGTTAGAACAACAACTTGAGAAGGAGTTATGGGTATTGGAACTTGCACCATAACTTCTTTAATTTCAACTTTATGTGGTTCCAAACTTCCACTGATTTCACCATTTTCAATGAACCTGGCATTTCCAGTTTCAACAATTCTCTTACTATGGCTAGGACAGTAAAATCTATACCATTTTGACTTTTCTAGATAACCAATTAATAACCCACTGGTTATTCTTGAATCTAGTTTTTTTTCATGTGGATTATAAATTCTTACTTTTGCTAGGCAATCCCAAACATGCAAGTGCCTTAAACTGAGTTTCCTTCCTGTCCACAGTTCAAATGGAGTATTTGAGACGGCCTTACTAGGAACTCTGTTTAATAAGTATACAGCAGTCTTTAAAGCATGCATTCACAATGATAAAGGTAAAGATGAATTACTTAACATACTCTTAACTATATCCATTAAAGTACGGTTGTGCTTTTTTGCAATATCATTATGTTCTGGTATTCCTGGCATTGAGTATTGTGTACATATACCACAACTTTCAAAGAATTTAGCAAATGGACATGGATGTTGTCCATTTTCATCATAACTTCCATAATATTCACCACCTCTATCAGATTTAATAATTTTTACCTTTCTATCTACTTGTCTTTCAACCTCAATAATAAACACTTCAAGTGCATTTATTGATTGAGATTTTTCATTCAGTAGATAGATATATCCTGTAGCACCCGGTTCTATTGAACCGAATTTAACTAACCATTTATAATGTGAGGATTTGGGAGAAAATGATGATTAGGTTAATAAATAACTATGCAAGGGCAAAAGAGTAATTAGCATTTTGAAAAGTGGAAAATGTATTTAAGGAAGGGTTTAATGAGGTTTAGCCGCCACTATTCCCTCATTTCTCCTTTCTCGGTATTCAGCTCAGGCTCAGCAGAACTCCAGGCGATTCTCCTTACCGATCCTCATTCCTCAACTAGGTAAGTTTTCCTTTCGTTCACTTGAGATTTCAGTGGTTAGATAGCAGAGGGAGCGCAATGTGTGTGTGTTATGTCGATATTGTGAATGAATGGAGTTCGGGATTTAGTACTGAGCTGAGAGTGTATGATGACCAGAACTTCCAAACTAGCTCCTTAGGTTTCTGAGTGATGTAGGATACAGTTAGTGGTAATCTAATCGGTATTCTGCTTATGAAACTAGGTGGGCAAGGCTTCCAGAATAGTTGAAAACGAGTGATTTCCAGGAGATCAAGTAAGTAATGTTTGCTTGTGCCTTCGGGCCTACATCACAAAACGTTAGGTTTGTATTTACTTGGATGTGTTTGTATGCCATGCATCATATTTTCAAAATGTATACGAAAATGAATTTGAATACATATTGGTATGGAGAGGATTGAATGTGATGAAACAGCAAAGTGAAACAGACTTACTGTTAAGGGAATTAATCCGCCCCTTAATGAGACAGTGGATATAAATATACTTTGGAAGAGCTGATCCAACTTCCAATTTCACAGGGGGATCTGAACATGTGAATCAGATTTACTGTTAAGGGAAATAATCCACCCCTTAATGAGTCAGTGGATATATACTTTGGGAGAGTTGATCCAACTCCCAATTTCACAGGGGGATCTGAATCAGAAACGATGAATGAGCAACTGAGATGAGAAAGTAGAAACTGCATGATTAGGAGTTTATGTTTCAGTAATTCATTTCATTTTGCATTACTTACTTAACATTAGGCTAATAGATGAGTTTTGTGATGTAGGTGAAGAAGTGACAGCAGGTGTGTTTACTGAGTTCACTGAGGACTAGTCGGGTTGGAGGAGTGCACCTATTCAATGTTCTGGCAGCTGATGGGGCGGTTTAACTGATGTCTGTCAGTGTGGAGGACTAGTAGTTAAAGATTCAGTCTGAGTATGTTGAGTTTTCATGACAGAATTGATTTCAAAGTTTTGAACATGTTTTGAGTTTCCCTTCCTGATAACCGTATCTTGTTGGGTCTAGATGTTAGTACTTGCTGAATTTTGAATAATGCAATGGTTGAATCGTTTTTGAATGATTTCAGTAGAGTAAGTAAATCCTTTTCTGTAGTTGGAGTAGTGTTTTAAAACGAGGAGTTGATGAAATGTTGTTTTGTTCTCTATCGGTAGATGATGTCTATTGGTAGATGTTGAGTCATGGTTAAGTTGTCTATCGGAAGATGTTGTGTAGGTTTTTGTCGTCTAGCGATCGGCAGATGTTGGATGAAGGAATCATCCGGCTGACGTCATCGGTAGATGTCGTGCGTTTGTCTATCGGAAGATGGAAATCTGCCGGCAGATGAATTTGTGTTGACTTCATCGGCAGATGAAGTTGTGTATGAAGTTATGTTGACTTCATCGGCAGATGAAGTTATGTTGACTTCATCGGCAGATGAAGTTATGTTGACTTCATCGGCAGATGGTGTTGCGTTGACGTCATCGGCAGATGGTAATGCGTTGTTTGGGCACGTCATCGGTAGAAGCCTTTTTGTTTTCATTTTTTTTGCTCCTTCCGTTGGCTTTGCTCATCGGCAGATACGTTGGATTTCCGCGATTTCTCCTAGTATTCCACAGTTTTAAACTTTAATTCCAAACTACCGATTGCCTCTTAACATTTCAAACCATGATTTATAGTTTTGTTTTACTACATTGCTGTTTAGAATTATTTCCGCTGCAAGTTTTAAATATTTTAACTTTTTAGAAAAAGTCAAATTTTGACTGTCGAGTGAAATTTCTTTTTTTAAATTTAGCATCAAGTCGTCATGGTTTGGTTCATTGTTATGGGTAGCAAACCGGGTTCAGATGACTCGGGGCGTTACATATCCATAACGTGAAAAATCATCAATAAAAGTGATAAAATATTTTTCTCCACCAAACGATGGAACATCAAAAGGACCACATATGTCGGTGTGTATAATTTCAAGGAGCTGTTTACTTTTTGTACCTGCTTTCTTAATTGTATTTCTTGTTTGTTTTCCTTTAATACAATCAACACACATGCCAAAATCAGTAAAATCACCAATATTTCCATTCTTTCTTTGGATATATGACCTAATCATTTATGCCACAAATCAGCAGAACATTAATTCACTAAACCACGTTTAGTTCCCACATTATGATACAAGGTTAAAAGAGAATCAGCAAAACGATTATCAAGCTTTAATTTATACAAACCATCATAAATAACACCAGAATCAATGAAAATATTATCTTTATACAAACTAAAACATTCATTCTCAAACATAAAGGAATATCCAGTTGTATCGAGTTTAGACAATGAAACTAAATTACGAGAAACAGATGGAACATAAACAGTTTGAAAAAGATCTAATTGATGTCTATAGTCTAACATTGTAACACCCGGCTTTACGGGATTTTGTAAATTATATATAGAATGACATTTGTTTTTTATATGTCAAATCAAGTCAGTTTTGAGAGCGGAGAGCTTTATTACGATCCTAACAATTAATAAGAATTTTACGAAATTTACGAGAATTTTTGGAGTAATAACGCCATATTTCGAGTAATTACGTTTCTCGAAATATAAAGGACGTTTAGTAAAAATAGTAAACGAGGTCCGTTTTGCGAATGGACAGTTTTGATAGAACCCAAATAATAAGTTGGATTTATTGGCAAAATAAAAAAATTTGGAGAAATCGAATAGTTAGCCGATTAACGAAACGAATGACGAAACAAAAAGAATTAAGTGCAAAGGGCAAAACGGTCATTAAACAATTAAATTTATTCAAAAAGGCAAATGCCTTGAACGATTTTCATTTCTGAAAATCGTTCTCCAGAGAGCATTTCTCCCTTTTCCTCTTGGCTTCCCCTCTCTGCCATTCGACGGTTCCTCCACGCCGACCTCCGATTCGTGCTCCGACCATCTCGTTTTCTCCTCCTCTCGCAACCCTAGGTACGAAGCTATGATTTCGGAACGTTAGTTTTCAATTTCCACGAAGTTTAGCGTTAGGGTTTTCGTTAGGGTTTATGTTAGAAATCCGATTTAGGGTTCGAAATAGATAGGTTTGCCGTAATTAAGGATATAGTGAACGTATTAAACGTTATTGGACGAATTTAATTAATTTAGGACGAATGTTAGATTTTGTGAAAATTCGGGATTTAGGAAAAACTCGTAATTTGGGATTTAAGGTGCCGAGCGTGTATTGCTCGATGAAATAGCTCAATTAATTGGATTAAATCTTTAGGAAATTTCTTTAGTTAAGGTTTTGTCAATTTGGACGTTTAGAAGCTTAAACTCGTTTTAACGTCGATCGTTCTGAATTGCCTTAGATGAACGACGCTCGTGGACGAAGCTCGAAGTTCAGCGCGCACGAGGTAAGTTCTCGTGACTTACTTTGACCAATTGGTCTACACCGTACGTTGATGTCGTCTCGAGGAGTTTTGGAGATGTATTTGTTTAATTGCTTTGGTGGGGTAGTTAGGTTTATTCGTTTTATAGGTTATGCTTTTACAGTCTTGATGATACATATATTGATTGTTTACTTTATGTCTATATTGAACTGTTCATGCACCATAGTTTTAAAAACGTCATGAAAATGAATTTACGCACAGATTTCATGAAATGAGCATGCATGTAAAGGCAAATAAAGTATCACAGTAAACAACCATGACACGGGGTTATCGGGGATGAGGTTCAGACCTGGCGTTCCGTGGTGAGCGGGTTTTCCTCCCTTCAGATGGTGTGGGCTGTTTAATCGCTGGAGGTGCCCTATCTATCTGTCGAGCGTTTCCAATAACCATAGACTGACACGTACTGATATATGACATGACATGGACGGTTTTCATAGCATTGAGCATGCATGACCACGCATTAGCATTTACATAGAGCTTACTGAGATTTTTATCTCATAGTGTATCTGTATGGTGTAGGTGACCTCGATATAGGTGAGGACGAGATCCCTCCACCTGAGGAGTGATGCAGTTGGCAGAGGACGGCTCACGTGGGTGTGCATGTGCAGTCGATGCTTAACCTGACCCGTGGGGATGTATGTACGTGTTTTGAGGGTGTTGGGTTATTTTGGGGTAAAATATGTATAAAGTTAGAACATTTTAGGATGTTTGGATCTGATAGTGGATAGGTTGGATGTTTTAAAACGTTTTTGGAAACCTGTTTTATAAACTGCTTTTGTAAAGTTTTCATTGGAACTGCTTGGTAATTTAAAACAGGAGGGATTGTCGATTTTTAAACGTATTCACGCAGTTCGTTTCTACGAAATTTTAATGCATGTTTAGGCCATTTAGTTGGGATTGATAAATTGTGAAATGAGTTAAGTTTTGTTGAAGTGTTTATAGTGTATATGTAGGAGGAAGAAATATGAAGGGGATAAATAAATAAATAAATAATAATAATAATAATAATAATGTGGGAAAATAAGGGTACAGTGTTAGGAACGCTATAAACATTAAACGATAAGTTCCAATAGTTTCAACTGGAACTTTTACCAGATTCCTCATGAAGATATACTTTTCATTTGGGCTTATGGTTTGGGTCGTAAGAAATCCCTACATCGTATTAGAAACATGAGTGGTACAACCAGAATCAATCCACCAAGTATTACAAGGAACTTCAATTAAATTTGATTCGAAACATACTAAAACACTAGGCTTACATTTCTTTTCGAACCACGTCTTGCGTTTCAGGCAATTTTTCTGATAGTGTCCATGCTTTCCACAGAAATAACATTTATCTTTCTGTTGTTTCCTTCTTGTGGATTTGGGTAGAGGACTTATTTGTCGATGATAGTCCTTTCTTGCCTTTTCCACTTTTCTTTCCTAGTTTCTTTCTAGCTCCATCATAATTCATGAGATTGACAGCTTGAGTTCCTGGTTTCTTAAATCTTGCTTCTTCCTGAATGAGCATACTTTGCAGTTCATGCACATTCCATTTATCCATCATAGTATTATAGCTCATATGAAATGAGCCATATTGAGGAGGCAAAGAGTTCAGGATGAATGTCACATACTCTGATACCACATGTATATTATGTTATGCTTTATCAATATGTCACGTGCATCATGTTTTCTCAAGGTTTAATTAAGAGAAACACATGGATAAAACATACTGAGATTTATATTGATATTTTGTCAATTCAATATCTGATTTCGTTTGATATCGAAATACCCCAGGATGTTGAACAATAAATTTTCACAAACATTAACCAATAGAGAGAGTAACTTACCTTGTTCCATGACCTTTTTAGGAAACTAATTTCTCTCTCTTAATATTTTAAGCCTTGATGATATCCCTTTTTGATGGATGAACTATCGTCTATGTATTAGAGAGAGGACCAGAAACCTTTTCCTTTTTATGCATGAAGATTAACCTCCATCAAATTAATCAATAAAAAATTACATTGACCAATAGAATTTCAACACACAGGGCCACATCACATGGCTTTCTCTCTTTGACATTTGGGTTTCCAAAATTGGAGCATTCACATGGAAACAGCCAAAAGCCAACACCGTAACCTGTCGATAAGGCTAGAGCTTGACAAAAACCATATCTCGTACATCAAAGTGACATTCTGCCCTCCCTTTATCAGCGTAGAGCTTCATCCTACCTTGAGCTTGCGTCAAATTTTCTTTTAAAAATCTTATCCATATGGAACCTATGTAACGCCCCCGAACCCACCCTGGCTCGGTGCGCTACTTGGCTCACTTTAACCTCAATAATTTAAAATAATATCGAACACAGCAAAATTTAAAACTAAATCTTCCGAAGCTATCTTATGTCATACCTAGATACCTAGACTCACTAATTTCCCTTAATTCTAAACGTTAAGCACCACAGCGTCCACTCCGAAAATTTCGGCAAGGTAACGCCTGAAAACGGCGCCTCCAAAATACTAGGTACCTGCAAACGAACAAAACCTCAAGCAGATCCAGAATACACCTACTCAACTATTCACTCACTATCCAGCATACGAAATCTCCAAATAACAGAAAATGAGAAAACTATAATACTAACATCCCTAAGTGAAGAAAATCCACAATATAGGGCGACACATCACCCTTAACTTAATTATAACTTACCAAACACCAACCAAAAAGGGTTACGCATTCTCATCATTTCTACAAACAGACATTTACATTACTACCAAATTACAAAAAACACATCCCCCGAAGACTATGGTCGAGGCGCCCCGACAAGTGCTCGCACCGGCGTGCCCAATGTGCCACCAACTGCCGCCTAATACTGTCTCCCTCGTCTAGCTCACCTATAACACGTCACCACTTACACCATAGAACACAAAAGTAAGCCTAATGCTTAGTAAGTAGGGAAAACGAATGCACACACACACAATGCAACTCAATCCTATCACATGCAGTTTCTAACTCTCATTTATGTTTGTTTGACCTGGACCCCGTTCCCGCAGGCCCAGACACACTAATCAAGATTGCTTTGTAATGACCTGGACCCCGTTCCCGCAGGCCCAGGCACACTACTCAAGATTGCCTTGTAATGACCTGGACCCCGTTCCCGCAGGCCCAGGCACACTACTCAAGATTGCCTTGTAATGACTTGGACCCCGTTCTCGCAGGCCCAGGCACACTACTCAAGATTGCCTTGTAATGACCTGGACCCCGTTCCCGCAGGCCCAGGCACACTACTCATCTCTAGCGTAGCGTACTGTAACTCACAATGCATGTTTCAAAGATATGCAATACAACACGAAACAAAACAACGAAGCTCCACACGAAACAAAACAACAAAATAGAGAACTGACTGTTAAACCCTACCGTTCCATGGTGTAGGCCTAAGGCAACAAAAGAATTCCACTACTTACCTAGCATCCTAGCTCGCTGAGGATATTCGGTTACCTGTCCACCTACGGCTTGACCTACGACAATTATTCAAACTTTATTAAAATCAAGGCTACACTCACCAATTACTCTCGAACTACTATTTCTAGCCTAATCCAACTAAAACCTAACTAAACGGGCCACTAATTTGGGTTCGGTAAAAACCGACCCTAAACTTCAAACGGACGTAACTTTTGCGTCGGTTATCGAAATTGAACGATTCCGGCGACCACGTACTCCTCTAATAACTTATTTTAACCTGCCAAAAGGAATTTTAAAACAAACTACCGTAGCTAGGTCAAAAATCTGAAAACCCGAATCTGCCCTAAACTGGGAATTTCACCATTCTCGGTTTTTCATCAATTCTCATCAATTTCTTCACCAATCGACCACATATACCTTCAATTAGCATAATCTAACCAAAAATCCTGAGGCTACAAGCAAAACCCAAAATGCCCAAATATGTTTTTTTGCTGAAATTTGCCCAAATAGGGCTCCTCATAACCAGACGACTAAAGCCGGTCCAAGGGTCGGCGAACCCACGCCGGAAACAACCAAAATCGGCCAGTGATCGGAGCCAACTCTGGCTCGTCACTCCCGGCCACGAACAGAACCGAAATAGGGCAAGGAAACAGGGCACAATCGGGTCTAACCTGTCGGTTCGTGCGCGGAGACAACCAAAAACCGCTCGTCGCCGTCGTCTGGCCGGAGAACGCCGGAAAACGCCGGTGATCGTCGCGCTCCGTTGATCGTCGCCCTCCCTCTTCTCTGCCCTGTTCTTCGTTCGCGGGGAGCTCGAATACAACAGAATGGCTTCGGCCATTCTGTTGTTTTTATTTATTTTTTTTTATAATAATAATAATAAAACTAACCATTAATTAAATCCTCATTTACCGTTTTGCCCTCCCGTATTTCCGACCATTCGACTTTCGTTAAATCTTGTTCTTAAATAATAACCCACGGCTTAATTTCACAGGAAAAACCCGAACCTAAAACCATTCACTTTTCTTTTAAATTAATTAAAACAACCTATTTTATTATTCTTTTATTTTCTCTCCAATTTTCCTTTTAAAAAAATCCCGGGTGTTACAACCTATCCATCAATATGCCATCTACAGCTGTAGGGCCAATACAGAAGCACTGGTCATAACAAGTTTGAGTTTCTGAAAGTCAAAACTTCCTCGGATTCGCTGTTTCACTCAATCAAGTCTTTAATCCTAAATCAAGTTTTGATTTCTTCTTGTCCAAATAATGACTCTTTCTTTGCTCATATTTTTTTTTTTTCAATGGATTTTTCTTGATTACTGGCAGTCCAGCAATATTTTGATCAAATTCAATTGGTTTGAGCAGAGAATGGATGGTGCTCAGAAAATTTGTGAAAAATCTAAACAATCTAAACCCTACTCTGAAAAAAATCTAAGCCTTTCTTTTTTGAACCAAGCCCAAATCCAGTCCAAATTGATTCCAAACCAAGCCCAAAACTGAAAAATTGAAAACCAAACCAAGTCTAAATCGAATCGGATAAAAATAAAAATCGAGGATCGATTTTTGTTTGGTTTTGGAGTTGACTCAGTTTCGTTTTGGTTCACAAATTTTAAAACCAAACGTAGTCAATTTAATTCTAATTTACCTTGAAACTGAATCAAACAGAAACAATTTCATCCCTAGTTAGAATTATTGTTTCTAGATCAAATAGTTCTCAATTCAATTTGTTTTATGTTAACTTAGAGAATAAAAGGATTCTAAATTTTTTACGCGCTCAATGATTTATAAGGTAATAATAATATTTGATGTACTCTCTTCTTCATCAATTTTAGTGGTGTAATTCATCGCTTACTTTAATTATCGATAAATGAAATAAAAATACATCAGAGAATTGCTTTAATAGTAATATATAAATAATATATTGATGTACTCTCTTCTTCATCAATTTTAGTGGTGTAATTCATCGCTTACTTTAATTATCGATAAATGAAATAAAAATACATCAGAGAATTGCTTTAATAGTAATATAATATAATTACAACCTGTGCTACAATTTTACATTTTATCACGACGGTTACGCATCATTTATTAAGTGGTAGATTAGTTACAATGTATTTTAAATAATTGAATTAATTAACCATTTGTTTCCATAAATAAATAACACGTAAGCAACATAAAATAGGACATTTAATAAAAACAAAAATTATTAAAGAAAGCAATAAAACTAGAATATTTTTCAAAGTTTAAAACCTAAATGGGCCTTCAAGGCTAATGACTTTTATATTTTTGTGGGCCACGCGCCTTTATGTAGCCGTTGAACCACCCACTCCCCACCCTGGTTGCCACGTGGCACAAAATTTAACTCTGTAGACTGTAGTTTTGAAAAATCAATTCGACCGTTGGGGTTCTTCTTCTTCCTCAGCTTAATACGTTCTCATTTCTGAAAGACAAAGTAAGTGCAAAGAAGAATTTCATCGACAATGGCTATTGACTTCAATTTTACAGAAGAAGAGATGGAAATCGGCGAGAATATTGGCTACCCAATAGCTTATGCCGAGCTCTGCCGACGCAGAGATGCCGGATTGTACAGCCTTGGCCCTCCGTTCGCCTTCAGTCCTTATAGTTTGCAGCAACACGAGGTATAAAATCGCTTCGAATTCAATGTTCGAGAAAGTGGAAAAAGTGAAAAATTTACATGATCTTGTATCTTGGAAAACGTTCATCTGAGTTCTGTCTGCAGAAGATCTTACGACTGATCTGCCGCAAAGAAAAAGGATAGTAGTTCAAATTCTACTCTTAGTGGCATTCATCGAATTTCTGACGTTGTAATTTCCAGGTTACAAGATCAAGAGAGCTAGATCAGGTATTCCCAGTTTGCAACCCTGAAGCGAAACCAACGAAGAGCCCTAAAATCTTTCTGAATCTCCTATGGAAACAGCTCAATCATCTTGGGTAAACGCTTAAATTTTATTACGTTCTTCAAATGCTAAGTTTCTAGAGTATTTAGTAGAAGCGTTTACTGAATTTGAATGTAATCTCCCTTCAACATTAGAAATGCTGGGTTCGATCCTGCTGTAATCCGAGTCGATCCTTTTGGCAATGTTCTATATTATCATGCTGATTCGGCTTCGCCTCTTGCTTGGGATGTCGACCACTGGTTTCCTTGCTCCCGTATGTGGTTCAATTTTCCTCTCTCTACCTCTCTCTCTCTCTCATGATTTTCGATTGTAAAACAGGAGGAGGTTTAACTGTACCAAGCAATCTGCGAATCCTACAATGGCAAGCCTGCATAAAGAAGCATAACAAGCTAGAATTTCTCATTCCATGGTGGGATTTTCAGTTGGGTGTCTCTGTGAACCAATTCTTATCAATTTTTGCTTCTTCGATCTCAGATTTCAGGTGGGTGTGCTTCATTTTTACGTCTCTGTTCTTTTGGCTGCAAAAAAAGAATCTTTCGGTGTTAAGGTGTTTAGTTTTGCAATTCTGACAGGCGTAGAGCATTCTACTTTCTCTTCTCTGACGGCGAAAATGAAGAGCTGAATGCTTCGCAGACCGTTGAGTCCCATTCTTTTCCGCAGCCTTTTGTAGAAACTAAAGAGGAATTAGGCCTTGCTCCGGCAGCCATTGTCACATCTCGGAGAGATTACTGTGATTATTCGTTAGTTTTAAGATCACTGGATTACAATAGGCAGCAACGACCGCAATCTCCTCTCGTTGGTAAGTCGAAAAATAATCTCTCTCAATTGAACTCCATCGCCTTAATTTTTTTTTTAAACTATTCAGGTGCAAGAACACTGAAGACTAATCGTTCAAAGGAGAATGAGAACCCAGATTTCGCTGCAAACCCATATCAAGCAATTGTCATGGCAAGAAACTCTCTGAAACAACGAGAAGAAAGTGCAAAGATGAAAGCAGAGATACAGAAACTGGATGTTGAAGTTGATGATACGAGGAGGAAGAATGAAGATGAAAAGCTCACCATTCAAGAGTTGGAGCTGGCTCTGATTAAACGAAAGAGAAGAGTTGAAAAGTGCAGACGATTAGCTGAGTCGCAGTCATCCTACCGGACAATGCTGGAGAAGATGATTCGAGACGCCATGCACCAGTAAGATCACAAAAAACAAAAAAGAAAAAGCCAAAAAACACCTGTTCCTCGTGAAATTGACTAGATTTCTGTTTTATCATTGCAGGAGTGTAATTTACAAAGAGCAGGTGAGGCTCAACCAAGCAGCAAGTAATTCACTAATGGCTAGACTGGAAGCACAGAAGGCAATCTGTGATGCAGCCGAGAAAGAACTTTACCAGAAATACAAACAACGAAAAGAGCTCGAAAAACAGATAAAATGGCCGGAGAGGGAGCAGGCTCGGAAGAGATCGAGAATGGACGACAGCTTATTGGAAGAGAGCGAAAGCAGAGCGGTGCTTTATTTACCCAAAGTCAAGCCAAGGAAATCTTTTCACAAGGAGCTGAGAGTGTTTCTGGAGGAAGAACAAAGGGCCTCTGAAACTGCCTTCTTATCCCAGAATGGGGAACCAAAGGACAGAGAGGAGGAAGAAGGACGCTCAATATCAGACAAACTTCAGAAACTAGAAATAGTAGAAGAAAAGGAACACACGAGTTATCAGCTTCCAGATTTCAGGAAACCAGAAATGGAGGAAGAAGATGAAGAAAGCAGAAAGCTGCGAGGCAAAGGGAACGTTGAGAAATGGCTTCAAATGCTGTTAGAAAAAGGTGATGAAGAAGAATACTTGAATGAAACAAACAGAGCTCAAGAAACAACACAGAAGGAGAAGCAGAGCCCACAAATTGTGCGAAACAGAGAAAATCAGAGTGAAACTGATACGATTAGAGTGAGTGCAGTAGAAATTTCAAGCCTTGATGGGGAAGAAAAGAAGGGACAGATTGAAAAGGAGAGAAGAAGGCTGGGGAGATCAGAGAGTGCCAGAGCCTTCAGGAGAATCCCATCTTCTCCTTCATTGATGCTGGGGCTGAGAAAAGGAGTTGATTGCCTAAGAAAGAAACTGAAGCCAACAGACGACGACGTCGACGAAGAAGCTGGTTATGCTTCAGGGAACAACTTCATCAACTCATCAATCAAGACAATCAAGAAGGCAGTGAAACTATAAAAATAACCCTCATTTCTTTAACCTGTAAATACACTATTGAATTGATTCTAGGAGTGCTGCAAAACCATTACGAATTTGATTTTTTTAAGGTTTACTGTCTTTTTCTACAACTTTGGCTGAGTTTCTAGTGTGTTGATCTGTGATTGCAAATGGGTTGTTGTGCACAAATTTTTCAATTCTCTTCCACTGTTCTTCAGAACTGACCAGTGTTGTTTATAATAGGAATGTAGTTTTATCTAGATCAGTTTCCATCAACCATGTTCAAAATTCGTAACCCGGAATTATAGATTCGAAACGAAAAGGGTCATTTCATCAGCACAACTACTCGGAAATTATACATGTTTCCCACAAAGAATGGCTTGATTTATATAAAAAAAAAGACTACAATTCTACACAGCCGGAAGTGAACTGTGTTTATGCTGTTTAAAAATTTATTTCTGTAAAATTGATCCTACAACCAATAAATCACCTACTATTCTCACATGTTTTCTTCTATTTAATTAAAGGGTGGGAGAAATAGTTTAAATGGATTTAGATGTAGTAGTAGGAGATTCACCTGCCGTCATGTTTGGAGATGAACCACTTGTCAGAGAGCCATTACCACCTTCGTCTTGAGCAACGACTGGAATCTTGACAGCTGATCTTTCCATCTCTTTCTCGAGCTCTTCCTCCCGACGCAATGCTGTAAATTGGGTGTCTAAGGATTTGGCTGCGGATAACCATGCAAGAACAATCACTAAAAGAACAGCTCCTAGATATGGAGTTGAGTTTGCAAGGGAGCCGAATGTCAAGATCATAAACTGCTGAATGAGAGCACCTCCAGACTTTCCCAACGGGTTGCAGACAACATCAATGGCCGCCTTCCCTTTAACCTAAAACAAGTATTGAAAGTTCAAGCCTACTAAAAATGAAACCTAAGACAAATCAACATTGGATCTATGGCCAAAATCCTTCTCGAGTAAAACACAATAAAAACTTGAAGTTCTTTTGAATCGTTTAAATTTCTAGGACAAACTTTCAAGACATCAATGATTCGACGACCCAATTAGGAGCGATAAATAGAGTAGACTGTAAGAATACAAACCTTGGTGTCCTCGTCTAAGGGAATGTAGGCCATTTCTTTGCAAGGGTCGAACAAGCTATACTTGGCACTTTTGCTGAAAATGTTTTGCATGGCACCCACATATACAGCTGCAAGAAGAGGAGTCAACCCAAAAGCTGCAAGAGCAGGCGTAAGCGGCACAGAAGACAAAATCAACGAAAAGAAAGCAACTCCAGTAATAAGTAGGACAGTGGGTGTAATCTTGGCTGCAACTCCCCATCCATATTTGTCGAATATAAATTGGCTGAGCAACATCATCGTGAAAGTCGCTATGCCAGTTGCAGTCGAGAAGTCACCCATGAAAGAAGAGTATTCGTTCGGGCTCGGAAACTGCATATTTAAAGCGCAAACAATAATTATTTAGTTTGATCACTGCCGTTAATGTCAAAACGATCATTGAAAAGGCTGAATTAAAAATTTAAATTCGACGGACCTGAGCTTTGAGCTTCGATTTCCAGGTAACCTCAACAAGGTTGATACTTATACCGTATGCAACCACCAAAGTTGCAAGATCCCGAATGTACGGTGAAGACACCAAGAATTTCAAACTCTCCATTGTTCCCATTTTAGGCTTTTCCTGCATATATGAACAAACGAGGTCAGAAATGTTTCTATTAAACTGTCAGTTAATGTCTAAACAAGCATTCCATAGGCAAAAGTCAGAAATGAGGTGTACCAAACAAAACAAATGAACTAAGTTTTGCCAATAAAATAAAATACTTGGCGATAAAATTGCTGACTAAGAAAGCGACAATACTAAATAAATGAAAACGATGATAAAATTTCGGGTTTGTGGGCGATTACCTTCTTCTTCTTGCTGCGAGTAGGAAGTGGGACATAATTATTGACCCACCAGTACGTAAAACATATCGCAAGTCCCATCAAAACCACAATGCTCATCATTCCCTTTAAAGAAAGGGCCCAACCATCAACGCCGGGACCTAGTTTTGTCCTCAGATTAGAAAAGTACTTCACTGTTCGGCCAGAGAAGATAAGGGCAACATTAGCCCCGAGTCCAAACAACGGATAGAATCTTTTCGCTTCCTCTACTGTAGTTATCTGCACAGTGATGAGCATAGAAATCCATTACTGAAGATAAACCGAGAATTGAAACAATGAAGAACCCTAAATCTATTCACAAGTCTTAGCAACAATGCTTAGACTCAGAAAACTACTAAGAACAATTCATTCATCCATAAGCATTTAGATAGATGACATAATAAATCTCATGCAAATTGATCTAATTTGACAAATGAAGAAGCTAACAGAAAGTATCACAAATCACAGTTCAATGACACAAACATACAAACGATTAGTAGATCTTCTTTAATTCCTAGATAGCTTGCCCAGTATTAGTATATACTTCAACGACAAAAACAGACAAACGATTAGTCAATCTTCTTTTAATCCTACCTAGCTTGCTCAGTATTAGGATATATTTGAACAAAAAAAAAACTCTGGTTCTGAAAATCAGCAGGAAGGCAAACATGAAAACTAATAATAGCATAATAAATAAGAAAATAGACCTTCTGTGCAAAAAAAAAAGTACCTGATTTGCGAATCCCCAGAACAATACAGAAACAACAACACTTCCCCACAATTCAGCCATGACATAAAATAAGCAGAAACTCCAGATCCTCATGATTGCTAACGGGCCAAGAAACCTTGGACCAAGAGTGTTGAGAAGTTGATCAGCAAAAGCTTGAGGATGAATATAGCTGCTGAGAGGATAAAGCAGAAAGCCAAACGCCCCAAAGAAGGCAATAAAAGGAACTATAACTGTGTAGAAGAGAGCCTGCTTAGACAAAACATTAGCCAGTTTTGTGTATAACAACATAAACCCAACAGCCATAGGCAAGTTTACCCATGTCTTCAAAAAAGGTATAATTTCTGCACTACTTCCCTTAGCTGTCACAACTAACACATCCTTCGTGTCCCTCAGTATTGTGTAATTGAAAAGAATACAGAAGAACATCAATCCAAGCGGGACAATTTTTTTAAGGGTCGTAAGTTCAATACCCAGAAATTTTGGACTTTCAGTCTCAGTTTCCCCCAACAGCGGTTGCCCATCGGCGGCTGCGGCGGCTTCAGCCCTGCAGATTAGAGAAACTCCCTTTTTCTGGAAAAATCCAGGGTTCTTAGAGACAAAGGCCTGAAAATTCGGCAAGGCTTTTGAAGACACGGAAAACTCGCTAATAGCTTTAGGTTTTGGAGAGAAACTTCTTCGTGTCAAACATTTAAAAGCAAATGGTCCCCTGGATATGGGGCTTGTGGGTAGAGAGATAAGACCTTTGCCCTGTAGAACAGCCTCCATATCTCTCTACTTCCCTCGAGAAAAACCCAGAAAAGATTGGTCCTTCAAGAGCGGAACATAAAGAGAAACACAGATGAGGGGGCAAAACCTGAAGTTAAATTAGAGAGAGATGTGGAGAGAGATGTGGAGGTAGATGGAGAAGAAAGATTTCTCCTTTTTTAAAGGGTAGGAACAGGCGGTAGGTACAAGAAAATCAGAGCTGAAAAACCCATCCCCGGGCAGGAAGAAGAAATACCAAAGAGTACTGCTTTTTATGGCCCAAATATGAATTGATTACCAAAATGAAAGAACTTTCATCGAAGCCACTAACATGGAGAAAAAGAACAAGTTGAAAAATCTAACAGGCCGAAACAAAACCGAGTGTCCGCTTCAGAAAAGTATCCCAACAGGAACTTAAACAAGTGTCCAAGAGGATTCTTTTGTGTTGAGAGAGATTTGGCTACCCTTTTCTGTGATTCTAAGAATACCCTCTTTCCTTTTCCTCCATTTTACACTTTTATAGCACGGAACGGAACGTGAAAGAACCAGTGCTCTCTTTTCCTTTTTCCTTCATGAAAATTACGTGTGAGATGGACAACTATGATACGTGAGGCCATTCATTGATTTACCCAATATTATGTTCTTGATCTTTGGTTGGTTGCTTTTGCTCTAATAAAATATCTCCCTTTGCAAATTACATCCTTAAATAATATTTAAAAGAGAAATCTTAGACTCTTGCTATAAAAGTGCCATTGTTTTACAGGGTAGAAAATCAATTTAATACCAATAATTTATTTTAAAATAAATAAATAAATAAAAAATAACATACTCCATGCCAATATCAAGTGACCTCATATGCTGTTCCATGCCATAAAGAGGCCATAACATTTGAAATTCAATACCATCAAATGTTTTTAAGTGCTCAATACTTTGGGTTATGTAATTAGAATACTTCATGTTTTAATGAATGTAAACCAATCCAAACACATTGTGTGTTTCATCTCGTAAAATTTGTCATGTGGTGATGATGATCATGCTTGTAATCACATTGAACTAGTTACACCAAAAAAGAAATTGATAAAGTAATTGAAAAATTTTTACAATAAAAAAAACTTAGAGATCATACAAATATAAACTGTCGAAATTAAAATACTCATATGGTCGTCCAATTGAGTTAATAAGACATAGTTTTTTGATGTCTTAATTATTACGCTCGGTCAAAGAATTTTGAAAAACATGTTCTTATTTGGACAAGAGTAAATGAGATTTGAGGGACATGCATGAGTCAAAGGTTGAGGGTCATATTTGGCCTCCCCACCATTTTTGAAATTCAATTTCCTCCACGTCAGCTGCGCTTCTCTCTCTCTCTTTCTGTGGCTAATTGTGGGGATTAATGAAATTAGATTAATCTTAACACAACTTTAATAATCGTGTTTAGACTCTACCTTTGTGGGACCCACCTGTAGAACAACTTGCTCTTGGTGGGTCCCACTTTCATCCTTTTCGTTTATCAAATGATTTGGAGGATGGCGGCCTCTTTGTCAAGATCGTATGTGGACCCCAAGATCCAACGGTGCGCAGCGATCGACGTAGTAACTGATCATCAACCTAGAGAAGCGTGAGTTCCTATCTAATCTGACAAGATGACTGACGAGAAAAAACATTGGGCTTTATGGGCCTATTATTATTGGGCCCAACACAAAGAGAAGCCCGCTTCCAAAAACAAGGCTTGGCCCTTGGAATTGGATTGGTAAGATTTTCCTTTTTCTTTTTTTTTTTTAGACACTAGCGATCGGTACGTGCATATGCATGTTCGCGTTATGATGAACATATTTGATAAGATAAAACACAATGCTTTTATCGACTGATTAGATTGACAATTGTATGTAAACAATTAAGTGATTGGAAGATTATATATAGAAGATGAATTATTATTTACCATAATCGTGTTTGGATACTCATCATTTACCAAACAAGTTGTAATTGATTTGGTGTACATATAATTGTGCAGTAAAGTTTGAAGTGCCCATTTGCATAACCACTAAAGATCCGCAAACAAGAAGAAAACTATGCTAAAGTTTGCTTTTTATCTCAAAATAATTTGTTCTAATGAAGCGAAACAATTATTGGAAAGTAACTTACATCAAATTGCACGTAAAAAAAAACCATGTTTCCAATTTGATAATCCATTAGAAAACAAGACTTTTCTCATTGCCTAAATGTTTTTTTGGTTAGTTGAACCGTGTGTAAGTTTAGAATGCTCTATTCTACAACTAAGGTCCATAGAGACACGTAGACTTTATAGTCCATGACTTGAATTTTAATAACAAAAATAAGTCTTTCTAATGTTTTTAAGAGAAGCAAGTATTGCACTCTGAAGACTAATTAAATATTGGTTTCCTTTTACTTCAATTTCGTAAGAAGAAAAATGAATGCATGGATTTTAAAGAATACATGCTAGTCCAACTACTTCTATTGAAAAAGGATAAAGAAGTCGAGAATTTCCAATAGTTGTGAATAAAAAGAATTATCAACATATGTCCGAAAATTTCTGTTCATAGTTCTTAGCGTAAGAGAAGGAGACATAGACAGCTGGTGTACCTTCTTATGGAATGTAATCCGTTAAATGATGGTTTACCCATCGAAGGAGTCACCAAATATTACACCTAACAAGTTAAACATTAATTAAAATGAAAGAAAAATACTTAACCATGAGATATAGTTGTGTGTGGAGTGGAAAATTTTCAAACCGAATCTAGCTCTTCACAAGGTCTAATCTCTGCATCAACTTTGGCAGAATAACCATTTAGCCGCTTATCCGTTTGTCTCTTATCGCCTAAAATTACAGGCAATGTGTAAAATGAAAAATTAAATGACTTCATATATGATTGTTGGCTTAAATTATTTGAAATTAATTTATCAGGTAAAGTTAACCATTTTAAGTTGTAACAAATCTTTCATAAATAACACTGCCACAAATATACTTGCAAAGTTTTACCACCGAAAAAACAGTTAAAAACAAGTAACCTTGAACCATTAAAACAAGCAAGACTAACCATGGAGTCAATCCAATGATCAAGATGATGATGTTGTGAGAATAGTGAAAATGCAAAGTATTTTTCCTGTGAAAAAAATCACACATTAATAAATTGACATTTGAAAATGGAAACGATAACCAACATAAATTGGGAACATAGCATGACAAAAATTGTAATGTAGAGCCCTACAACAAAAACTATCAAGCAACACAGTTCTTATTTAATGTGCATATGATTCTATGCAAGACAATTAGAAGAACGACAATAAGAAATGGAATCAAGATGAAATTTAAAATCAATAAAAAACTCAGACATCATAGGAAACTATAAGCACTGCAAGATCAAATATTAGGAAGAAAATTCCTTCATTGTTGACCCAGGAAGAGTAACTTTTAACCTTCAGCAAAGCTTCATCCATAGGGTAAATTTTATAAAGGAACACAAATTTTCAAGTGTTTAGAGAGACTAAAAGTCAAAGTTGTACTCTACAGAGCACTGTGCAAAAGGGTAAATTTTAAAATATACTTTAAGTAATATAATTCAGAAAATTTATGAAGATTATTATATAAAACTCAAGGCAACAATCATATGTTTAACACATGTAAGGGTAGAACTCATCCCAAAAACTAGTTCGAGGAGAGAGGAAATCTCTCTCATATATATATACAAAGCGCAAACCCATCTAATAGGTGATGTGGCAATTATCAGCGCCAATTACCACATTTTAGCTTTTAAGCGCCAATTACCACATACATTATTAACATAGAAATCCACGTCCGCATTGGAAAATGTTTTTCCATCCGCGTCAACAGCATGACTTTGATGCTTGTATGTTACCAAAATTTTTCTGTAAAGCACCAAACAAAAGGCTCGTATTAGAGTAATATAAGTGAAAGTAGTCCGAAGAAAAGTAACATTGGAAGAATAATATATCCTCCAGAATCTAACCTCAAAGTTGGTCCATCCGCTTCCATATAACTTGCAAGTTTCCCAAAGGGAATTGTAGAATACGCTTCCAAAAAGGTACGAAAGCCTGCTGCTTCACTTCATAAAGAAATAGTTTCAACCGAAGTCTATAAGCATCCCATAAGAACTTATTTTGCGAGGCCTGGCTATGCACCTGGCTGATTCCCCCAGGAAGACGACCTTCTTCGTTTCCCTTTGCTGCATCAAATACCCAAGAAAATCAAACACGTCAGAAGTTCACCCTCAAACTAGAGAGCGAGAGAAAGACACAACGCGAGAGAAAAAAGGATATCGCGAAGAACTCTACCTCTTACGTCGTCGTCGGGAGGTTGCCTCGGTTGACAAAGAATGGACTACGGCCGAGAGGGGAGATTCACCGAAGGAAACGCTCGGCCGAGGGAGGGAGAGGTTTCGCTTGAGTCTACGATGGTCGGAGTAGTTGGACGGCGATTCCGGCCAGGTAAGAGATTCTTCTGATTCTTCTCTGTTTTCAAAAATCAGGAAAGAAGATTTGTCACGGTTGCTGTGAGTTTTCCCTTCTACTGAGCATCCTAATATTCTATAGAAGGATTTAGAAGAATGATACGTATAGTCTAGGTGCACCACCACTTGTAGCCCATAGATTATATTTTTTGGAGGTCTTGAGTTCGAGTTAGCAGGGAAGACATGAAATTTTCTGCTCTAGGAGGAAAAAATTCTGTGAGTGACAATTGACTCGTATACTGGATCCGGATTCGGATGGCGGTGCGTCTGCATGGAAAAAAGGCCGGTGAATGAAGTAGATCACTAATTTGATCAGATTCATCGACAAATTTAGGAAGGAATTTCCTCTATTATTTCCTTAATGTTTACACAATTATTTAGAATTAAGGTTGGATGGTTGTTAAGTGAGCTATAATAGAGACAATTAGATTTAATTGGTCGTTAATTAGGATTATATTTAGAAATTAAAAACTTTATATTAACTTGAATTAGGGGAAGATTTTGATACGTAGGAGCAAAGCAGGAAGGTTGAAGAAGAGGGGTTCTCGAAGACCAGAGAGTGAAGGCAGAGAAAGGGTAAGAGAAAATATAACGAAGTTGTATTAGCGCGGTCTTCATGTTTACTTTGACCTGATTTTGGCCGCTCAATTGAAGGTTGCAAAGTCCCCATGCTAATGCCTAGGTCCAGGACTAGGGTGTGACCCATACAACTACTTAGGTTTAGGCCCATCTCCATGTCCATCCACAGCCCAAGCTCATGATGAAGCCCGTTTAATGATCTTAGTAGGCCTAGGCTCAGGCCCATACCAATTCCAAGGTTGTAAGCCCATTTCTAGAGATAAGCACAACCTCATAGCCACCCATGCCCATTCTTAAGCCCAGGTTAATTCCCAACGTATATTAAAGTCATGCTAACAATGTGACATAGCTCATGTACAAGCCAAATTTAATGTTAAGGTTGTAGCCCACCGTAGACCCAAGCCCACTATCAGCTCCAAACCTAGACCTATGACAAGCCCATGCCCAGTTCCAAAATAGAAAGTCAAGTGTCACAGTCATACTTTTTGAAAGACTAAAAAGGAACTGTGCAATACTTGTTGCCTTACGAATACAACAAGTCAGCTGACAATATGTGCTAATGTCACGTATGTCCACATGTCAAACAATCAAGAGAAAAGAATCACATACCCAAATACATTGGCAAGATTCGAAGAACAACGAAATGGGCATGTAATTCTTCCATTTTCGCTAAGTACTTGACAAGATTTCTGTTTAAAGTTGATGGTAGAGATGACAAACGAGCTCGTCGAGTCGAGTTTGAAAAAATTTGTCTCACCGAGTCTACTGAGTTAAATGAGCTGAGCCAAACAAATCTAACGAGCCCAACGAGTTGAGTCTGACAAAAAGAAATTCAATCTAAGCTAGCTCACCAGTCAATGTTAAACAAGTCGAGTCAAGTCAGCTACGTGAGTGTAACACCCGGCATTTTAGCCATGTAAATATTCCTTGAACTATTAAATGAGATATACATATATTGGCTATTAATGAAGTGCATATTTCATTGGAGTTTTGTGATACCCCAAGTGGATGTCTAGAGAAAACGGATTGGTGGATTTAACTAATAATTCAATTGGAAAACCAAACTAAAAATCAACCAAAACAGAACACCTTGGTTAAAAACAAATGGGAGGGCAAATTAGGTAAACCAATTAAGGTTGGTGGGAGGAAGCCAATGGTTGAGTGACACTTGGCAACTTGTTGAAGAAGCCATGTTCTTTTCTCTTCCCTCCTACGTGAAACCCTCATTTCTCATATGCTTCTTTCCACTGCTTTCTGTTTTCTCTCCTCTAGGCGACTGCAACCTTTCCAAAAGACCTCATTTCTTCTGTTTTCTCCAGTGAAGGTAATTATCTACTAAAGTTAACGAGTTTGGATAAGTTAAAATGTGAGTTTTGTGGAAGTTTAAGGTTACAATATTTTGAGAAAACTCACTGTTTTTTTTTTTGGATGAAAACACGTTAGTCTGTTTTCTAAAGGTTGGAATGGAGTTTGCTGCATATTCTACTAAGTTATTAGTTAGCATTTGCAGTTTGTTGATTTCCCTTTTCATGCACGTCATAGGTTCGTGCATCACCGAGGCAACACGTTCAAGACTCTCAACTCTACAGCAAACAGGTAAGTTCATATCCGTAGGTTGGCCCTTAAGGCCCTACATCACGGAGACTCTAGGTTTTACTTCTGTCGGGAGGTTTCGGGTAGAGAAAGTTAGAGTTAAGTTCTGAGTTATCTGTGTCTCTCATTATGTTCTGTTGTATTATTTCTGTTGCCTGCTGTTTTATGTTTAAGCACTGTGAAAGTTCATGCATACACGTTTTTCCCGAAAGCTCATGCAAAAATGTCTTCTGCACACGTTTTGAAGTTAAGAAAGATAAAATCTGACTGAAATGTATTGGTTAAGTGCGGGACGAGGACTGACCTACTGTTTTTGTTATGTTTTGTTTCTTTTCTGTAAATCTGTTATGTGCCTGTCGTGCACTTGCCAGTTCCCCTATAAGCCCCACTTATATCCCTCTGCTAGTGAAACGTAATGTATTGTACTGTCACCGTATTCTAAAAGTTCATGCATAGCATATGCATCACTGCATTTTTATATGTTCTTACTGAGTTTTAGACTCATAGGTGAACTCCCTGATGTAGGTACTGAACCCGTGGATGAAGACTTTGTGCCTCAAGATGATGATTTGATGTAGTTGGCGGAGGAGCTCATGGGTTGGTTGCTGCAGCCAAACATATTGCTGTCCCGAGGTTTAAGTTTTTAAAATAAAGTTCATGTCTGTAAACTCTCTACTAGGATTTTGCTGGTTTTGTTTTAAAACTCTGTTGGAAATTTGGATAATGTATGGGTTCTGATGTTTAAGTTTAAAACCTCTGTATTTGACAATTGAGTTTCTGTTCTGAAGTATTCTGGAATTGTTTAAAATATTTCCTCTTTTAGGGTGTGCATGGATTATCTCTGATTTTAGAGTCATCCATGCAATCTGCTTTCCTTAAATTTCTGTCGTGTTTTCGTGATATGAATCGCTTTCATACTTTTTGTTTTCATGACTTCTGTTTTTATGTAATCCTGTTAAAAGTTGTCAACTTTGTCTTTAAACTCTACATCCACTGCTGCCACTGTTCACTGTTGTCTTATTCACATCTGCCGTTGTTTACTGTTCTCTCTTGTAGTTCACATCCACCGGTGAACTCATTTGTCTGTAGTTCACATCCACCGGTGAACTCATTTGTTTGTAGTTTGCATCCACCGGTGAACTCATTTGTCTGTAGTTCACATCCACCGGTGAACTCATTTGTCTGTAGTTCACATCCACCGGTGAACTCATTTGTCTGTAGTTCACATCCACCGGTGAACTCATTTGTCTGTAGTTCACATCCACCGGTGAACTCATTTGTCTGTAGTTCACATCCACCGGTGAACTCATTTGTCTGTAGTTCACATCCACCGGTGAACTCATTTGTCTGTAGTTCACATCCACCGGTGAACTCATTTGTCTGTAGTTCACATCCACCGGTGAACTCATTTGTCTGTAGTTCACATCCACCGGTGAACTCATTTGTCTGTAGTTCACATCCACCGGTGAACTCATTTGTCTGTAGTTCACATCCACCGGTGAACTCATTTGTCTGTAGTTCACATCCACCGGTGAACTCATTTGTCTGTAGTTCACATCCACCGGTGAACTCATTTGTCTGTAGTTCACATCCACCGGTGAACTCATTTGTCTGTAGTTCACATCCACCGGTGAACTCATTTGTCTGTAGTTCACATCCACCGGTGAACTCATTTGTCTGTAGTTCACATCCACCGGTGAACTCATTTGTCTGTAGTTCACATCCACCGGTGAACTCATTTGTCTGTAGTTCACATCCACCGGTGAACTCATTTGTCTGTAGTTCACATCCACCGGTGAACTCATTTGTCTGTAGTTCACATCCACCGGTGAACTCATTTGTCTGTAGTTCACATCCACCGGTGAACTCATTTGTCTGTAGTTCACATCCACCGGTGAACTCATTTGTCTGTAGTTCACATCCACCGGTGAACTCATTTGTCTGTAGTTCACATCCACCGGTGAACTCATTTGTCTGTAGTTCACATCCACCGGTGAACTCATTTGTCTGTAGTTCACATCCACCGGTGAACTCATTTGTCTGTAGTTCACATCCACCGGTGAACTCATTTGTCTGTAGTTCACATCCACCGGTGAACTCATTTGTCTGTAGTTCACATCCACCGGTGAACTCATTTGTCTGTAGTTCACATCCACCGGTGAACTCATTTGTCTGTAGTTCACATCCACCGGTGAACTCATTTGTCTGTAGTTCACATCCACCGGTGAACTCATTTGTCTGTAGTTCACATCCACCGGTGAACTCATTTGTCTGTAGTTCACATCCACCGGTGAACTCATTTGTCTGTAGTTCACATCCACCGGTGAACTCATTTGTCTGTAGTTCACATCCACCGGTGAACTCATTTGTCTGTAGTTCACATCCACCGGTGAACTCATTTGTCTGTAGTTCACATCCACCGGTGAACTCATTTGTCTGTAGTTCACATCCACCGGTGAACTCATTTGTCTGTAGTTCACATCCACCGGTGAACTCATTTGTCTGTAGTTCACATCCACCGGTGAACTCATTTGTCTGTAGTTCACATCCACCGGTGAACTCATTTGTCTGTAGTTCACATCCACCGGTGAACTCATTTGTCTGTAGTTCACATCCACCGGTGAACTCATTTGTCTGTAGTTCACATCCACCGGTGAACTCATTTGTCTGTAGTTCACATCCACCGGTGAACTCATTTGTCTGTAGTTCACATCCACCGGTGAACTCATTTGTCTGTAGTTCACATCCACCGGTGAACTCATTTGTCTGTAGTTCACATCCACCGGTGAACTCATTTGTCTGTAGTTCACATCCACCGGTGAACTCATTTGTCTGTAGTTCACATCCACCGGTGAACTCATTTGTCTGTAGTTCACATCCACCGGTGAACTCATTTGTCTGTAGTTCACATCCACCGGTGAACTCATTTGTCTGTAGTTCACATCCACCGGTGAACTCATTTGTCTGTAGTTCACATCCACCGGTGAACTCATTTGTCTGTAGTTCACATCCACCGGTGAACTCATTTGTCTGTAGTTCACATCCACCGGTGAACTCATTTGTCTGTAGTTCACATCCACCGGTGAACTCATTTGTCTGTAGTTCACATCCACCGGTGAACTCATTTGTCTGTAGTTCACATCCACCGGTGAACTCATTTGTCTGTAGTTCACATCCACCGGTGAACTCATTTGTCTGTAGTTCACATCCACCGGTGAACTCATTTGTCTGTAGTTCACATCCACCGGTGAACTCATTTGTCTGTAGTTCACATCCACCGGTGAACTCATTTGTCTGTAGTTCACATCCACCGGTGAACTCATTTGTCTGTAGTTCACATCCACCGGTGAACTCATTTGTCTGTAGTTCACATCCACCGGTGAACTCATTTGTCTGTAGTTCACATCCACCGGTGAACTCATTTGTCTGTAGTTCACATCCACCGGTGAACTCATTTGTCTGTAGTTCACATCCACCGGTGAACTCATTTGTCTGTAGTTCACATCCACCGGTGAACTCATTTGTCTGTAGTTCACATCCACCGGTGAACTCATTTGTCTGTAGTTCACATCCACCGGTGAACTCATTTGTCTGTAGTTCACATCCACCGGTGAACTCATTTGTCTGTAGTTCACATCCACCGGTGAACTCATTTGTCTGTAGTTCTCCCTGCTTCCAGCCTTCCTGCATTTCCTTCTGCCATTTATTCTGCAATCCGGTTTAACTGTTTCCCGTTTTGCTTTTAAATCCAGAGAAGGTTTTTTTTCTCTGTAAAGTTTTAAGGGTTTGTTTTAAAAGTCCAGTCTGGTTTCTGTTTAAAGTTCAAAAAAAAAATATAGTCCCCATTTTGAATGTCCCGGAGTGATGGCTCCTTGGATCCCGATCGGGTCGGGGGCTGTCACAGTTATGGTATCAGAGCGAAATCCAGTTTTAAAAGCGATTCTGTAAAATGTCTGACTGCGCAACCCGCCACGTGAGATCGCTCCACCAACTGTAAGTGTTTAAATTCCCGTAAAAGTTCTGTTTATTAAGTTAGGTTATTCTGTTTATAGGGTTTCTTAGAAATGGTGAGAGGACATCATGAAGAAGCAAGCGAAAGTTCTCGTGCCATTGACAGATTAACTGAGCTGGTGGGTGTGCAGTCCTGCATGGTGGAACGTATGATGGCCCGGGAAGACAACGGGAATAATAATAATAATCATGGGAATGCTTCATGCAACACCAGTGGAGATAGATTCAGGCGACTCCAGCCGTCTACATTTGATGGACTATCTATTGACCCAACTCACGCTGAGCAATGGGTCCGGCAGATAGAGAGAATGTTTAGATGCGCAGAGGTGGAAGAAAATAAGAAGGTTCTATGTGCCACGTATCAGCTCACCAAGAATGCAGGATTTTAGTGGGACATCATCCAGACAACAACGGTGGCGTTAAGCTGGGAGGGATTTAAACGAATATTCTATGAGAAGTATTTTGACAGAAGTACGAAGAAGGAAAAGATGATAGAATTCTCTCGGCTACGACAGTATGGATCGGTGGCCGAATATGTTCAGAAGTTTGAATCCTTATCCCGTTATGCACCACATTTGGTGGCCACTGACGAAAACAAGGTGCACCAATTTATTATGGGTTTGAAGCTGGACCTCTTACGAGGGATTTCATATGGGGGATTTGACGAGGCCTCGTATACGAAGGTGGTGGCCAAGGCTTATCAGTTGGAGGCCTTAGAAATGAAGTCCCAGAGACAGAGAGATTCATTGAAGAGATTTCCCCGTGATGCCCTCAACAACAACAACAACAAATGGGTCAAAATTTGCAAACTCAACAGTAACAGAACATGGGCATTAAAAGGCCCAATGAGACCATCACTTATTAAGACAAGGGAAAGAGACCAATGGGGGCTCCTCAACTTTCAACATGCCCGCGATGCCAGAAAATTCATAGAGGAGAATGTAGACTCATAACCGGCCAATGCTTTCGATGTGGCAAAGAAGGCCATCACGTCCGGGATTGCCCAATGCCTGACACGAGACCAAATCTGGCCGTACCAAGAGTTTTTGCAATGATGGAGGATGATGATGATACCGCCCCGCACACAGTAATTACAGGTACAATTTCGATATGTTATGCACCTGCTTATAACTTGTGGGACACGGGGGCCACACATTCGTTTGTGGCAATGAACTTCATAGTTAGACAGAAGTTTTGTTGTATGCCGTCAGATCAGCCCTACAGCATTATGCTATCGTCCGGAGAGTTATGCACTCTGAGCAGGTTGTACGGGGTGATATTGTGTCAGTAGGAGACCAGAAATTGTATGCCAACCTTATCGTCATCGGTATGAAAGGATACGATGTTATTCTGGAGATAGACCAGCTGTTTAGACATCACGCCACAATCAACTGCAGGTCCGGACTAATGTCGTTTAAGTGCCCAAACGAGGTAGAGTTCTCCTATCAGGCAATACCAAAGAAACACCGTATGCCTATTATATCTTCCTTGAAAGCTAAACAGCTGATGAGGTCAGGATGCATCGAATTTCTTGCCCACGTAGTAGATGTTCAAAGGCAAGGTGAGGTGGAACTTCAAAATATTCCCGTAGTTCGAAACTTCTCGGAGGTTTTCTTAGATGACTTATCGGGATTGCCACCTGATCGTGAAATCGAGTTTGAAATTGACGTATATCCTGGTGCTGAACCAGTATCGAAGAATCCGTACCGTATAGCACCAATAGAGTTGAGGGAGTTGAAGGCTCAGCTGAAGGAATTGGTAGACAAAGGTTTTGTACGCCCTAGTTTCTCTCCGTGGGGTGCTCCCGTCTTGTTTGTCAAGAAGAAAGATGGGTCCCTACGTATGTGCATTGATTACCGTGAGCTGAACCAATTGACCATAAAAAATAAGTACCAGTTGCCGAGGATCGACAATTTATTTGACCAACTACAAGGGACTCAGGTATTTTCAAAGATTGACTTGCGCTCCGGTTATTACCAGTTGAAGGTCAGGGCTGATGATATTCCAAAGACCGCCTTCAGGACCCGGTACGGACACTACGAGTTCTTGGTAATGTCTTTTGGATTGACTAATGCCCCGGCGGCATTCATGGACTTGATGAACAAGAAATTCCAAGATTTCTTGATAAATTTGTAATCGTCTTCATCGACGACATCCTGGTTTACTCCAGAAGTGAGGCCGAGCACGAGGAGCACCTGGCAATTGCGCTATCGACTCTGAAATAGCACCGGTTATATGCCAAACTGTCAAAGTGCGAATTCTGGTTGGGCAGGATTAACTTCCTAGGCCATGTGGTGTCGGTAGAAGGAGTGTCCGTGGATCCAGCCAAGATTCTGGCAGTGAAGGAATGACCGAGACCGAGAAATGCCAGTGAGGTATGGAGTTTTATAGGGTTAGCTGGTTATTATAGAAAGTTCATCAATGGATTTTCTGTAATAGCGAAGCCTATGACCAACTTAACAAGGAAAGACATCAAGTTCAAGTGGTCTGAAGCTTGTGAGGTGAGTTTTCAGATACTTAAGCAAAAACTAACCACTGCTCCTCTATTAGTATTGCCAGTTGAAGATGGCAAATTCAGTGTATACTGTGATGCGTCCAAGGTTGGCTTGGGATGTGTATTAATGCAAGAAGGGAAAGTGGTAGCATACGCATCCAGACAATTGAAGAACCTATGAACAAAACTACCCTACACATGACCTCGAGCTAGCGGCAGTTGTATTTGCACTGAAAGTATGGAGACACCACTTGTACGGACAATTGTGTGAGGTGTTTTCTGATCACAAGAGCCTGAAGTACATATTTACCCAGAAAGAGCTAAACATGAGACAAAGACGGTGGTTAGAATTTGTGAAAGATTACGATGTTGAGATTAAATACCATCCTGGTAAAGCTAATGTGGTAGCTGATGCACTGAGCAAGATGCCAGCTACTATGTAACCAGTTATGTCGGCCGTATCAATGCCTTTGAGGACAGAGATACAGAAGTTCGATATGGAGATAGTTTCTGGGCTATCGGCCATACTAGCAGACTTGACACTACGGCCCATCGTTCTGAACCGAATTAAGGAAGCCCAGGAGACCAATTCAAATGAGATGGCTGATATTGTGAGCAAGATACCAATGGCTTCTTCCGATTTCAGTTATTCGGGAGATGGAGTTCTAAAGTTCAAAAACAGATGGTATGTTCCGAAAGACGAAGAGCTACTGAAGCACATCTTGTCAGAAGCCCACTCATCTTCTTTCTCTGTGCATCCTGGAAGCACAAAGATGCATCAGAACTTGAAACTTCACTTCTGGTGGCCGAATATGAAGAATGAAGTGGCCAAATATGTGAAGTCTTGCATGATATGTCAACAGGTCAAAGCTGAACATCAACGACCAAGTGGAACGCTTCAGCCTCTCCCGATCCCCGAATGGAAATGGGAGAACATCACAATGGACTTTGTTGTTTACCTTCCAAGGACAGTTAAGGGCCATAATAGCATTTGGGTCATAGTGGACAGATTGACGAAGTCAGCCCATTTTCTACCTGTGAAGACGACATAATCCATGGATCCGTACGCAGAGCTATATATTAACGAGATTATTAAGCTTCATGGCATTCCTGTGTCGATCGTCTCAGACCGGGATCCCAGATTCACTTCCAGTTTTGGAGAAGTTTGCAGAACTCCTTGGGTACAAAGTTGGATTTTAGCACGACATTTCATCCACAGATTGACGGACAATCTGAGAGAACGATCTAAATACTGGAGGATATGCTAAGGTCGTGCGTGCTGGAATTTCATGCTCCTTGGAGTAGATATTTGCCACTCGTGGAGTTTACTTACAACAATAGCTACCAGGCTACAATTGGCATGGCTCCTTATGAAGCTCTTTACGGCAGAAAGTTTAGATCCCCATTGTGTTGGGATGAGGTTGGAGAAACCAAGCTTATCGGCCCTGAGATATTACAGCAGATGTCCGAGGTGATAGCTGCTATCAAACAACGAATAAAAATTGCTCAGAGTCGATAGAAGAGTTATGCGGACCATAGAAGAAGAGACTTAGAGTTCGCTGAGGGTGATGAAGTATTCTTGAAAGTGTCACCTTTCAAGGACGTAATGAGATTCGGTAAGAAAGGAAAGCTCAGCCCGCGGTTCATTGGCCCTTTTCCCATTTTGAAGCGTGTGGGAAGCATGGCCTACAGACTACAGTTGCCAGCGTTAATGGATGGAGTTCACAATGTTTTTCATGTTTCGATGCTGATAAAGTGTGTACGAGATCCAACCCAGATCGTGGAACATGTGGACTTTGATATCATGCCAACGCTGACATATGAAGAAAGACCCATACAGATATTTGATACTTTACTCAAGGTGTTGCGCAACAAGGTAGTCCCATTGGTGAAAGTTTTGTGGCGCAACATGATGTGGAGGAAGCCACATGAGAAAGACAAAAGGATGTTAGGGCCCAATATCCGGACCTCTTTGCTTAGGCAAATTTTGGGGACAAAATTTCTGTTAAGGTGGGTGGAATGTAACACCCGGCATTTTAGCCATGTAAATATTCCTTGAACTATTAAATGGGATATACATATATTGGCCATTAATGAAGTGCGTATTTCATTGGAGTTTTGTGATAGCCCAAGTAGATGTCTAGAGAAAACGGATCGGTGGATTTCACTAATAATTCAATTGGAAAACCAAACTAAAAATCAACCAAAACAGAACACCTTGGTTAAAAACCAATGGGAGGGCAAATTAGGTAAACCAATTAAGGTTGTTGGAAGGAAGCCAATGGTTGAGTGACACTTGGCAATTTGTTGAAGAAGCCATGTTCTTTTCTCTTCTCTCCTACGTGAAACCGTCATTTCTCATCTGCTTCTTTCCACTGCTCTTTGTTTTCTCTCCTCCAAGCAACTGCAACCTTTCTAAAAGACTTACTTTCTTCTGTTTTCTTCAGTGAAAGTGTGACAGCCCGAAACTCGATTCTGATCGAATCCGAGAGCCAAAGCCATCACTCCGGGATCATAACAGAAAAACACAGACTATATTTTTGTTTTTTTTTTTAACTTTTAGAACGTTACAGGGAGAAGAAACATTCTCTGGAAATGGGACTGGATGCCATATGTATAAAGCTGGATGTTATGCAGGAAGTAGAGCTACAGTAAATGACAGGATCGGGTGATAAAAGGCGGGAAAAGTAAATAAACAGACTGAAACTTTTAAAAGCAAACCCTTAAAAACATTACCGAGCGATAGAACTTTCTCTGGATTTAAAAACTGAGAGCTAATTTATAACCGAATCATAGAAGTGAATAACCGAAGAGACTGGGAAGAACGGAGAACAGAAAGGGACGATGAGGATAAATAAACAGAATAAACAGAAAATAAAGGCAGAAAAACATAAGCAGAAGACTGGCGGAAGAAGTGGATTTTAAACAAATATGAACATAAACGACGGTGGATGTGAATAAGACAAAAGTATACAGTGGCAGCGGTGGATGTGAATAAACAAAGGCAGTGGTGGATATGAATTTTAAAAGTAGCGGTGGATGTGAATACGACAAAAATGAACAGTGGCAGCGGTGGATGTGAATAAACAAAGGCAGCGGTGGATATGAATTTTAAAAGCAGCGGTGGATGTGAATACGACAAAAATGAACAGTGGCAGCGGTGGAGGCAGGCAGAAGTGTACTGTTCACCGGTGGACGTGAATAAGACAAAACAGATGACGTCAGGTGGAAGATGAAATTGTAAAGACAACGGTGGATGCAGTTTTAAACGGGCAACGGGCAGCAGGTGGATATGGTTTTACAAGTAGCGGTGGACGTGATTTTTAGAACGGGCAGTTGTAGAAGTGAATTTAAAGCAGCGGTGGATATGGATAAACTGGGCAGGCGATGCAGTTTTAAAGGTAGAAATTGACAACTTTTGATAGGAATACATGGAGACAGAAAACATGAAAACCGAAGGTATGGAAGCTTCAACTTCAGAAATTGATTTAAAATATGATCTTAGACATACCAGGAAAACACGACAGAAATTTAAGGAAAACAGATTGCATGGATGGCTCAAAAATCAGCAATAACCCATACACACCCTAAAATAGAAAATATTCCAAACAATTCAAGAATACTTCAGAATATAAATTCAACTGTCAAATACAGAGGTTTTAAATACATCAACAACAGAATATTTCAAAACGACAACTATCAACTGTCAAACAGAGGTTTAAAACTCGAACATCAGAACCTACACATTATAAAATTCCCAACAGAGTTTTTAAACCAAAAACACAGAACCACAACAGAGGTTTAAAAATAAAACAACAGAATCCAGTAAAGTTTTACAGACTTGAACATTACTTTAAAAACTTCCCTCCCTCGGGTCAGAAACATGTCTGGCTGCCACAACCACCCCCGAGAGCTCGAGCCACCAGCCACCTATTCATCGGACTGAGGCATAAAGTCCTTATTTGCAGGTTCATTACCTACATCAGGGAGTTCACCTATGAGTCTAAAACTCAGTAAGAACATATATAAATGCAGTGATGCGTATACTATGCATGAACTTTCAGAGTACGGAGACAGAATAGTACATTACGTTTTAGTGGTAGAGGGGTATAAGTGGGGCTTATAGGGGAACTGGCAAGTGCACGACAGACACAAACAGATATACAGAAACAGAACGGTAGGCCAGTCCCCGTCCCGCACTTAACCAATACATTTCAGTCAGATTTTATCTTGCTTAGCTTCAAACCATATACAGAAAATAGTTTTACATGAACTTTCGGGAAAATCGTGTATGCATGGACATTCATTGTGCTTACAATTAAAATAGCAGACAACAGAACTTAAAGGAAAAACTGGTTACTCAGAATATAACTTCAACTTATCTACCCGAAACCTCCCGACAGTAGTAAAATCCTAGAGTCTCCGTGATGTAGGGCCTTAAGGGCCAACCTACGGGTATGAACTTACTTGTTCGCTGTAGAGTTGATGTTCTTGATCGTCTCGGTAATGCACGAACCTGTACATACACGTAAGGAAAATAAACAAGCTTGCAAATGCTAACAAATAACTTGTAGGATATGCTCCTAACTCCATTCAGGTTCTTAGAAAACAAACCAACATGTTTTCATGCAATAACAACGAGTTTTCTCCAAAATATCTCAAACCCTAAACTTCAACAAAACTGTCATCTAACTTGTCCAGACATGTTAGCATAAGCAGATGCTTACCTTAGGCAGAAACAGAAGAAAATCAAGGAAGATCGAAGATGCTTCGATGGATGATTTTCATCTGGAAGAGAGGAAACAGAGAGGAAGAGATGAGTGTGAAGGTTCACGTAGAAGAGAGGAGAATAGGTATGTTTCTCAGCAAGTTATGGACATTTGGCAACCATCCATTGGCTCTCTCCCACCAACCTTAATTCATTCCCAATTTACCCCTCCATGCATTTCTAACTAATGGTTTCGTTCACTCATTCATTAGTTTGGTTTTTATCCTATTATCCAAATATACATATTTATATGTATCTATATATAATTCCCATCGATTTGGTTTCCAAAAAAACGTTCATTGTATTAATACCAAATTAATCCCACAAATGATTCGGAGAGAAATTACATAGGCAAAAATACCGAGCGTTACATTCCACCCAGCTTAACAGAAATTTTGTCCCCAAAATTTGCCTAAGTAAAGAGGTCCAGATATTGGGCCCTAACATCCTCTTGTCTTTCCCACGTGGCTTCCTCCACATCATGATTGCGCCACAAAACCTTCACCAATGGGACTACCTTGTTGCGCAACACCTTGGGTGAAGTATCCAATATCTGTATGGGCATTTCTTCGTATGTCAGTGTCGGCATGATATCAAAGTCCACCTGTTTCACGATTTGAGTTAGATCTCATACACATTTTCTCAGCATCGAGACATAGAAAACATTGTGAACTCCACCCATAGACGCTGGCAACTGCAGTCTGTAGGTCATGCTTCCCACACGCTTCAAAATGGGAAAAGGTCCAATGAACCGTGGGCTGAGCTTTCCTTTCTTACCAAATCTCATTATGCCCTTGAAAGGTGACACTTTCAGGAACACTTCATCGCCCTCAGCGAACTCTAAGTCTCTTCTTCTATGGTCCGCATAACTCTTCTGTCGACTCTGAGCAATCTTTATTCGTTGTTTGATAGCAGCTATCACCTCGGACATCTGTTGTAATATCTCAGGGCCGATAAGCTTGGTTTCTCCGACCTCATCCCAACACAATGGGGATTTACACTTTCTGTCGTAAAGAGCTTCATAAGAAGTCATGCCGATTGTAGTCTGGTAGCTATTGTTGTAAGCAAACTCCACGAGTGGCAAATATCTACTCCAAGGAGCATGAAATTCCAACACGCACGACCTTAACATGTCTTCCAGTATTTTAATCGTCCTCTCGAATTGTCCGTCCGTCTATGGATGAAATGCCGTGCTGAAATCTAACTTGGTGCCCAAGGAGCTCTGCAAGCTTTTTCAAAACCTGGAAGTGAATCTGGGATCTCGGTCTGAGACGATCGACACCGGAATGCCATGTAGCTTAATAATCTCACTAATATACAGCTCTGCGTACTGATCCTTAGAGTACATCGTCTTCACAGGTAGAAAATGGGCCGACTTCGTCAATCTATCTACTATGACCCATATGCTATTATGGCCTTTTGCTGTCCTTGGAAGGCTAACAACAAAATCCATCGTTATGTTCTCACATTTCCAGTCGGGGATCGGGAGAGGCTGAAGCGTCCCACTCGGTCGTTGATGTTCAGCTTGACTTGTTGACATATCATGCAAGACTCTACATATTTGGCCACTTCATTCTTCCTAAGTTTCAAGTGCTGATACATCTTTGTGCCTCCAGGATGTACAGAGAAAAGAGATGAGTGGGCTTCCCACAAGATGTTCTTTCATAGCTCCTCGTCTCTCGGAACATACCACCTGTCTTTGAACTTCAGAATACCATTTCCCAAATAACTGAAATCGGAAGGGGCCATAAATAACTTACTCACAATATTAGCCATCTTCTTTGAATTGATCTTCTGGGCTTCCTTAATTCGGTCCAGGACGGTGGGCCGTAGTGTCAAGTCTGCAAGTATGGTCGATAGCCCAAAAACTATCTCCATATCGAACTTCTGTATCTTTGTCCTCAAATGCATCGATACTGCCGACATAGTCGGTTGCATAGTAGCTGGCATCCTGCTCAGTGCATCGGCTACCACATTAGCTTTACCCGGGTGGTATTTAATCTCAACATCATAGTCTTTCACAAATTCTAGCCACCGTCTTTGTCTCATGTTTAACTCTTTCTGGGTAAATATATACTTCAGGCTCTTGTGATCCAAAAACACCTCACATGATTGTCCGTACAAGTGGTGTCTCCATACTGTCAGCGCAAATACTATTGCCGCTAGCTCGAGGTCATGTGTAGGGTAGTTTTGTTCATGGCTCTTCAATTGTCTGGATGCGTATGCTACCACTTTCCCTTCTTGCATTAATACACATCCCAAGCCAATCTTGGACGCATCACAGTGTACGCTGAATTTGCCGTCTTCAACTGGCAATACTAGTAGAGGAGCAGCGGTTAATTTCTGCTTAAGTGTCTGAAAGCTCACCTCACAAGCTTCAGACCACTTGAACTTGACGTCCTTCCTCGTTAATATGGTCATAGGCTTCGCTATAACAGAAAATCCCTTGATAAACTTTCTGTAATAACCAGCTAGCCCGATAAAGCTCCGTACCTCACTGGCATTTCTCGGTCATGGCCATTCTTTCACTGCCAGAATCTTGGCTGGATCCACCGAAACTCCTTCTGCAGACACCACGTGGCCTAGGAACTTAATCCAGCTCAACCAGAATTCACACTTTGATAGCTTGGCATATAATTGATGTTGTTTTAGAGTTGACAGCACAATAGCCAAGTGCTCTTTATGCTCCTCCTCATTCTGAGAATAAACCAGGATGTCGTCGATGAAGACGATTACAAATTTATCCAAGAAGTCCTGGAATATCCTATTCATCAAGTCCATAAATGCCGCGGGGGCATTAGTCAACCCAAACAACATCACGAAGAACTCATAGTGTCCGTACCGGGTCCTGATGTAACGCCCCGAGTCATCTGAACCCGGTTTGCTACCCATAACAATGAACCAAACCATGACGACTTGATGCTAAATTTAAAAAAAGAAATTTCGCTCGACAGTCAAAATTTGACTTTTTCTAAAAAGTTAAAATATTTAAAACTTGCAGCGGAAATAATTCTAAACAGCAATGTAGTAAAACAAAACTATAAATCATGGTTTGAAATGTTAAGAGGCAATCGGTAGTTTGGAATTAAAGTTTAAAACTGTGGAATATTAGGAGAAATCGCGGAAATCCAACGTATCTGCCGATGAGCAAAGCCAACGGAAGGAGCAAAAAAAAATGAAAACAAAAAGGCTTCTACCGATGACGTGCCCAAACAACGCATTACCATCTGCCGATGACGTCAACGCAACACCATCTGCCGATGAAGTCAACATAACTTCATCTGCCGATGAAGTCAACATAACTTCATCTGCCGATGAAGTCAACATAACTTCATATACAACTTCATCTGCCGATGAAGTCAACACAAATTCATCTGCCGGCAGATTTCCATCTTCCGATAGACAAACGCACGACATCTACCGATGACGTCAGCCGGATGATTCCTTCATCCAACCTCTGCCGATCGCTAGACGACAAAAACCTACACAACATCTTCCGATAGACAACTTAACCATGACTCAACATCTACCAATAGACATCATCTACCGATAGAGAACAAAACAACATTTCATCAACTCCTCGTTTTAAAACACTACTCCAACTACAGAAAAGGATTTACTTACTCTACTGAAATCATTCAAAAACGATTCAACCATTGCATTACTCAAAATTCAGCAAGTACTAACATCTAGACCCAACAAGATACGGTTATCAGGAAGGGAAACTCAAAACATGTTCAAAACTTTGAAATCAATTCTGTCATGAAAACTCAACATACTCAGACTGAATCTTTAACTACTAGTCCTCCACACTGACAGACATCAGTTAAACCGCCCCATCAGCTGCCAGAACATTGAATAGGTGCACTCCTCCAACCCGACTAGTCCTCAGTGAACTCAGTAAACACACCTGCTGTCACTTCTTCACCTACATCACAAAACTCATCTATTAGCCTAATGCTAAGTAAGTAATGCAAAATGAAATGAATTACTGAAACATAAACTCCTAATCATGCAGTTTCTACTTTCTCATCTCAGTTGCTCATTCATCGTTTCTGATTCAGATCCCCCTGTGAAATTGGGAGTTGGATCAACTCTCCCAAAGTATATATCCACTGACTCATTAAGGGGTGGATTATTTCCCTTAACAGTAAATCTGATTCACATGTTCAGATCCCCCTGTGAAATTGGAAGTTGGATCAGCTCTTCCAAAGTATATTTATATCCACTGTCTCATTAAGGGGCGGATTAATTCCCTTAACAGTAAGTCTGTTTCACTTTGCTGTTTCATCACATTCAATCCTCTCCATACCAATATGTATTCAAATTCATTTTCGTATACATTTTGAAAATATGATGCATGGCATACAAACACATCCAAGTAAATACAAACCTAACGTTTTGTGATGTAGGCCCGAAGGCACAAGCAAACATTACTTACTTGATCTCCTGGAAATCACTCGTTTTCAACTACTCTGGAAGCCTTGCCCACCTAGTTTCATAAGCAGAATACCGATTAGATTACCACTAACTGTATCCTACATCACTCAGAAACCTAAGGAGCTAGTTTGGAAGTTCTGGTCATCATACACTCTCAGCTCAGTACTAAATCCCGAACTCCATTCATTCACAATATCGACATAACACACACACATTGCGCTCCCTCTGCTATCTAACCACTGAAATCTCAAGTGAACGAAAGGAAAACTTACCTAGTTGAGGAATGAGGGTCGGTAAGGAGAATCGCTTGGAGTTCTGCTGAGCCTGAGCTGAATACCGAGAAAGGAGAAATGAGGGAATAGTGGCGGCTAAACCTCATTAAACCCTTCCTTAAATACATTTTCCACTTTTCAAAATGCTAATTACTCTTTTGCCCTTGCATAGTTATTTATTAACCTAATCATCATTTTCTCCCAAATCCTCACATTATAAATGGTTAGTTAAATTCGGTTCAATAGAACCGGGTGCTACACCTGAAGACGGTCTTTGGAATATCATCAGTCCCTGACCTTTAACTGATAATAACCGGAGCGCAAGTCAATCTTTGAAAATACCCGAGCTCCTTGCAGTTGGTCAAACAAATCATCGATCCTCGGCAACGGGTACTTATTCTTGACGGTCAACTTGTTCAGCTCCCGGTAGTCAATGCACATCCGTAGGGACCCATCCTTCTTCTTAACGAACAAGACGGGAGCACCCCACGGAGAAAAACTAGGGCGCACAAAGCCCTTGTCCACCAACTCCTTTAACTGAGCCTTCAACTTCATCAGCTCAATCGGTGCCATACGGTACGGATTTTTCGATACCGGCTCAGCACCACGATATACGTCAATCTCAAACTCGATTTCACGATCAGGTGGCAATCCTGGTAAGTCATCTAAGAAAACCTCTAAGAAGTCTCGAACTACCGGAATACTTCAAAGTTCCACCTCACCTTGCCTTTGAACGTCTATTACGTGGGCTAGAAATCCGATGCATCCTGACTTCATTAGCTGTTGAGCTTTTAAGGAAGATATAACAGGCATACTGTGTTTCCTTGGTATTGCCTGATAAGAGAACTCTACCTCGTTCGGGCGCTTGAACGACACTAGCCCGGACCTGCAGTTGATGGTGGCGTAATGTCTAAATAGCCAGTCCTCCCCAGAATAACATCGTATCCCATCATACCGATGACAATAAGGTTGTCATACAACTTCTGGTCTCCTACTGACACTATATCACCCCTTACAACCTGCTCGGAGTGCATAAACTCTCCGGACGGTAGCATAATGCTGTAGGGTTGATCTGACGGCGTACAACAAAACTTCTGTCTAACTACGAAGTCCATGGCCACAAACGAATGTGTGGCCCCCGTGTCCCACAAGGTATAAGCAGGTGCATCACATATTGAACTTGTACTTGTAATTGCTGTGTGTTGAGCAGCATCATCAACGTCCTCCATCATTGCAAAAACTCTAGGTACGGATTGATTTGGTCTCGTATCTGGCATTGGGCAATCCCGGACATGATGGCCTTCTTTGCCACATCGGAAGCATTGGCCGGTAATGAGTCTACATTCACCCCTATGAATTCTCTGGCATCGCAGGCATACTGAAAGTTGAGGAGCCCCCATTGGTCTCTTTCATTTGTCTTGATAATTGGTGGTCTCATTGGGCCTCTTAATGCCCCTGTTCTGCTGCTATTGAGGTTGCAAATTCTGACTTCTCAATGGTTGTTATTGCTGTAGAGGGGCATCACGTAAGATTTTCTTCGACGTATCTCTATATCTCTGAGACTTCATCTCTAAGGCTTCTAACTGGTAAGCCTTGGCCACCACCTTCGTATACGGGGCCTCGTCAAATCCCCCGTATGAAATCCCTTGTAAGATGTCCAGCTTCAAACCCTGAATAAATTGGTGCACCTTGTTTTCGTTAGTGGCCACCAAATGAGGTGCATAGCGGGATAAGGATTCAAACTTCTGAATATATTCGGCCACCGATCCATACTGTCGTAGCCGAGAGAACTCTATCATCTTCTCCTTCTTTGCACTTCTGTCAAAATACTTCTCATAGAACATTCGCTTAAATCCCTCCCAGCTTAACGCCACAGTTGTTGCCTGGACAGTATCCCACCAAAATCCTGCATTCTTAATGAGCTGATACGTGGCACATAGAACCTTCTTATTTTCTTCCACCTCTGCGCATCTAAACATCCTCTCTATCTGCCGGACCCATTCCTCAGCGTGAGTTGGGTCAGTAGATAGTCCATCAAATGTAGGTGGCTGGAGTCGCCTTGAATCTATCTCCATTGGTGTCGCGGGAAGCATTTCCCTGATTATTATTATTATTCCCGTTATTTTCTCGGGCCATCATACGTTCAACCATGCGGGACTGTACACCTACCAGTTCGGATAGTTGGTCAATGGCACGAGAGCTTTCGCTTGACTCTTCCTGATGACCTCTCACCATTTCTAAGAAACCCTATAAACAGAATAACCTAATTTAATAATCAGAACTTTTACAGGAATTTAAACACTTACAGTTGGTGGAGCGACCTCACATGGCGGGTTGCGCAGTCAGACATTTTACAGAATCGATTTTAAAACCTTGTTCTCTCTGATACCATGAATGTGATAGCCCGAAACCTGATTTCGATCGAAATCCGAGAGCCAAGCCATCACTTCGAGACATAACAGAAAAATACAGACTATATTTTTGTTTTTTGTTTTTTGAAACTTTTAGAACGTTACAGGGAGAAGAAACCTTCTCTGGAAATGGGACTGGATGACATATGTATAAAACTGGATGTCATGCAGGAAGTAGGGCTACAGTAAATGATAGGATCGGGTGATAAAAGGCGGGAGAAGTAAATAAACAGACTGAAACTTTTAAAAGCAAACCCTTAAAAACATTACCGAGCGATAGAACTTTCTCTGGATTTAAAAACTTGGAGCTAATTTATAACCGGATCATAGAAGTGAATAACCGAAGAGACTGGGAAGAATGGGGAATAGAAAGGGACGATGAGGATAAATAAACAGAATAAACAGGAAATAAAGGCAGAAAAACATAAGCAAAAGACTGGTGGAAGAAGTGGATTTTAAACAAATGTGAACATAGACGATGGTGGATGTGAATAAGACAAAAATATACAGTGGCAGTGGTGGATGTGAATAAACAAAGGCAGCGGTGGATATGAATTTTAAAAGCAGTAGTGGATGTGAATACGACAAAAATGAACAGTGGCAGAGGTGGATGTGAATAAACAAAGGCAGCGGTGGATATGAATTTTAAAAGCAGCGGTGGATGTGAATACGACAAAAATGAAAAGTGGCAGCGGTGGAGGCTGACAGAAGTGCACTGTTCATCGGTGGACGTGAATAAGACAAAACAGAGGCGGAAGATGAAATTGTAAAGACAGCGGTGGATGAAGTTTTAAACGGGCAACGGACAACGGTGGATATGATTTTACAAGTAGCGGTGGACGTGATTTTTAGAACGGGCAGCTGTAGAAGTGAATTTAAAGCAGCGGTGGATATGGATAAATTGGGCAGGCGATGTAGTTTTAAAGGAAGAAATTGACAACTTTTGACCGGAATACATGGAGACAAAAAACATGAAAACCGAAAGTATGGAAGCTTCAACTTCAGAAATCGATTTAAAATATGATCTTGGACATACCAGGAAAACACGACAGAAATTTAAGGAAAACAGATTGCATGGATGGCTCAAAAATAAGAAATAACCCATACACACCCTAAAATAGAAAATATTCCAAACAATTCCAGAATACTTGAGAACATAAATTCAACTGTCAAATACAGAGGTTTTAAATACATCAACAACAGAATATTTCAAAACGACAACTATCAACTGTCAAACAAAGGTTTAAAACTCGAACATCAGAACCTATAGATTATAAAATTCCCAACAGAGTTTTTAAACCAAAAACACAGAACCACAACAAAGGTTTAAAAATAAAACAGCAGAATCCCAGTAAAGTTTTACAGACTTGAACATTACTTTAAAAACTTCCCTCCCTCGGGTCAGAAACATGTCTGGCTGCCACAACCACCCCCAAGAGCTCGAGCCACCAGCCACCTATTCATCGGATTGAGGAACAAATTCCTCATTTGCGGGTTCATTACCTACATCAGGGTGTTCACTTATGAGTCTAAAACTCAGTATGTAACGACTCGAGTTTTCAGAACCCGGTTTGTTACTCAAAAGCCCGTACATAACTAAGAAATTTTGGACTAAATTTAAAACTCGCTCAAAAGTCAAAATTTAATATATATATATATATATATATATATATATATATATTTTATTTTATTTTATTTTTTATTGTTTTTTAATTTTTAAAAACCTCAAAACATTTGAAGACTTGCAGCGGAAATCATTTGGACAACAATGGAGTTAAACAAATCTACGAAACTTTGTTTGAATTGTTAAGAGACAATCGGCAAATAGAAAATAAAGTTTAAGCAGTGGAATACTAGAGAAGTCGCAGAAGTCAAACACATCTGCCGATGGGTAAAGTCAACGGAAGGGGTAGAAACAGAAAATAGAAAGCTTCCACCGGTGACGTGGACCAGAAGAGTTGGAAACAAAAGACATCACTCTGTAGACTGCATCTACCGATGACGTCAGCTGGATAAATCAATTATCCAACATCAACCGATCGCAAAACAACAAGTTTTGTGACTCGCATCTGCCGATGGCAAAACGACAAAATCTCTCATCCCCTTCTTCCGATAGGGTATATCGCATATATCGATCACTAAACGACAAGCATAATACCCACTCATACCGGTAGGGCAAAATCTATATCTTCCGATAGAATAAACCTCATGTACCGATGACTTTACTGAGACATCATCCGATGGCTTTACTGAAGACATCTTCCGATAAAACAAACCTCATGTACCGATGAATTTACTGAGACATCATTCGATGGCTTTACTGAAGACATCTTCCGATAAAACAACATGACTCAACATCTGCCGATGGAATTAAGCTACCGACAAAGAACAGAATAACAACTCTAACTACGGAAAGGGATTTTTCACTTTACAGAAACCATTCAGAAACAATTCACATTGTATTGTTCAAACCCAGTAACACCAACATTTAAAACCCAACAGATCACTAGTATCAATAAAACTCAAAACGTAGTCAAAATATTAAAATCTCTACTATCATGAAAACTTGACATACTCATATTAGATCATTACCAACTAAACCCCCACCACTACTGACAATAGTTAACCCGCCTCATCAGTTTACCAGGCCGAGACATGAATGTACTCCTCCAACCACATCTAATCATCTGTGCATTCAGGAAATTCACCTGCAGTATCCTCAACACCTACATCACAAAATTCATCTATTAGCCTAATGCTAAGTAAGTAAAGCAGTAATGAAATGAAACACTGAAATATAAATTCCTAAATATGCAATTTCTACTTTCTCAACTCAGTTTTTCATGCTTCGTTTCTATTCAGATCCCCTGTGAAATTGGGAGTTGGATCAACTCTCCCAAAGTATATACATCCACTGACTCATTAAGGGGCGGATAAATTCCCTTAACAGTAAATCTGATTCACATGTTCAGATCCTCCTGTGAAATTGGAAGTTGGATCAACTCTCCCAAAGTATAAATATCCACTGTCTCATTAAGGGGCAGATTACTTCCCTTAACAGTAAAACTGATTCACATAGCTGTTTCAATATGTTCAATCCTCACTATGCCAACATGCATTCAAATTCATTTTCGTATACTTTAAAAATATGATGCATGACATACCAACACATTCCAGCATACAAACCCTAATGTTTTGTGATGTAGGCTCGAAGGCACAAGCAAACTTTACTTACCTGGCTCTCCTGGTGATGCTCGGTTTCAACTACTCCAAAAGCTCGCTTACCTAAGTTTATGGCAATACATTAATCCAACTCTCACTAGACCTTACCAAAAATCAATAATAAGATTGAGGAAACCGATTTGAAACTCTGCTACCTGTGTAATCCCATTTATCTCTAAGAACCCGAACCTACGCTCAATCTCAGCACTTTCAAAATCCTCACATTGTACTCCCTCAGGTAACTAACCACTATATCTTAAGAGAAATGATGAAAACTTACCTAGGTTGAAGGAGAATCGGGCGAGGAAAATCGCCTAGGGAGCTCGGCTGCTTGAGCTGAAAACCCGAAGAGGAAAAGTATGAAATTGGTGGCGGCTACAATGCATTAAACCCAACCCTCTTTCCTTAAATACGTTATCCACTTTTGAAAATTGTAAATTTACTCTAGTGCCCTTGTCTAACCCTACTTAAAATATTGATTAATCAGGTGTATACCATTAATAATAAAAGAGTTACTCAGAATATAACTTCAACTTATCTACCCGAAACCTCCCGACAGTAGTAAAATTCTAGAGTCTCCGTGATGTAAGGCCTTAAGGGCCAACCTACGGGTATGAACTTACCTGTTTGCTGTAGAGTTGATGTTCTTGATCGTCTCGGTAATGCATGAACCTGTACATACACGTAAGGAAAATAAACAAACTGCAAATGCTAACAAATAACTTGTAGGATATGCTCTTAACTCCATTCAGGTTCTTAGAAAACAAACCAACATGTTTTCATGCAATAACAGCGAGTTTTCTCCAAAATATCTCAAACCCTAAACTTCAACAAAACTGTCATCTAACTTGTCAAGACACGTTAGCATAAGCAAATGCTTACCTTAGGCAGAAACAGAAGAAAATCAAGGAAGATCGAAGGTGCTTCGATGGATGATTTTCGTCTGGAAGAGAGGAAACAGAGAGGAAGGGATGAGTGTGAAGGTTCACATAGAAGAGAGGAGAATATGTAGGTTTCTCCGCAAGTTATGGACATTTGGCAACCATCCATTGGCTCCATCCCACCAACCTTAATTCCTTCCCAATTTACCCCTCCATGCATTTCTAACTAATGGTTTCATTCACTCATACATTAGTTTGGTTTTTATCCCATTATACAAATACACATATTTATATGTATCTATATATAATTCTCATCGATTTGGTTTCCAACAAAACGTTCATTGTATTAATACCAAATTAATCCCACATAATGATTCGGGGAGAAATTACATAGGCAAAAATGCCAGGCGTTACAGAAGGTAATCATCTGTTAAAGTTAACGAGTTTGGATAAGTTAAAATGTGAGTTTTGTGGAAGTTTAAGGTTACGATATTTTGAGAAAACTCACTATTTTTTTTGGATGAAAACACATTAGTCTGTCTTCTAAAAGTTGGAATGGAGTTTGCTGCATATTCTACTAAGTTATTAGTTAGCATTTGCAGCTTGTTGATTTCCTTTTTCATGCATGTCATAGGTTCGTGCATCACCGAGGCAACACGTTCAAGACTCTCAACTCTACAGCAAACAGGTAAGTTCATATCCGTAGGTTGGCCCTTAAGGCGCTACATCACGGAGACTCTAGGTTTTACTTCTGTCCAGAGGTTTCGGGTAGAGAAAGTTAGAGTTAAGTTCTGAGTTATCTGTGTCTCTCATTATGTTTTGTTGTATTATTTTTGTTGTCTGCCGTTTTATGTTTAAGCACTGTGAAAGTTCATGCATACACGTTTTTCTCGAAAGCTCATGCAAAAATGTCTTATGCACACGTTTTGAAGTTAAGAAAAATAAAATCTGACTAAAATGTATTGGTTAAGTGCGGGACAGGTGACTGACCTACTGTTTCTGTTCTGTTCTGTTTCTGTTCTGTAAATCTATTATGTGTCTTTCGTGCACTTGCCAGTTCCCCTATAAGCCCCACTTATACCCCTCTGCAAGTGAAACGTAATATACTGTACTATCACTGTATTCTGAAAGTTCATGCATAGCATATGCATCACTGCATTTTTATATGTTCTTACTGAGTTTTAGACTCATAGGTGAACTCCCTGATGTAGGTACTGAACCCGTGGATGAGGACTTTGTGCCTCAAGATGATGATTTGATGTAGTTGGCGGAGGAGCTCATGGGTTGGCTGCTGCAGCCAGACATATTTCTGTCCCAAAGTTTAAGTTTTTAAAATAAAGTTCATGTCTGTAAACTCTCTACTGGGATTCTGCTGGTTTTGTTTTAAAACTCTGTTGGGATTCTGTTGGAAATTTGGATAATGTATGGGTTCTGATGTTTAAGTTTAAAACCTCTGTATTGACAATTGAGTTTCTGTTCTGAAGTATTCTGGAATTGTTTGGAATATTTCCTCTTTTAAGGTGTGCATGAATTATCTCTGATTTTAGAGTCATCCATGCAATCTGTTTTCCTTAAATTTCTGTTGTGTTTTCCTGATATGTCCAAAATCATATTTTGAATCGTTTTCTGAAGTTTGAAGCTTTCATACTATCTGTTTTCACGACTTCTATTTTTATGTAATCCTGTTAAAAGTTGTCAACTTTGTCTTTAAACTCTACATCTACCGCTGCCACTGTTCACTTTTGTCTTATTCACATCTGCCGCTTTTTACTGTTCTCTCTTGTAGTTCACATCCATCGGTGAACTTATTTGTATGTAGTTCACATCCACCGGTGAACTCGTCTGTCTGTAGTTCACATCCACCGGTGAACTCATTTGTCTGTAGTTCACATCCACCGGTGAACTCGTCTGTCTACAGTTCGCATCCACCGGTGAACTCATTTGTCTGTAGTTCACATACACGGTGAACAGTGCATTTCTCCCTGCATCCACAGCTGCCCATAAAATTCCATCTTCTGCCTGACGTCAGCTACATCTTCCGACTGACGTCATCTGTTTTGTGTTATTCACATCCACCGCTAGTCTATATTGTCGCCCAGTTTACTTACATTTTTCTGCCTACGTCTTCCGCCTGACGTCACCCATCTTCTGCCCAGTTCACCTCTACCGGTAAACAGTGATCTTCTGCCTGTAGTTCACCTCTGTCGGTGAATAGCCCAATTCTGCTTGTAATTTACGTCTTCCGCCCCGTTTATTTACTTCTCTTGCCCTACAACACCCGATCCCGTCATTCATTGTAGCCTTTCTTCCGGTATAACTTCCAGTTTTATTTTCCATTTTTATTAGGTTTTCCACTACATGTCCAGTCGTTCATCTCTGTCTGTTTATTTTCATCGTTCAAATTCTGGTGTTCCAATCCTCTCATTGTCTGCTAGAACCCTGTTTAAGTCGAAGTCAAGTCTTAGTGAGAATTCCAGAACTGTTTTCATTTCTCCCTGCTTCTAGCCTTCCTGCATTTCCTTCTGCCATTTATTCTGCAATCCGGTTTAACTGTTTCCCATTTTGCTTTTAAATCCAGAGAATCAAGCCTAACGAGCTAAACGAGCCGAGCCTAACGAGTCCGTATAAAAAAAATTTTCAAACCGAGTCAGCTCGCGAGCCAAAATTAAACAAGCTGAGCTTGCAACAGTGCACCGTCAATCCACTCATCCGTTTTCTCTAGTTGTTGGAAACTTCAAAAGTGAAAAGTTATAGGGGGGAAAGGGTACCGCAACCCTACGCTTTTAGAAGTTCATGGTTCCAACACTTCTAGAAGTTCTTCAATGGGTAATTACCATTCTGCCCAACTCAAAGTGCACTTATGTTTCTACACAATGTGTTACCTTGTCATTCAATATACTCATAAGCTCAAAACATAAACTTTAATGGGTCTCATACTAAATGATAACCATAATATATAATATATTCATAGATGTGTAGATCCACCAAGTTATTGTTAAATAACTCTAACAATCTCTCACTTAGATCACATGTATAAACTAACCATTATACTTTATGACTTTAACTTTGTGATTTATCAATTTGTTTTTCTGTTCTGAAGTATTCTGGAATTGTTTGGAATATTTCCTCTTTTAAGGTGTGCATGAATTATCTCTGATTTTAGAGTCATCCATGCAATCTGTTTTCCTTAAATTTCTGTTGTGTTTTCCTGATATGTCCAAAATCATATTTTGAATCGTTTTCTGAAGTTTGAAGCTTTCATACTATCTGTTTTCACGACTTCTATTTTTATGTAATCCTGTTAAAAGTTGTCAACTTTGTCTTTAAACTCTACATCTACCGCTGCCACTGTTCACTTTTGTCTTATTCACATCTGCCGCTTTTTACTGTTCTCTCTTGTAGTTCACATCCACCGGTGAACTCGTCTGTCTACAGTTCGCATCCACCGGTGAACTCGTCTGTCTACAGTTCGCATCCACCGGTGAACTCATTTGTCTGTAGTTCACATCCACCGGTGAACTCATTTGTCTGTAGTTCACATCCACCGGTGAACTCATTTGTCTGTAGTTCACATCCACCGGTGAACTCATTTGTCTGTAGTTCACATCCACCGGTGAACTCATTTGTCTGTAGTTCACATCCACCGGTGAACTCGTCTGTCTACAGTTCGCATCCACCGGTGAACTCATTTGTCTGTAGTTCACATCCACCGGTGAACTCATTTGTCTGTAGTTCACATCCACCGGTGAACTCATTTGTCTGTAGTTCACATCCACCGGTGAACTCATTTGTCTGTAGTTCACATCCACCGGTGAACTCATTTGTCTGTAGTTCACATCCACCGGTGAACTCATTTGTCTGTAGTTCACATCCACCGGTGAACTCATTTGTCTGTAGTTCACATCCACCGGTGAACTCATTTGTCTGTAGTTCACATCCACCGGTGAACTCATTTGTCTGTAGTTCACATCCACCGGTGAACTCATTTGTCTGTAGTTCACATCCACCGGTGAACTCGTCTGTCTACAGTTCGCATCCACCGGTGAACTCATTTGTCTGTAGTTCACATCCACCGGTGAACTCGTCTGTCTACAGTTCGCATCCACCGGTGAACTCATTTGTCTGTAGTTCACATCCACCGGTGAACTCGTCTGTCTACAGTTCGCATCCACCGGTGAACTCGTCTGTCTACAGTTCGCATCCACCGGTGAACTCGTCTGTCTACAGTTCGCATCCACCGGTGAACTCATTTGTCTGTAGTTCACATCCACCGGTGAACTCATTTGTCTGTAGTTCACATCCACCGGTGAACTCATTTGTCTGTAGTTCACATCCACCGGTGAACTCGTCTGTCTACAGTTCGCATCCACCGGTGAACTCATTTGTCTGTAGTTCACATCCACCGGTGAACTCATTTGTCTGTAGTTCACATCCACCGGTGAACTCGTCTGTCTACAGTTCGCATCCACCGGTGAACTCATTTGTCTGTAGTTCACATCCACCGGTGAACTCATTTGTCTGTAGTTCACATCCACCGGTGAACTCATTTGTCTGTAGTTCACATCCACCGGTGAACTCATTTGTTCTGCAATCCGGTTTAACTGTTTCCCATTTTGCTTTTAAATCCAGAGAAGGTTTTCTTTCTCTGTAAAGTTTTAAGGGTTTGTTTTAAAAGTCCATTCTGGTTTCTGTTTAAAGTTAAAAAAAAAAAAATATAGTCTCCGTTTTTAATGTCTCGGAGTGATGGCTCCTCGGGCCCCGATCGAGTCGGGGGCTGTCAGAGTGAGGCTAACGAGTCTAGCCTAACGAACCAAATATATATAAATGTTTTCAATTTATATAAATGTAATGTATATTTTTAAAAAAAATTAATTATAACATTATATTAATTTTTATTATTATAATGTCAAAATAGAATTTCTAGTCACTTATTTAACAAAATTATTTTATTAATATATAAATGACATGTATTTAGGTAAAAAATTATTTGAGATAATCTAATAAAAAAATGTCACATAAATATCATTATCAATACTTGACAGTTGCATCATTATAAATTACACACATACTGACAAGGTTGACACTTATCTAATTGCCAATAATTTGCAATTAGGATAACAAACTAGCTGACCAAACCGAGGCAACCCAAACCTTAAAAAAATTGGCTCATCAAGCCTAACGAGCTAAACGAGCCGAGCCTAACGAGTCCGTATAAAAAAAATTTTCAACCCGAGTCAGCTCGCGAGCCAAAATTAAACAAGCTGAGCTTGCAACAGTGCACCGTCAATCCACTCATCCGTTTTCTCTAGTTGTTGGAAACTTCAAAAGTGAAAAGTTATAGGGGGGAAAGGGTACCGCAACCCTACGCTTTTAGAAGTTCATGGTTCCAACACTTCTAGAAGTTCTTCAATGGGTAATTACCATTCTGCCCAACTCAAAGTGCACTTATGTTTCTACACAATGTGTTACCTTGTCATTCAATATACTCATAAGCTCAAAACATAAACTTTAATGGGTCTCATACTAAATGATAACCATAATATATAATATATTCATAGATGTGTAGATCCACCAAGTTATTGTTAAATAACTCTAACAATCTCTCACTTAGATCACATGTATAAACTAACCATTATACTTTATGACTTTAACTTTGTGATTTATCAATTTGTTATCATAAAGTATCTCTAACAATTATCATCCATTAACTATATCGATATAGGTTTGATGAGTAAGTTTTATATTGATAAATTGAGTAATTCCAATCATGACTTTTACGAGTTGGTGAGTTTCTGACTTTTTTTGAGTGGTTTTTGGTGTATTCTTCGAATAATATGTATTATACATAGATCGAAATTAAATCTCAATAAAAAATGACAAAAATTTTGAAAATGAAGAAAACCAGCGCAACCACGGTGAGAGGAGTGCACAAGTGCTCAAGAATACAAAATATTAGCGTAAAACAGTAACTCATCGCTATTATGTGCTCATCAAGCGCAGTTGTGCTTGCTAAAGAATTGTTCAAGGTAATAGTTCAGTAAACTATGGTTGAAGAAAGAAATATGGAAACCAGAAGTGCACTTACACTCATAAACGTTGTAGCTGAGGTGATGTAGAAAAATTAGGGTTAATGGACCATGTTATTGATGATATATCAATATAGTACACACCGGGCAATGAGAGGAGTTTGGAGAATTGAGGGTTCATCAGTGAATGAAAATTTTGGCGCTCGTTTACTGACGATATTCGTGGAGATTACAACGATGCACGGCGAATCATCACGATAGAGGGAATCAACTAGCTTTTATCTCTCTTTCTTTTCTCTTTGATTTCGTTGTATTTTCCATGGATATTGATATGATTTTCGCCGTTGATTTTTCTATTGCTATCATGTGATAATTTTCTGCTCTAGGCTTACTTTTCATTATATTTATTCGTAATGAGTTTGTTTGTTTGCTATCTTTGGTGCTTCTTGTTAATCTAGTTACCTAGACAATAATAATTAGGTTAATCTTATCACGTCATTGAATTTGAAAAAAAAGATTTGCATATTAAATACAAATAGAATAAACTAAGATCATCAAGTTAAAACTGCAACTTTGTGTAGAATAAAGATATACCTTAACTTGAACTTAATAAATTATTATTGTTTTATTCACATAAAAATGTGAAAAAGCAATGAATACAGTTTCTAATTGACCATCGGGGAGTCTTGTAGATAATTAAGGGTTTTTGGATTAACTATCTCACAAGATTTAATTAATTGAAAAATATAAATAATTTAATTAGATAGATTATTGAAGGAAAATTGTAATACTAGATTGTAATTAATTATAGTTAATTCGTTTTTAATTTCTCTTTTTTTCTTTTTTAGTTAATTTAGTCATTAAAAATTTTGTTGGTTAGATAAAATTAAAAAATTAAATTGGCAATTAAAAATATAATTATATAAATTTTCTGTGAGTTCTTCATCTGTTTTTTATCACTATATTACTTATATTATACGTACACTTATGTTTTGTAAAATCACTAACTAGGATCAACGCATTTGTGGTAGCATCTTACGTAATAAATCCCTTAATGCTCAAAAATATCAAAACAATCAAATAACATAGATTAAACATACATATGTAGTATGAAAATTCCATATAATGTGATCTTAATATGTCTATCTTCAATTGGTCCAACCAAAATCCTTCTAGAGATCAATAATAAATCTTAAATGCCAGAGTGAATCATAATAAATAACCTCAAACTTTACAGTTCAATAACCCAAATATTCATTGCAAATATCTATATAAATAAGTCACACAAAATGGACAAACACCCACTAAATCTCAATATTATCAAGAGAAATAACATTTATGTGAGCAACTATTCATAAAATACCTTGTTTGGTATTCTCTTACTGAGCAGATCAGCTATTATGATGTTTGTCCTAATGTGATCCATAGATATCTAACCATTTTGAACTCTTTACTTCACTGACCAGGAACTTGATGTCTACAAACTTGAACTTCGACAAGCTCCTGCTTTTGCTAGAAAACATCACAGCTAACTTATTGTTACACAAAATTCAGAGCGATCTTTTAACACCTTCATAATCCTTAGCCATGTGACAAAGTTCCTTAGTCATAATACTTGATTAGATGTTTCATAACAAGCTATAAATTTTACTACCATAGTCTAAGAAGCTGTAAGTGAGTGTTTGACACTTTTCCAGGAGTAGCTTCTGTCGCTAATAGAAAAATATAGCCTAATGTCGACTTTAAATCATCAATGCATCCATATAAATTACAATCAATGTCCCAAGGATTTCTCGCTAATCTAATTTCTTGTATTTGAGCATATAATTCTTAGTTCTTTGTAGGTATCTCAATATACTTTAACATTAGGGGTGTCTCTTAATTTACACTCATGCATGCTAAACCTTTTAAGATTTTTTGTGACAGTCCTAGTATACATTGAAACAAATCTCAGGTATATTTAAATTCTTAATACAAAAGAGGCATTGCCAAGATCTTTGATCTCAAATTTCTTTGATAGAACTCTCTTGGTTTTGTGCAATAAGCTGATATCGTTGCATGTACTTTATTTCCACTAAACTTATGATATACACAATCATCAAACTTATTCATCTAAAAACCAAAAGAGATAACTACTTGATTAAATTTGTAATATCATTGGCGAGAAGCTTATTTTATTCTGTAGAATTTCTTTAATTTACAAACTAAATTTTTTGAGTTATTTGAATCAAAGGACTTAGGTTGTATCATATAAACTTATGATATACACAATCGTCAAACTTATTCATCTCAAAACCAAAAGAGATAACTATTTGATTAAATTTGTAATATCATTGGCGAGAAGCTTATTTTATTCCGTAGAATTTCTTTAATTTACAAACTAAATTTTTTGAGTTATTTGAATCAAAGGACTTAGGTTGTATCATATAAATTGTTTCATAAATATTGTCATTGAAAACGTCATCTTACCATCCACCCGATATACTCTAAGTCAAAATGAGCTACTATTGACATTATAATTTTAAAAGAGTCTTTCGAAGATATCGGAGAATAAATCTTTTTAAAATCAATGTCTTCCCTTTGAGTAAAATCTTTAATAACAAGACGTGTCTTAGATTTCTCAATATTGTCTTTCGAAACCAATAGGTTTTTGAACCTTTAGGCAACGGGACAAGATCTCAAACGTTATTGTCCTTCATGAACTTTAAATCTTCATTCATGATGTCGATCAACTTTTGAGAGTAGAACATTTAATGGCTTGGTGGAAAGTGAAAGAATCATCTTCAACCTTTCTAATTTTCTCATGTTCTTGTAGAGATACAATTTAATCATCCAAAATTGTACTTCTTCTCTCTCTAGGGGATCTCAGCAATGACATAATTTCTTGAGAATTTGAGTTTGCTCTTCGGGAATAATCTCTTGATCTAGTTTAGGAAGTAATAGGGGTGGGCACGGCCCAGACAGTTCGAGATTTTTCTGCCCAGAACCAGAACCGAAACCGGTACTGAACCGGGACCAGACCGAAAATTTCAGTCCGGTCCTAGTTCCTCCCACCAAAATTACTATTTTTGTTAATTTAAAAAAAAATAAATTTTTTCAATCCAATCCATCCAAAAATGAAATGCGATCTTCAACCAGCAAAACCATCGCAATAGTTGGAGAGAAAAACTCAGATTTGCTCATACCTTCGAAGATCCAAATCTAAAAAACAATATCCAGAATTCTCAAGCATTCTGTTGTAATCGGTTTCAAAAAATTCTAACAGAAAATTTATGACATAAAAATTTCTAACCAGGCGAGCAGAGGTGAGGCAAGGCGAGCCGAGCACGAGCTCGAGCCCAAGGCGAGCGCGAGCAGAGGCAGCGAGAGCGGAGACGGTGCGTGCAGAGGCAACGAGAGCGGAGGTGGCGCGAGTAGAGGCAGTGAGCAATCTAGGGCTTCTAAGTAGTGAGTTCTACGTCTGAAGTATGAAGAATCAAGGTTTCCTTTTACATATGGACTTCTGGCTGCGGGAAAGAAGCAGTGCTGAGGAGTGGGGCTGGTTTTAGGTTTTTTTTTTTTAATTTTTTTAAGTTATCCGACCTATGGGTCGAATAACCCACCGGGCTGACCCATGGGTCGGTTCTCCCGTGGGAATTCTCAGTTCCCCAATCCATGGAACTTGGACTGGTTCCATGGCAGGCAGAACCGACCAAGAACCGGCCCGGACTGCCGGTCCGAATCGGTTCTGCCCACCCTTAGGAAGTAATTGAACATTGTCATCAAGATTAGCATTTGATGGAAATCAACGACAACTGAAGGAAGAGGAATAATGTCCTCTTCAAACACAATGTCATCTTTATCTCCCCTAACAAACTCAACAACATTAAAAGTTGGACATTTCTCGTTCAAAACATGTTTTTAGAAGGGGATCGTAAAATTTATACCGCCTGATCTTTGAGGATACCCAACAAAATAATAATTAATTGTTCTAAAGTCCAGTTTCTTTTCATTTGGTCAATATGGTCTTGCCTTAGCTAGACACTACCATATATGCAAATGTTTTAGAATATGCTTTTGACCCGTCCAACATTCATAAGGAGTTTTATTAGTTGTTTCCTTAGTTGGTACCCTATTAAGAATATAACTGTTGTTTTCAATGCTTAATCCCAAAGAAATTCTAGTAAGATGGAATGAGCTATCATATTCTTTTACAATATCCTTAAGTGTTCGATGTCATCTGTAAGCTATACCATTCATGCTAGGCGACCTTAACACGTTGTATTGAGATATAATATTGCACTCTTCTAGGTATCTAGAAAAGGGTCCTAAATATTATTCACTTGACTTGTCATACTGACCATAGTATTCATCACCATTATAGGTTATGACAACGTTAATTCTTTTGCTGAGTTGATCTTAAACTTTAGGTTTTAAAAGCCTTGAAAACATCCAAAGACTGAGGTTTCACATGAATGAGATAAATGTAGCCTTAACAAAAGTAATTGTCTATAAATAATCAAAAATATTATTAACTATTCTAAGAAGGCGTAGAGAATAGAGATTTTTGATGGGCAGTCCCGACTCAACCCGCTAAAGTGGCAAGTGGAGCCTGACATGATTCCAACTGACGAGTCAAGTCGAGCCCAGCATCCAAGCATCCAGGCTTATGAGCCATCATGGAATAAGGTTAGACAAGTTAAATAACCTGGTTCTAGGTTGGAATCGATCGGCCCGTGTCCAACCCTACACACTTCTGTCTTTCTCTCTCTTTCTGCTCACTAGCTCGGTGAGTTGGCCAACCGAGCCCAAACATTATTTCCAACCTTATGCTCTTGACCCCTTATTTATAGAAAAATAAAAGTACCCCTTTGTTTCATCTTTTTGATGTGGGATGAAACAAAGATCACTCACACTTCTATGGGACCGGCCTGAACTCGCGGGTGGAAACCGACCTGCACTGTTCGGTTTCTGTCCAGGCTAGTTCTGCCCATGGGAAGAATCATACACAGTTTAAATACTCTCAAACTGTAATGGTTAAGTTTCGATTTTGGAGCCAAAAACTCGTGGGAAAATCGAACTGTGCGAAAAAAAAATTGTGGATCACCTAATAAAACTTGGATAAACATGACCATATCGCCAAATCCTAATATTACCAGGCCCAAGCTCAAGCCCAAGCCCAAAACGCAACCCTAATTTTCCCATAATATATTTCATTCATTCCTTGATCTAATGCAACTCCCCACCCCCCTTTCTCCTTCCTCTATCTTCATAAGTAGGTGTTTTCTTCGTTGCGTTAGGTTAGATACCCAATCTACTCAGCTTCATCATTCAAAAATTGAGTTCGAGTCGAGAGATTGGACATAAAAGACTCTCAGCAGCGCCCCTATTTCAGAGTTACTGTCATCTTTTCCCAACCTTAATTTCCAGTCGTCATCACCGAGTTCCTTTTGTATTTTGGTTCTTATTTCTTTGATCGCACGAGGTTCATTGCCGAGGTTAGTTCTGATTTCATAATTCGCATTCGGTGCTCAGTTCATTGTCAATCTCAGAGTTCATTGATCTCTGAGTTCATTGCCGATTTTAGAGTTTTTTGATGTTGGGACCAAACCGAACATTGAGACTCGGTTCAGATTAGTTTTGGTTCTTGGACCTCACGATTCTTGTTTTGGTTCCAATATTGAGAAAATGTGGCCCACAGTTCAGTATTGGTTGTAGGTTGGAACCGGACCAAACTGGCTGATGCTCTATTCACTTCCTCCCTTCTTTCTCTCCCCTCTCACTGGTTCTTTCTCTCCCTTCTCACTGGTTAGCTGAGCTTGCTCATTGAGCCCAAACATTATTTCCAACCCTATGCCCTTGACCTCTTATTTATAGAAAATTAAGGGTGCCCCTTTGTTTCATCTTTCTGATGTGAGATGAAACAAATGTTACCCTCACTACTAGGGGTGGGCAGAACCTGTAACGACTCCTTTTCCCAGTAAAATATTGTCCGCTCTGGGGATTGGGCCGTAGCCCAATATCCTCCCCTCACGGTTTTGTTTGGCAAGGACTTCCTAGTCGGTCACCTAACCTGGTACTACTCTTGCCGAAGCACTTTTAACTTCGGAGTTCTTATGGAATTCGTTGTCAATTGTGCTCCAAAACGAGTCTTACTATGTTGGGAAGGTCTCTTTACATAAGTTTCATTTACATATACTTCCCCAAGCAATGTGGGATTGTGACGACCCCTTTTTTACGACCCGGGATTCGCCTATACTCGAGTCCGAGATTCGCTTACACTCGGCTTAGGTCCCGAGGTTTGCCTCGTAACCTGAGGTTTGCCCCGCAGTCGTATTCATACGTGCACATTCGGGTCATCACAATCACCCCCCTCGGGGGCCCAACGTCCTCGTTGGCCACATTTTCGGTTGGGTACAGGCTCTGATACCATTTGTAACGACCCCTTATCCCAACAAGATATTGTCTGTTCTGGAGATTGGACCGCAGCCCAATATCCTCCCCTCACGGCTTTGTTTGGCGAGGACTTCTCAGTCAGTCACCCAACCTGGTACTACTCTCGCCAGAGCACTTTTAACTTCGGAGTTCTTATGGGATCCGTTGTCAAATGTGCTCCAAAACTCGTCTTACTTTGTTGGGAGGGTCTCTTTACATAAGTTTCATTTACATATACTTCCCCAAGCGATGTGGGATTGTGACTACCCTCTTTTTACGACCCGGGATTCGCCTATACTCGAGTCCGAGATTCGCTTACACTCGGCTTAGGTCCCGAGGTTTGTCCCGCAACTTGAGGTTTGCCCCGCAGTCGTATTCATACGTGCACATTCGGGTCATCACAATCACCCCCCTCGGGGGCCCAACGTCCTCGTTCTCACGGCTTTGTTTGGCGAGGACTTCTCAGTCAGTCACCCAACCTGGTACTACTCTCGCCAGAGCACTTTTAACTTCGGAGTTCTTATGGGATCCGTTGTCAAATGTGCTCCAAAACTCGTCTTACTTTGTTGGGAGGGTCTCTTTACATATGTTTCATTTTCATATACTTCCCCAAGCGATGTGGGATTGTGACTACCCTCTTTTTACGACCCGGGATTCGCCTATACTCGAGTCCGAGATTCGCCTACACTCCGCTTAGGTCCTGAGGTTTGTCCCGCAACTTGAGGTTTGCCCCGCAGTTGTATTCATACGTGCACATTCGGGTCATCACAGAACTGACCCAGACTCACAGGTCGGAATTGACCCGAACGGTTTGGTGCAATCTGGGCTGGTTCTGTCCTTGGGACCTATGTTTCAAACAATTTTGGAGTCCAAAAACCGTCTAAACCTTGGATCATCTAATAAAACTCTGCTAAACATGACCATATTGAGTATTCCCCCAACCTAAATCCTAATTTTACCCGACCTAAGCTTGAAACCCAAACCTAATTTTCCCCTAATATATTTCATTCCTTCCTTGTTTCCCAATCTACTCATCTTTTTCATCTAAAAATGCTCGAGTCAAGATATGGAGGCATAAAGGAGCGATAGGGTTCTTGGTGGCTGGGTCTCTCAATAGTGAGTCGACCTTACTCCAAGTACCACCCCTAATTCAGAGTCGTTGACAGATTTTCCTAGCCCTAATTTGCAATCGCCATCGTTGAGTTCGTTTTGTATTACGGTTCTTACTTATCTGATGGCACGAGGTTTGTCGTCGACGTCAATTATGACTTTGGAGTTGGCATTCAGAGCTCAGTTCAACATCAATCTCAGAGTTCGTTAATCTCTGAGTTCATCATCGATTTCAGAATTTTTTAATGTTTGGACCGAACCGAACTATGAAACTCGGTTATGATCGGTTCTAGTTCATAAACCTCACAGTTGTTTTTTCGTTTCCAATATTGTTTTCGGTTCTTGTAGACCACAATTCGGTAGTGGTTGGAACTAGACTGAACCGGCTATTCCTAGCCCTACTCACTTCCTCCCCTCTTTCTCTCCCTGCTCACTGGCTCGAAAAGCTGGCTCGCTGAGACCAAATATTATATGTAACCTCATGCTTTTGAACCCTTATTTATTGACAAATAAGGGTGCCCCTTTCTTTCATCTTTCTAATATGGGATGAAACAAAGGTCACCTTCACTTCCAGGGGTGGGCATAACTGACAGGAACTTGTGGGTGGAAACTGACCCACATGGTTTGGTGCGTATGAGCTAGTTCTGTCCATGGGAAGAATCGTAGACAGTTTAGATACTCCTAAACCGAAGGTAAATGTTCAGAATTTGGTTTTGGAGTCCAAAAAATGTCAGAACCATGGGAAAATCGAACCCTGGATCACCCAATAAAATTGGGATAAACCCGACCATATTGAGTATTCATCTAGCCCAAGTCCTAATTTTACCTCGCATAATCCCAAAACCCAACATTTATTTTTCCCTAATATATCTCAATTTTGTTTGAGTCGTTTTGGAGAATGAAGCCGTCAAAGTTAGCTGTTGGAAAAGTTTTGCCAAAACTTTAAATGCTCGTTGGCGTTGCATTCGCCTCTGATCTTGGCATTCGACTTGTCATTGGAAAGCTCTCGTAGAGGCGAATAATTTGGAGACAATAATCGTTCGAAACGGGGGCCGAAGCTTTGCTGAAAAGTTGAGGCTGTGGCTTTAAACGCATTTTTTGGCCTATCTAGCTGGAGCATGGGAAAATCAACGCCACCATTTGTAACGACCCGTAGACCTATCCCTTAATTTTCCGTATAAATTTTTCTTTTTATAACATTAATCAAAGTCTAAATTGTTGGAAATCGTTTTAAAAAAAACCTTGAAAACCAATCAAAGAAAACACATTAAAATAAAAGAAAATCAGTTGGCCAATTGAACCAAGGGCAAAAAGGGCAATTGCGCCCAAATTGCATGGCCGATCGATCGGCCATTTCAGGCGATTGATCGCCTTTGGCGATCGATCACCAGCTGATCGATCACCTCTTTTTGGGCGATCGATCGGCTACCTCTCTGGAATTAACCAGAGAGGCGTCTTACATATTGCCGATCGATCGCCCCCCCTTGGCGATCGATCGGCAACCTCTCTGGAATTCGTTCCAGAGAGTTACCTCAATTCTTTTCTTCCTCTTTCCCCTGTACACTTTACCACTCCCTTCACTATTCCCTTCAACTCCAACACCAAACAACATATTAAAAACTTCAACATAACTTACTCACACATCCTTCAATTCGCCTACCACTATAAATACGACTCCAAGCGGTTAAAAACGAAGTAAACTTCATGAAAACGAACTGCGTGGTTTCGTTTGAAAATTAAACATTTTCCCTACGAGATTTATAAATCACCAAACAGTTCCAGTAAATTTCGAAATCATCAAAACATTTCAATTAACAACATCAAATCCCAACTAATCCTTACAACGACCTAAATATACTATTTACACATTTTCTACCTAATGTAACCCAAAATACTTACATACGTCCCCACGGGTCAAAATACGCGTCGACTGCCCAGCGCACTCCCACGGGCCATCCTCCTTCAACTTACTCATGCGTCGGGTGGAGGAATATCATCCTCACATGTTTCAAAGTCACTTACACCATAGAGATAACCTATGAACTAAAGGGCTCAGTAAATCTACGTAAATGCAAATGCGTGCTATGCGTGCGGGGTTCATAAAATCATGCATTCCTTTTTCATTGTTTAGTTACATAACGGGAGGTGTTACCAGAGGTTGACTCACCAGATAAAGAGGGCATATCTTGCGGTTAGATAGCCCTTTCCATCTGAAGGGGGAAAACATGTTCCTCCTCTCAGGACAGCCATATCTGAACCTCACCCCGACGTGACCGGGATTACATGCATTTCATATCTTTTTATTAGTCATTTCTTTTCATGAAAACATAACGTGGGAAATTCATTTTCTATGCTTTTCGAAAATATAATGTATGAACATGAATCATGCTTAAAATAGGAAACATAGAAAATATGTAAAACCTAGTAAAACATTCTAATACGACAACCATCCTAAACTACTCATTCATCTACGCTAAACAATAACTTCATCAATATCCTCGATCAACAACACTCATCTATGGTGTAGGCCGGATCAACCAAGCAAAGCACAAAGACTTACCTCGCGTCCGTTGCAATTGAAGCTCCGTCCACGAGCGTTGTTCACCTATGAAAATTCACAACAATCGTCATTAAAACCGAGCCTATATCATCAACCTTGAAAGTTAACGGAACTCCTAGCTAGAGAAAATTTCCTAAAACTCTAATTTAACTCTTTGAGGCATTTTATCGAGCAATTCGCGCTCGTGAATTTCTAAACCTCCATTAATGGAGTTCTCCAAACTTCCAACAACCCAAAACCTTAACAACCTTAATTAATTCAACTAACTCTTACCAACGACCATAAATACGCCCATTAGAGCCATAATCACGGTAAACCTATCAATTTCAAACTTTATTTCACGTTTTTAACAAAACCCTAAATGAACCCTAACCGTTTAAACTCTAGAAATCGAAATCTATCGTCCCAAAAGCGCAAAATCTTACCTAGGGAGCAAAGACAAGGAAGAAACACGAAGGATGAATCGCTGGAAAGCGAGCTTTCGTCACCGGAGAAGAGAGTCGCGCGGGAGGGAAAGAGAAATCGCTGCGTGAGGGAGAGGAGGGAATTTTGTTGAAGTGTTGAAGAAGAAAACAAATTTTTGCCTATTTAATCTAAAATAACATGCCAAATGACCATTTTGCCCTTCCATTTGATTTCCTATTTGTTTAGTCACTTATTTCGTTATTTAACCAACGATTCGGTTTCCCCAAATTTTCTTATTTCGCCATAAATTTCAATTTATTATTAAGGCTCCATTAAAACTTTTCGTTCGTAAAACGGACTTAATTTGACATGTTTACAAAAATGTCATTATTTATTGAAATAATAAAATCACGTAAAATCGGGTGTTACACCATTGGACTCAGGAGCTTGAGATCTTTAAAACCCGACCAGGTTTGTTCCGATCCATCGTCGTTTGCCGTTAACTAGTAGGGTTCCTAGTCCTGGTTTAGGTGTCTCTTCTTGTCATCCCGCATTATGTTGGGATTTCTAATGTTGGATTGGTTGTAGGTTCCAATGATGTTTTTGTTCTGGTGCCTACTTCGTTAGCGAGTGTCGACTAGTCAGTAAGTTGTTGTTGTCATCAAGGTAAGGGTTTCTATACTTTATTATTTTGCATTGCACAGTTTTCAAAACTTATTTTGGTGGATTGACACTTATGAAAACCCTAACGGGGCTTGGTCACCAGCATGTCAGAATTTACGTGTATGTATGTATGTATGTTTTCCACGTTTAAATTTCATGTCCATGGTATTATGTTTTATATTACTGTATTTGCACGCCCGATGGGCTGTTTTGATTGGGCTAGTTGATCATTCTTGTGTTGGACTCTAGTTGTTTTGAGTTGTAGTGTCTGAGCAACCAAAATAATTAGAGTTCGACTCGATGCTTGCTTGAGGCTATTTGAGCCTTTCTAATATCAGTTTTCAGTTTTTTTGGGTTGTGTTAGTATTTGAGCAACCAAAGCAACTAGAGTCGTTGATATGCACATTCTGCTGCATGAAGGTTACTTGATTTATATATTTGCGAAAAGGGTGATAAGGCGGTGATGATGCACTCTTTGGACTCGATAGCCCCTAAACCTGGCTAAGGTATTTTACTTGATGCACTGGGTGGTGTCGTGCTGGAGTTTGCTCGCTGACTACTAGTGGACGTTTACATAGACGGTGTAGTGCTGGAGCTTTCTCATCGGCCATCATTTGATTCACGGGTTGTACCATCAGAGAGTTAGTCATAGATAGCCCGGGTGACATGGTTGGATCTTCGGATCACCGTCACTTTTTAGCTCTTACCTGACTTATGAGGCGTTGTTGGGTCTTCAGATCACCATTTTTCATGTGTCAGAGGGGTCCTTGTGTGACACTTTTTTTTTCAGTGGGACTATTTTCTAACTAAACTTATGACGATTTAGTTTATGTCTAACTATGTATGTAGCAAACATTTTTTAAATTGGCTCACCCATAACTTGTTGAGTCTGTTTTTAAAATGGTAATAAGAATTTAAGGATTTGAAATCCTTGGCTTGTGGAGCCTGTTTTGAAAACAAAGGAAAACGTTCTTGAATGTAAATCCATGCACTATATTTTTATACTGATCACGGTTTTAAAAAAAAATGATAAAACTAGTTTTCTATATGCATATGAGTATAGTATAGGGTTCCCTGCTGATTTAGTCCTTCACCCTAAAGACCTCCATCCATTTCCCAGGTTAGCATTGTGGAGGCTGATCTTGCTGATGCTCGTTGAGGAGTAGATCCCTTTCTCGTCATCCTCTTTGTTATTTTCTCGAGTGATATATTTTGTCCCGGTGAGTAATTCCTTGGTTATATAATTTTCTTATTAGAGTCTGTATAAATTATTGAGTGTTTGGTACTTAATTTTTGCACAGTATCTTACTGGATTATTTAAATCTTTATACTATCTTATTTTTATTTGATTGTCATGTGGATTCCAGCATATTTTTCGCGGGTCAAAGCTCATTTTGTTTAACGTCTTCCATTGTCAATCCTAGCCTTGGGCTGGGCGGTCAGGTTCTCTCCGAGAATCTGGTTGCTCAACCTTGTGTTTTTGTCTAGGCCTACTTCTGGTTCATGACAGAAATAAATTGGTATCAGAGCTCAAGGTTCCACTGTTCTTGGAAGTGATCACTTAAGAATTCGATAGTGAAGTGTCTTGGACTTTCGTCTGCTATGGATGAAAATTATTTTAACACCTAGTATGAAATCTTCTGAGTAAGTCAAAATGCTACTAGGAAAACTTCTTGTTGTTGTCTACATGAGGATGACATTTCTTTTTGAATCCGTTCGCTTTTAGTTTAAAGCGCTAGGATTATGTCTGAAATCGTTGTTGGGTAAGCCTTAAAGTTGCTGATCGAATCTCCTTTCTTAAATACGAGTCGATGAACTCTCCTAGGTTCATTCGTGCTTGGGCTTGTCTACTTAAACGTTGTCGATTCATCTTAGAGTACGGTCTAAGATTTCCAAATTTTGTGTGCCTTCCAAGTTCTGCCATGTCATTTGTAAAAAAATCTTAAATCAATAGGACTGATCGTTTGTAGAGTGTGTTTAGGCTCATATCATGTTCGATTCGTGGATGGAGTAGTTAGAGTAATCGTTTGAGGTGAGTTGTCTCCTTGAGTTTTTCGAGGTTAATCCTCATTGTTGGTTTGCACTCTTGTTTAGAAGAGAGATGATGATGATGGGATAACTTGTTAAGATGTCGTGTTTGACTTTAGGGATGCCATGATAGCTTCCTTGGGTTGGATCTTGCTCGGATGTCAGTCGCGTCTTGGTGGATCGATAGCCAGTATCCTTTCCCAAGTGCTTTTTTGAATTCTTGTCTAGAGCCTTGGAGTTGTTCACTCAAGTGAATTTGGGGATCTGGGGAGGTTTGATTCCTATTTGTGCCTTTCAGTTTGGCTTTGATATGTTGCCACCCGAATTTCTCCTTCATTTCTTATTGTCCTTGCCTCCGTGTCAGGTTGACTATGGTGGAGTTTTGAAGCCGCCATTGATGCTTAATACTTTATTCAGTGTTCGTGAAGCGATTTCTTCGTACATAATTTATCGTTTCGGCTTGTCTCTGTGAGTTCTCTGCAAATTTGTCATTCTATCGTTAGAGCTATTCAGTACCAGTTCCCTGTATTCCTATGAAGTGAGGTATCGTTATCCCTTGTTGCTAAAGGAAGTCCTGCTTTAGAATGGGGATGTAGTCGTCCTTGTTTTATTACTTGCGGGGTGTGTGTTGTTTCTCGGTCGAGGTGGTATGAGTGGTCAACTGAGTGGCCAGTTAGAAGCCTGACAGGAGTTGGTATCGATGGGTTGGGGGTTGCAAAGCCGTGATACAACGTTGGTGTATGCTGGATGTATGAAGTCGTTTGGTTGCACCCTCAGTGGACTTGTTGTGGGTGCCACCCAACCATGAGATTGATCTCCTGCAACGGTTTGTTTTTGGGCTCCACTTTGTTTTCAACCACATCATGCATGAGAATCTCAACGGGATTGTGGAGCTCCATAATATGCATATTGTTAGTATTGAAAGCCATAACAAATAATCAAGGCACAAAATATATAATCCAATCACAAAACAAATATTACAACGTGGCTCTCATACCAATTGTGAGATCGATATAACCTAAGAAGTAGGGGCAAGAAGTGAATTAAGTTATTAAACTTTTTTGTGATTGAAATCAATATAGTTTGCACGTGTAAAATAGATTATACTTCTAAATTATTTAGGTTATTTTAAATTCAACCACTATCACAAGCAGCTAATTAAAAAAGAGGATAAGAGAATGCAAACAAATTTACTAATGCGGTTCGACCAACCTTGCTTACGTCCGCACTTCAAGTCTTTTCTGGCGGGGAAGTGAATTTGGTTATTAAACTTTTTCGTGATTGAAATCAATATAGTTTGCACGTGTAAAATAGATTATACTTCTCAATTATTTAGTGACTTTAAACTCTATCACAAGCAGCTAATTAAAAAAGAGGATAAGAGAATGCAAACAAATTTACTAATGCGGTTCGACCAACCTTGCTTACGTCCGCACTTCAAGTCTTTTCTGGCGGGGAAGTGAATTTGGTTATTAAACTTTTTCGTGATTGAAATCAATATAGTTTGCACGTGTAAAATAGATTATACTTCTCAATTATTTAGTTGACTTTAAACTCAACTAATATCACAAGCAGCTAGTTAAAAAAGAGAATAAGAGAGTGCAAACATATTTATTAACGCGTTTCGGCCAACTTTGCCTACGTCCGCGCTTCAAGTCTTTTCTGGCGGGGAAGTGAATTTGGTTATTAAACTTTTTCGTGATTGAAATCAATATAGTTTGCACGTGTAAAATAGATTATACTTCTCAATTATTTAGTTGACTTTAAACTCAACTAATATCACAAGCAGCTAATTAAAAAAGAGGATAAGAGAATGCAAACAAATTTACTAATGCGGTTCGACCAACCTGTACAAGATTCGAAGTTTGAGCACAAATAAATAAAAACTCACTCTCTCAATGAGAAAAATTGAAGTTGATGTATTAGGAGAGATGTGAAGTAAGTGGAAGACTAGTATTCTCAAAGTCATTTATGGGTTTAGTACCATTTATGTAACAAAAATCACTCTGGTTCTATATTGATATGATTTATGGATGAGATTCGTTATGTATATTCATATTCATGATAACAATTTTCTAGATATCCTAAGGCTAAAGTTACGATATATGATATTATTTGACCTAAGTGGGAGATAGTTAGACATAACTTAATACATCAGATATGCTTACATGTATATTTTAATGCACATTAGAATTATAATTGTGTTAAGCTCGTTAAAAGTGGGTAAATACGGATTCAATATTTGGGTTTAGAGTAAATAAGACGATGTGCTTAGACCCAATGAACCTAATGTGTACATGCATACCAATGTCTCATTTACTTATTTGGTCAGGGTAGATAGCAATTACACAATTAAACGTAATTAAAGAGTTATTGTAACGACCCCTTATCCCAACAAGATATTGTCCGCTCTGGGGATTGGGTCGTAGCCTAATATCCTCCCCTCACGGCTTTGTTTGGCGAGAATTTCCCAGAAGGTCACCCAACCTGGAATTGCTCTCGCCGAAGCACTTTTAACTTCGGAGTTCTTATGGGATCCGTTGTCAATTGTGCTCCAAAACGCGTCTTACTATGTTGGGAGGGTCTCTTTGCATATGTTTCATTTCCACATACTTCCCCAAGCGATGTGGGATTGTGACGACCCTCTTTTTACGACCCGTCACCTTCCGGTTCGCCCGCGCAGACGTACCTCCATCCGGGTTCCGGTTCGTGCTGCCATCGTACCATACGTGCACATTTGGGTCATCACAATCACCCCCCTTGGGGGCCCAACGTCCTCGTTGGCCACATTTCCGGTTGAGTACAGGCTCTGATACCATTTGTAACGACCCCTTATCCCAGCAAGATATTGTCCGCTCTGGGGATTGGGTCGTAGTCCAATATCCTCCCCTCACGGCTTTGTTTGACGAGAACTTCCCAGAAGGTCACCCAACCTGGAATTGCTCTCACCGAAGCACTTTTAACTTCGGAGTTCTTATGGGATCCGTTGTCAATTGTCCTCCAAAACGCGTCTTACTATGTTGGGAGGGTCTCTTTACATATGTTTCATTTTCACATACTTCCCCAAGCGATATGGGATTGTGACGACCCTCTTTTTACGACCTGTCACCTTCCTGTTTGCCCGCGCGGACGTACCGCCATCCGGGTTCCTGTTCGTGCAGCCATCGTACCATACGTGCACATTTGGGTCATCACAGTTATGATCCAAAATTCATTGATAATTCTTGATTCTTATTAATACTTCCATCAACTTGATAGAATTTGCGTGAAGAGAATTCTTTTAGAATAGGAAGAACCGAAATACATACTCGGCTAAAATCACTAATCTCTAATGAATTTTGGTTAGTGTCCTTTCGTTTTGATAATTTGACTTGGAATAAAGTTTTGACTAATAAATAATAAAGCTTGTGCAGAACTTATATTAAGATCATTTGAAGTTACTACAAATGCTACATGAATTTATAGATAGATTTTGTGTGAATGTATAGAATCTAATTTTAAGTATTTATTATTATTATTATTAGGGAAAAAATAGAAAAAAAAAATCTTTAATTGTAGAGTTAGTAACAAAACAAAGGTTAAACTATCCTATGTCTTCAAGTCAATTCTTCCACTGTTACATCCAAGCGTAATCGGCCACATTTTAATTGCAGGTGACAGCGCGGTCAATTGCGTGAAGCCAATGTGCCCATTCTCTAGTGTATTTTGCACCCATTTTCAAGTGCAAACAACCACATTTTAATTGCGGGCGATCGGATGAATTCGAAGTCGCTCATTCTTGAGCATGTTTAACTTTTATTTTATTATCCAATATACTTTAAGATTTAGGATTTTTATTGATAATTATCCTTATTATTATTAGTCTACCTTGTTTTTTTTTTGTCTAAACTCCCATTATGTGTCACGTGTCTACCAATTTCGCCCATCTCAAGTCTAAAGATCACTAAGCATCTGTTCTTCCCTCAGAATTCTCTCCTTGATCGGCCTCAGCCATCGCCGCTCTTCTGACTTCTTCCATTTCCATCGTCTCCGGATTGAACGAGAACAAAAATCCACCTTCACAGAGAGATTTCAACATCGTTCGTGGGATTCTCACTGCAATTTTTGAAGGGCGCGACGTGAGAGCAAATCTTTGTAACCCGGAAAACGATGTGGAGGAGATTGGTCTATTCGCAGCTCAAAATCCTCGCTACTCCGTCGAGAACTTTTTCTACTTCATGGAGATTGGCTCCCAAGCACAGTCGATTCGTTGCCCAATCTCATGTCCCTGCATCACCGTGTGCTTCGCTCTCCGCTACCCATTTCAGCTCCATTTCTGGTAAGATTCTAACCCTCATTTTCTCGGAGTTATTTAGTGGATTTGTTAGTTCATATAAAACAGGCCGAGTTCGCGTTAAGATCTGGTGAATTTGCACTTATCTTAACGTTATTCGGCTGCTTGAATTTTATTGCAGCTGATACTTCTGTGAAGAGAAGGATTGAGGATATAATGCCGATTGTGACTGGGCATGAAAGGGAGGAGATAGAGGCTGAAATTGAGGTGACGTTCCCGTTTCTCTTTTTACGTTTTGAATTTTAATCATCTACACGTGTAAATTGTTCATACTGTTTCCTGTTTTATTTTGGAATCTCATTTCATTGATTTCTCTGTGCAGGGTAGGGAACTTCTTGGTATTAACTATCCTGTTGGCCCTTTTGGTACTAAGGTAAGTTTCTCTGTAAAGTCGATAATATAAACCACTGGAGACTGGATATGGTATTGGTGAGATTACTCACATTCTCTTCCATGATTTCGGATTACCTTAGTGTGGTTTTTACATAAGTAGGTTGTGATAGACTGATTTTGTTGAAACTTAGGCTTCTTTTCTCTCTACCAATTTTGTTATTTATTCATTTGTTTTATCACAATAGTCTGTGCAATACTTGAGAGTTTCATACATTGGTATTCTGGATTCTTAATATATATTTCCATGTGATCATGTTTATTTATCTATATTGATATGTTCCTTTTGCTTAATATTATTTTCTTTTATTTTTACAGGAAGAGCCTGCAGTTGTCAAATCCTACTATGACAAGAGAATAGTTGGCTGTCCTGGAGGTGAAGGTGGTGGGTACTTCTTAACATTCATTGCTATCCTTCAGTTTTTATCTGCCTTTACGCATCTATGTTGTGTCAGCGAATATAATTTTAAAAGAGTTCTTTTTGAACAGTTTGAATTATGTTTGATTTGCAGAGGATGAGCATGATGTTGTATGGTTTTGGCTGGAGAAAGGCAAATCACATGAATGTCCTGTGTGCTCACAGCACTTTGTGGTGAGTAGAGAATTAGTTTGTGGAATCTCGATGGTGTTATGTCCTCATATGATCGTTCTATACCTCATATTAACGCAGTTGCCTTTTTTATGCAATCATAGTATGGTCAGAACTGAATGTCAGTCATTTACATGCAGGAGTTCTGTCTCCAAGGGGCCTTATAATCTAGATCTATCAGTGCTTGTATGCAATTGGTTTTAGCCATTATACACTGAAATTCAACTGAACGTGGAAATTCAATAGTATTGAAGTTGTATCACTTCTTAGGTTCCAAAAAGTGTAGTTTACATAATGCTTTGGGCTCTTTAGCCTTAATGTCTCTAGTCCAAATCATAAAGCTGACATTTCGATTTCAAATCTCCGATCTGGAAAATCTGTCTATGCTATAAGTATAGATGACATGACCGAACATAATAGCTAACTCTATTATCTAGTTGCATTAAGCTGCTGTTGCCTAATCATCAGGGAAATCGTTTAGAAATTTTGTTGGGGTCATTGGTAAAGATGACAAATCCAACTTACTGACCAGGTCTGGTCAGATAGTTGCATTAAGCTGTTGTTGCCTAATGATTAAAGAATATGGGCACAAATGAAGACGATGGAAGCTTGTGTTTGGCTATACCATATTACTGTAAAAAGTTGCAATTTGTTATTAATTTATCAGAATTTCACTAATTTCCTGTCTGTCTTTCTCAGCTTGAAGTGGTAGGTCCTGGAGGATCGCCAGACGGGCATGGAGACGAGAATCACCACCATTGATCGGAAATTAGTGAGCGCTTATCCGTGCTGGAATAAAAAACTAGGAGTGATGTAGACACCATTTCTAGTCATATCAATGCAGCTTTCGAAGTTCCAAAGCTGTGTTTTGTTTGTTTTCTGTTGGTTCTGAGAGTTTTGAGGTTGCTTCTGCAACTATGAGCATCTTCTCTGGATTATTCGAACACATTTGCCATCCTCTTGAAGGCCGCATCTCGTTAGCATTTCCATTTTCTTCTATGCATGTCGGAATAATCAAAGGCTCCATTCTTTTTTGTTGTTTCAGGGCAATCGTTGGCAATTTTTATGCTGATTGATTTTCTTTTGAAGAACAGGAGTTACCAAAAAACTGAAATTTTTACTCCCTGAAAATTGAACTGTTAATGCTAGTGTGGCAACCAAATTTCAAGTGAGAATGACGCGGTTACAAATGATAACATACAGTCTAATGATTTAATTTTTCTGGAGTTGCCAACTACGAGACCTGTTGGGTCTGGTTTATAGCCGAACCAAACCAAACCAAATCGTGAGCTCATCATGTTTCTTAGCTTTTGGAATCAGAATTGCAAATATTAAGAGCCAAATTAGTTGGTTTTGGTTTGGTTCGGTTACAAAATAAAAATTACTTTGCCAACTTATATAAATTTATAATTTTGGACAACTTATATCAAGTTCAGAGTTTGAGCCGGTTCAAATCAGTTTTGGGTCGAATTTTGTTATCCACTGTTCTGTGTGATTCAACAATTTTTCGCATTCAAAACTGCCAACAAATTGTGGAACGATTCACAAACAAAATAAGAACTGAATTAAACTTCGAGCAGAACCGCGGTTCTGGTTCAAATGCACGCCCCTATTGGTATCAAAGTAAGATTTTGTTGAAGTCAATTCTTGACTGCATTCAATAGACTCTTGACAACTACAATCAAGAGGTCGACTCCTACTCAATTGCTAACCACGTGCATTTTCTTGATTATAAAACTTCCATATTTACATAAAACACCAAATAAACTGAATTATGTGAAGGGATTCAACTATAACAAACAAAATTATATGTTTACATAAATTTCATTTTTTCACTAATATAATGTGCAGCCAAAGAGAGAAAACTCATTTGATTAGATGACGTCCACGTGTCAGACCTTATGATAATGTTCAAAAAACACTTTTCAATTTCAATTTTTGAATTTTAAACTTTTCATAGCGTCTCTTGACTTTATACAATGGAATCCCTCTGATACTGAGAACTAATTCCTCTATGAATTGTACCAGTTAAATCCCATTTTTCAATAAAAGTAAATGAAATTCTAATCATATAATCAACTAATTTTCTCTTAATCATGTGTAAAAGTCGATAAATTATTTTTCTTATCATTAGTTAGTTGTGAATATTGTTTAATATCAACATTATGCCTACGTGAACATATTAATCTAAGTCTTTTTTTAAGATGTTTAGTTAATTTCCTAGTAAATAAAGTGTTACAGTATATACATTTTGTTTTTTTCTTCTTCTTTCTATTTGGTAATGTAACATCTATTCTTTCAAAATCTTTTCACGCTTCTAATTCATAATGTATATTACTAGATGAGAAATGCATAGAAAAATTTGATGGAGATTCAAAAGATTCTATAACATTAGCATTAATATTATAATTGATTAATGAACATATGATTGTAAAATAGGAAAAAATGGACAATTAGCTAGAGCAGTAGGTGCTACAGCGAAACTGATTGTAAAATAGGAGAAATCTGCCACATTCGAATTATCTTATGGGGAGATCTTTTTGATATCCAAAAATTGCTAAGCAACAGTTAGACAAGTGGGGAATGCTGAGGTGAACCAAAAAAGTATGAGTAGAGGTTGATCTAAATGTTAGCTAGGTAAACGTCTTGTTATAAGAGGAGGAGTTATGGCCCTCCCCCATTCATAGTTTTAATTAAGGGCTTTAGCTGAAGAGACAAGGACCTTGTGGTAGTTTGCTTCATTAGATGAAGGCGAAACTCTTCATTGAGCCCACCTCTATTTTTTATTGTAGAAGAAATAATACTCCTCTTGCATCTTCTTCTACCAGGGATACTCTCTCGCAAGGAAGAGAAAGTGCAGAAGATGGAGACGAAGACATATAATGTAAAAATTGGTATTTTTAAGCTAATTAAATTTAACGTATTAATTTTTTGCATTAAAAATGGTTAACGTGTCATTGTTGTGTCTTGGTTGACTTATTTTGTCGTGTTGTAATCATGTTGGACTTTTCAGTCAATAAGTCAAAATTGATAATTCGAGAAATTATTGTGTGTTTAAATTTGAGGAAATTAATGTTGAGTAATTTGGAATTTACTTGGACTAAGAATTGGATACCGTTTGGATTTTTTGTAAAATATAATTTACAGATTTTATTTAATATATAAAATATATTAATTTATAGAGTAAAAACTATTATGAACCTCAAAGTATCGATTTGTTTTAAAAAAGTTCTTAAAGCATTAACCTTAACAAAACAAACACCAAACTATCATATTTAAACCCCGGCGGACGCCCGATAGCCCCTGCTCCGCATTTTACAAATAGAACGGGGGACCGTTCTCCAAGCGCAGCCCCTCGTTTTCTACGGCGGTCGATGCGGGGGAGTAGAACCACCTGCGCATGTTGCAAAACACGGGGGGATTTTTATTTTAGCTCCCCCCCGTCCTACACATGCAACGCACGTGTGCGAGGGGTTCTACACCTCCACGTCGACCCCGTAGAGAACGGGTGTGATGACCTGAATATGCACGTATGGGTACGATGGCTACATGAACCGGAACCCAGATGGCGGTACGTCCGCGCGGGCGAACCGGAAGGTGACAGGTCGTAAAAAAGGGGGTCGTCACAATCCCACATCGTTTGGGGAAGTATGTGGAAATGAAACATATATAAAGAGACCCTTCCAACATAGCAAGACGCATTTTGGAGCACAATTGACAACGGATCCCATAAGAACTCCGAAGTTAAAAGTGCTTCGGTGAGAGCAATTTCAGATTGGGTGACCTTCCGAGAAGTTCTCGCCAAACAAAGCCGTGAGGGGAGGATATTGGGCTGCGGCCCAATCCCTAGAGCGGACAATATCTTACTGGGAATAGGGATCGTTACAAATGGTATCAGAGCCTGTACCCAACCGGAAATGTGGCCAACGAGGACGTTGGGCCTCCGAGGGGGGGTGATTGTGATGACCCGAATATGCACGTATGGGTACGATGGCTGCACGAACCGGAACCCAGATGGCGGTACATCCGCGCGGGCGAATCGGAAGGTGATAGGTCGTAAAAAAGGGGGTCGTCACAATCCCACATTGCTTGGGGAAGTATGTGGAAATGAAACATATGTAAAGAGACCCTTCCAACATAGCAAGATGCGTTTTGGAGCACAATTGACAACGGATCCCATAAGAACTCCAAAGTTAAAAGTGCTTCAGCGAGAGCAATTCCAGGTTGGGTGACCTTCCGGGAAGTTCTTGCCAAACAAAGCCGTGAGGGGAGGATATTGGGCTGCGACCCAATCTCCAGAGCGGATAATATCTTGTTGGGAATAGAGGTCGTTACAACGGGGGGCCGTTATATTTAGCTCAACCCCTGTGTAACACGTGCAACGCACGTGTTATAGATAGATTTTAAAACTGGGGGCCTTGTCCAGAGCACGGCCCCCGCGTCTTATTGATCACAGGCGGAGCACGTGGGGCTGAACTCCTTGGTTATTTAAGGACATCAGCCCTTCACTCTCACTCCATACCTTTCTAAAACTCTAAAACCTCGCAAATATTTTCTTACTCTGGCAAATTTTCTCTGTATTAGTGATGACGATGAATTCTAATTCAAGTCGATCGGTTGATTTAGACGAGATAACAACTTGTGATGCCGATATGAATTGGTATTCATACGACACACCAACATATGGTGATCTTCGAGCATTCAATCACTTGGATGGAAATGAAGAAATAAATGTGCATTCAACTTCCAGACTCTAGACGATGAGCTTCGAACACCGGTCGGTTTGGGGGATGATGAAGTGGAAAACATACTAGTAAGAGAAAAAATCTAAATAATTTTTTTTTGGAAAAAATATAGTTATTAAAAAGAAATTAGAGCGGAAATATTCAAATATTCTTTAAAAAATGGTTATGGGATCAAATTCACCAAAAGTGAAAATCGACGGCTGACGGCTGAGTGTGAAGGCGGGTGTGAATGGCGACTGCATGCTTCTAAGATGCAAGACAAACATACATTTCAAATAAAGAGTTTGATCGATTCTCACAACTTTTTGAGGAAAATTGAGAATCAACACGCTAGAGCAAAATGGGTGGCAAATCATTATCTTGATTGTCAACATTACACCCAGTCTTTCCAGAAGAGCAAGAAGCGTAGCTCGAACACTAACAAAGGCAAGGGCGACGAACAGTACAAGCTAATCTAGTCGTAGGCAGCAGAAATATTTAGATCAAATTCTAGTAGCACATTACAAATACATACTTACGAGTTGGGTTTGATTAATTGGTATGCCAAAGAATGTATATGTGCATAGTTACTTGCAAAATAGGTTTGCTGCAGTACGATCGCCCTATTATCTGTTTGAATGGTTGTCATCTAAAAGGCTCGTGCACCGACCAATTACTCGCAACTGTTAGTATTGATGGTAACGATGAAATATATCTTGTTGCTATTGATAACGTCAAAAAAGAGTGCACGGACACATGGACGTGGTTTTTGCAACATTTGAAGTGAGACCTAAACACTGGATCGGGCGACGGATGGATAGTTATTTCGGATTCACAAAAGATATAATGCATTTCTAGCACTGCTTATATTTAGTGGTGTAATTGTACTGTGCAAGGAAGTTCCGTATAGGAGATTGGATTTTAAGTGGGACCTTTTGTGACCCCTTCAGCCTTTCCTGGAAACTTACTTGGAAAAGTAATTCTGTTTAGAATATTGTTCAGTACAGTATTTTCTGAGAATTATCTAATCAGTACTCTCCACGTTATATTGTTTTATGTTGACTTTGTTTTTCTTTTAAATATTAGGGTTTGCTGAAGGTTGTGGTAGTTCAATTAGAACATGCCGAACACTGCTACTGCCTCCGGCATATGTACGCCAATTTCAAAAACCTATTTCGGGGCAGAGCGTACAGAGTGCGATGTGGAATGAAGTCAGGGCAACCACAAGTTATCATTTTGAGATAGAAATGAGGAAACTTCATCAGCTTAACCCGGATGCCCACTCATGGCTTTGAGAAGAAGAGCCTAGATATTGGGCCAGTCATACATTTTCTTCGATCCCCATGTGCAAAATGAACTTGAATAATTTGTGTGAGTCATTCAATGCAGTTCTATTGCCGGCCAGGGACAAACTGATCATGTTCGAGATGATCCAAAAGTGCTTGATGACTCGTATTGTAAAAAAAAAAATGAGAAGTTGACCCAATCAACAGACCTTTTGTGTCCCTAAATAAGCAAAAAGTTTGCAAAGCTAGAAAATGCAGCTCGAAATTGGAGTGCTGCATTTGCGGGAGCAGCATGATTTGAGGTCAGCAATGGCAATGAACAATACATTGTCGACATGAATACGTGTTTATGCAACTATACCAATTGGGAGCTTACTGGAATCTCGTGTGTCCATTCTATTCCAAGCATGCATTTCTTGAGAGTAGCATCGAAGAATTACGCGAATTAATACTATCACTGGGCAACTTACCTGCAGATGTATTCATACTTTATTCAACCCGTGAGCGGCCACCAAATGTGGCTGCACATACCAAATTTGAAGAAACTCATCCCGCCCAGAAGATATGGCCAACTTGGTAGGTCGATGAAGACAAGAGTGCGAGATTTCGAGAAGCCCTCGAGTTTGACAATTAGTAAAAAGAACTCAAAGATGTCGTGTGATATATGTCGGCAGAAGGGGCATAATAGTCGCACTTGTCCTCACCGAGGATCCACTTCAAGAGCTGCTTCACAAGACACGTTTATGGGTTTTAACACATTTGACGAGACGTAGGTACAGTCCAACACATTTCGTGTAACGACTCCTTTTTCCCAGCAAGATATTGTCCGCTCTGGGGATTGGGCCGCAGCCCAATATCCTCCCCTCACGGCTTTGTTTGGCGAGAACTTCCCGGAAGGTCACCCAACCTGGGATTGCTCTCGCCGAAGCACTTTTAACTTCGGAGTTCTTATGAGATCCGTTGCCAATCGTGCTCCAAAACGCGTCTTACTATGTTGGGAGGGTCTCTTTACATATGTTTCATTTCCACATACTTCCCCAAGCGATGCGGGATTGTGACGACCCCCTTTTTACTACCTGTCACCTTCCGGCTCGCCCGCGCGGACGTACCGCCATCCGGGTTCCGGTTCGTGCAGCCATCGTACCATACTTACACATCCGGGTCATCACAATCACCCCCCCTCGGGCCCAACTCCTCGTGGCCACATTCCGTGGTACAAGCTTTGATACCATTTGTAACGACCATTTTTCCAGCAGATATTGTCCTCTCTGGGATTGGCGCACCCATATCCTCCCCTCACGGCTTGTTTGGCGAGAACTTCCGAAGGTCACCCCACTGGATGCTCTCGCCGAAGCACTTCTTATCCCCCTGAAGGAGTTTTTGCCTCCTCCCCAACTCGAACTGCTTAAGACCTCGGGCTAGTACTGGGTTCTACATGCTTTACAATACTGGCAGCGCTTTTGTAGGCCGTGAAATCTGGCCCACAGGCCCACCGACACTGCCACGTTGTTTCCCTCATGCCGTCCCACGTGTACTCACGGTCTTCTCCCCCCTGAAGGGAGTTTTTGCCTCCCTCCCCACTCGAACCCAAGACCTCAGGGACTAGTACTTGGGCTACAAGTGAGGAGAACCACTTGAGCTTTTTGTAACGACTCGCCAGGCTCCCCCGACAGGCCGTGCAGTTCGACCCACAGGCCCACCGACACTGCCACGTTGTTTCCCTCATGCCGTCCCACGTGTACTCACGGTCTTCTCCCCCCCTGAAGGGAGTTTTTGCCTCCCTCCCCACTCGAACCCAAGACCTCAGGGACTAGTACTTGGGCTACAAGTGAGGAGAACCACTTGAGCTTTTTGTAACGACCCGCCAGGCTCCCCCGATAGGCCGTGAAATCTGGCCCACAGGCCCACCGACACTGCCATTTGGTTTCCCTCATGCCGTCCCACGTGTACTCACGGTCTTCTCCCCCCAGATAGGCCGTGAAATCTGGCCCACAGGCCCACCGACACTGCCATTTGGTTTCCCTCAGGCCGTCCCACGTGTACTCACGGTCTTCTCCCCCCTGAAGGGAGTTTTGGCCTCCCTTCTCACTCGAACCCAAGATCTCAAGGACTAGTACTTGGGCTACAAGTGAGTACACGTGGGACGGCCTTAAGGAAACCACGTAGCAGTGGGCCCATCGGCAGGCACTGCACGGCTGGGCCCATCAGGGGGTTCAGTCGTTACAAAAAAGTGCCTTTTTTGTAACGACCCAACCCCCCGATAGGCCGAGCCGTGCAGTGCCCGCCGATGGGCCCACTACCACGTGGTTTTTCGAAGGCCGTCCCACGTGTACTCACGGTCTTCTCCCCCCCTGAAGGGAGTTTTTGCCTCCCTCCTCACTCGAATCCAAGACAACAGAGACTAGTACTTGGGCTACAAGTGAGGAGTACCACTTGAGATACTGATCGTGAGTACACGTGGGACGGCCTTCGGGAAACCACATGGCAGTGGGCCTATCGACGGGCACTGCATGGCTCGACCCATCGGGGGGTTGGGTTGTTACATATAGTTTTCATTCTGTGGAGGAATCTGCGACGCACGGCCGAGACATAAATTATTTACTGTTGTAATTACGGTCATGTATCAATTTTTTCAATTTTATTAAAATAACCTAAAATTAAAAAAAAAAATCTTCTTCAAGTCAAAACTTGAAAGATCAACTTGATAGTTTTGGTTCTAAATACAAGTTTGGTTACGGGTCAAGCTCTTTGTTTGATAACTTTAGTTCTGTTGGCAATATTTGATTGGGGTTAAGTTCCTTATACTTGATTTCAAAAGCGTTCTTGAGTTTCTATTTCGCGTTGTTGAAAGGTTTCGGGTTTTATATACCCATGGTTTTCATCATTTGGTATTAGAGCTTTGGCTCCTAGATTCAAGTGTCTATTTTTATTGTTTTTTTCTTCTTTTTCTAGAGTTTCTTCCTTTGAAAATTCAAAAAAAAAAAAAATATACAAATTTGAAGAAAAAAAATCCAAAAATTCAAAAAGAAAATCAGAAATTCCAAACAAAAAAAAGAATCGTTGAATCAACGATTCTTTGCTTATCAAGTTTTCTTCTTAAAAAAAAATCTCAATATTTCGAGTATCAATATCTCGAGTATCAATTTATTCTTCTTCATTATAAGCATCAATATTTGCTTTTGGGTGTGGTTATTCAAATTTTTTTCTTTGATTGTCTCAATTATTTCAAGTTATTGATTCTACCTTCTCGGAGACTTCAAAGGTCTTGATTAATTGTATTTGCTCTCACAATATTCGAGCATTAATTCATTATTATGTGAGATATCAAAGTTTTTTTTCCTTTCGTGAAAAATTTTATTTCGTAAAAAGTTTCATTTCTTGAAAAAAGTTTCATTTCTTGAAAAGTTTCATTTCTTGAAAAGTTTCATTTCGTGAAAAGTTTCATTTCGTAAAAAGTTCCCTTTCTTGAAAAGTTTCATTTCTTGAAGTCTTACATCATATTCTAAATTGTTTGATTCTAACCGATTTTGGAAATTAGAATTTTGAGTTAAGAAGTTTGATCGTGGTTGGTTTTGCTTGTTGAATTTTTCTCTTGATTAGGTTTTTACATAAAGAGCTTAAAGAGAAAATTGAGAGGTAAAAGACAAGAGGGTGAGACTATCATATAAAAGCCATTATTTGAGGAAAACACGAGTGGATAAACATATAATCGAGTGTAAACACGTGAGGGAGTAAGTGAGTTCCGTTTACTTACATTTTTTTTTTGTTCACTAATAATTTTTATTTTTCTTTCTTGAAATTATGAGTAGTGAAGAAAGACGTACTAACTTTGATCCGAGGATGTACATGAAGACTATTCAAGATAAAATTAAAAAATTTAGAGATGAGGTATGAAAGAATAAAGTCACATTCTATTAGCCATGCACAAAGAGGCAAATCACCAATGGAGCATTACTATAAGAAATCCGATTACGAGGATGAAAATTACAAAAGAGAGAGATATGCGAGAACAAACTTTGAGAATAGAAATCTAAGCAACATCAAAACGATCATCCCTCATTTTCAAGATAAAAGTGATCCCGAACTTTATATAGAATGGGAAAGAAAAGTTGAACAGTTGTTTGAATGTCATAACTACACTGAGGAGAAAAAGATGAAATTAGTATCGATGGAATTCACAGATTATTCTAGCATATGGTGGGATCAATTAGTGAAAACACGAAAAATGTATGGAGAACAACCCATATGAACATGGGATGATATAAAGGTACAAATGCGCAAACAATTTATTCCTAACCACTATTATCGAGGTGCATGTAGGAAACTACAAGGTTTGACTCAAGGAATCAAAAGTGTGGAGAAATATTACAAAGAGTTAGAAGTAGCCATGGTAAGGGCTATAGTGGACGAGGATGATGAAGCGACAATGACGTGATTCATTGGAGGTTTAAATAGAGAAATCGCTGACATTGTGGATTTGCATCATTATGTGGATTTAGAAGAATTGTTGCATAAGTTCATCAAAGTTAAGAGGCAATTGAAATCGAGGAACTCTAAGATCGGATCAACCCCAAACTCTTCATGGAAATCTAATTGGAGGAGTGATAAACTTATTTCAAAACCGAAATAGGAGTTCAAAGGGAAAACCAAAACATCAAATACCACCCCCATAAAAGATAAAACCGAGACTTCCACTTCTATGAAGTCTCGAGAGATTAAATGTTTTAGATGTCAAGATTTTGAGCATATTGCTGCTAATTTTCAGAATAAAAGAGTTAAGATTATTCTGGATAATGGAGATATAGCAAGTGTAAGTTCAAGTGATGATGAAATGTCACCATTAAAAAATTGTAGCGACGTGGATATAGAGGAACCCGTGAGAGGAGAGTTATTGATCACTAGACGTACACTCAACGTTCAAGCCAATGAGGATGGAGATAAAGTGCAAAGAGAAAACATATTTCACACTAGATACCACGTGAGTAACAAGGTATGTAGTTTAATAATTGATAGTGGGAGTTGAACCAACGTTGCTAGTACTTTATTAGTAGAAAAATTGAGCTTGGAAACCGTTTAGCATCCTAAGCCATACAAGCTACAATGGTTGAGTGATTGTGGAGAAGTGAAAGTTATTTTTTAACTCGGAGATTGAGTTTGGATTCACTAAAGGAAAGAAAGATTTGCCAACAAAAGAAAGAATAAGTTACAATCTCAAGGAGATGGTCCATTCCAAGTGTTGGAACGTATCAATGACTATGCTTAAAATATTGATTTACCTAGTGAATATGGTAATGTAAGTGTTACTTTTAATGTTACTGACTTTTCTTTATATGATGCAGGGGATTCGAGGATGAATCTTTTCGAGGAGAGAGGGAATGATGTTAATCAAGGTGAAACAAACTTCAAACTCAAAGTTAAAGATCCATGTCAAGATATTGGCTGAATGACAAGATCAAGAATCAAGAAAATGCATGAAGTCTTAAATGGATTGATTCTAGAAATCAAAGAGAAATATTCTTTTCAACACGAACTGAAATTAATAAATTTGTTAAGTATTGAAGAGGATACTTAGGAGAAAAAGAAGGCCGAAGATACTTGAAATGTGACGGCCTGAAAATCAGAACCCGATCGGAGTCCGAGATCCCAGCCGTCACTCCGGGACAGAAAACGGATAACGGTGACTATAATTTTTTTTTTTTCTAAACAGACGGCGTTACTGGAACAAAAGGACAGAAAAACGTTTACCAAATGCACTGGACAACTTATGAAAAACCAACTGAGCTTTTAGAACTTCACAGAAGAACAGAAATAAAATGACAGAAGACGTGTACTATCAATGCAAAACCCTAAACATAAAATTTTACAGAAAGGGAGGAACTACGGTGATTAACAAAATTTCAGATTCTCAGAGAAAGAGAAACGGGAACTAACTAAGAGCTGAGATTACAGGAATGAGTGACTAAAATGAAGAAACGGAATTAAGCAAGAAAAACAGAAGGAACAGGAATAAACTGAGGCAAACAGAAGAAATTTAAACATAAACAGGATGAGCTTTTTAAAGTAAACTCTTGAACTTTTGAGAGGAGGGAAAGAGCATTCCCTGTATTCGAATATAAAGCGGGAAAACACTGTAAACATATATACAATCGGAAGGAAGAACAAATAATAGAAGAAGATTGAGGCAGAAAACAGAATGTGAAGTTGGAAGACTTAAGTAAAAGACTGGCGGAAGACTTAGTTTAAAACTGGGCGAAAGACTTGAATGACGTCAGGCGGAAGATGCATTTGCAAAGACAGAAGTAGGGATGACGTCAGCCGGAAGATGCGTTTTAAAACAGGCGGAATGAAACTACTCACCGGTGGATTGTATAAGACAAAATAGATGATGTCATCGGAAGATGTGATGACGTCATCGGCAGATATAGGCAGTAAGCGTAATCGGAATATGTGATGATGTCATCAGAAGATGTGATGATGTCATCAGCAGATAAAGGCAGTAAACATAATCGGAATATGTGATGATGTCATTGGAAGATGTGATGACGTCATCGACAGATATAGGCAGTAAACGTAATCGGAAGATGCAGTTTTAAAAGGGGCAGAATTTGACAACTTTTGACAGGAAAACATATAGACAGAGAGCTTAAAGAACAGAAAACATGAAAGTCTCAGATTCTCAAACCAATTCAAAACATGGTTCTCGAGCACAATAGAAGGCATACAGGTTTCAGACCTTCATTTATAAATGACAGATTTCAAGAAAACAAACTGCATGGATAGCTCTAAAATTCAAAACCATCCATGCAAGACCTGAAAAGGGAGAACTCAAGCAGTTCCAGAATGTTTTCAAGACATTTCACAGGAAACAACTAACAACTGTCAACAGAGATTTAAAACTCGATCATCAGAACTTATACATTGTATATATGTCCAACAGAATTTCCTACAGAGTTTTTAAAACAAAACACAGGACCTCAACAGAGTTTTAAAACAAACATACCCGAATTTCAGAAGAGTTTACAGATATGAACATTACTTAAAAGACTAAGACTTAAACCTCGGGACAGAAAATTGTGTCTGACTGCAGCAACCACCCTCGAGAGCTCGAGCCACCAGCCACCTATTCATCAGATTGAGGCACAAAGTCCTCATGTTCGGGTTCAGTACCTACATCTGAGTCTAAAACTCAGTAAGAACATAATACAGATGCAATGATGTAAAATGCTATGCATGCGGTTTTTAGAATACAGTGACAGAACAGAACATTACGTTTCAGTGGCAGAGGGGTATAAGTGGGGCTTATAGGGGAACTGGCGAACAGTAGGTGCACTATAGGCACAAACAGTAATACAGAACAGAACAGAAACAGATCTGGGGGCCAATCCCCGTCCCGCACTTAACCAATACATTTCAGTCAGATTTTATCTTGTTTAGTTTCAAACAGTGTACAGAAAACATTTGTATGTCTTTCAGAGAAAACGTGTATGCATGAACGGTGCCTGAACTTAAACAGGCAGGCAGCAGAAATAAGACAAAAGAAAGTAAATAAAAGTCAGACATTTTAGAACATAACTCTAACTCTTCTACCCAAAACAACCCGACAGAACAGAAAACCTAGTACCTCCGTGATGTAGGGCCTTAGGGGCCGACCTACAGATATGAACTTACCTGTTTGCTGCAATGTAGAATGCTCGAATGTCCCTGGAACGCTCGGATCTGTTGCTGCAATGTAGAGAATCTAAACAAGTTGCAAATGCTAACAAATAACTTGGAAGATTATGCAGTAAACTCCATTCAGACTTGTAGAAAACAACGAATGTGTTTCCATACAAAAATCGAGAGTTTTCTCCCAACTATCTTAACCTAAAACTTCAGCATAACCCATAGTTTTTGCTTGTCCAAATGTGTTAGCATTAGAAGATATTTACCTTAGCGGAGGAGCAGAAAGGAATCTGAGAAGATCAAAGTAACTTCGATGGTTGTTTGTCGACAGGAAGAGAAAATGCAGAGAGGAGAAAGGAGAGAGAGCAGAGAAGAGAAGTGAAGAGGGTTTCACGAAGGGGGAAGAACTTAACTTCTTCAACAAGCTGCCACATGTCACTCAACCATTGGTTTTCTCCCACCAACCTTAATTTCTCTCCAATTTACCCTTCCATGCATTTTAACTTAGTGTAATGCTTAGTTAAACATTAGTTTGGTTTTCCAACAAAACACATATTGCATTTATATTAAATTAATCCCGAGAAATGGTTCGGAAAATAATTACATACAAAAAGGCCGGGTGTTACATGAAAACTACCTAAAGATTTAGTGGCAAGAGAGATAGAAGCACAACAACAAAACATGCACATGCAAAATCCATGCAGAATTTCATTTTCTCTATTAAATTTGGCAAGCACTTATTTCCTAATTCTTGAAGAAAGGTGGACTATGAATTTAGGAAGTAGAGCCACGAAATTCATCAATCAAATTGGTCAAAGTTTCCTTTTATCATGTAGTCAAAGTTTATTTTTATTAATTTGTTAAGTTTCCTAATCTTTAGATATTTCTTAATCTTTACGTGTTTCCTAATTACTTTCTTATTACATTAGAATATTTCGTAGCCTATTTAAAAGCATAAACCTTGTAGCTTTATAGAAGCAATATACACTTTTTGTGAGTTACATCGCCCTCAGCAAACTCTAAGTCTCTTCTTCTATGGTCCGCATAACTCTTCTGTCGACTCTGAGCAATCTTTATTCGTTGTTTGATAGCAGCTATCATCTCGGACATCTGCTGTAATATCTCAGGGCCGATAAGCTTGGTTTCTTCGACCTCATCCCAACACAATGGGGATCTACACTTCCTGCCATAAAGAGCTTCATAAGGAGCCATGCCAATTGTAGCCTGATAGCTATTGTTGTAGGCAAACTCCACGAGTGGCAAATATCTACTCCAAGGAGCATGAAATTCTAGCACGCACGACCTTAGCATATCCTCCATTATTTGGATTGTTCTCTCAGATTGTCCGTCAGTCTGTGGATGAAATGCCGTGCTGAAATTCAACTTTGTACCCAAAGAGCTCTGCAAACTTTTCCAAAACCTGGAAGTGAATCTGGGATCACGGTCTGAGACGATCGACACAGGAACACCATGCATTTTAATAATCTCGCTAATATACAGCTCTGTATACTGATCCATGGAGTACGTCGTCTTCACAGGTAGAAAGTGGGCCGACTTCGTCAATCTGTCCACTATGACCCAAATGCTATTATGGCCCTTAGCTGTTCTTGGTAGGCAAACAACAAAATCCATCGTTATATTCTCCCATTTCCATTTGGGGATCGGGAGAGGTTGAAGCGTTCCACTCGGTCGTTGATGTTCAGCTTTGACCTGTTGACATATCATACAAGACTCCACATACTTGGCCACTTCATTCTTCATATTCGGCCACCAGAAGTGAAGTTTCAAGTCTTGATACATCTTCGTGCTTCCAGGATATACAGAGAAAGAAGATGAATGGGCTTCTGACAAGATGTGCTTCCGTAGCTCTTCGTCTTTCGGAACATACCATCTGTTTTTGAACTTCAGAATTCCATCTCCCGAATAACTGAAATCGGAAGAAGCCATTGGTACCTTGCCCACCATATCAGCCATCTTCTTTGAATTGATCTTTTGGGCTTCCTTAATTCGGTCCAGGACGGAGGGCCGTAGTGTTAAGTCTGCTAGTATGGCCGATAGCCCAGAAACTATCTCCATATCGATTTTCTGTATCTCCGTCCTCAAAGGCATAGATACGGCCGACATTACTGGTGGCATAGTAGCTGGCATCCTGCTTAGCGCATCGGCCACCACATTAGCTTTACCCGGGTGGTATTCAATCTCAACGTCGTAGTCTTTCACAAATTCTAACCACCGTCTTTGTCTCATGTTTTGCTCTTTCTGGGTAAAGATGTACTTCAGGCTCTTGTGATCAGAAAACACCTCACAGGATTGTCCGTACAAGTGGTGTCTCCATACTTTCAGCGCAAACACAACTGCCGCTAACTCAAGGTCATGAGTAGGGTAGTTTTGCTCATGGTTTTTCAATTGTCGGGATGCGTATGCCACTACTTTCCCTTCTTGCATTAATACACATCACAAACCAATCTTGGATGCATCACAGTATACGCTGAATTTGCCGTCTTCAACTGGCAATACTAACAGAGGAGTAGTGGTCAACTTTTGCTTAAGTGTCTGAAAACTCATCTCGCAAGCTTCAGACCACCTGAATTTGATGTCCTTCTTTGTTAAGCTGGTCATAGGTTTTGCTATCACGGAAAAGTCTTTAATGAATTTCCTGTAATAACTAGCTAGTCCGATAAAGCTCCGTACTTCACTGGCATTCCTCGGTTTTGGCCAATCTTTCACGGCCTGAATCTTGGCCAGATCTACCGATACCCCTTCTGCAGACACAACGTGGCCTAGGAATCTAATCCTACTTAACCAGAATTCACACTTTGATAGCTTGGCGTACAATTGGTGTTGTTTCAGAGTTGTTAGCACAATTGACAAGTGCTCCTCATGCTCAGCTTCACTCCTGGAATAAACCAGGATGTCATCGATAAAAACGATCACAAATTTATCCAGGAAGTCCTGGAATATCCTGTTCATCAAGTCCATAAATGCTGCCGGGGCATTAGTCAACCCAAACGACATCACTAAGAACTCATAGTGCCCATATCGGGTCCTGAAAGCAGTCTTTGGAATATCATCAGCCCTGACCTTCAATTGGTAATAACCGGAGCGCAAATCGATCTTAGAGAATACCCGAGCCCCTTGTAGTTGGTCAAATAAATCATCGATTCTCGACAACGGGTACTTATTCTTGATCGTTAACTTGTTCAGCTCACGGTATTCAATACACATCCGTAGGGACCCATCCTTCTTCTTAACAAACAAGACGGGAGCACCCCACAGAGAAAAACTAGGGCGCACAAAACCCTTATCCGCCAATTCCTTTAGCTGAGCCTTCAACTCCCTCAGCTCAATCGGTGCCATACTGTACGGATTCTTCGATACTGGTTCAGCACCAGGATACACATCAATCTCGAACTCGATCTCACGATCAGGTGGCAATCCCGGTAAGTCATCTAGAAAGACCTCTGAGAAGTCTCGAACTACCAGAATATTTTGAAGTTCCATCTCACCTTGTCTTTGAACATCTACTACGTAGGCAAGGAATCCGACACATCCTGACCTCATCAGCTGTTGAGCTTTCAAGGTGGATATAACAGGCATACTATGTTTCTTTGGTATTGCCTGATAAGAGAACTCTACTTCGTTCGGGCGCTTAAAAGTCACGAGCCCAGACCTACAGTCGATGGTGGCATGATGTCTAAATAGCCAGTCCATCCCCAGAATCACTTCGTATCCTTTCATACCGATGACGATAAGATTGGCATACAATTTCTGGTCTCCAACTGACACTATATCACCCTGCACTGCCTGCTCGGAGTGCATAAACTCTCCGGATGGTAGCATAACACTGTAGGGCTGATCTGACGATGCAAGGCACAAGTTCTCCCTACCCGCAAAGTCCATGGCCACAAATGAATGAGTGGCCCCCGTGTCTAACAAAGTATATTCAGGTATGTCACACACCAAAATTGTACCTGTAATTGCTGTGTGCAGATCAGCATCATCAACGTCCTCCATCATTGCAAAGACTCTTGGCACGGCCTGATTTTGTCTCGTGTCGGGTATCGGGCAATCATAGACGTGATGGCCTCCTTTGCCACATCGGAAGCAGCCACCCGTAAGAAGCCTGCATTCACCCTTGTGACTTTTCTGGCATCGTGGGCATACGGTCCTTCATATCTCCCTCCGGACCGTGTCCCACCCGGAATTCGCAGAGCACATCATCTTCCGGCCCGAGTCCCACCCAAAATTCGCGAAGCACATCATGCCTCTTAATTAATTACGTACGTTAGGATTCGTTCACTTCTTACTATATCACGCCACTCATAAACATACCACAACACACCCTACAACATACTACAACGAACTCAACAAACACACCACAACATACACAACAAACATATTGCACGTACACATACCATGCAATAACATCCAAGAAATCCTACCGAACTGTGATGTAGGCCCGAAGGTAAAGCACAAGCAAACATTACTTACCTGGCCTCCTTAGCTAAGCACGTACACCTACACTAGGCCGAAGGCTCGTTCGAACCTAGAAACCACAACACCATACATAAATTAATCTCTTCTCAAAACCCATGCATCAACTCTCAAAAGAAAGCTAACAACCTACTCACAACCTCAAGATCCAAAATTCTGCAATTTCGACCAAACTTCAAAATTACGCAACTAATCCTACACTTGTCCGTTTTGGACGATTTAAGGCTCTACGGATTCCTTAGGACGTCTACTCTTTAAAAGGTCTGGGCCGCTCAGCCAAATAACTCAAATGGCTTGGTCGTTTTCCACAAAAAACTGAATCTGCCCAGTCACCGAACTGAAATTCTCGGTCTCAAACATCGAACCACGCACCCACACTATCCTCCAAACATCCATAAACATCCATAAACATCCAAAAATTAAAAAAAACTAATTAGGAATCCTAAATTTTTGTGAAACCTCATCTACCACAAAACCCTAATTCAAAACTCTCAAAACTCTTCCTACTCTACAACAAACTCTCCATAAAGCTTAGAAAACCAAAACCCATGAATAAAATGCGAGAAGTTTACCTTGCTTGAAGAAATGGGTTGAGAGACTGTCGGAGAGGGTTCTGCAGAATGTCGGAGGGAGAGAGAGAAGAGGAGTGAAATGGCTTCTGTAATGCCCCCGAACCCACCCTCGCTCGGAGCGCTACTTTGCTAACCAATCCCACGTTAAAACTGACTCCCTAACATAAAAGGAAACGAACACATCTGAATTTAAAACTAAACTCCCGGAACTCTCTTAAATCATACCTAGCTGCCTAGACTCACCAAATCCCTTACCACTAATCTTTAAGCACCACAGCGTCATTCCCGAAAATTTCGGCAAAGTAACGTCTGAAAATGGCGCCTCCAAAATGCTAAGTGCCTGCAAAAGAATCAATTCCCAACCAACCAGATCCATAATACACAATAACCAGTATACGAAATCTCCAAGTAGCAGTGCAGAGGGAAAACTAAAATACAACATTCCTAAGTGAAGAAAGTCCGCAATATAGGGCGACACATCACCCTTAACTTAACTATATACAACAACAGACATCTACACTACGCTATCAAAATACAAAGTCCCACATCTCCCGAAGACCATGGTGGAGTCGCCCCAACAACTGCCAGCACCGGCACGCCCTGTGCATCTCCGACTGCTCCCAAGTCTTGGCTAACTCACATAGCTCACCTGTACCCGCGTCGTTACCTACACCACAGAACACACACGCACACGTAAGCTTACGCTTAGCAAGTAGGGATTAACAAATACGACTAGATAAATGCAAGCTACGCACAACGCTGAACAAAACAACCAAACAACACAACGACAGGAAACAAAACACAGACCTGCCCACATCAACGATGCCTTATTCTTTAATACAGTACGACAGCGCAACACAACACCACAACACCACAATGCAACTCAACAACCCGACTCCACACAACACGACAACACGGCCAGACAATACTAGTTGCCCGCACCCAAAAGGATGCCTTACTCTTTAACCCAGCACGACACAAAATGCAACTTCTACACTCACTGCTAGTTTCAATTACAGTCTCACATTTATTAATCTTTTACCCGTGCATCTTTCATAGAGACCCTCCCGAGGTGCTCCACGAGCACTACTCCTCGGTGAAGAAACTCTATAAAATATCACGGCTCACAGTGCATCTCTCATAGAAATCCTTCCGAGGTGTTCCACGAGCACTACTCCCCGGCAAGGCATGTCAGATCCTCTCGAGGTGCTCCACGAGCACTACTCCCCGAGGAGCAATCCTTCAGAGGTGCTCCACGAGCACTACTCTCCTGCAAGGCATGTCGAGACCCTCTCAAGGTGCTCCACGAGCACTACTCCCCGATGAGGCAGCTCTACTCGACATCATTGTACAATCTACAACACACACATCTCTTGTAGAGACCCTCCCGAGGTGCTCCACGAGCACTACTCCCCGGCGAGGCGACCCTTCCCGAGGTGCTCCACGAGCACTACTCCCCGGCGAAGCAACTCTACACAATATCACTCACACAACACATCCCTTGTAGAGACCCTCCAGAGGTGCTCCACGAGCACTACTCCCCGGCGAAGCAACTCTACACAGGATCATTTTGCATTCCTAATTGCCTCATTACCTTTAATACTCACTCATCAAACCCCTCATGCTCACTCATCATCAAACTCGTGCTCACAACTCATGCTCACTCAATGCACAACATAAAATAACCACAACAACCAAACAATCACCAAACAACAACGAACAAACAACACCAAACAACAACAACCAAACTACCAACAACAACAAAAATACATCACCAAACAACAATAACCAAGCAATTCATTCCCACACTACTCAATATAAACCACAATAAGCAATTCATTCTCACACAACTCAATATAAACAACACAACTATCAAACAATAAATCCTACCGTTCCATGGTGTAGGCCCTAAGGCAAAACAAACGTCCTCTACTTACCTGGCGTCCTAGCCCGATGATGATTCTCAGTTACCTGTCCACCTACGGCTCGACCTACGACAAATAGTCAAACTTCATTAAACTCAAGGTTACATTCACCAATTACTCTCAAACTACTATTTCTAGCCTAACCCAACTAAAATCTAACTAAATGGGCCACTAATTTGGGTTTGGTAAAAACCGACCCAAAACTTCAAACGTTCGTAACTTTTGCGTCGGATATCGAAATCGAACGATTCTAGCTGCCACGTACTCCTCTAATAACCTATTTTAACTTGCCAAAGGAATTTTGAAACAAACTACCGTAGCTAGGTCAAAATTGGCAAAACCCGAACTGCCCCTTTACTCGGAAAATCCCCCTTTCCGATTTTCCATCAATTCTCACTCAATTCCTCACCAATCAACTACCCTAACATCCAATTAACATAATCTAACGAAAAATCAAGGTTTCACACAAGAAACCCGAAGCTCAGAGAACAGGGTTCTCAAATTTTGCCACAATCCGAGCTTCCTGATGCTCGGCAATCTTTGTCGGCATTTAGCTCGGCAAGACGACGCTGAGAACAGCCCAAAACGGCCGGCGATCGGAGCTCTAGCAGCTCGGCGATCCACGGCCTCGAACAGAACTAGAGCAGGGCAAAACCAACTTACCGAGTCGGTTAGCGCGCGGAGTCGGCCGAAAACGCTAGCCCATGATTCGCCGCCGTCGTCTGGCCAGGGACCGTCGGAAATCGCCGGTGAACGGCGCCGCGTTGCCTCCCCCTCTCCCCTGCTCTGCTCTCGGGCTCAGGTGCTCGAACGTGAACAACAGAATAGCTTCAGCTATTCTGTTGTTTTAATTTTTATTTATTTATAATAATAATAATAATAATAATACCAATAACATTAATAAAACTAAGATTACCATTATGCCCTTCCAAAATTTTCGTTAAATCCTGTTCTAAATTTAAATAATTTTCTTAAATTGACCCTCACCCCGTACCCGGCTTAAGTTCTCCATTGGGAATACCCGAACATAAATTAATTAAAACAATCTATTTTATTATTATTTTATTTTCTCTTCAATTTTTCCTTTAAAAAAAAATCCTGGGTGTTACCATCCACCCTCCTTACAAAAATTTTGTCTTCAAAATTTGTGGCTTGTTATTTCACAATGTACTTATCTCATCTCACCTACCCAATACCCTTACTCATCTATCGGTTACGCTCTAACCCGAATACTCACACGTTCACTAATCCTTACAATTATTGACCTCACTACACTTTACTACATCTCCCAAAGTTTTGACTTCACCTAACTCTACCCTCCATGGCCTAAGGCATTCATCACTAAGGCATTCATCACCTAGACTCTTAAATCTCTCTAACTTAGTTCTCAACTCCAGCTTTTCCTCTGACTACGTTCACTTAATTATTTTTCTATTCTCATATTCACCAACACTTACATACTATCTTCACCTCATTTCTCCCAAAATCCTTAAGCTTTAATTTCCTTTTTACTCGCCTAACTTTATCGCTCTGTCTCTTACACCTTATTACCTCAAACAATCACGATATTTCATTAATCACCCTAACACTATCCATGTATAGCTCTCACTACTTAAATTATTATTGTCTTCAAAATTTGTGGCCTTGTTTATTTCACAATGTACTTATCTCATCTCACCTACCCAATACCCTTACTCATCTATCTGGTTACGCTCTAACCCGAATACTCACACGTTCATAATCCTTACAATTATTGACCTCACTACACTTTACTACATCTCCCAAAGTTTTGACTTCACCTAACTCTACCCTCCATGGCCTAAGGCATTCATCACTAAGGCATTCATCACCTAGACTCTCTAAATCTCTCTAACTTAGTTCTCAACTCCAGCTTTTCCTCTGACTACGTTCACTTAATTATTTTTCTATTCTCATATTCACCAACACTTACATACTATCTTCACCTCATTTCTCCCAAATCTTAAGCTTTAATTTCCTTTTTACTCGCCTAACTTTATATCCTTTCAAAGTATAAAATAAATTCTCAAACTTATGATCACTAAACTCAATCTATCCAATTATCTTCAGTCAGTCATCATCAAACACACTCAAATTCTTAAGTCCATACAAACTTGCTTCCAACTTCACACTCAACACTCATCACCCAAATACCTTAAATGATATCGACTTACTTTGACTTCAACCTCATAAATTGAAAAATCGAAATCTTCCCTAGATTCCCAGCCTTCCTAAATTACCCAACTTAAACCTATCAACTTTTAACCTTATCAACTTTGACCTCAACGATTTATAACACCAGCGGTTCCGACTTCGTTACATACGAGTCAAACCCTCGGAATTTCTTGAACTTAATCTTATCCCTAATGCACACATTCTTCAGTACCTTTCTATGGCTCATCATTCACTCCACAACTACTCCTCATTGTCACCTCTCTATGACTCTCGTTTGGGTCATACTAACTAACTATACCTCTTAACACTCCTCAGTACATACCCCTCTCAATCATTCACTTAGACTAAACCTCTTGAATACAGTTCATTGTATGTAACTCTAAATATCCCACCGTGTTCTCTCGTCTTATCCACATAACGTACGTGCTAAGGGTATCTCTAAGGGTCTCTCAATGGTTTAGGACATCTCCCAAAATTTCGCTTCTACCCTTAAGCTCTCCTATACGTAACTCTAAATATCCCACCGTGTTCTCTCGTCTTATCCACATAACGTACGTGCTAAGGGTCTCTCTAAGGGTCTCTCAATGGTTTAGGACATCTCCCAAAATTTTGCTTCTACCCTTAAGCTCTCCTATAACTCATCGCACCACAAATCTTCAAGGGTTTACTAAAGGCCCCCATTCTATCTATTCTAATCTTTTATCGCATAAGATGTAACTCTCTAAGGAAAACAGAAACTCATCCTATGTGTATCCTTCTTATGTTATACCTTGTCCGTTTCGCTTTTACCATAAATTCCTAGCGAATTCCTATCTATTCGAACCATCGATTCACTGCGTCTATAAGTTGGCTAAGGGAATCCGCCAAGGTTGTCTCGGTACTTTCGGGAGTTTTGTTCTACTCCAGAACAAGGTTAAGCAATCAATCTTAGCTATAAACAACTAAAAGCAAAGAAATACTTACAGTCAGTGAAGCACGTTGCATGGCGGCCGGCATTGTCGGGTAATCCTTTGAACGAATCGACCATTTATGCTCTGATACCATCTTGTAACGCCCCCGAACCCACCCTGGCTCGGAGCGCTACTTTGCTAACCAATCCCACTTTAAAACTGACTCCCAAACATAAAAGGAAACGAACACATCTGAATTTAAAACTAAACTCCCGGAACTCTCTTAAATCATACCTAGCTGCCTAGACTCACCAAATCCCTTACCCCTAACCTTTAAGCACCACGGCGTCATTCTCGAAAATTTCAAAAAGTAACGCCTGAAAATGGCGCCTCCAAAATGCTAAGTGCCTGCAAAAGAATCAATTCCCAACCAACCAGATCCATAATACACAATAACCAGTATACGAAATCTCCAAGTAGCAGTGCAGAGGGAAAACTAAAATACAACATTCCTAAGTGAAGAAAGTCCGCAATATAGGGCGACACATCATCCTTAACTTAACTATATACAACAACAGACATCTACACTACGTTATCAAAATACAAAGTCCCACATCTCCCGAAGACCATGGTGGAGTCGCCCCGACAACTGCCCGCACCGGCACGCCCCGTGCATCTTCGACTGCTCCCAAGTCTTGGCTGACTCATATAGCTCACCTGTACCCGCGTCGTTACCTACACCACAAAACACACACGCACACGTAAGCTTACGCTTAGCAAGTAAGGATTAACAAATACGACTAGATAAATGCAAGCTACGCACAACGCTGAACAAAACAACCAAACAACACAACGACAGGAAACAAAACACAGACCTGCCCACATCAACGATGCCTTATTCTTTAATACAGTACGACAGCGCAACACAACACCACAACACCACAATGCAACTCAACAACCCGACTCCACACAACACGACAACACGTCCAGACAATACTAGTTGCCCGCACCCAAAAGGATGCCTTACTCTTTAACCCAGCACGACACAAAATGCAACTTCTACACTCACTGCTAGTTTCAATTACATTCTCACATTTATTAATCTTTTACCCGTGCATCTTTCATAGAGACCCTCCCGAGGTGCTCCACGAGCACTACTCCTCGGTGAAGCAACTCTATAAAATATCACGGCTCACAGTGCATCTTTCATAGAAATCCTTCCGAGGTGCTCCACGAGCACTACTCCCCGGCAAGGCATGTCGAGATCCTCTCGAGGTGCTCCACGAGCACTACTCCCCGAGGAGCAATCCTTCCGAGGTGCTCCACGAGCACTACTCCCCGGCATGGCATGTCGAGACCCTCTCGAGGTGCTCCACGAGCACTACTCCCCGATGAGGCAGCTCTACTCGACATCATTGTACAATCTACAACACACACATCTCTTGTAGAGACCCTCCCGAGGTGCTCCACGAGCACTACTCCCCGGCGAGGCGACCCTTCCCGAGGTGCTCCACAAGCACTACTCCCCGGCGAAGCAACTCTACACAATATCACTCACACAACACATCCCTTGTAGAGACCCTCCCGAGGTGCTCCACGAGCACTACTCCCCGGCGAAGCAACTCTACACAGGATTACTTTGCATTCCTAATTGCCTCATTACCTTTAATACTCACTCATCAAACCCGAGCTCACAACTCATGCTCACTCATCATCAAACTCGTGCTCAAAACTCATGCTCACTCAATGCACAACATAAAATAACCACAACAACCAAACAATCACCAAACAACAACGAACAAACAACACCAAACAACAACAACCAAACTACCAACAACAACAAAACAACATCACCAAACAACAATAACCAAGCAATTCATTCCCACACTACTCAATATAAACCACAATAAGCAATTCATTCTCACACAACTCAATATAAACAACACAACTATTGATGGGATTCGGGGTGCCAACCGTGACACTCGAATCACATTTGCGGAAGCTAAACGCAGAGGAGAGAAGCACGCTGAAGAAACGATGAAAAACAGGGGAGAAGAGAAACAGAAAATGGCGTAAAGGTGAGAAATGATACCAGTCGAAGTGGGAGGTGGGTGAGTCGAATAATACTCAGAGAACGCCGTCTGGATTGAAGGGAATCCTTGCCGGCCGGTAGACGTCAGATTAGCGCTACATCGAAAAAGCTTCTTCCGCAGAAGGAGCTCCACCATCGGACACAAGCCCTGCATCAATGATTCTTCCACAGAAGAAACCGGCGGTGAAGATGGTGGTGAAAACCCGAAGCTGGCTGAGGAGTCGAAGTCGGTAGCTCTCAGCTCATGACTTCCCGAAGAGAAGACAACAGCCTTTAGGCACGGGTTTCGCCGCCTTCCCGCTTTCTGTTCGCGACAGAAAGAGGCGAAGGTGACTGAGAGTATTCCCGAGCAACCCAAGCTCGGAATACAATGGGTGGTGGTTCCACCGGGTGCCACGCACCGCCGGGGAGAGCACCATGAAGAGAAAGCTTCCGAAGCTTCTCTGGAGAGGGAATCGTTCCACTCAGTTTCCAAATATTTCATTCATTAACTAAACTTTTACAATGCTACAGGAACAACTTATATAAGCTGAGGATGATCGGAGAAGAAGGGCAAAATAACAGAAGAGAAAAGAGCCGTTGAGCGTCGAATTATAGCCGTTGGCAGGTGAAGGAGGCCATGCGTTCTTCGGCCGAGCGAGGAGCAGCTCCTAGGCGGTGTGTTTCTCACGTGCACGGGTAGGCAGATCAGCTTGTTGACGTGGCTCCAAGCTGTTGATGACATGTCCATCTTTCAACTGTTGATGACGTGGAATTGTGGGTAGCAGCTCCTTCCTTTGCTTGTTCCTTCATCTTTTCCTAAGACTAAATGATCAAATATTCAATTACATAACCTAGTGGCTAAAGTTTGCCAATTTAAAGGAAGAAACTAAAGTTTTCTAATAAATACAAATAATTCAAACTTGGTTACAAAATTGATGAAGGGAAGACAAATTCCCTCTTCTTGAATCATTCTCCAAGCTACATAGAAACATTTTCCTACAAAACTCAAGAACCAATTAGTAGATAAAATAATTAAAATAAGTAGCTTGGTTCGTGTTCGGAATCAGGGCCGTGGGCATATCATACTCTTCGGGTTATTGAAGATTTGACCTCAAATCTTAATGGTTGATTCTTCTTGGATGAGGTTCGTTCGAACTTAGACGTTGGGTCCTTACTTGACTCACAAAAGATTAACTAGCATAAAGTAGAAATCCTAATATCCAACCACAACGTTCTCAAATAATTTTAGAACTTGAATTGTTCATTTCTATAATTTTCAAGCAAAAAATGATTTATAGTGAAAAAATAATTTCATGTTAAGTATGAACAAATTCAGTTTTCCAGCTTAAACAAAACAATTCAATAAACTGAGGAAGAGTCATAATTCAAGTTATATTGCTGTGAAGATGATTGATCAACAAAAAGGGAAGGAAAACAGCAGCACCAATATACAATAGGAAGAAACAGAGGAATGCAACATGAGAAAACACTAAACAATCATCATGAAGTTCAATTCTGGAAAGTAAAATCAGAAAATCAAGTTATCAATCCTAAACACGCTAGTCTCTGTAAACAGAATTAGATATGCATACGAAAGTTAAAGGCAGAAAATAAATCATGATGAAAACAGACTATCAAACATTCAATAGTCTAACTTCTAATTCAAACACAATAGATGATCAACGTTAACAATTTTTTTGGCTCTGTAAAAACAAAAGTAGACATGCAAACGGACAACTTAAAAACACAACATAAAACATGCTGACAGACATCACCATAACAGAGATGAAAATTAATGAAGACAAACAAAAGACAACCTGTAAACTAAATGTATTCCTTGATGATTATGCATGTGAAGTTCTTTCTGTTATGTGAAGAAAGCAAATCAAAATCTCAAGCAAACGTGGAATGCTTTGTTTTAGCAAAACAGGGACAATGACAGACTTACAACCAAACAAACTAACAACTCAGACAGACATCAATTAAACAGATTAATAATTTGCTAATAAAATTTGCCTCCATGCAAGTTAAAAGTAGAATTGAGTTCAAGAAGCATAGATTATTTTTAGTTAGCAAAAACACAGACTCAATAGACTTTAAATAAGACACAGACACAACGAAACAGTGAGTAAAACACAAAATAGAAAATATGAAAACTCACCTTCAATCGAGACATTGAGAACTGCTGTCAATGGGTTATTACGGTTAGTTAACAGAAACGAAAGACCAAACAAAAGAAGACAGACACAACGTAAACAGAGTCCATTGACAAAGAAAACACAAACAACAAAAGCAAAGATTCACAAAAGAAAAAAAAGAAAAAAAAGAAAAAGAAAATCAGATTATTAATTCATGTAACGTGGATTTTCTGAATTACAGGAACAGAAACCAAAACAAAAAAATGCAAACAGAAACAACACCGACAGACCCAACATACTAGACAGAAACAAAATGACAACAGAGAAAATGACATAGAAAATCAACGAAGAAAAACACAAACGAACGAACCAGAGAGCAACTCCGGCTCTGATACCACTTGATGGGATTCGGGGCGCCAACCGTGACACTCGAATCACATTTGCGGAAGCTAAACGCAGAGGAGAGAAGCACGCTGAAGAAACGATGAAAAACAGGGGAGAAGAGAAACAGAAAATGGCGTAAAGGTGAGAAATGATACCAGTCGAAGTGGGAGGTGGGTGAGTCGAATAATACTCAGAGAACGCCGTCTGGATTGAAGGGAATCCTTGCCGGCCGGTAGACGTCAGATTAGCGCTACATCGAAAAAGCTTCTTCCGCAGAAGGAGCTCCACCATCGGACACAAGCCCTGCATCAATGATTCTTCCACAGAAGAAACCGGCGGTGAAGATGGTGGTGAAAACCCGAAGCTGGCTGAGGAGTCGAAGTCGGTAGCTCTCAGCTCATGACTTCCCGAAGAGAAGACAACAGCCTTTAGGCACGGGTTTCGCCGCCTTCCCGCTTTCTGTTCGCGACAGAAAGAGGCGAAGGTGACTGAGAGTATTCCCGAGCAACCCAAGCTCGGAATACAATGGGTGGTGGTTCCACCGGGTGCCACGCACCGCCGGGGAGAGCACCATGAAGAGAAAGCTTCCGAAGCTTCTCTGGAGAGGGAATCGTTCCACTCAGTTTCCAAATATTTCATTCATTAACTAAACTTTTACAATGCTACAGGAACAACTTATATAAGCTGAGGATGATCGGAGAAGAAGGGCAAAATAACAGAAGAGAAAAGAGCCGTTGAGCGTCGAATTATAGCCGTTGGCAGGTGAAGGAGGCCATGCGTTCTTCGGCCGAGCGAGGAGCAGCTCCTAGGCGGTGTGTTTCTCACGTGCACGGGTAGGCAGATCAGCTTGTTGACGTGGCTCCAAGCTGTTGATGACATGTCCATCTTTCAACTGTTGATGACGTGGAATTGTGGGTAGCAGCTCCTTCCTTTGCTTGTTCCTTCATCTTTTCCTAAGACTAAATGATCAAATATTCAATTACATAACCTAGTGGCTAAAGTTTGCCAATTTAAAGGAAGAAACTAAAGTTTTCTAATAAATACAAATAATTCAAACTTGGTTACAAAATTGATGAAGGGAAGACAAATTCCCTCTTCTTGAATCATTCTCCAAGCTACATAGAAACATTTTCCTACAAAACTCAAGAACCAATTAGTAGATAAAATAATTAAAATAAGTAGCTTGGTTCGTGTTCGGAATCAGGGCCGTGGGCATATCAACTATCAAATAATAAATCCTACCGTTCCGTGGTGTAGGCCCTAAGGCAAAACAAACGTCCTCTACTTACCTGGCGTCCTAGCCCGATGAGGATTCTCGGTTACCTGTCCACCTACGGCTCGACCTACGACAAATAGTCAAACTTCATTAAACTCAAGGTTACATTCACCAATTACTCTCAAACTACTATTTCTAGCCTAACCCGACTAAAATCTAACTAAATGGGCCACTAATTTGGGTTTGGTAAAAACCGACCCGAAACTTCAAAAGCGCGTAACTTTTGTGTCGGATATCGGAATCGAACGATTCTAGCGGCCACGTACTCCTCTAATAACCTATTTTAACCTGCCAAAAGGAATTTTAAAACAAACTACCGTAGCTAGGTCAAAATTGGCAAAACCCGAACTGCCCCTTTACCCGGAAAATCCCCCTTTCCGATTTTCCATCAATTCTCACTCAATTCCTCACCAATCAACTACCATAACATCCAATTAACATAATCTAACGAAAAATCAAGGTTTCACACAAGAAACCCAAATCTCAGAGAACAGGTTCTCAGATTTTGCCACAATCCGAGCTTCCTGATGCTCGGCAATCTTTGCCGGCATTTAGCTCGGCAAGACGACGCCGAGAACAGCCCAAAACGGCCGGCGATCGGAGCTCTAGCAGCTCGGCGATCCACGGCCTCGAACAGAACCAGAGCAGGGCAAAACCAACTTACCGGGTCAGTTAGCGCGCGGAGTCGGCCGAAAACGCTAGCCCATGATTCGCCGCCGTCGTCTGGCCGGAGACCGTCGAAAATCGCCGGTGAACGCCGCCGCGTCGCCTCCCCCTCTCCCGTGCTCTGCTCTAGGGCTCGGGTGCTCGAACGCGAACAACAGAATAGCTTCGGCTATTCTGTTGTTTTAATTTTTATTTATTTATAATAATAATCATAATAATAATAATAATAATAATAATAATAATAATAATAATAATAATAATAATAATAATAATAATAATAATAATAATAATAATAATAATAATAATAATAATAATAATAATAATAATAATAATAATAATAATAATAATAATAATAATAATAATAATAATAATAATAATAATAATAATAATAATAATAATAATAATAATAATAATAATAATAATAATAATAATAATAATAATAATAATAATAATAATAATAATAATAATAATAATAATAATAATAATAATAATAATAATAATAATAATAATAATAATAATAATAATAATAATAATAATAATAATAATAATAATAATAATAATAATAATAATAATAATAATAATAATAATAATAATAATAATAATAATAATAATAATAATAATAATAATAATAATAATAATAATAATAATAATAATAATAATAATAATAATAATAATAATAATAATAATAATAATAATAATAATAATAATAATAATAATAATAAAATAAAACTAAGATTACCATTATGCCCTTCCAAAATTTTCGTTAAATCCTGTTCTAAATTTAAATAATTTTCTTAAATTGACCCTCACCCCGTACCCGGCTTAAGTTCTCCATTGGGAATACTCGAACATAAATTAATTAAAACAATCTATTTTATTATTATTTTATTTTCTCTTCAATTTTCCCTTTAAAAAAAAATCCCAGGTGTTACAGCTTCTACGTGAATGCTTTATCCCTCCTCACTTCTCTTTTAATTTTATTAACTTCCAATTACCATTATACCCCTTTTACCTTATAATTTCATTTAAACTAATACTTAACAATTATTTTATCAAACCTTGGTTATTTCAATAAATTGCAATCTCACCAATATTCAATACAAAATACGAGCCGATAAATTACTCGGTGCTACAGAAAAAGTAAAGAAGTTTTACATGCATTGCATTTAGTATAGTATTTCTACTGAGTTATTCACTTACCCCAAACGATCCTATCCCTTTCCAGGAAAGAACAAGAGCAATCAGTAGCTGGAGATCAGAAGTGTTACCTTCCCTTTATTTCTTGTTTGAGTTTGTAGTTTTTCATGGTGAGAACTTATCTTACACTTGGATCTCTATAAGATTAACTGTTTGAATTTGAATGGTTAGACTATATGAACTGCTATTTAATTATCGCACGATTATATCTATAATTATTATGTGAATCTTGGTTTTTGATCTATGTTCAAGTCTTCGAGGATCGGGTTGTCTGACCTAACGTTCTGTTAAACATACTGTTGTGCAAAATCGTTACACTACGCAAATGCACGTATTGCAAGCAAGTAATAAATGATAAGTAGAGTGTCGAACCCACGTAGACAAAAATTATCGATAATTAAATTTATGTAGGGTGACAATAAATTAAAATAAAGATGATAGTTAGAATAATAAAATAAATGATTAACACGAAATTGATGAAAGTCAGTCTATAAAACATGGCTCCAATTCGATTTCCCTTCACTATGTAATGTTCACTACGTATGTTGTAGGAAATGCTGCAACAATCAAATTAGAAGATTTAGAATATCATTTACGGATCAAGCCTTGTCACAATTACTTGATTAGTTCTTATGATATTTTTCTCATTACTTTATGAAAGACAAATACCTTATTGAATCCGTTTAATAGTAATTCTATTTAATCATACAAAATTAAAAAATCTATATGAAAATACTAATTTTTGCACAATTCAATATATTTCCTAACTCTGATTACTGTTACGTACAATAGCAACCATATTTATTCATGTTTTCCAACGTTGAATAAATTAAACAATAAAACCATATTTAATTTTCTAATTTGAATATTGCAACAAATTACAAAAATTACATAGATCCATACTTTCTCATCTTGCCACTAAATGATTTAATTCATGGAAAGTAAAAGAAAAATGAAAGAAGAATGAGAAAAGAAAGTCAACAAATAATAGAAAACAATTAAAATCTTCTTGTTTGTTGAAGTTGGTGCCCATTTCTTTCTTATTATTTTTCCTTCTTTTCCTTTCCTTCACATTGTTCCGTGCGCCGAATCCCATATTAATTATAGTTTGAAAAATCAATATTTCTAATTAGATTCATCAATCTCGAGTAATCATCAACACTAAATAAGATTTTTTTAAAATATAATCAAAATAAAGATTTTTATTCAAATCTGATGTCACGATATAATGCTGTAACATTTAACTACAAAACATGTATTTTATTATTTTGAATCACCAAATCTTAGCAATAATTTTCTTAATTAATCTTGAGTAATAATTTTTTTTTTGAGGATTATCACCTACTTCCTTACTGTGACAAAGAGAAAAGACATTGGATTTCAGAGTTGAAGCCAAACTCTAAGTTTGACAAGGGCGTTGATGTTGATTGTTGGATTGGATTTCTTAGAAATCCATTAGAGCGGCAGAGGAAGCAAGATTGAGATAGTCTTGCAACACTCTTGTTATGTTTAGCCGCTAGAGTTGGCTGTCTTGAACACCAGTAGATGGAAAGTGCAGGAGGGAGTTAAAGGATTTAATGGAAAATGTAACGATATTAGGGTGTTTGTTGATAACAAATCAAATAAGAGTTGTCAATTAACGAAATTAAAAATTTAAAGTATCATTTAAAAATATTTATATACTTCAAAATTCATTTTGATATTTACTCTCAAACTTACTAGAAAATGAGGTCAAACATTGAAAAATTTACAGTGAGTTGAAAGAATTTAGACGACATAACTTCCAGTTCAGAGTGCTGAGTATTGAAGAACGCATTTTATGGTATTTATAAGCCACGAGAAACATTATTTTAATGATAAAAAAAACAATTAGTAATAATGACGTTAAAAAAATATAAGGCGCTGACTATTAAACAATGGTCCAAAAAAGTCATTGGCGTAAGCCAACAACTACATATCCAATGGGGCAGCTATGCCTACTAAAGAGCGAAACCAGTGAATAAAACGGTCGAGGTCAACTTCCGAGCCCGACCTTCGGGCTGACCTCCGGCCGGCCTAGGGGCTGACCTCTTATCCAATATCACCTTATTTGATTCCGGTTTTCATTTTTTTTAATTGCTCGCCTGTTTGGTTTTTTGCGGTTGGACTCTTACACCTGGTTGAAGAGAATCGTACCGTCTCCTGAATCGAAAAACAATGGTTATGCATATTGCATTGACCATGAGGCCCAAAAAGCAGGCAATTAGTGCCAACCGTATATGCTGTCTCTCCTAAACAAAACCTAGATTACCCAGAAAAAACCTCTCCTTATTTTAAACAAAAGATTCAAATTCCGTCTCCATTTTAAAAGGGTAGGCGGGGTGGGGGAGGAGTTGACAATGGAAAGCTTCAGTTTGTCGTCTTAATTTTTCTCCGTAAAGGAGGGGGGCAAGTGCCCGGTTACATATTGTTATTGGCTCGTAATGGAAATCAGATGCTTCTCTTTTTAACAAAGCCTGTTTATTCTTACCCTTTTATCCAGTCTTTATATTAGCCGCTATTTGAAGTCAACTCGCTCAAAGGTAAGTGTTTTGCCCCTTTTTCTGAGCATTAATCGAGTATGGGAAGTTTGCTTAGGGAGAAATTTGAAAAAAAAGCTATTTTTTTCTTGTATTTGTAGTATTACGGTTCAACAAATTTCATCATTTACACGGATTGAAAACTGATGGAAGATGAAATGGAAGTTTGAAGCTTTTAGACTTTGTGTTCACTCGAATCTAAACAGACAAAAATAGTTTTTGTGGTGGGTCCGTGGGCAACTCAAGTGGCCAGGAAGAAAGACATAAAGAGGAGAGAAGGCGAGAAAAAAGTTGAAGTGCTTTTTCTTCTGTATGATTCCAATATAGAAATCCAACTTAGTAATCATTATTTTCATTTTTCATGAGAAAAAAACAAAGCACTAGATTAGAAACAAGATTAAAGACCATTTTTACGTACAGAATCATCTCGTCTTTGAAGTTAAAACAAATCGTAGATTGTTAGAAAACTGCAAATTGATTATGCATCCTCCTCAAATGTCTTGTTTCTCATAGAGTAAGTTGAGAACTTGAATTTTTCTTTTTAACTTTCTGGTTAATGGGTGTCGATCAATCATAAAAAATTCATAAACAAATGATTGAAAGAAGACATTTCCTTTTGCAAACTTGGGATTATTCTTTATTGTTTTCAGTAATATTCTTCCAGTTTTTATTGGGTTTGCTTTATTTACTGTCCACAAGCATAGATTCTCTCTATTCTGCATTTTCAGAGCTCTCTCTCCTAGGTGGTTCCTCAGAAATGGATGAATGTGCTCTGCTCTGCTTTGATTCCCTCTGCAAATAAAAAGATTTCCTTCTTTCATCCTTGTCTTTACCTCTCCTTTTCATTTATTCCTCTCTTTCTCAGTTTCTAAGTGTGCAATGTGTAGCTGGTACACACTCTCTCTTAGTTATTTATTTCTCAAAAATGTTTCTTTCACTTTCTTAACTTTCATCTCGCTATAAATAGGCATTCCCATTTATCAGTCTTCTTCATTCCAGTACTTACTCTTCTTGGTTAGAGCTTGTACAATTGACTGTCTCTCGAGTACATTTTTTCAAACACTGAAGATGAGCTACTCACGTTCCAATGCCTGCTCTGGTTGGTTTGTCCCTCTTTTTAATTGTTGTCAATTATCAGTTTTGTATGTTTTTTTTTATTGAACATTTATTAGAAAATCACTGCTAAAACATTTAGTTTTGCTGCTCACCCTTTATTCTGTTGGTTTAATCTATATCTTATACGATGAACATTATGCAAGAACAAGCGGGGACTGAGTGTTTCTAGAGCTCACCCTTCTCTACAAATTCATTGTTATTACTGGTAAAACACTCTGATCCTGATAGCTTTAGTGCTCCAAAAATTGCAGGTAGTAGATCAACATCTAGAGTAACATTTGAGTTTGGGAGGACACATGTGGTGAGACCTAAGGGAAAGCACCAAGCCACCATAGTTTGGCTTCATGGGCTTGGTGATAATGGCGCAAGGTAATTACTCTGCTCTTCCCTTTTTGGTTCTCATACCTCTTCTCTTGATTTTGAGGTAACTTTTTTTCATCTATTCTCAAAACTCGATCGTTCTTTAATGACTTCTTCACCACATTGATCAACATTGTGATAATTTAATTATATATTATCATATAATTCAGAAGTGAGGTTGCAAATTACTGATCTGAGAGAACCAGAGACATTGGATTTATCCCAAATATCTAGTCTTCAACACTGGCAGATGTTTTCTTCCTTCTCTTTCCTATAAACTACTTTTCTTTTGTCCTACTTGCCAGAAAAAAAAAGTAAGTGTGAAAATGTCAACATCTTGGCATTTGATGTTAAGTTTATGGTTGGGATATTTTTTTCTATTAGATTCTGACTCGATGGTAGAATCTACAGCCGTAGAATATAGCCTAATTTGAGTATATGGCGCTTTTATTTCGTGTCTGATTTTGATTCTAATCATCATTGGGGACCACATTACAACCAAGTTCCTAAGAAAATTTATCTGCACTCTGCAGTGATTTCCATTAATTCTCTCTTTCTTATTGAAAGTATACGTACCAGACACTTTAATTCTTGCATTTCAGATTACTTGGAACGCTAAACAATTGTATCAACTTACTCTCTCACTAGAATTTTCTCTCTCATAACATTTCCATTTCTAGCACATTGAAGATTCTTATATTTTTTTTATATAAACATTTGTCCTCATATCTTGTTTCTCTACTTCGTGGCAGTTCATCACAGCTCTTGGAATCTCTCCCTTTACCAAATGTAAGAATAATAACTTTTTTGAGTTGATTAAATAGTAATATTTGGCTACTATTTGTTTGGGGTGTTTTCTTTCTATCAGGTAATTAAAATAAAAACAAGTATTAATATGAGAAAATATATTCTATTGATCTGAACAGTTCTTTGATTCATCTTTCTTTAGTAGTAACGATTTTAAAGCATATGGTCTTTCAATTTTTATTTGTGTACATGTACTCATACTTTTCTCCTGTGAACAAATGGTACAGATCAAGTGGATTTGCCCAACTGCCCCTACCCGTCCAGTGGCTGTCCTTGGGGGTTTTCCTTGCACTGCATGTCAGAAAAATGGCTTCTCTTTCTCCTTTCTCCTTCATTGATTCACGATAAATGTTAAATTTTTATATAACTTTTTAAATATTTTTATATCAGGGTTTGATGCTGGAGAGCTTTCTGAAGATGGTCTAGATGATTTTGAAGGTTTGGATGCCTCAGCTGCACATATTGCAAATTTGTTGTCCACTGAGCCTGCCGACGGTAAATGACGAAAAACCATATCATTGCTTTAGTTTTTCTGAAGAAATTGAATTCTAAAGAACAGCTTGTATTAGATCAAAACAGTTTTAATAAGTGTCACTTGAATTAGCCCAATACGTCAACTTTATTCAGTTCCACTTTTGTGACAGTCAAAGTTGGTGTTGGAGGGTTCAGTATGGGTGCTGCCATGGCCCTTTACTCGGCAACATGCTGTGCGGTGGGAATATATGGAAATGGCATCCCCTATCCCATCACCTTAAGGGCAGTTGTTGGACTTAGTGGCTTTCTTCCTGGATCAAGGTTTGTCTGATTCCGCTCCAGTTAAATTTGTATTTAACCGTAGTTAGATGATCTGATAAATATCATAAGGGCTAATGCCTTGCAGGAACTTGAAGAGCAAAATCGAAGTATCAAACGAAGCTACAAGACGAGCTGCATTCTTACCCATCTTAATGTGCCACGGAACATGTACTGATCTTTGTCTCTTAAAACTGTCCATAAGATTCAATCTGGCTTAAAACTGACAACATAATTCAAATGAAAAATTTAGTCAAATCCATAATAGCCAAACTGGCTACATATTAACAGTCTTTTGAGGCACAAGTTAGATCAAATGGAAAAAAATGGATAGTTCTCTTCTTACAAGTTGAAGAAAACTTACCTACATTTATATTGATGTAGGTGATGACGTAGTTCCCTATAACAACGGCGAGAAATCCGCTCACTCCTTGAATTCTGCAGGATTTCAATGCATTGTTTTCAAATCATATGATGGGTATCCTTCCAATCTTGTTTCTCATATGAGCACGAATTCTTCTTAAAACAAACAAATGGAAATGAATACCTGAAACTAGTACCCATTTTGCAGGCTGGGCCACTATACAGTGCCTAAAGAAATGAATGAAGTCTGCAATTGGCTCAATATGAGGTTGGGGCTGGAGGGGTATTGCTCCTAATTCGTGCACTGATTCGAATTGGATGGAGATCAATGATCTTGTAATAGAAAAGCTGATTCTGTCTCTCTATATATAAATATGATATTGAGCGGGGCATGAGATTATAGCATAGAGAAAGTAAACTTCTTCACTCCCTTTTGTTTTGTTTGCATCAAATAAAGTTTTCAATGAAGTATTTCATTTGTAGCACTTTGTAGAAGATGATGCTGGTGTTATCTCAGTCCACTTCTCTAACATTGAGATTTCAACGCTATAGTCTTGTCACTGTTCTCTCTCTCTCTCTCTCTGAATTTTTTGCTGAAGAGTCTGCTAGAAAGATAAACTTAAGTTACTGAAATCTGCAAAACTTTGATATATCGGTTATCAATCGAATGACCTCATCATTTCATCCATGAATCTGCCTTCTTTATTAACAAAGTGAAGGTCTTCTAGCATAGCTGTTCAATGGAAAACTCTCACTGTATCCTCTCTATTTCCAGAGTTCATATGAAATTACAGGCTTGTGAATCAATGATGTGCCATGAAATGGAAGAAGTAGTTGCTCAAAAGCACTTGGGATGCAAAAACAGTTTTGGCCGAAATGGGTGAACTTCCTACAATCACAAAATGGCCAATACTTCTTGGATGGAGCTGAAATTTGGACAAGATCTTACTTTGGACGTAGTGAAGCCGTCATCCAAAAGTAAGGTAAAGATTTGTAGGGGGTGAACAGTTATGGTCAAAGTGCACATTGGTCCAGAAAAATGTACCACTATATTTTCTTGGTTATTTGGCTTTCTTTGAAAATGTTCTTTGAAAATGAGCTCTCTAACTTGCTGTGATAAAAGTTTATTATGCCATTGCTGAAGGTTCCACCTTGAGAGAAGAGGGAGACTAGTGCAATACAAATTGAATCTAATACACTCACAAAAATGGAATCCAAGAACACACTCAATTAGATATTACTCACCGAGGAGGCGCAACCACTTGAGGTTGAGAGCTCAAGATTTTTGAAAATACTTCAATTACATTCAACATTTGTTGCTAAGTGCAGCCCTTAAGGATGGTATGAATACCAACTTAAGAAATTAAAGTTTACAATCTCATAACGAAGCTATTACAAAAAGGGTAAAACCCAAAAGTAGGTAAAAGGGTGCTTGCCCAAACGAGGAAGGCCGAGTGACTTTGTAACCCTAGAATGTGTCCTTACTAGCTATCACATGTTCTTCCTAGCATTCACATTTCCCTTCTATCACTCTAGTACGTTAGACTAGGGGTGATTGTGGTCCGGTTTTTGCAGAGACTAGGATCGGACCACTAAAATTCGATTTTTAAATTTTTGTACCAATAAGCTCAAAAAATTTTCCAGGACCGAACCAGAACCGGACCAAATTTCTGGTCTTGGTTCTGGTCCTCCCGTTTTTTCTTTCTTTCTTTGTCATTTATAATACTTGGCTGCAAATTACTACTAAAAAATTTTTCTTTTTTGTAGAGCAGAACAAATAGATGTAAAATATCTAAGCCATAGCCATAAAAAAAAAATAGTACTAGCATGACACAATGTAATTAAATAAAAATTGAAGTAGAAAACAATCAAACATACACAAAAGAAATTAGATGTTCTCATGATTCACTAATTTTAACTGATTCGCTATATTCAGCTGCTAATATAAAATCTGCAAAATGTAAGTTCCAAAGTAAGTATATAATACATATTAATTACTAAAAAGAACAGAGAAAATTTTAAAACACACCTTTTTCAAACTCATCGTTTTTTAAATCATGTATTTCCTCATGAATTCAACTTTGACTGCAAATCAATCTTTGGTGATAAAGAACTACGAAAAGAATCAAATACATGTCCACCACTACTGAAAGCTGACTACGAAGAAACTGTGGAAATAGAAATATTCAATACATCTTTTGCAATTTTACTTAATATTGGATATTTCAATGAATTTAATTTCCACAATGCTAAAATATCTTGATTGTCTGAAAAAATTTCCAATTCTTCAAATAAATATTGGTCAACTTCCATCATCTTGCTTGAAGCATCTCGCTCACTGTGACGGTTACAAAATTTTTGAAATAGTTTATTGTGGGCAAAATTAGTACTTTGTCCTGTAGACGAAGATGTCGCAACACTCGTTCTACAATTATCCTGTGACATTTCAACCAACAATGTAAGACAATGTTCTAAAAACTCTATCTTACATCTCGGATCTCAGACAACTAGGTACTTGTCAAATTTTTCTTGCATTCCAATAACCATTTTCCTCAATGATGGATTGTCACTCTCAACATACTCCTTGATAACCAATTTCAAATTACATAGTTCGCTAAAATAAATATTTGATGTCACATGTGAAGAGGCTGAAACAGTCACAGTCGTATCATAATTTTTTTTAAAAAACTTAACAAGTTCTTTAATATTTTCCCAATTTGTTGTAGTGGGAGGTGTTTCCCCACTCAAATCACTAACGTAATTACTATCGATTTTCATTAACTTGTCAAAAGATTTTTCAAATTTTTCAGTGCTTGCTAACATCAAATATATAGAATTCCATCTTATAGACATATCAAGAGAAACACTACTTTTACATGCAATCTTAACATTTTCAGCACAATTCTTAAAATTTTATAACCTTGCAGGTGAAATGCAATCTTAACATTTTCAGTACAATTCTTAAAATTTTATAACCTTGCAGGTGAAGATTGTAACGCCCCGAACCCGACCCGGCTCGGTGCGCTACGTTTGCAAACCAAACGTGTATTTAAAACATCGTTTAAAATAATTTTCGTGAAATATTCGGATCGATGTTCGGGTTTTTCGAACCCTCAATTTTTCTTGGAACACGTGTCTGCCCGCTGGGGCGCACCAGCGCGCCCCATCATTTTGTTCCACGACCGATCGTGGCTAAATGCCCGATCGGTCGGGCTTTCTCGGGTTTTCTTCACCCAGAAACTTCCCGACCGCGACCGGTCGTGCCCCGGGCCCGATCGATCGGGCCGGCTCGGGTTTTTCATCACCAAAAACACCCTAAAATGCCCCTTTTAACCTTTTTCCACCTCCCTATACATTTTAACACCTTTCTACATCCCGAACATCTCCAAAAATCCTGAAAATTTAACCATACCTTCCCGACGCATAAATCTTCCAACCCCATAATTATTTTTGAAAGCCGACTTAAAACGGAGAATTACAAAAATCACAAACATAACCCGACGTTAGTTACTTTAAAATCAAAACGGGCAATATAACGCCTAAAACTTTAAATACCCAAAACCTGAAATAAATCCCGGAAAACACACAGCTTCCATCACGAACAACTATACTCACTATCCATCTCCAAATCAACTCGTAAACCCGGTAACATACATACGAAAATATTTACGAACACAATTTACCACAACTTAATAAAGTTTCCTAACTCCCACAAAACAACATTTCCACACACCAACTATCCATACCAAAATACTTACAAATCAAACTATCCTTGTCAAACATTCACCTCCCACTACCCGAGACATCCAGTGGTCAAAACGCCCCGACAATAGCTTGCACCGGCGGACTCCGTACTCCCCCGACCGCGGCCTAATCCTGAGCTGTCTCCTCAACCTCACCTGTAAAATACTCGTCACCTACACCATAGAACACAAAACATAAGCCTAATGCTTAGCAAGTAGGGAAATGCACAATAACATACTAAATGCTCGACTCAACCCTATCATGCAGTTTCTACACACTCTGTTGTTTTCTTTTCGTTTCGGTTGCATTTATCTTTCACTTTCATGTGAATCAAGTAGGCACACGCCCCAACACAATCCTGGACGGCCACGCCTTGACCAACGAAGCAAGACCGGAGGCACACGCCCTAACACAATCCTGGACGGCCAACCAAATCTGTCACGACCCTAACACTGTACCCTTATTTACCGTACAAATTTTTCATTTTATCCTTTATTCTTAGCGTCTATGCGGAAACGATTTGAAAACAATTTAATAAAACGTTCAAAATAATTATTTAAATCAATACGTACCCGAACACCTATAAAATACAACTATACAACAAACACCCGATACTCGTATGTCTTCCGAATTACCACCCCAAAACCGACTCGAAACACAACCATAACAAAGTACGTTTTCAAGAAAATAAACTGCGTGGATACGTTTAAAAGTATAACATATCCTCCTGTTTCAAAATCACAAAACAGTTTATAAAACAGGTTTCCAAACAGACATTTAAAATATCAAATGTAAACCTATCCACTAACCAGATTCCAAACATCCTATAATTTCTATACAACCATCATTTAAATGTAAACCTATCCACTAACCGAATTCCAAACATCCTATAATGTCTATACAGTTTACCATTAGCCCAAAACATTCCAAACTCTCAAAACATCTATACATACTTCCCCACGGGTCAGATAAGCATCAACTGCGCCAGCACACCACCGCAGCCATCCTCCGTCAACTGGACTCATGCCTCCGGAGGAGGGATCTCGTCCTCACCTGTTTCCTCGTAATCACCTACACCATACAGACATCTATGAGATAAAAATCTCAGCAAGACTCGTAAATGCAGATGCAGATGCATGCTATGCGTAAATCATTCAGAAACATACAGATAACAGATTCAGATTCAGATTCAGATTCATTACGTCGCAGACAGATTGTCACCGAGGCTACCTCACCTCGACGTGACCAGATAACAGATTACGTAGATTAATTTCGTTGGTTCATTTTACTTTTTAATTAGGTCGCAGACAGATTGTCACCGAGGCTACCTCACCTCGACGTGACCAGATAACAGATTACGTAGATAACTTCGTTGGTTCATTTTACTTTTTTAATTAGGTCGCAGACAGATTGTCACCGAGGCTACCTCACCTCGACGTGACCAGTCGATTAATTTCGTGGTTCATTTTTACTTTTTAATTAGGTAGCAGACAGATTGTCACCGAGGCTACCTCACCTCGACGTGACCAGATAACAGATTACGTAGATAATTTCGTTGGTTCATTTTACTTTTTTAATTAGGTCGCAGACAGATTGTCACCGAGGTACTCACATCGACGTGACCAGATAACAGATTACGTAGATTAATTTCGTTGGTTCATTTTACTTTTTTAATTAGGTCGCAGACGTTCATTTTACTTTTTAATTAGGTCGCAGACAGATTGTCACCGAGGCTACCTCACCTCGACGTGACCAGATAACAGATTACGTAGATTAATTTCGTTGGTTCATTTTACTTTTTAATTAGGTCGCAGACAGATTGTCACCGAGGCTACCTCACCTCGACGTGACCAGATACAGATTACGTAGATTAATTTCGTTGGTTCATTTTACTTTTTAATTAGGTCGCAGACAGATTGTCACCGAGGCTACCTCACCTCGACGTGACCAGATAACAGATTACGTAGATTAATTTCGTTGGTTCATTTTACTTTTTAATTAGGTCGCAGACAGATTGTCACCGAGGCTACCTCACCTCGACGTGACCAGATAACAGATTACGTAGATTAATTTCGTTGGTTCATTTTACTTTTTAATTAGGTCGCAGACAGATTGTCACCGAGGCTACCTCACCTCGACGTGACCAGATAACAGATTACGTAGATTAATTTCGTTGGTTCATTTTACATTACTTATTAGGTCGCAGAGCAGCATTGTCACCGAGGCTAACCTCACCTCGACGTGACCAGATAACAGATTACGTAGATGAAATTCGGTTGGTTCATTTAACTTTTCATTAGGTCGCAGACAGATTGTCACCGAGGCTACCTCACCTCGACGTGACCAGATAACAGATTACGTAGATTAATTTCGTTGGTTCATTTTACTTTTTAATTAGGTCGCAGACAGATTGTCACCGAGGCTACCTCACCTCGACGTGACCAGATACAGATTACGTAGATTAATTTCGTTGGTTCATTTTACTTTTTAATTAGGTCGCAGACAGATTGTCACCGAGGCTACCTCACCTCGACGTGACCAGATAACAGATTACGTAGATTAATTTCGTTGGTTCATTTTACTTTTTAATTAGGTCGCAGACAGATTGTCACCGAGGCTACCTCACCTCGACGTGACCAGATAACAGATTACGTAGATTAATTTCGTTGGTTCATTTTACTTTTTAATTAGGTCGCAGACAGATTGTCACCGAGGCTACCTCACCTCGACGTGACCAGATAACAGATTACGTAGATTAATTTCGTTGGTTCATTTTACTTTTTAATTAGGTCGCAGACAGATTGTCACCGAGGCTACCTCACCTCGACGTGACCAGATACAGATTACGTAGATTAATTTCGTTGGCCAATCGGCCAGAGAAGAATCACGAGAACTTACCTGACGTCAGTTGCAAGGCTAGCTCCGTCCACGAGCGTGGTTCACCTACGCAATGTTATCAATTTGTCGTTAATACGAGCTTAAACAATAATATGTCCAAATTTAACAAAAACCTTAACTAATGAACTTCCTAAAATCTTCACCTAACTAATCGAAGTATTTAAACAATGATTAACGCTCGATAGTTTAAAATCACAATTAACGAGTTTTCCTAAAAACCCGAAAATTCTCCAATTTTAACATTTCTCACAATTCACTCTAATTCCGTCCAATAACGTTCAATACGTCCTTTATATCGTCAATTACTATAAACCTATTAATTTTGGACCCTAATTTGGGTTCGGTAAAAACCGACCTGAAACTTCAAACGCGCGTAACTTTCGCGTCGGTTATCAGAATCGAACGATTCCAGCGGCCACGCGCTCCCCTAATAACCTATTTTAACCTGCCAAAAGGAATTTTAAAACAATTGACCAGAACTAGGTCAAAAATCCAAAAACCCGAAACTGCCCTTTACCGAAAATTTCCCCCTTTTCGATTTTTCATCAAATTCCACCTATTTCCTCACCAATCGACCACCTACACCTTCAATTTGAATAATCTAACAAAATTCCCGAGCTACACTCACCAAAACCGGAGTGCCCTAAATCGGAGCCCTCTGATTTTTGCTCAAATTGAGCTCCTCACTGTCAATCAACCATAACCGGTGCAAGGGTCGGCAAACCCACGCCGGAAGGGACCAAAATTGGCCGGCGATCGGAGCCAAAACCGGCTCGTCACACACAGCCCCTAACCGAGCCGAAAAAGAGGGAGAAACCGAGGTTACCTTCGGTTCGTGCGCGGAGGCGGGCCGGAAACCGCCTGTCGCCGCCTTCTGGCCGGAAACCGCCGGTGGTTCACGTCGATCGTCGCTCGCGTCGCCTCCCCTGTCTTCGGCTCACTCGGCATCGGGTTTTCGAAGAACAACAGAATGCAAAGCATTCTGTTGTTTTGTTTTCTTTTTTTTTTTTTATTTAATAATAATAATAATTATAATAATAATAATAATCCTCTATTTTATTAAACATTACTACATCTCGTGTTTTCAACCCCTTTCAAATTTCTTATTTCGCCAATAAATCCAACTTATTATCTGGGTTCGATTAAAACTGTCCGTTTGTAAATCGGACCCCGTTTACTATTTTTACTAAAACGTCCTTTACGAGAAACGTAATTACTCGGAATATAGCGTTACTATTCCGAAAATTCCCAAAATTTCCTTAAAATTCTTATTATTCGTTAGGATCATGATGACGCTTTCTTTTCGTAAAACGGACTTGATTTGACATATTTACCAAAAATGTCACATATAATATAATATATTAATATAATATATTAATCCGAAATCCGTACAAGCCGGATATTACATAATCCCCCCAATCGATCGTAGAATTCTCATTGTGCTTTCAAGCACGAACATATCGAGGTATTCATACTCACGACACATTACGTAAATTAGCATAGCATCCCACGTAGAGACCAAGTTGCATATCTTTTAGCATAGCATCTCACATAGAGACCAAGTTGCATATCTTTTTAGCATAACATCTCACGTAGGGACCGAGTTGCATATCTTTTCTTATCTTACATTTCATTCTCACCACTCAGCATGCAAAACACGTGATTTTGTCAGTTAGAAAACAATGATGCATGACACACAATGCATGACACAAAGCAAAACACAACAAACAATCAAACAATCCCTACCGTTCCATGGTGTAGGCCCGAAGGCAACAAACACTCATCCACTACTTACCTGGTTGCTCGGATTCCAGTTGCTTACTTTTACCGATAATTCAATCGTCCGACGTCCTAAAATAATGAAATGTAGCTTAATAAGTCACCAATAAAATCTAAAGGATTCTTAAACCTAAAACTAAACAACACTTAAACAACTTCACACTCAAAACACTCAAACTCGGTTTTTCCCCAAAATTGACCGTCAAACTTCAAACGGTCATAACTCTCTCGTTTTCAACAGATTTTGACGTGCCACCCCAATTCGGAAACCTCTACACGTCTACTATCTATTGAAATGCTTAAATCCACCAAACAAACACCTTGACCAACCCGAAAATACCAAGGACAGATTCGGCCATTGGGTGTTCACAACCGGTTTTTCCCAAACTCTTTCCAAATCTCAATCTAACTCCTTAGATCACCTAACCCAAGTCATTCAACACCCAAACCAACCAATTTGGAAAGAAATCAACCAATTAAAACCAAATTTCGGACTCCAAGAATTAGGGTTTCCAAGCCCTCACCAAAAACACTTAAAACTCACTACAACCTTCAATAAACTTCACCTCAAAGTATAAAAATCAAAACCCATGTGTTATTACCTTGAAATCCTTGAAAGAACTATGGAAAGAAGGAGGGAGAGCTTTGAGGGCTGGCTGGATCGTGGGAGAGAAAGAAAGAGGGAAGAAGATGATTAAACATTACCATTTCACCTTTTTAACCTAACCATTTTTTTACTTTTTTGATTTTGCCCACTCAAACTTTCTAAATTTATAAAACTACCACCACTTGTCTTTTCTTTTTTCATTCAACGTGAATCAACATTAAATCCCACCTTTTTCCATTTATTTAATTCATTTATTTCATCCTTTTAATGCATGTAAAGTACTTGGAATTTTCTTATTGGTTGTTGACTTTTCAACTCCCTTTATGTTGAATTGTCAAACCCATTCTCTTCTTTTGTTAATCCCTTTATCCTTCAACACTAATCCCTCCTAACCGTCTATTTTAGGACATACGTGCGTTATATGAAATTCTCGGGTGTTACAAAGATTGAACATACTTAATAGCTCTACGTACTCTAGCAATAGCCTCTTGATGATCTTTCAATCCATCACATACAATCAAGTTCAATATGTGTGCAAAACATCACACATGCATGTATTCTCCATTCAAAACCAAACCATTCTAATTTCGGACACTTTTGATCAAATATGAAATTGCAATATCATTCGAAGAAGCATTGTCAACAGTGACAGTCAAACACATTTTCAATTCCCAGTTCAAACAAATATCTTTCTAATTCTCTACCAATTGTCTCACCTTTATAATTCGAAATCAAACAAATATTTAAAATCTTCTTATGCATGGTCCAATCACTATCAATGTAATGACTAGTTAAAACCATGTAATTTAAATTCTGAATAGAAGTCCATGTATCTGTAGTCAAACATACTTGTTGTGATGTTATTCTAAAGTACTATTTCAATTTCATCTTTTCTTTTTCATAAAGACTCAAAATATCACGAGCAACAGTAAATCTAGAAGGTATGAAAAACTTCGGTTGCAGATATGGGGAATATGCTCTACAACTCTCTCTTTCAACAAACTTCAAAGACAATTCTTCATTAATTACCATTTTTGCAATTAGTTCTCGACAAGTAGCAACACTAAAACATGCAAGTTGTTGTCCCTCATTGTTCATATTCTGAAAGCTCAAAGTTTTTTTGTTTCACATCTACATTTGCCAATAATTTTGCATAAATATGGATGTGTTTTTTCAAGATTGATGTCCCATTTTTCAGTGTATCACATGCATATGTTTTTCCACAGTAATTATATTTAGCTCTAAAATTTTTATCATCGCCATCGTTAATAATATTAAAATAATTTCAAACTTCAGATTTCTTTGTTCTTTCCCTTCGAACACGAACACTAGAATTAGTCATAGGAGGAATCGCTACATTTTGATTTTCATTCATACTTTCTGTTTCCATCCTATAAAATACAACAATTTATCAAACTAATTAGCCAAATCTAACAATCTAACAAATATCTATTAATCTTACAAAAAATAAATCAAAATACAAGAGATTCAGATTTTCATTTTAAGTCACATTTCTTTCCAAAAACTCTAAAAGCTTAACATTAAAAATACAGCAAATACCAATGATAGGATTCATGCTTTAAATTCACAAGAAACAAGCTGCCCAAACAGAACAAAAAAACACATAGCTAAAACGTAATTGACACAACCTAATTACTAAACAGAATGCACAACAATTGCTTATAAAAATCTGTAACGACCTTTAAACCTAACTCTTAATTTCTCGTATAATTTTTTTTTTTTATTCTTATAACTCTAAGTTTATCATCTAAGCAGAAAACATTTGAAAATCATTAGATAAAACGTATTAAGGTAAAGAAAACCATAGAAAACACTTAATTAAAACTTAAAACAATTTAAATCGTCAGCCAAAGCACAGAGGGGCAGAAGGGACAATTGTCCCAAAAATGCCAGGGGCGATCGATTTAAAAAATTTAAAAGTTAAAAGCAGCAGAATGCATAAGGGTGTTAAGTCAATAATGTAGGATCGATATTGTCTAGGGGGGGGGGGGGGGGGGGGGAGGTGGTGAATTAGACTTTTTAAATTTGTTTTCTTAATCTAGTTGCTTTCTCTCTAGTATGCGATTTGTAACGACCCAAACAGGGAGCCGTCACTTAGTCATAATCTTTCATTAATCATTGACTCAACTTCTACCATTTCCACTTCATTTACAATCTAATATTTACATACATTCTTTGATTTTAACTCACTCTTAGACTGACAACAGAGGCGTTATAACATCAAGGGGATCTCGCCCACTCAAACTCGATTTTTTTTTAAATCCCGTCGGCTAAATCTTACACAGAGTCGAGCGGCTAAAATTGCTCATTTGATCAGTGACTTAATCGGGCAAGGAAGAAATGCCCCAGACTACTCGACGTTATTCAGTTGGGGTTTGCATGCATCGGGTGACGAAGTAATGTCATCCGATTTGTCACGTGTACCCTACGTGACTCAGTTATAGACGCCCAGTAGAAAACATCCACCAGCGGACATGGGCATTACACGTGTCTAATTAAAGTCATCGCCCGGTCCCGAACATTCTCCACTACATGTTCTTAATTACACTACATCGACCGGTGGTCATGTGCGCCTCGCGTGACTAATTAAAACATTCCTCGGGCACTAGGCGACAAGAAATTTCTCACATCATCCGATGAGTGAAATACCCTACCTCTACCGGTCACTAGACGACAAAATGACATTTAAATCATCCGGTAACCTAAATACACTTGATCTGCCAGTCACTAGACGACAAAACCACGTTTTCATCATCCGTTGATGAAACGACAACTAATTCCCATCATCCGGCGACTAAACATACTAACTACATCCGGTGAGGAAACATACTACATCATCCGGTGAGGAAACATACTACATCATCCGGTGAGGAAACATACTACATCATCCGGTGAGGAAACATACTACATCATCCGGTGAGGAAACATACTACATCATCCGGTGAGGAAACATACTACATCATCCGGTGAGGAAACATACTACATCATCCGGTGAGGAAACATACTACATCATCCGGTGAGGAAACATACTACATCATCCGGTGAGGAAACATACTACATCATCCGGTGAGGAAACATACTACATCATCCGGTGAGGAAACATACTACATCATCCGGTGAGGAAACATACTACATCATCCGGTGAGGAAACATACTACATCATCCGGTGAGGAAACATACTACATCATCCGGTGAGGAAACATACTACATCATCCGGTGAGGAAACATACTACATCATCCGGTGAGGAAACATACTACATCATCCGGTGAGGAAACATACTACATCATCCGGTGAGGAAACATACTACATCATCCGGTGAGGAAACATACTACATCATCCGGTGAGGAAACATACTACATCATCCGGTGAGGAAACATACTACATCATCCGGTGAGGAAACATACTACATCATCCGGTGAGGAAACATACTACATCATCCGGTGAGGAAACATACTACATCATCCGGTGAGGAAACATACTACATCATCCGGTGAGGAAACATACTACATCATCCGGTGAGGAAACATACTACATCATCCGGTGAGGAAACATACTACATCATCCGGTGAGGAAACATACTACATCATCCGGTGAGGAAACATACTACATCATCCGGTGAGGAAACATACTACATCATCCGGTGAGGAAACATACTACATCATCCGGTGAGGAAACATACTACATCATCCGGTGAGGAAACATACTACATCATCCGGTGAGGAAACATACTACATCATCCGGTGAGGAAACATACTACATCATCCGGTGAGGAAACATACTACATCATCCGGTGAGGAAACATACTACATCATCCGGTGAGGAAACATACTACATCATCCGGTGAGGAAACATACTACATCATCCGGTGAGGAAACATACTACATCATCCGGTGAGGAAACATACTACATCATCCGGTGAGGAAACATACTACATCATCCGGTGAGGAAACATACTACATCATCCGGTGAGGAAACATACTACATCATCCGGTGAGGAAACATACTACATCATCCGGTGAGGAAACATACTACATCATCCGGTGAGGAAACATACTACATCATCCGGTGAGGAAACATACTACATCATCCGGTGAGGAAACATACTACATCATCCGGTGAGGAAACATACTACATCATCCGGTGAGGAAACATACTACATCATCCGGTGAGGAAACATACTACATCATCCGGTGAGGAAACATACTACATCATCCGGTGAGGAAACATACTACATCATCCGGTGAGGAAACATACTACATCATCCGGTGAGGAAACATACTACATCATCCGGTGAGGAAACATACTACATCATCCGGTGAGGAAACATACTACATCATCCGGTGAGGAAACATACTACATCATCCGGTGAGGAAACATACTACATCATCCGGTGAGGAAACATACTACATCATCCGGTGAGGAAACATACTACATCATCCGGTGAGGAAACATACTACATCATCCGGTGAGGAAACATACTACATCATCCGGTGAGGAAACATACTACATCATCCGGTGAGGAAACATACTACATCATCCGGTGAGGAAACATACTACATCATCCGGTGAGGAAACATACTACATCATCCGGTGAGGAAACATACTACATCATCCGGTGAGGAAACATACTACATCATCCGGTGAGGAAACATACTACATCATCCGGTGAGGAAACATACTACATCATCCGGTGAGGAAACATACTACATCATCCGGTGAGGAAACATACTACATCATCCGGTGAGGAAACATACTACATCATCCGGTGAGGAAACATACTACATCATCCGGTGAGGAAACATACTACATCATCCGGTGAGGAAACATACTACATCATCCGGTGAGGAAACATACTACATCATCCGGTGAGGAAACATACTACATCATCCGGTGAGGAAACATACTACATCATCCGGTGAGGAAACATACTACATCATCCGGTGAGGAACCCCCCCCCCGCGACGAGAGGAGCTGAGCGGCGACGACCCCGCAGATTTCTGGCCACCATTTTGACGGGCGAACTCCGGCAAGCTGAAGCCAGAGCTCGGTCTGGCTTTTTCCGCGCCAGACCCGACCGAAAATAGGTACCTTCTCCTCCCTGTTTTCCTTCTGTTGCTAGCTGAGGGATGGTCTGCGAGTTGGGTCGTTTCTTTGGTCGATTTGTGACGGAAATGAGGAGGAATTAGGGGTGTGAGACGAATGATCGCCGTTGGGCAGTGATGCTCTGATTTCTGGAAGAAAACCGTGGGGGTGTGTGCTGTGAAATCGGGTTTCCCGAATTGGCAACTTTAATTTGTTGTTAGATTATGCTAAATTGGTTATAATGTGATAGATTGGTGACGAATTGAGAGAGTTTTGTTGAAAAACCGAAAATGGAAAATTAGAAATTTTAAAATCGGTTCTGTTTTTGGGAGTTTTGACATAGCTATGGTTTATGGTTTTAAATTCTCTCTTGGTATGTTAAACTAGGTTTTATGGGGAGCGTTTAGCCGCTGAAATCGAATCATTCCGATAAGCGTAGCAAAAGTTACGCAAAATTCGAAGTTTAGATGAAATTCGGGTTCTGAGTGGGGAACCCTCAAATTGTGTTGTGTCAAGCTTAAATTAATCTGAATGAGGTTAATTGACAATAAAATTAGTGAAATTAAGTTGAAAGTTAAAATTTTGGGCGTTTTAGCATAATGGGCCGATTCTTTTTTTGGGTTTTGGGCCGTTACGGCCACTCGTTTTACTTTCCCTTTTTGGTAGGTTAAACTAGGTTTTATGGGGAGCGTTTAGCCGCTGAAATCGAATCATTCCGATAAGCGTAGCAAAAGTTACGCAAAATTCGAAGTTTAGATGAAATTCGGGTTTCCCGAATTGGCAACTTTAATTTGTTGTTAGATTATGCTAAATTGGTTATAATGTGATAGATTGGTGACGAATTGAGAGAGTTTTGTTGAAAAACCGAAAATGGAAAATTAGAAATTTTAAAATCGGTTCTGTTTTTGGGAGTTTTGACATAGCTATGGTTTATGGTTTTAAATTCTCTCTTGGTATGTTAAACTAGGTTTTATGGGGAGCGTTTAGCCGCTGAAATCGAATCATTCCGATAAGCGTAGCAAAAGTTACGCAAAATTCGAAGTTTAGATGAAATTCGGGTTCTGAGTGGGACTCGGGCCGGAGTGAGGTGCTCCGCGAATTCCGAGTGGGACTCGGGCCGGAGTGAGGTGCTCCGCGAATTCTGAGTGGGACTCGGGCCGGAGGTGATGTGCTCCGCGAATTCCGAGTGAGACTCGGGCCGGAGTGAGGTGCTCCGCGAATTCCGAGTGAGACTCGGGCCGGAGTGAGGTGCTCCGCGAATTCGAGTGGGACTCGGGCCGGAGTGAGGTGCTCCGCGAATTCCGAGTGAGACTCGGGCCGGAGGTGATGTGCTCCGCGAATTCTGAGTGGGACTCGGGCCGGAGTGAGGTGCTCCGCGAATTCGAGTGGGACTCGGGCCGGAGGTGATGTGCTCCGCGAATTCGAGTGGGACTCGGGCCGGAGTGAGGTGCTCCGCGAATTTCGAGTGGGACTCGGGCCGGAGTGAGGTGCTCCGCGAATTCCGAGTGAGACTCGGGCCGGAGTGAGGTGCTCTGCGAATTTCGAGTGGGACTCGGGCCGAGTGAGGTGCTCCGCGAATTCCGAGTGAGACTCGGGCCGGAGTGAGGTGCTCCGCGAATTCGAGTGGGACTCGGGCCGGAGTGAGGTGCTCCGCGAATTCGAGTGGGACTCGGGCCGGAGGTGATGTGCTCCGCGAATTCCGAGTGGGACTCGGGCCGGAGTGAGGTGCTCCGCGAATTCGAGTGGGACTCGGGCCGGAGTGATGTGCTCCGCGAATTCCGAGTGGGACTCGGGCCGGAGTGAGGTGCTCCGCGAATTCCGAGTGGACTCGGGCCGGAGTGAGGTGCTCCGCGAATTCGAGTGGGACTCGGGCCGGAGGTGATGTGCTCCGCGAATTCCGAGTGAGACTCGGGCCGGAGGTGATGTGCTCCGCGAATTCGAGTGGGACTCGGGCCGGAGGTGATGTGCTCCGCGAATTCCGAGTGAGACTCGGGCCGGAGTGAGGTGCTCTGCGAATTTCGAGTGGGACTCGGCCGGAGTGAGGTGCTCCGCGAATTCGAGTGGGACTCGGGCCGGAGGTGATGTGCTCCGCGAATTCTGAGTGGGACTCGGGCCGGAGGTGATGTGCTCCGCGAATTCGAGTGGGACTCGGGCCGGAGGTGATGTGCTCCGCGAATTCCGAGTGGGACTCGGGCCGGAGGTAAGGTGCTCTGCGAATTTCGAGTGGGACTCGGGCCGGAGAGAGGCTCTCCGCGAATTCTGAGTGAGACTCGGGCCGGAGGTGATGTGCTCCGCGAATTCGAGTGGGACTCGGGCCGGAGTGAGGTGCTCCGCGAATTCGAGTGGGACTCGGGCCGGAGTGAGGTGCTCTGCGAATTTCGAGTGGGACTCGGCCGGAGTGAGGTGCTCTGCGAATTTCGAGTGGACTCGGGCCGGAGGTGATGTGCTCCGCGAATTTCGAGTGGGACTCGGGCCGGAGTGAGGTGCTCTGCGAATTTCGAGTGGGACTCGGGCCGGAGGTGATGTGCTCCGCGAATTCCGAGTGGACTCGGGCCGGAGTGAGGTGCTCTGCGAATTTCGAGTGGACTCGGGCCGGAGGTGATGTGCTCCGCGAATTCGAGTGGGACTCGGGCCGGAGTGAGGTGCTCCGCGAATTCCGAGTGGGACGTTTGTATGTTGGCAGTGAGCTTTGTGAGAGTTGTGGGGCGGTTGTATGTTGGCAGTGAGCTTTGTGAGAGTTGTGGGGCGGTTGTATGTTGGCAGTGAGCTTTGTGAGAGTTGTGGGGCGGTTGTATGTTGGCAGTGAGCTTTGTGAGAGTTGTGGGGCGGTTGTATGTTGCAGTGAGCTTTGTGAGGGTTGTGGGACGGTTGTATGTAGGCAGTGAGCTTTGTGAGGGTTGTGGGACGGTTGTATGTAGGCAGTGAGCTTTGTGAGGGTTGTGGGACGGTTGTATGTAGGCAGTGAGCTTTGTGAGGGTTGTGGGAGTAGGTAGTGAGCCTTGTGAGAGTTGTGAGACGGTTGTATGTAGGCAGTGAGTTTTGTGAGGGTTGTGGGAGTAGGTAGTGAGCCTTGTGAGAGTTGTGGGACAGTTGTATGTAGGCAGTGAGCTTTGTGAGGGTTGTGGGAGTAGGTAGTGAGCCTTGTGAGAGTTGTGGGACGGTTGTATGTAGGCAGTGAGCTTTGTGAGGGTTGTGGGACGGTTGTATGTTGGCAGTGAGCTTTGTGAGGGTTGTGGGAGTAGGTAGTGAGCTTGTGAGAGTTGTGGGACGGTTGTATGTAGGCAGTGAGCTTTGTGAGGGTTGTGGGACGGTTGTATGTTGGCAGTGAGCTTTGTGAGGGTTGTGGGACGGTTGTATGTTGGCAGTGAGCTTTGTGAGGGTTGTGGGACGGTTGTATGTAGGCAGTGAGCTTTGTGAGGGTTGTGGGACGGTTGTATGTAGGCAGTGAGCTTTGTGAGAGTTGTGGGGCGGTTGTATGTGGCAGTGAGCTTTGTGAGAGTTGTGGGGCGGTTGTATGTGGCAGTGAGCTTTGTGAGAGTTGTGGGACGGTTGTATGTAGGCAGTGAGCTTTGTGAGGTTGGTATGTAAGTTTTGAGTTTTGCGTACGTGGTGGGTCGTAAGTATGGATTAGGATGAGAAGCTGCAGATAGTTGGTCATAGTGTGTAGGATGTGAATCTTGTGTGTGATGTGGCCATAGGTACGTATGTGTGTGTGTAGTCATTGTTAGTTGTATGTTGTGAGTCTTGCATACGTGGAGGGTTGTGGGACGGTTGTATGTAGGCAGTGAGCTTTGTGAGAGTTGTGGGGCGGTTGTATGTGGCAGTGAGCTTTGTGAGGGTTGTGGGAGTAGGTAGTGAGCCTTGTGAGAGTTGTGGGACGGTTGTATGTAGGCAGTGAGCTTTGTGAGGGTTGTGGGAGTAGGTAGTGAGCTTGTGAGAGTTGTGGGACGGTTGTATGTAGGCAGTGAGCTTTGTGAGGGTTGTGGGAGTAGGTAGTGAGCTTGTGAGAGTTGTGGGACGGTTGTATGTTGGCAGTGAGCTTTGTGAGGGTTGTGGGACGGTTGTATGTAGGCAGTGAGCTTTGTGAGGGTTGTGGGAGTAGGTAGTGAGCTTGTGAGAGTTGTGGGGCGGTTGTATGTGGCAGTGAGCTTGTGAGAGTTGTGGGGCGGTGTATGTTGGCAGTGAGCTTGTGAGAGTTGTGGGGCGGTTGTATGTGGCAGTGAGCTTGTGAGAGTTGTGGGACGGTTGTATGTAGGCAGTGAGCTTTGTGAGAGTTGTGGGACGGTTGTATGTAGGCAGTGAGCTTTGTGAGGGTTGTGGGACGGTTGTATGTAGGCAGTGAGCTTTGTGAGGGTTGTGGGACGGTTGTATGTTGGCAGTGAGCTTGTGAGAGTTGTGGGACGGTTGTATGTTGGCAGTGAGCTTGTGAGAGTTGTGGGACGGTTGTATGTTGGCAGTGAGCTTTGTGAGGGTTGTGGGAGTAGGTAGTGAGCCTTGTGAGAGTTGTGGGGCGGTGTATGTTGGCAGTGAGCTTTGTGAGGGTTGTGGGAGTAGGTAGTGAGCCTTGTGAGAGTTGTGGGGCGGTTGTATGTGGCAGTGAGCTTGTGAGAGTTGTGGGGCGGTTGTATGTTGGCAGTGAGCTTTGTGAGGGTTGTGGGAGTAGGTAGTGAGCCTTGTGAGAGTTGTGGGACGGTTGTATGTAGGCAGTGAGCTTTGTGAGGGTTGTGGGAGTAGGTAGTGAGCCTTGTGAGAGTTGTGGGGCGGTTGTATGTTGGCAGTGAGCTTTGTGAGGGTTGTGGGAGTAGGTAGTGAGCCTTGTGAGAGTTGTGGGAGTAGGTAGTGAGCTTTGTGAGGGTTGTGGGAGTAGGTAGTGAGCTTTGTGAGGGTTGTGGGAGTAGGTAGTGAGCTTTGTGAGGGTTGTGGGAGTAGGTAGTGAGCTTTGTGAGGGTTGTGGGAGTAGGTAGTGAGCTTTGTGAGGGTTGTGGGAGTAGGTAGTGAGCTTTGTGAGGGTTGTGGGAGTAGGTAGTGAGCTTTGTGAGGGTTGTGGGAGTAGGTAGTGAGCTTTGTGAGGGTTGTGGGAGTAGGTAGTGAGCTTTGTGAGGGTTGTGGGAGTAGGTAGTGAGCTTTGTGAGGGTTGTGGGAGTAGGTAGTGAGCTTTGTGAGGGTTGTGGGAGTAGGTAGTGAGCTTTGTGAGGGTTGTGGGAGTAGGTAGTGAGCTTTGTGAGGGTTGTGGGAGTAGGTAGTGAGCTTTGTGAGGGTTGTGGGAGTAGGTAGTGAGCTTTGTGAGGGTTGTGGGAGTAGGTAGTGAGCTTTGTGAGGGTTGTGGGAGTAGGTAGTGAGCTTTGTGAGGGTTGTGGGAGTAGGTAGTGAGCTTTGTGAGGGTTGTGGGAGTAGGTAGTGAGCTTTGTGAGGGTTGTGGGAGTAGGTAGTGAGCTTTGTGAGGGTTGTGGGAGTAGGTAGTGAGCTTTGTGAGGGTTGTGGGAGTAGGTAGTGAGCTTTGTGAGGGTTGTGGGAGTAGGTAGTGAGCTTTGTGAGGGTTGTGGGAGTAGGTAGTGAGCTTTGTGAGGGTTGTGGGAGTAGGTAGTGAGCTTTGTGAGGGTTGTGGGAGTAGGTAGTGAGCTTTGTGAGGGTTGTGGGAGTAGGTAGTGAGCTTTGTGAGGGTTGTGGGAGTAGGTAGTGAGCTTTGTGAGGGTTGTGGGAGTAGGTAGTGAGCTTTGTGAGGGTTGTGGGAGTAGGTAGTGAGCTTTGTGAGGGTTGTGGGAGTAGGTAGTGAGCTTTGTGAGGGTTGTGGGAGTAGGTAGTGAGCTTTGTGAGGGTTGTGGGAGTAGGTAGTGAGCTTTGTGAGGGTTGTGGGAGTAGGTAGTGAGCTTTGTGAGGGTTGTGGGAGTAGGTAGTGAGCTTTGTGAGGGTTGTGGGAGTAGGTAGTGAGCTTTGTGAGGGTTGTGGGAGTAGGTAGTGAGCTTTGTGAGGGTTGTGGGAGTAGGTAGTGAGCTTTGTGAGGGTTGTGGGAGTAGGTAGTGAGCTTTGTGAGGGTTGTGGGAGTAGGTAGTGAGCTTTGTGAGGGTTGTGGGAGTAGGTAGTGAGCTTTGTGAGGGTTGTGGGAGTAGGTAGTGAGCTTTGTGAGGGTTGTGGGAGTAGGTAGTGAGCTTTGTGAGGGTTGTGGGAGTAGGTAGTGAGCTTTGTGAGGGTTGTGGGAGTAGGTAGTGAGCTTTGTGAGGGTTGTGGGAGTAGGTAGTGAGCTTTGTGAGGGTTGTGGGAGTAGGTAGTGAGCTTTGTGAGGGTTGTGGGAGTAGGTAGTGAGCTTTGTGAGGGTTGTGGGAGTAGGTAGTGAGCTTTGTGAGGGTTGTGGGAGTAGGTAGTGAGCAGTGAATCCGGGTGTGTTTTCGGGTTGTTACAGTTATGGTATCAGAGCGATGGGGTCGGCGTCGTTCAGTGCATTACCTAACACCGTCAGCCGCTGCCTGGGAGCGTTTCGCCAACTGTAAGTATTTCTTAGAACCTTTGTGTTTTTTTTTTAGACTTACGATAGTGTTAAATGGTTCAAGGATAAAGAGATATGTCGAGGGTGTTTAGAGGACGTGGAGCGACAGTTTCTTGAGTCATTCAGTGCGTAAATTTTGGGGACAAAATTCTTATAAGGTGGGAAGGAAGTAATAACCCGGAAATTTTATTGAATAAAATTAAAAGTTTTGTTAGAATTTCGTGAGAGATTTTAACGGGTTAATAAGCTTATTAAAATTTGGGATTTTATTTGGAAAAAAGATTTCAAAAATTTAACGGGTCGAGAGGACGAGAATTTAACGAGAATACAGAAGTTCAAACATGTGAGGGCAAATAAGTAATTTACAAAAAAAATATATATAAAAAAAAATTAAATAAAACAGAATGGCTTCACGAAGAAGCCATTCTGTTCTGCAACCCAAGCCCCCCCCCCCCCTCGACGAGAGGAGATGAGCGGCGACGACCCCGCAAATTTCCGGCCACCATTTTGACGGGCGAACTCCGGCGAGCTGAAGCCAGAGCTCGGTTCGGCTTTGTCCGTGCCAGACCCGACCGAAAACAGGTACCTTCTCCTCCCTGTTTTCCTTCTGTTGCTCGCCGAGGGATGGTCTGTGAGTTGGGTCGTTTCTTTGGTCGATTTGTGACGGAAATGAGGAGGAATTAGGGGTGTGAGATGAATGATCGCCGTTGGGCAGTGATGCCCTGATTTCTGGAAGAAAACCGTGGGGGTGTGTGCTGTGAAATCGGGTTTCCCGAATTGGCAACTTTAATTTGTTGTTAGATTATGCTAAATTGGTTATAATGTGATAGATTGGTAACGAATTGAGAGAGTTTTGTTGAAAAACCGAAAATGGAAAATTAGAAATTTTAAAATCGGTTCTGTTTTTGGGAGTTTTGACATAGCTATGGTTTATGGTTTTAAATTCTCTCCTGGTATGTTAAACTAGGTTTTATGGGGAGCGTTTAGCTGCTAAAATCGAATCATTCCGATAAGCGTAGCAAAAGTTACGCAAAATTCGAAGTTTAGATGAAATTCGGGTTCTGAGTGGGGAACCCTCAAATTGTGTTGTGTCAAGCTTAAATTAATCTGAATGAGGTTAATTGACAATAAAATTAGTGAAATTAAGTTGAAAGTTAAAATTTTGGGCGTTTTAGCTAAATGGGCTGATTCTTTTTTTGGGTTTTGGGCCGTTACAGCCACTCGTTTTAATTTTCATTTTTGGTAGGTTAAACTAGGTTATTAGAGGAGTATGTGGTCGCCGGAATCGTTCGATTCCGATAACCGACGCGAAAGTAATGCACATCTAAAGTTTTGAGACGTTTTTACCAAAACCAAATTAGTGACCCGATTAATTGAGTTTTAGTTTGGCTAGGCTAGAAATAACAGTTGACAGTGAATTGGTGAACGTCAACCTGATTCTAATGAAGTTTGAATTTTGTGTTAGGTCGGGCCGTAGGTGGACAGGAAACCGAGCAACTCCAGCGAGCTAGGACGCCAGGTAAGTAGTAGTGTGTGGGCGTAATGCTTGTGAGTCGCCTAGAAGGGCTTATATCACAGTTGGTTGGATGTTGTGAGTCGTAAACACGTTTTGAGTAGTCTGTATGTGATGTGCTCCGCGAATTTCGAGTGGGACTCGGGCCGGGGTGAGGTGCTCCGCGAATTCCGAGTGGGACTCGGGCCGGAGTGAGGTGCTCCGCGAATTCCGAGTGGGACTCGGGCCGGAGTGAGGTGCTCCGCGAATTCCGAGTGGGACTCGGGCCGGAGTGAGGTGCTCCGCGAATTCCGAGTGAGATTCGGGCCGGAGTGAGGTGCTCCGCGAATTTCGAGTGGGACTCGGGCCGGAGTGAGGTGCTCCGCGAATTCCGAGTGAGACTCAGGCCGGAGGTGATGTGCTCCGCGAATTCCGAGTGGGACTCGGGCCGGAGTGAGGTGCTCTGCAAATTTCGAGTGGGACTCGGGCCGGAGTGAGGTACTCCGCGAATTTCGAGTGGGACTCGGGCCGGAGTGAGGTGCTCCGCGAATTCCGAGTGAGACTCGGCCGGAGTGAGGTGCTCCGCGAATTTCGAGTGGGACTCGGGCCGGAGTGAGGTGCTCCGTGAATTCCGAGTGAGACTCAGGCCGGGGTGAGGTGCTCCACAAATTTCGAGTGGGACTCGGGCCGGAGTGAGGTGCTCCGCGAATTTCGAGTGGGACTCGGGCCGGAGGTGATGTGCTCCGCGAATTCCGAGTGGGACTCGGGCCGAGTGAGGTGCTCCGCGAATTTCGAGTGGACTCGGGCCGGAGTGAGGTGCTCCGCGAATTTCGAGTGGACTCGGGCCGGAGTGAGGTGCTCCGCGAATTTCGAGTGGGACTCGGCCGGAGTGAGGTGCTCCGCGAATTTCGAGTGGGACTCGGCCGGAGTGAGGTGCTCCGCGAATTCCGAGTGAGACTCAGGCCGGAGGTGATGTGCTCCGCGAATTCCGAGTGGGACTCGGCCGGAGTGAGGTGCTCCGCGAATTTCGAGTGGACTCGGGCCGGAGTGAGGTGCTCCGCGAATTCCGAGTGGGACTCGGGCCGAGTGAGGTGCTCCGCGAATTTCGAGTGGGACTCGGGCCGAGTGAGGTGCTCCGCGAATTCCGAGTGAGACTCAGGCCGGAGGTGATGTGCTCCGCGAATTCCGAGTGAGACTCAGGCCGGAGGTGATGTGCTCCGCGAATTTCGAGTGGGACTCGGGCCGAGTGAGGTGCTCCGCGAATTCCGAGTGAGACTCAGGCCGGAGGTGATGTGCTCCGCGAATTTCGAGTGGACTCGGGCCGGAGTGAGGTGCTCCGCGAATTTCGAGTGGACTCGGGCCGGAGTGAGGTGCTCCGCGAATTTCGAGTGGGACTCGGGCCGGAGTGAGGTGCTCCGCGAATTCCGAGTGGGACTCGGGCCGAGTGAGGTGCTCCGCGAATTCCGAGTGGGACTCGGCCGGAGTGAGGTGCTCCGCGAATTTCGAGTGGGACTCGGGCCGAGTGAGGTGCTCCGCGAATTTCGAGTGGGACTCGGGCCGAGTGAGGTGCTCCGCGAATTTCGAGTGGACTCGGGCCGGAGTGAGGTGCTCCGCGAATTTCGAGTGGGACTCGGCCGGAGTGAGGTGCTCCGCGAATTCCGAGTGGGACTCGGGCCGGAGGTGATGTGCTCCTCGAATTCCGAGTGAGACTCGGGCCGGAGGAGGTAAGCAGGTTAAGGGTCGTAGATACGTATGTGATGGGAAGTCGTCGGTAGTTGGTCAATATGTAGGCAATGAGCTTTGTGAGAGTTGTGGGACGGTTGTATGTAGGCAGTGAGCTTTGTGAGGGTTGTGGGAGTAGGTAGTGAGCTTTGTGAGAGTTGTGGGGCGGTTGTATGTTGGCAGTGAGCTTTGTGAGAGTTGTGGGGCGGTTGTATGTTGGCAGTGAGCTTGTGAGAGTTGTGGGGCGGTTGTATGTTGGCAGTGAGCTTTGTGAGGTTGTGGGACGGTTGTATGTAGGCAGTGAGCTTTGTGAGAGTTGTGGGGCGGTTGTATGTTGGCAGTGAGCTTTGTGAGAGTTGTGGGGCGGTTGTATGTGGCAGTGAGCTTTGTGAGAGTTGTGGGGCGGTTGTATGTTGGCAGTGAGCTTTGTGAGAGTTGTGGGGCGGTTGTATGTTGGCAGTGAGCTTTGTGAGGGTTGTGGGACGGTTGTATGTAGGCAGTGAGCTTGTGAGAGTTGTGGGACGGTTGTATGTAGGCAGTGAGCTTTGTGAGAGTTGTGGGACGGTTGTATGTAGGCAGTGAGCTTTGTGAGGTTGTGGGAGTAGGTAGTGAGCTTTGTGAGAGTTGTGGGACGGTTGTACAAAGATGGTGAGCCTTTTGAGGGTTGTGGGACGGTTGTATGTAGGCAGTGAGCTTTGTGAGGGTTGTGGGACGGTTGTATGTAGGCAGTGAGCTTTGTGAGGGTTGTGGGAGTAGGTAGTGAGCTTTGTGAGGGTTGTGGGACGGTTGTATGTAGGCAGTGAGCTTTGTGAGAGTTGTGGGACGGTTGTATGTAGGCAGTGAGCTTTGTGAGGGTTGTGGGACGGTTGTATGTAGGCAGTGAGCTTTGTGAGGGTTGTGGGAGTAGGTAGTGAGCTTTGTGAGAGTTGTGGGACGGTTGTATGTAGGCAGTGAGCTTTGTGAGGTTGTGGGAGTAGGTAGTGAGCTTTGTGAGAGTTGTGGGACGGTTGTACAAAGATGGTGAGCCTTTTGAGGGTTGTGGGACGGTTGTATGTAGGCAGTGAGCTTTGTGAGGGTTGTGGGACGGTTGTATGTAGGCAGTGAGCTTTGTGAGGGTTGTGGGACGGTTGTATGTAGGCAGTGAGCTTTGTGGAGATTGTGGAATGACTGTATGTAAGTGGTGAGTCTGGTGGGGTTGTGGGTATGTTGTGCGTAGGCGGCGAGTCTGTCGTGCGTAGGTTGTAAGTTTGGTGAGGTTGGTATGTAAGTTTTGAGTTTTGCGTACGTGGTGGGTCGTAAGTATGGATTTGGACGAGAAGCTGCCGATAGTTGGTCATAGTGTGTAGGATGTGAATCTTGTGTGTGATGTGGCCATAGGTACGTATGTGTGTGTGTAGTCATTGTTAGTTGTATGTTGTGAGTCTTGCATACGTGGAGGGTTGTGGGTACGAATGCGGACAAGAGGTTGTCGTTAATTGGGCATGTTGTGTAGGTTGAGTCCTGTGTAGGTTGTGGGATAGTTTTATGCAGGTTGTGAATCTTGCGGAGGTCGTGGGCTAGTTGTGTGTATGTATGAGTCTTGTGTAGGTTATGAGTTAGGTGGCAGTTGGTGGCGTACGACCAAGGCCCCGGTTGATGACAGTGTTAGGGCGACCCGACCCAGGATGAGCCGTAACATGGTGTTATTGGGGAGTAGGACTTTTTGTCCTTTTGTAGGGGTATTTGTATTTGTTGTATATAGTCATAGTTAAGGGTGATATGTCACCCTATAATTTGGACTTTCTTCATTTTGGTTGATAGCATTTTTGTTCTGTAATTGATGATTGTTTGGAGATTTCGTAGACTAGATAGTTGTGTAGGAGTATTCTGGATTGGTTGAGATTTATTCGTTTGCAGGTACTTAGCATTTTGGAGGCGCCATTTTCAGGCGTTACTCTGCCAAAATTTTCGGGGAGAACGCCGTGGTGCTTATTGGTTGGGATTAAGGAAAATTAGTGAGTCGTTTAGCTCAGAGTAGTCCCTGTAGTGAACAGTGAATCCGGGTGTGTTTTCGAGATGTTACACACTGTCATACTGAGCATCCTCCAGCAACCAGCTTTAAACATTATCTCTGGATTGGAAATCCTCACCTGTTAGCTTTTCACCTACATCACAAGGTTTAACTATAAGCCTAATACTTAGTAAGGAATGCAACACTAACACGGATGCATGAATGCATATTTTGGAAAACACATGTTCATGAGTCTTTTGTTGTTCATATCTCTGCTCGTAATCATCATTCATAGTCATGGATCATATACATCATTCATAATCATTGTTCATATTCTTCATTTAAGTTGTGTGGATTAAGAGAGAATTTGTGCCGGTAAAGGGGGTTCGACAGTGAGTTTGATCTTGGTCCCTACTGCGGGTCGTATTCATATGTCCCTCTTTTGGACTGTGACATACGCCGAACCGCCCCAACCCTCACTTAGTCCACGTTGCATAAGTTTTATCTTCTTACTTTGTTCATGAGAAAACCATGCTCTTAAAACATTTTCATATGCATAAAATAGTCATGATGCGTGTACATGGAAATTCTTAAATCATCAAGCTACAGAATAGAGCACTATCCAACATGAAACCTTACCATTGAGCTAATCATCAACATAATGTTAGACTGTAACATAAGGGAACTACAAATCATCGTATGAGCTTCTACCTAGCATCCTTTGATGTAGGGTCCTAATGACCGAGAAACCTGTACATCCACTTACCTGTTTTCCTTAGCAACTTGAGCTCCTTTTCTTCAGACTTTTTCACCTAAAACATTCACATTGCAGTTGTTAAAACAAAATCCTAGTAGTTCTAAATCTCAAGTCAACCTAAGATTTAATAGCTAAAGTCATTCCCGAATCCTTAGTCTAATACTCTGTGCAGTCTGAAACCAAAAACCGAAATAGACAGACCCGACTATCGATTACTTAGGGTTGGTTATTTTAAATGTCCAGAATCGATTCGGGATGAAATTACCACTCTCAGATTCTAAAATATCCTTATTATTATTCGGCCATTAAAGAATCCGAAACTCCAATACTGGGCTGAAAACAGAGCTTAATAACTAACAGATAACTACCTTGCCTATTTCATACCTTGGGCGTGGATTCGTAGGGAATGTAGGCCTGAAGCCGGGCGACGAGGAGAAGGATTACTGGTAACAGAGAGCGAGGCTCGGGAGAAAAGAAATCACCGAGAGTAGAAGATGTCGGCTACAATGGTTTAAATGAAGTTTGAACCCATTCCATTTTCTTTAAATACCGGTCTCAAACCTCCATTATTACAATCTTGCCACCCAACCTAGTTTAAATCCACATGTAATTAATCAAGCTCGGCATAATATTCTAAATTGGGAAAAATTAACTGAACACGACCGTTAAATTGGTTAAGGAAATCACCTGGTCGTTATTTCGGGTGTTACACGATTACTCGATTTACAGTAAACACACAACCAATAAAAGTAAAGAGAGAGAAACAATAACACCAGAGTTTTTACGTAGTTCGGCCAAAACCTGCCTACGTCCACCCTTCAAGGTTTCCCCCTTGAAGATCCTTTCCTTCTCCTCAGAGAAAAACCAGATCGCACTTCACGGGCGTCGATCTACAACCTTTTACAACAACTGGATTATTCTTTACGGGCGACAATCCACTGCCTTTTACACAATCGTAAGTTTGTAGATTTCAGCACAAACTACACTCTCTCAAAGATTGAATCTCAAGTTACAGAGTAGAGAGATGTAGAATACAGAGTATTAAGATTTCAGCTCGTTAGGGCTCAATAATAATTTTTGCAAAAGTTGTTTCTTCGAGCTATCTTCTCGGCTTATATACTCTGTCTCTTCTCGGCTCATAGAATTGAGTGCTCCTTATCTGAATATGGAAACTTTATTACCGTTGGATAGGCATCCGTACAAAGATAGCTAGTCGTTGCTTTCTGGAGTTGCTATTTGCTCGTCGCCATTAATGCTCTAGAGTTAAAGCACTGAACGAGGTCACTGTTACTTCGCGTCATTTTTAAATCTGGCGGAAGACACTGTTCATCAGTAGAAGTTGCTTCATAATCTTGAACCGCCATCAGTAGATGCAACTTAGAAACTCGAACCGCCATCGGTAGATGTAATCTTAAAATCTTGAACCACCATCGGTAGACGTTGTTCTTTGAAGCACCATCGATAGAAGTCTTCTTTGCACTACCATCGGCAGAAGTCTTCTTTGCAATTATCATCGGTAGAAGTCTTCTTTGCAATTATCATCGGCAGAAGTCTTCTTTGCAATTATCATCGGCAGAAGTCTTCTTTGTAATGTCATCGGTAGAAGTCTTCTTTGTAATGTCATCGGTAGAAGTTTTCTTTGCAATATCATTGGTAGAAGTTTTCTTTGAGAGCCTGCCAGCGTTGGATGTAATTCTTTATCGTTTAGCTGACGGTAGAAGTTGATCTTTGAAAGACTCCGCCTTTGTCGTTTAGCTATCGGTAGATGTGGTCTTTGAATGCTAGCTTTGGATGTACAACATTTTCAGCCCTGTTTTTACCCTGAACACTTAACCACATTTGTTAGACTACTAAAATACCCTTTTCAAGAGCATTTCCAACCGATTAAGCTCATATGCATAAGTCCTTCTTTGTAATGTCATCGGTAGAAGTCTTCTTTGTAATGTCATCGGTAGAAGTCTTCTTTGCAATTATCATCGGCAGAAGTCTTCTTTGTAATGTCATCGGTAGAAGTCTTCTTTGTAATGTCATCGGTAGAAGTCTTCTTTGCAATTATCATCGGCAGAAGTCTTCTTTGCAATTATCATCGGCAGAAGTCTTCTTTGTAATGTCATCGGTAGAAGTCTTCTTTGTAATGTCATCGGTAGAAGTCTTCTTTGCAATTATCATCGGCAGAAGTCTTCTTTGCAATTATCATCGGCAGAAGTCTTCTTTGCAATTATCATCGGCAGAAGTCTTCTTTGCAATTATCATCGGCAGAAGTCTTCTTTGCAATTATCATCGGCAGAAGTCTTCTTTGCAATTATCATCGGCAGAAGTCTTCTTTGTAATGTCATCGGTAGAAGTCTTCTTTGCAATTATCATCGGCAGAAGTCTTCTTTGCAATTATCATCGGCAGAAGTCTTCTTTGCAATTATCATCGGCAGAAGTCTTCTTTGCAATTATCATCGGCAGAAGTCTTCTTTGCAATTATCATCGGCAGAAGTCTTCTTTGCAATTATCATCGGCAGAAGTCTTCTTTGCAATTATCATCGGCAGAAGTCTTCTTTGCAATTATCATCGGCAGAAGTCTTCTTTGCAATTATCATCGGCAGAAGTCTTCTTTGTAATGTCATCGGTAGAAGTCTTCTTTGTAATGTCATCGGTAGAAGTCTTCTTTGCAATTATCATCGGCAGAAGTCTTCTTTGTAATGTCATCGGTAGAAGTCTTCTTTGCAATTATCATCGGCAGAAGTCTTCTTTGCAATTATCATCGGCAGAAGTCTTCTTTGTAATGTCATCGGTAGAAGTCTTCTTTGCAATTATCATCGGCAGAAGTCTTCTTTGCAATTATCATCGGCAGAAGTCTTCTTTGTAATGTCATCGGTAGAAGTCTTCTTTGCAATTATCATCGGCAGAAGTCTTCTTTGTAATGTCATCGGTAGAAGTCTTCTTTGCAATTATCATCGGCAGAAGTCTTCTTTGCAATTATCATCGGCAGAAGTCTTCTTTGCAATTATCATCGGCAGAAGTCTTCTTTGCAATTATCATCGGCAGAAGTCTTCTTTGTAATGTCATCGGTAGAAGTCTTCTTTGCAATTATCATCGGCAGAAGTCTTCTTTGCAATTATCATCGGCAGAAGTCTTCTTTGCAATTATCATCGGCAGAAGTCTTCTTTGTAATGTCATCGGTAGAAGTCTTCTTTGCAATTATCATCGGCAGAAGTCTTCTTTGCAATTATCATCGGCAGAAGTCTTCTTTGTAATGTCATCGGTAGAAGTCTTCTTTGCAATTATCATCGGCAGAAGTCTTCTTTGCAATTATCATCGGCAGAAGTCTTCTTTGCAATTATCATCGGCAGAAGTCTTCTTTGTAATGTCATCGGTAGAAGTCTTCTTTGTAATGTCATCGGTAGAAGTCTTCTTTGCAATTATCATCGGCAGAAGTCTTCTTTGCAATTATCATCGGCAGAAGTCTTCTTTGCAATTATCATCGGCAGAAGTCTTCTTTGCAATTATCATCGGCAGAAGTCTTCTTTGCAATTATCATCGGCATTTGATTAGTTAATTTCTCCCCCCATAATTCTAGCTCCCCCACAGCATATGCATCCAAACCAATTTCAAACACGGTTCATCAACAGATTTCAACCATGCATACCAGTACTGTCATATCAAATTACAGTTCGCATATCATCATAAATCAAATACTTTCTCCCCCATTGACATTATAAAAAATGAGCAGAGAGACATAAAAAACAATGCAGTCAACACGATTCAGAGAAACATCAGAGTACAAAACATGTGGATATCAGTAAAATGTGTAAAAAAAAAATATCCCCTATTTAACGAAATCTAAAAAATGCCTCCAAAATGCTTGGATAATCCAAGAAGGCACTTCAAGGTTCAGAGAGAAATAAGCATCCACGAGTCCTTGAAGTGATGCAAGATTGAGAGGGTGTAACGCCCCGAGTTTTCTGAACCCAGTTTGTTACTCGTAAACTCGGATATTACTAAAAAAAAAACTTGGACCGAAATTTAAACTTCCTTCGAAATTCAATTTTTAACGTTTGATAAACATGAAAACTTGCAGCGGAAATCTTTGAGCAAAATAGAGTTGAGCAAAACTATGTAACAGTGTTTTGAATGATCACATAAAATATTAAGAAAATAATTCAACCGGAAGGGATGAAAGTTTAGGCGTGAAATACTTGAAATTTATGAAAGTCAAACACATCATCTGAAGAACGAAGTCAACTGGAAGGAACTGACCTAGAAAACAGAAGGCTTTTCCCTGATAACAAAACGACAAAGTTTCGACTACATCATCCGGTCACAAAACGACAAAGTTTCGGCTACATCATCCGGTCAAAAAACGATAAGATACATCCTACATCTACCGGTGACGTCAGCCGGATGATTTCCTCATCCGATCGACTTTACTCTATATCCACCGGTGACGTCAGCCGGATGATTTCCTCATCCGATCGACTTTACTCTATATCCACCGGTGACGTCATCCGGATGATTTCCTCATCCGATCGACTTTCCTCTATATCCACCGGTGACGTCAGCCGGATGATTTCCTCATCCGATCGACTTTACTCTATATCCACCGGTGACGTCAGCCGGATGATTTCCTCATCCGATCGACTTTACTCTATATCCACCGGTGACGTCATCCGGATGATTTCCTCATCCGATCGACTTTACTCTATATCCACCGGTGACGTCAGCCGGATGATTTCCTCATCCGATCGACTTTACTCTATATCCACCGGTGACGTCAGCCGGATGATTTCCTCATCCGATCGACTTTACTCTATATCCACCGGTGACGTCAGCCGGATGATTTCCTCATCCGATCGACTTTACTCTATATCCACCGGTGACGTCAGCCGGATGATTTCCTCATCCGATCGACTTTACTCTATATCCACCGGTGACGTCAGCCGGATGATTTCCTCATCCGATCGACTTTACTCTATATCCACCGGTGACGTCAGCCGGATGATTTCCTCATCCGATCGACTTTACTCTATATCCACCGGTGACGTCAGCCGGATGATTTCCTCATCCGATCGACTTTACTCTATATCCACCGGTGACGTCAGCCGGATGATTTCCTCATCCGATCGACTTTACTCTATATCCACCGGTGACGTCAGCCGGATGATTTCCTCATCCGATCGACTTTACTCTATATCCACCGGTGACGTCAGCCGGATGATTTCCTCATCCGATCGACTTTACTCTATATCCACCGGTGACGTCAGCCGGATGATTTCCTCATCCGATCGACTTTACTCTATATCCACCGGTGACGTCAGCCGGATGATTTCCTCATCCGATCGACTTTACTCTATATCCACCGGTGACGTCAGCCGGATGATTTCCTCATCCGATCGACTTTACTCTATATCCACCGGTGACGTCAGCCGGATGATTTCCTCATCCGATCGACTTTACTCTATATCCACCGGTGACGTCAGCCGGATGATTTCCTCATCCGATCGACTTTACTCTATATCCACCGGTGACGTCAGCCGGATGATTTCCTCATCCGATCGACTTTACTCTATATCCACCGGTGACGTCAGCCGGATGATTTCCTCATCCGATCGACTTTACTCTATATCCACCGGTGACGTCAGCCGGATGATTTCCTCATCCGATCGACTTTACTCTATATCCACCGGTGACGTCAGCCGGATGATTTCCTCATCCGATCGACTTTACTCTATATCCACCGGTGACGTCAGCCGGATGATTTCCTC